>JAOTQQ010000023.1:96233550-96352025 GCA_026546715.1 Gallinago undulata
GACTGCAGGGGGGTCGGACTAGATGGCCTTTGGAGGTCCCTTCTGGCCCAGATGATTCTATGATTCTATGATTCTATAATATCTCAAACTATGTTCTATTTTTTTCCACGTGGAACCTGGCCTACCTTTCATTGTGGTGTAATAATATAAAAAAAAAAATTAAAAAGTCTCTCACTTACTTTGTAAATTCTGAAGTGGGCACTTTAGATATTACGAAAAGATGTACACATACTACAAAATAGATATAGAAGATACGGAGTGAGAACAGAATCACAATGCATCTACCACTCCAAACCCTCTTATTCTCATTGTCTCCCAAATCTCAGCTTCCTTCTCTGCTGGCTAGATCCTTGTAGCACAGAGCATGGTGCTTCCTGAACATTGACAGGCATCTTTTAGCAATTTCCATTGTGTAACAGGTGATAATATACAGGTATTTTTAGACTTTTTAATCATCTATCTGTTCCTAGGGCCCAAAGGAGAACAAAAAATATTAATATCCCTAAATTTGGTGCCTTTTTGAAAAGAATCTCTTTTCAACAACACCAAAACAGTCATTAGCAGAAACGAAGGCATTTTCCAATGAAACACAAAATGGGAAGTTTAATGAGATAACATTATTTCTTCACATCAGCCAAAAATAGACTGCTCTTCTGCTTTTAACTATGGAAGTAGCTGTCATTCTAGAGACCAGACCTGCAAGGTGCTGTGTACCATGAGCTTGGTGAGAAGCCTTTTCAATAGAGCAGCAGAAGCAGGGAAGGCGTCAGGTACTGGGACTCCATTTATTACAGTGAGTTTGTCAGGTTTAATGGAAACAAATAGCAGTACACAAATGAGCTAAAAAATCAGAGCTTCTGCCTTCTGATAATTAGAGTAAGACTCTAAAAAAAGCATTGCTGTGCTCACATTCATACAATCCTTTTTAATTTAGTTTGCAGTACTAGACAGATGCAAAAGTAAATTTGGTAAGTTTGGGGAAAAGTCCACTTCATACTACAATAACAGCATTTTGTTAACATACTTACAATAACAAAAAAAAAGTTGTGCCTTTGGCAAAAGTAGTTTCAGCATGGTTGGAGACAGCTGGGAATTAGTTTATACAACCACGTTTAAAATAAAATAGTTATATTGTATACCAGATGTGTCCTATACTAGAATGTGTTCCATATTAGATCATTTATTATTAGGTCAGTTATTTAAGGGTTTTAATTTTGACATGCTACTTAGCAAGCTGATGCAGAGCTAAACAATTAAAATCTGTGCAATGTCTCTGTCACACAGTGACCCAGGCACCAGCCACCATGTGATGTCATGAAGTGATGAAGTGCTCTGAAGAATTAGATAAGAAGGCCAGCATTATGCATGGAAAATGACTGTAAAAATTGGTTAATCTCTAAAAAAGTCACTCTTTACAGTATTTGTATACTTTTCAAAATAGACAGTTTGCCTAAGGTAACCTGTTTTTTTTTTCTTTCTCCAGGGATATCTATTGTATCTTTTTCTACCCTTGCTAGATTTTTAAATGAGAACAGAATCAAAACTAAAATGTCTGATCTGTTTGTTTTTTGGTGGGTTTTTCTGACACTGGTAGATGGAGTTGAGCTACCTGTGACTAGAAACAAGAGTTTAAGCTATTTGTTGTTTATCACACACATTATTTATAAGGCACTCATCTATAGCTCTGATACAGAAGGTAGGCATGTCTTGCATCTTGTCAAAATGCCACACACTCTGTCAATTACAAAAGCTCTTGTACCTTTTGTGAAGGAACGGATCACATACCTGAAACTGGGACATCCTGATGCTGACAGTTCAGCTGGGGAACATTTATATTCAATGATTGCTGCTATCACAGTATCTACTTTCAAGACATGCAAACATACACACAGGAAAAACTGCAAGAATAACCTACAGGCATGACCTGAGCCATATGATGACTTACGCCTGGTTCTCCAGCTAATAGCCTGACCTGAAATACCAATCAAAGAGTATTTGTTCCAGGGATTAACAGCTCATAAAATATTTTTTTAAATGTTCTATAGTTTTAGCCTGTATGTTTGATCAGACATTTGGAGTATTGGCAAAACTTAGCATTTGAAAATCAGGAGTCATTCCTTGAAATACATTGAGATGTTAAGCTCATTTTAAGTAAAATGTTCCTTTTTGCCATATGGCACTTCAGGATATCTTAAACTCTTCAAAGTAAGTTCCTCATGCAGCCACAAGGGAATAGGAATCTGCTGTATATTAGTGTTATCAAGAGAGAGCTGAGATTATGACATCATTATATGATTCCAGGAGTGAGGGATTTACATGAGATTCCAAATACTGTAAGAAAATAAAATTGGAGAGTTATCAAACAGACAGACAGCAAAAAAGTAGAATGAAGAAAATGATACTTCTTCTTGTTATTTGTAGAGCCAGGTGAGGAAATCAGAAAGAGGATGAGTCCTTCTACTCTCTAATCAGAGGAGGAAGCAGGAGGTGTGAATTAAAGCCAAGGAGACTGTGTCAAGGAAAAGCTGCCGAAAATACAATTACGACAGATAAATGGGGTTGTCATCCCCATCATGTCGGCACTGCAAAATGCTGCTGGAGACTCCTAATATAGTGTGCTCTGGGGTATGTTTGCCAGGAGGAAGAAGGCAGCAGTAATCTCAGGTCAGCCGCAAGGAGAGGAGGCGTTTGGAAGTGGCTGGGAAGGTGCCAGGGCAGCTGACATCGGGCTGGAACAGGCTGCACGTCACTCCCCTCCAACGTCTCCGCCATAACCAAACCGTCAATGGCAGCCCGGTTGCCACAGAGCTGAGAACCTTCCGGAAGGGCAGGCTGGGAGCACCCCATGGCAACAGCCAATCACCAGGCACCACGGGAATTTCAGCCAATCAGAAGGTATTCTCTGCCAGGTCCCACAGGTGACAGCGTCTGAGTTGCTGGGGGGACATGGAAGAGATGCCACAGGATGGGCCGCAGGGCCCACAGGCTCATGGTGGGGGCCCAGGAGGCCGCAGACTTGCACGTGGGCCAAGACCCCTGTGCCAAACTTCCTGCTGTGAGGAAAACAGAACCAGTTTTCTGTTCACTAGTTTTACTTTTCAGCTAAACCTCTTCTAACTAACTGAACCCTCTGAAATAAGCAGCATATTTTTTCAGACAGTTTCAGCTTCTAGCAGATAACATCTGATGTTTATAGTTAATACCAAGGAGTGGTATACAGAGACGCTCTTGCTTTTACTTATTGTTATAACAACCAAGGCCAGCTCACTCTGTTATGTGCCGAGCTGGAGCGTCAGAAGCAGAAAGGTGTAGAGGGGTTGCGCCTGCAGAGAGAAGCGGACAGGACAGGTGACCCAAAACTAATCAACAGGATATTCAATCCCGTCTGCATGTTGCTCAGTGTAAAAGCAGAGGGATCAAAGAGTCAGATTTCTTCAATGGCCAGCGTTCGAGGAGGACTCTGTTTGTCTGCTTTTGATCCTGATCTGTGCATTCCTGAATTCAGATCTGGAATCCAGTTCCCATCCATTGGTGAGTCCAATCTGGGACTTTCCCAGTGCCTGCCCGGTGACATGATTGTCTTCCTGGGAGCTCGATATTGATTCTGTACATATTGTATACATTTCATTATTTTCTTATTAATATTATCTTTTCTTTCTATTATTTCATTATTACTATTTCATTAAAGTAGTTTTGCTTTATTTTCAATCCATAAGTCTCCCTCTCTCTCATTCTTCTGTCCCTTGGTACAGAAGTTGAAGAGAGCATCTGTCATTCTTTCAGTGGAGAGTCCAACCCAAATGACCAGCACCTTCCCGGGCTTCCCTATCCACCTGCCACATGTCAGGGAGGTTGTGTGGGAACCCTGTGCTGGCTGCTCTCCAGGAGTGGGCATCTACCCCACTGTGGGACCTGGATGTTGATGTGAGGGTGCTAGTTCTTGCCATGACAGCAGTTCCCTTGCTGGGCAGGGAAGTACCCCATCCCATTGTGTTATCCTGATGTTTCCCATTTCTTCATCCTTCATTCCAGCGCTCTTGTACTTCCCTTTTCCCGATACCAGGCCCCTCCCAAATAAACAATCTGCCCACTAAGTAATTCTTCCCCATTGGTCCCAGTTTTGCTACAACCGTACCAAAATTTGGCATTTTTTATATAATCACACAAATAATCTTAAATATGATAAATAATATAATAAGAAATATAAATACATATAATATAATAAATACTGCTGCTATGGTTATCTAAGTAGTATTAGCTTCACAAGTGTCTGTTACCCTACAGGTTCCCAGTATTCCCCTTCAACTACTTGGGAAGTACAACTGCTTCTCTTATAACTCCCCTGTAACCTCCTTTGAAATTCAGGTATCCCTCGCAGCACTACCTGTAACTTCTCTCACTTTCTTGCATGGTTATGTGTCATGTCTGACAATTTCTTGTGTCATTCTTCATTGTATCTTGTGTCCTGTCACTTAGCTTAACCTTAGACCAGAAACTAGCCAGTGGCTTAGTCACCTGCCTGCAGCCCTAACAGTACACATCTCCTACTTTTGGCATCAGAAAAATAATATGGGAAATTGAACTACACTGGAGGTTTGGGAAGACTCTTGACAGAAAAAGATATTGGAATGATTTCTATGAAGAAATTATGTCTATCAAGGTACAGAATTTGAGTCACTAATCTTGAAAAGTAAAACCAACCAAATAAATATTTTATCCACTGCACTTGAGTGAGTGCACTTGAGTGCAACTGACATTTAAATGACAAATAGATACCTGAGTGTGGTTCTTGAAATTCATCTATTTAGTTAAGATGTGTTCTCTCATAGACCCTGAATCTGCCTACTATAGGCAGAACTTTTCTTTTCCATCTCTAGCACAAAACTATTTTAAAATATTCACTTTCATAATCAAGCATAATTGTTGGCCTGCTGCCTTTTGTCAAAGCACTTACCATGCATTGCACCTTTATTTTTTCAATGTGGGCAGACTGACAGAGGTGAGTGGTTCTCTAGCAAAGGTTTTATACTGATGCCAAATAGTCTTTCATTTTGACATTAAATTTCATATATTTTTCCCTTACCAACAGCTTTTTTCAGTTTGCCTGCCCATTATTACTGTAACCCCTGATCACTCATCTCTTTCACTATATGTTATTCTGTCTTACATGTGGTTGGATATATTTTATTTAAATGGGTAAAATAATGGATGTTTTTGAAAGTTGCTGAATATTTTTTCCAAGATGCTGAGTTAAAATTCTTCACAATCATTCTAAAAGCAGTGTTTCCCTACTAACAGGAAACAGAATAAATGGCATTTGTGCTGTGTTTTTAGAACACTTCCATTCATTAAACTGAGTGGGAAGGGATTTACTGACATGGATAGAAACTTGTAATTAGAGTAGAAGCATGTTCTGACAAAAAAGTGCCCAGAGATTTTTTTAAAATGTACTGTGGGGTTCAAATTGCCCCACAAGCAAAGTTCTATTTAACCATGAACACAGACAAATCATAGAGCTGTCAGGCCCTGGCAAGTTACCACACTTATAAAATGAGTCACAGTGACTGTAAAGTCATCTGAGAGCACGTATTGTGTGCAAACTCTTATCGTGTCCAATAGATATTACTGCCTGTCTCCACAAAACGTGAGTAGTTGACACATAAAGTTGATGACAATAGTACTTTCTTGCAGACTCTTATTTTTCATAGTTAAGGCTCTACCAGGATTCGTATTTTTTATGTAAAATGCATTTTTAGATTTCTTTGAGAGTAGACTACAAAGTTTATCTCAGCTTGGGTTATACTCTACCCAGAGGTGGGTGATGACTGGAATTCTTCAGGGGTCCATCCTGGGACCTGTTCCATTTAATGTCATCAGTGACCTAGCAATGGCGTGGGTAATGGGCAGTGGAGCGCAGTCTGATCAGGCTGACAGAGGACAACAGTTTGGGGCATGCAGGTGATACACTTGAGGTCAGGGCTGCCACCCAGACAACCCTGGAGGGGCTGGAGGAATCGGGCAAAGGGAGCCATATGAAAGTCAGCAGTGACAAATGCCAAGTCATGCACCTGAGAGGGAAGAGCTGCGGGCAACAACACCAATTGGGACCCGTGTGCCCAGGGAGCAGCTCTACTGAAGAGGCCTTGCGGATCCTGCTGAGCAGATTGCTGATAATGAGCCAGCAGAGAGCCCAGGCAGCAGGAATGACGAAAAGCCTTCTGGGCTGTGCTAATATGAAGCATGGCCAGTAGTTTGAGACCATGTCTATAATACTACATCCAGTTTGGGCTCCATAGTACAAGAAGAACATTGATAAACAGGAGAGAGTTTAGTACAGGGCCACCAGGATGGTCAGATCTTGGAATACTTGCCCTGTGAGAAGAGGCTGAGGGACCTGGCTGTCTTCAGCCTGGAGAAGAGAGAGCTCTGGATGGGAGCAAACAGCAGGCCTCCAGTACCTACTAGGAGGTTACCAAGAAGACAGAGCCAGACTCTTCTCAGTGGTGCATGGCAGCAAGCATAAATTGTCATAGGAGAGTTTCTGACAGGATATAAGGAGAAACATATACTCCATGATGGCAGTCCAGAAGTCGAGCAGGTTGCTCAGAGTGGTTGTGAAATCTCCATCCTTGGAAGTTTTCAAACTGATAAAGCCCTGAGTAACTTAGTCTGATCTCATATCTAACCATGCTTTGAGCAGAAAGCTGGACTAGAGACCTCCTAAAGTCACTTTCACCCTGAATTATACTATGTTTCTGTGATATTTTTTGAATAAAACATAATCCTTCAAAATGGCCAAAAGCAAAAAATGGAAATGGTACAATACAGGTGTAGTCAAAGTGCAGTTCTGTGTTAATCATATGCATCCCATGGAGGATATTTTATTTTACTTACACAGGTAGTATTCTTGGCTATCATCCTTTGTGGCTACATTAGAAATCCCCTGAAATCCCTAGCTGGATCAATTTGCCATTTAAATGAGGGACAAAATATATGTAACCATTTGATACTGGTGTGTCACCCAGCTGCTTTCTCATGTTGAGTTCAGCGCTTATCACAATTTTTGCTTTGTGTAGCTCAGAGATGACACACATAATCAGAGAGTGCTGCAAGCCTTGTAGTGCCAATCTTGATGGTGGTAGCGGCCACAGAAGGCATAAGCCTAAATTCTAAAACAAAAATATTAAGCTGAATGAGACCAGTTTATCTTTCTGGTTGCTTTGCTCATTTCAACGGGCTGAATAAGGCTTTAGTAGTCTCAGCATTAGACAAGAAGAAAGATTTGTAAGCGGAGGTTACGTCTACTTACAGAGGTAGCCAAACCACCTGTTACAGAAAAAAAAAAAGAAAAGCTTTTGAGCATACCTACTTTTAATAAAAAAAAAAAATAATTTCTTCTTTCCCTGAAAACTGTGTGTTGCTATATCCAGAGCCTCACAAAAATGTACTACTGCTTAAATATTTTCCATTTTGGAAATAAAATAAAAAAATATCTACAAATCTGAAATACAATGTTTTGGAATAACATGCCATTTTTCTAAGATATGTAAAACAAATCCTGAAAATAATTATTTCATATATGAATTATTAGGAAGAGCAAAAATTTTGTTCCATGAATATTCACAGGGATTTGTAAACTTAGCACTGGGACAGAGATCTAAAGACACAGTAACTGCATCAAACCACAGTCTGGGGACCTCAAGGGCTGGGTAGGAAGGTAGGAAAAAGTAAAGGCAAGTATTTGTGCTTTGCCAGTGCACGCCAACCAGCCAGTGCTGGTTTGCATTTTACCTGGGTATGTGGTAACCATACTATGTCACTGTTCAGAAACAAAAACACTGTTTCCTGGGAAGCAACTGGGAAATAGAAACCACTTCTATTATACTTTTAAGTATAAGAAAGACATGGCAAAACACAGGCATTGGTGCATTTTATAATATGTAGATAAGGGGACTGATAAACACCTTTGGTTTTCAGTTCTTGCCTGAAATTTTGATAGCTTTTTGCAAGCTATGAGGTCTTGAATGCTACCTGTTCCATTTCGACTCTCTGTAATATCCAATTTATATAAAAAAAATTATAAATTATAAATTGCTTTCCAGTTAGGCCTTTTGTCTATCAACAGACAACAAAAGCATCTCAAGAAAATTAAAGATGTAATTTTGCCTAGTGTTATTGCTAATGCCACAGGGAGAGAGTTTAACCAACTAAGATTAATAGTGTATTTTTTCAAGCAATGCAAACATAACTTCTTTCTCTCCTTCCCCCCCAGCTAAATATTTTTAAACCTGCATGGATAAAAATGTGTCCATTCTTAATAGAATAAGTATACACTCAAATGGAAACATCTTTTACTACTTTACTTTCAACCTTCTTTTTTTTTTTTTTTGAATACCTAGTATATAACATAACTTTCTGAAAAAAATTAATTGCAGACATTTGTAAGCAACAAGAACTACATCTTTTACCAGGAATAAAAGATAAGATTTTTTCCAATACTATTAAGAAGACAAAAATATTTTTTACATAATGAATCCTAGAGGCACATAAAAGCAAAAATCTGTAGATAGGAAATGCAGTGGTTGTGTAGCTAGCTAGAGGCTAAACTGAGCAGTCAAGAATCCCTCAAGAAATATAAAGAGGCTTTTAAAATTTCAGTGTGCAAATGGATTTCCTATCACATTTTTTCAACATCAAAAAAAACCCCAACAAAGTGTTATTTAGAACAAATTAAGTAGACCTAAACAGAAAAGTTACTTTCTGTCCACAGAGGAGTACAGCAATAGAACTGAATTGTAGAAAATCCCCTGTCATAACCTGCTTTATGCTTGGTTTCAAAAGGTCATCTGCATGAGTGAGAAAAATCAGACTTTTTCAGAGCCTGTTGAATCATTTTTCTGAGAGTAAAAATCAGTCTCAAGATGTAAATTGCAGCAAGAGGGGTTTTTTTTAGGATATCTTGGCCAAACAGAAATGGACTAACATTATAAATTAGATTGTACACAAATGATGTTATTATGATCAATGTGTAACAGCTGCTAATGTATACCAACCAGAAGGGGTGTTGACCTCTTCCACTATGGCTAAAATGTTCTGTAAATCCTTACCCTACCCTAGACTCTCTTTTTTCCTATTTAGTTTTTCTATGGCAGTGTAAAAGTGAAAACCAGGATATAAAGTTACTTTTTTTCTTTGTACACTTCTGTAAATACCCATTTTTCAGCTCAGTGGTAAAGTAGAGGTGAAAAATGTGTGTTCATATTTTGAAGCATCTCAGTTCAAATATTCATCTAATGCAAGAAGTATTTGGAAACAAAATTAGGTTTGGCTGGTAAACTTCAGTTTCAGAGTTTTTCAAGGCATACTGTGGTTGAGACATGTGTCTATCTAACCATACAGAAGTAGGGTGAAGTCACTAGTAGCAGTTATTTGAAATCTTGTATAAGCCAGCAAAGGAAGGAAAAGTCAAGAAAGTCAATATTGGAGACAAAATGTTCAGCTGACACTGCCTCCTTCCCTTAGAAATTTCTCATTTTAATGGCATGTTGACATGTTAACATTCTTTTGCTTTACTAAGTTCATTTAGATTTTCATCCGTCTTCAGTGATCACTAGTACAATTTCAAGCAGGAAAACTCATCTTTTTCTTATAATAGAATTTATAGTCATAAATTGTAAAGCATAAGACTTAAGATGTGTCCTATTGAGTTTTTGAGGCAAAGTCTATTGTGTCCAAATGACCTCTGGAAATACTATCCTAAACTTCCATATTAACAGCTAAGGTTTCTGGCATACTTGCTGGCAGCATCTTTCTGATCAAATCTTTGCAACCAAATGCAGCCTACAGAGTCAGCAAACAATAAACAGAGGTTCATAGGTGAGATGTGCAGAAGGAATTATTTTTAATCTCAAGAAGAAAAAAATGTGCAGTTTTGCAGACTTTTACCACTGACACTCACACATAAGTTGTTTTTGATGTCATGATTCTTCTGAATCTGTTCTGAATTGTGACTAGTTCTCTAAAGCTGCAGAGATCACACTAAGCTACAAGCAAGGCTACTGGAATCTACTGAGTTATCAAGCATTGGAACAGGCTGCCAAGGGAAGTAGTGGAATCATCATCCCTGGAGGTGTTTAAAAGATGGGTAAGCGTAGTGCTTATCGACATGGTTTAGTAATAGTTTTTGTCAGTGTTGGAGTGATGGTTGGACTCAATGATCTTAAAGGTTTCTTCCAATCTAGACAATTCTATGATTCTATGGTGCCAGAAATGGCAATATCTTTCACAGATCCTGATAGCCATGTTCTTTCACATAGTGTGGTCATTAGCTCTCCTACTGATCTTACTGGAGACTGGTTTTGGCCCTTAGGAGGGCCTTTCCCTTTGGGAAATGTTATAGCAGTATGTCGAAAGTATGTTGGGCCCCATTCACCAAGTAAAGATGCATTGAGGATGTGCTCTCCCTAGGAAGTCTAGTTGTCTTTTCTGCTATTGCCTTTGCCAAGTTAAATTCCGCCACACTGTTGGCCAAGTAATAAGAAGAGGTTCTGAGCAAAAGGCAGAATGACCAAAAGCAAGAGTATGTCAGATAAGCAAGGATTATTTGGCCTCAGAGGCAATCCCATTAGCAACTGCCAGGATAGATCATAGAATCATAGAATTGTTTAGGTTGGAAAAGGCCCTTGGGATCATGTCTTAATTTGAGAACTGCACACAAAAGTCACCAGCCAGAGCTTGTCCACTGGCACGTCTGTCTCCCCTCTTATCTCATTCAGTTGTGACAAATTAGAGAAAACCATTGGCAGGGACAGCTATAGAGATGTCCAGCTTTTTTAATATGAGTCTGACTTCATCGGAGTTCAAGTGGTATAAATTTAAATAGTTTTTGGAATAAACAGATATAAACCACACACTTAAACACTTTCATTCTATACCAAATGATGTATTTTCATCCACTTAAAAAAATTTCATAAATGTTCTAAGATAAACTGAAGAAGATTTTATTTTATTTTTTTAATATAGAAAGTGAAAATATATTCCTGTTCCAAACATAGACTTAGTACAGGACTGAAAGATTACAGGGAGGGTTTTTAAGGGTGACAGTCTCTATTGTAGCATTGCTGGTAACCAAGAGTCATGCAATGGGACTGTTCATGGTACTGTGTAGTTTGGGTGTCAAGGCTACATTCTGTTCCACATAACAGGGATTTCTGTTAATTGTGTTTGCAGACCATGTTCCTAATGGAGAGATGTGAGATGTGAGAAGACATGCTATTCCTGCCCCGACCCCGGCTATTCCCCTCCCACGCTTTGAAAACATGGGCATTATTCACTTTTTCAGAAGTGAATAGTCAGAATCCTTCCTTGCGGGAACATGGTAGGTTCAGTCTCTTTGCTCCTGCACAGCAATTCCCAGTTCGTTCTGAATTCAGCAGGAGCTGTAAGAGCTCAGGGAGTTAGTAATACAGTTCAAAACTCAGCAGGAGTCTTGGACTCTCACTGAGTCAAATAGACTCTTCAAAATGCAGCCCTTCCTGGTTTCCAGCTCCTGCTGAGTGCTGTGAAAGCCCACCTCTTGCTAAGTTGGAAGCTATTACCCCACATCTTTTTGTTATCTCAAGCTTCATTCAGAGGTAATTCAATACTTACCTTCACTTCACCCACAGCTCGTTTCTTGTGGATGGATTTCTCCAGATAGGCATAGGAGCAAGGCTTGCAAAATATTACATACATGGGTTCTTGCACTCATATTTAACAATAACTTTCTAAATTATACAGCTCTAAAGCCAGTACCTGATCCCAAGGTATGAAGCATAACATAATTATATTTAAAACTGAGAGGAGAAAAAAAAACAAAAACCCCAACAAAGCAAAATTTTCCTTAATGTGCACCTGTCATTCTCCAGTTGACAGCAGAATTGTCTTTTGGTGTTTATACATTCCAATCATAGCTTGAAAGAAATAGTGTTATGTATTTTGGTGATGGATCTAATATAGTATTCTAATCTCAGCTAGAAATCAATTTAGGAGAAAAGAGCAGATCTCTCTTTTGAGAGATGGGAAGAGGATTTCAAAACTAATTTTATTGTTATGTTACCTCTGTTGGGAGAAATTGTATGGCACCACAGCAGCAGTTGCTCCCCACTCTTTGTTAGCACATGTCTAGCCTCAAAAGGAAACGTTCAGCTACTGGGGTGAAGGAAAAGGATGTCTTTTAAAGTCATTTTGAAGTAATGAATAATAGGATGGAATCCCTTGCTCTAAGAGGCTCAGAGCTACTTTAATTGTGTGATACAATCCAAATCTTCTCACAAACTGCATGCAAATTCACAAGCAAATTCACTCACATGAATAATCCATCTCCTGCTGATGTCACTTTGACAGGATCAGTACATATTAGTTTCACCAAAGTGTATCATTCTTGTGTATGATAAGTGTTATTTGCAAATTAAATCCAGATGGTATAATGACATGATACCAATGTTTTTTCTATCCTGAAACTTTGTCATGTCTTCTATAATCCATCTGGTATAAAGACAATTGTTTGGTAATTGTGATCAGACCAAGCTCCAAGTTTTTCACAAGGATCCATTTCATTGTTTCCAGAGTTCTGTTGTATTCCAATTCAACAGGCAGCTTAAGGTGAAAGACTGGAAAAGATCATCTATCGCATTCTTAAAGACCTCTGGAATCTCCAGAAATACATCTGTCAGAAATAGCATCATTGATTCTGTGCTGAAACAGAATTAAGATCCAGATCAAGAATTAAGTAACCTTCTGAGAGCCCTTCAGCTCTCCAGTTCTTTTGATATCGCTAAGGTTACTTATGCCTACAGCGATGGATGTAACGGTCAGGACCTCCATATGTGATTTATAACAGCTGTGCAAAGTATTTTATGCCAAGTAAAAGCAAGTCTTATTAACTGTGTGTGTGAGACGGGCATACAACTATGCTTTATAGTGACATAACTTTAATAAACTCAAGTTCATTATGGATTTTTTCTTCTACCCCTTCAAAACCTCTTTCCCAAGATTTTCCCCTTTCCAGGAGCTTCTCTACTTTCCTTTCTTCATTCAACAGAACATTATGTTTTTTAAGAACCATTTCCAGTACCTGGAAGTTAGAAAACCCCTTAGCTTTACTGGTTCAACAGTTGTTTTCTTGCAAGTCCTTCAGCTTCCATGCCCAATCCAATCAAATACTTGCTCAGTGGAATTCTAGAGTACATTACAAATTCTACACCAGGAAGTTGTAAACTGGGACATTTTTCTTGCAAGACCATATTAGCATCAGAAAAATGAAAAAACTTGTTTCTCAGTAACTACCTAAAAAAGGTTTCCAGATTGTATTGGTTTGATACAGGAACAGAAGGTAGTTTTGGTTTATGCCTTTATTACATGTCTTCTGTAACAAACATCTAGGAAGATAGTAAAAATTTCCACACAAAGTCTTAATCAAAACAGAGCATAATAGACTTATAGAAAAAGTAACACTAAACTGGGCTGACTGATTTCACAGTAAAAAGTTACTCAAAATTTTTATTTTGGAACATAATAAGTTTAACAACAATTCTGGAAATTCAACTAATGTCAATAAGACACAACTGTGGGGTTTTTTTTTATGAGTTCCTTTTTATTATGATATATTATGGAGAACAGCCACTGCTCTGTGATAAAAGTTCACATGATGCACAGAGGATTAGCATATGTGATTCAAGGGAAAGAGATTTGGGTAGATGCCTGTGCATCTATAGGAAATAATTTCTTATGGCCTTGATCCTTCACCTACCTCAGCACAATTTTATTTCAGGTATGTGAAAAGTTTCACAGACCATGGTGAAAGATCAAGAACTAAATTACTAAAAGACAAACTCGTGTTTGATTGTAAAAGTTATAATGAATTGCTAAAATACTTTTCAATTAAAAGAATTTTGTCAAGTAAAATTAGGAGGAACACTTATATTTATCTCATTTTTTGTTTATTTAATATGAAATATAAAGCATCAAATTTCAGGGTTAAATTGCACATAGAAATATTTTCAGTTTATAAAGTATTCATAAAATAGCACACTAGCAAAGAGATTACTTCATATTGGAGTATTTTAAGAAACTATTTTAATGAAAGATTATTCTCACCCCCAAGCTGTATTCTTGTGGTAGGGCAATGCACAGTTTCATACCTTAAAGAGCCAGTTAGAAAGCTGTATTTTTAAAATATTTGTTTACAATAATGTTTATGGTGAGTCTTTAATTAAATATTTTTATTTAATGTTATTTGAAAATTTGTATTAGTATCTGGCCATGTTTCTGAAGAACAGATAAAAGCATCACCATATAATAAAGAAAATCAAGTTGTATCTCACTGTGACTGTAACTTTGCTACTGCCCAAAAAGCAATAAAATATTTCTGATTTTTGTAAAAGAACTACAGACGCAAAGTTCTTCAGCACAATCCTACTTAAAAGACTGAATTCAATGTATGGCTTACTGAACTGATTTATATAAATCTAACTTGCACCATTTTTAGTACTCGAAGTATCAATTCATAAAATTTAGTGGCCGCTATTAGCTCTTCCTAATACCATAGTCTCTTTCCTGAACATGTATATCTACCTCACTGATGAAAACTCCACTTATCTACCAAAATATACAAGAACTGATGAATGTTGGTGAAGTAGAGTTTCTGGGCTATGGAGGCAATAGAGATAACAGAAACAAGGAAGGTGTTCCAAAGAGAGTGCATCCTATTGATGCCCACAAGCCTGTTTTGCTAAACATTACAAGTATAGACACAAAAATAATCCAGGTTATTCCTATTTCAATATGTTAGCAGGGTAGGGGAAAACATTGTGTTTTAACATCACAGAGCTCACAATAATGTTGTATAAACTCAATATTGGTGAAACTATTATGCATATCCCCTTGTGCAACTTTGAAGAGTAAGAGCCCTTAACAAACAATAAGCAGTTTACCACCGTCTGTTGATTAATGACAGTGCAGCCACCAAAAAAATCATTTCACTATGATTTGTGAATTTCTGTCAAAATCTGACTCTAATATGCCCAGCATGTTTGTGTTTTCAGTCCATCACCACAGGTGGCTTCAAAAGGCTACTCCTTATCCTACTCTTCCTCCCTGGACAGTCTCTGCCAGGTGTTAGCACTCAACACCAGCATCACACTAATGCTTTCTGCTCCCTCTGGTCCCAAGTGAGGTTCAGAGGAGTATCATAAATTCCAAATAGAATATTTGCCAGAAAAAAATGTGTGAGAATGTTGCCAATCATTTTTATGTTTTCCTTGGTGTGGAGCTTTTTTTAGGAAAAAGTTCCAAACTGAAGAAACTGAAAAATTGTGTCATTTTGTGTCAATTGTGTCACATCTCGGCAACGGAAGATGAGAGAGAGATATGGCTTCAGCTGATTTACCCAGTGACAGGAGGTTATGGTTGAAGCCTTTGTCTACCACTGCTGACATAAATAAATCCTCCCTGATTTCACTTCCATCAGGATTTAAAGGCTACATGAAATGAGACTTCCAGGCTTGGGGGGGTGGCGGTGGTGATTTTACTCCATATTGAACTAACCATTTTTTTCCACCTTGAAAAACAAAACAAAAACAAATCCCAAACCAAGCAGCAAAAAAAAATCCATTATTCTATCCCACTGAAAACGAACAGTCAAAAATATATTGATCACCTCCAAGTGAAGAGTTCCTACTCCTACTCAGGGTATGTAGTAGTTTTGTAGATGTAGTAGTTTGTAGGAACAAATTGTTTGGGTGGGAATTCTGGTCCTGATCAGAACCTGAAGTCTAGAAACAAATTAATGCCAGCATTAAATGTAAAACAAAGAAATAGCAAAGAAGGACTTGTGTTTCAGTGTTGTATATCTGAGTGAAAATGCTTTTTAGTCTTCTCTTGCCTCTGTATAGCACGTGCACAATACCTTCCTCACAGCTGTGCTTGAAAAACATTCTAGCCAACGCTCTTCTATGACTTGTCCTAGTCCACATTCAAGTATCTGTTCCACATTTGTCCCCACCTGCACACAGTCTGTCAGAGGCACTTTTGATTAAAGTGGGAAATTGAACTCATTAAAAAATGAGCAAATGCCAACAGGATGTATATAATGTACCTTAAGAAGGTGCTATTATGAAGGTCATGTTGCCAGTGTTCCTTAAGCTACATCTCTTCCTTATTGTTTGAAAGTCCAGATGTGGCCGATTTGAAACACCTGACACATAGTAAAATGGAGGGGTAGCATCACTTTTGATATGCCCTTTTAGGCACTAATGCTATGTCTTAATCAACTGTTATAAACTGCTTATTATTCATTACAAGGTCTTACTCAGTTGCACTGTGCTACTTCCACTGATGTTGAATTCACAGAGGTGCAGGTGAGCAATATAGATCTTAGCCTTTAAAAGTTTTTCCTTCTCTGAAACCTGTAAGCAAACTAGAAGCAGAATTTTTGCTTTTTCTGCAGATAATACCACACCCCTCATTTTTGCAGTTCAAGTCAAATGCAAGCTTAAATAAATGCCAATAACATTTGGACACGTCCTACGTAGTTTCTAATTAATGAATGTGGTTGCACTAAAATACCTTAAGACTGCTGAGGGTATAATTTGATTATTGTCTGTTCAGTATTATTTTCTGCTCCTATATGATTTGAAGGCTTTTTCCTCTTTAATATAAAGTATAATATTTTAGGCAATTAATTTTAAAACAGAAAAGTATTACCTGCTTTTTTCAAAAAGGTATAAAAAACCAGCAATAAGGACAAAGTTTTTCTTGGCAAAACCAAGTGTTTTCATTCCCTGTAGCTAAAAGATAGGTAACAGGGATTTTAAAACTTCAGCATATTTTCTGTCTGATTCTGGAAGTAACAGGGCATCTGCTACAGTTGGAACTATCTGCTGGCGTGCCCTGTGATACACAGCACCTTGAAAGAGTAGAACAGTATCTAACGGCCTTATTGACAAATATACATTCCAAAAGTCTATTGCCTACTAAGGAAAACACTGGCTGGGCTTTAATTACATCAGTACACTGTATTCATCATGGAAAATAAATCTTGAAGAATTGTCTTCTTAAGGACATGATTGTACTGGCACATACAAAGGGAAATACACATTTTAAGAATCATCCATCTCATGACATTAGCAGCCTCTAGATTCTGGAAAGCTGAAAACCAATTGCATGCAAAAATATGTGTGGTTCCATACATTTGCTACTTACTTCAGCAAGCCACTGTTGGACTGAGGAGAAGAACTTGGTGGTGTGGTTGATAAGAAGCTCAACATGACATAGCAATGTGTACTCACAGCCCAGCCAGCCAGCAACATCCTGGGCTGCATCAAAAGAACTGTGGCCAGCAGGTTGAGGGAGGTGATTCTACACCTCTACTCTGCTCTGATGAGACCCCACCTGTAGTACTGTGTCCAGCTCTGAGGCCCCCAGCATAAGGATATGGAGGACCATGAAGGTGATCAGAGGGCTGGAGCACCCCTCCTATGAAGACAGGCTGAAAGAGTTGGCATTGTTCAGCCTGGAGAAAAGAAGGCTCCAGGGAGACGTTATAGCAGCCTTGCAATACCTAAAGAGGGTCTATAGGAAAGACGGGGAGGGACTTTGTAGATGGGCATGTAGTGATAGGAGAAGGGGTAATGGGTTCAAACTGAAAGAGGGTAGATTTAGATGAGATATCAGGAAGAAATTCTTTACTGTGAGGGTAGTGAGACACTGGAACTGGTTGCCCAGAGAAGTTGTGGATGCCCCATCCCTGAAGGTGTTCAAGGGCAGGTTGGATGGGGCTTTGAGCAACCCAGTCTACTGGGAGGTGTCCCTGCCCAGTTGAAACTCAATAATCTTTAAGGTCCCTTACAACCCTAACTATTCTATGATTCTATAATACCCCTTCTGTATCATACTTGTCAATACAGAAGATTAGATAATAGAAAACAGAAAAAGTACATTTAAATAAAAGAATAAAGTAGAAGCTATTTATTGACCAGAAACCATAAAAATAGGAAGGAAGTTAAAGAAGGAAAGTTATTCAAAGTGCTAGGAAAATACAGGGCTAGAATTATCTCTGGGAATAATAACAAACCTGATGAACTGCAGTTTCACCAGGAACACTTTCTTTGTTATTTTTACTGAGGTAGCAGCTACCACAAACTGTGACCACCACTCTGCTCCATGCTTTCCCTTACATTAAAAGACCCTTGCTATCCCAAAGAGCCTACAGTCTGAGACAATGTGTGAAGTAGATGGAAGAGGTATGGGTGGAGAAGTGGGAAAGTGGGTAATAACCACCTAACACTGATGTGCATTGTCCCTTACACCATTTGGACAAATTAGAAATTACTAATGTGACTTCTAAGAATCAGATAGACAGGTCTGTGTTTGCCTACTAATTGCAAGATTTGGCCCTAAATGGATTATTTTTTAAAGCATGTATCCCAAATGATAGAAAACATATGTAAACATATAGGAAACATTGTAGCTGATAATCCCATGGCGCAAAGTATCTGGAGCACTCATAGTTTGAATGTTGTGTAGAGTTATGCTTTCCCATAAGGTATCAATGTGTTTACTGAAAGGCACTGAACCCTTTTATTGGAACACAAAGATCAAAACCTTTTTTGGGGATGTAGAAACTGCAAAACAAATCAAAGTCATTGCCTTTTCTTTTTTCTAGTTTCTCCGCATTTGCCATTTATCTGCCTGCAAAGAAAATGCAACTCAGAAATACAAAAAGAACGCTTCTGTTCCCATAGAGACTTTCAAAAGAAAACTTGCTTTTAAAATGTAAATCAACCACTGTGTTAATATGAAGAGAAAAACAGGTGGAGGGAGGCAAACACCAAAAAGAAAAAGAAAAAGAGATGAGATGATATAAAATAAAATACAATTAAAAAAATCTTATTATTAACTAAGGTAGAATGCAAAGAGATAAGTAGATATGCAAATATGCAATATACAAATTCTCCAGCAGGCTCTGATCCTCTGGTGAATAGAAAAATATGCCTGGTGTTTCTGAAAAGAGTATGAATAAATCAGATGTCTCAAGTTATGTAAAGGTAATTTGTGAATCTGGGAACCTGTCGATTGATACACAAATAATGTATGCAGTAAAACAATCCATCTATTATTTATGGCTGTAATTGGGGGGACAGAAACAGGGAAGAAATGTTTATTTAGACCACGAAAAAGCAGTTCTGGGTAATGAACCTTTAGAGTACATATGGTTGTGATTTTCAGAAATGACTGTAATAAAGGCACAACTACCATTCATTTTAATGAGTACTGAATGTCTTAATGATCCCAGACAGCCTTTAAAATCCTATATATCTTTTTTTTCCTGTCATCTCTGACAGTTCAAAACAAGGCCACAGAGATAACTTTAAGATTTTGCAAGTAAGAAAGTATCCTCAATGAAATTGTGTTCCTCTCCCCATTTTTTTAAAGACATCAGTGAGATGAGGTGTTACAGGATTTGAGGATTTAGGGGAAACTCCATTTAACAGCATGAACAGGAACATCACAGAGGCAGCGAGGATCTCTAAAAAGACCAAGTGAAGGCATGCCGCCTGAGGCAGCAACAGAAACTTTGACAAATGGCTGGTATCAACTAGTCAGCACAGATGACTTCGGTGCCTTCAAGGCCATGACCAGATCAAGACTTGTTCTAACATTGCAAATGACTAAGAAAAAGCTATCTGAATACTTAGAGCACCCACAGCTGAATTCTAGAGATGCATCGCCCTCCTCTGTGTGGCTACACACAGATGTTACTGCAATTATCCTGTTGCCCTTTATTCCCAAAGTTATATTCTGTGTTTCCCTCCCTTTCCCTCCTGGAAAGCATAGATGTTGTCATAAGAAAAGTTGATGAGCACAATTTCCTTAAACTCATGAGCTATTCACCCTAATTCTTCAGCACACTACTGCACAGTATTCAGCTGAAAAAATTCCAGACTCAGCAATCTTCTTTTGTCCTTCCTCCCACAGATTTTAAACCATATTAATAGGTCTTTCCTATTTTTTATACGATACAAAAAGCCAAAGCAGGCTTAATTCACAGAAGGTTTCTTGAAGAAGGATGTAAGTTCTACATCTGAAATTAAAAAAAAAAAAAAAAAAAGTTGGAGAAGAGTAAATGGAAGGTATGTGTGGGAGGGATAAAGAAAAGGGAAGACTATTAAAAGGTTTGCAGAAGTCTGAATGAGTATGTGAATCTATTGATGCTAATTCAAACAGAACTGCTTGAAGTTTGTCCCAGTGCAGCTGGGATGGGATATGGTGGTTGTCAGCAAATTCATGATCAGAATCTCACAGGCTTCTTAGAATGACAAAGAACAGAAAGGGGACAATAAGGAGGTAATCCAAAATGTAGTATGGGATAAACCACGTTGGCTGCAGCTGAAAAGAAAATAAATGGTCTGGTCAATTGAAAGCTATAAACTAAAAGGACTTGTGCTTATTCCTATTTAAAACTTATTCAGGTGAAAAATCTACTTATTTTTCTCAAATATAAAAGATGTTAATGTTTCAGAAGAATCACTATCAGCAGTGGTGCGTATTGTAAATACTTACCTGTTTATTTACTAGTTCCATGTGTAGCCTATTGAAAATGACAAGATTTTGGGGAATCAAAGCATCTTAGGGATATAGGGCAAAGAATATTTTTCTTTTTTTTATTATTTTTTTTAATTAGTGGCACTAGTGCAGTTCCCACTAAAATTACCATAATCTTAAAAATTATCCTCTTTCCCTAACTGTGTGGGAAAGAGGTAATTATTAGTTACAAAAATACTCCTGAACACTCATACTTTATAAAATCAATTGATTTGCTAATGAGATATTTTGCCAACACCCACGCTTTTTTTGTCCCAAATACTTTCTGCTTTTTTTCTGCTTCATATAAAGCAAAAGAATTTTTTTTTCAAACAGCCAAGAACATAAACCTGTAAATTTCCAGTATTAAGTCTCTCAATCAAGTTTTAATTCTGTCTCCCATCCTGCAAATATAAACTCCTTCAGAACAGAGCTGGATAAACAGCGGATCCCTGTGTCATTGTGGATATATTTATGTTAATTTTCAGTTTAAATCATGAGAACTCTGTGTTTATCTTTACTTTGAGAAGTAGCTAAAAGAAATTCTTCATGGTAAGCCACCCAAGAAACACCTTTTTCTTGTCCTTGAAGAGTTTCAAGGTCAGTATTGCCAAGTAGGTTCTCTATTCACCCATGCAATTAATTTCATATGAACAATTCTTGTCACTCCTGTACAAAAAACAACTTTCGTGCATCACTAAAGATTTTTCTCTGCTTTCATGTGTTGTATCAAAACTTCATACTCAGATTTTAGTAAAAGACTGTTCCAAATTACTGCAAAGCATGATTTTGCATACTTGTATAACACTGTATTACAGACTTTGCTTCAGATCTTCTAAGGGATGCACAGTCAGTCTCTAAGGTATAGAAAATTAAATTTAGTCACAATTTCTACCTTCCACTTTTGTATGATGCTCTGAGTTTATGAAATTGAATCACAGTTTTCAGGCAGATCTTTCTGTACTTTTTTCTTACAGGAAGAAGACTTGCAACAGCAAAAGAAGCCCTTAATACTGAAGGTAGGTGTGATTAGAGCAGTAACAAGAGCAACGGTTTTTGTAACAGAAAAAAACCCCTCAGAGTCAGATACAAAAGAAACAAACCCAACATGGATGTTTTGCTTCTTTGTAGGAGAAATATTTTCTGGGACTTTTACATTCAAAATTTCAATATCCTGGTAGCTCTTCATCATCAATATTTGAGAATAAGCTGGTCAGCTACCTCTACTGAAAGAAGTCTCAAGTCACACTTAGCGGATGTTGGATTTCTCTTCACTTCCGCTATTACAACCTGTCAGAAGATGTTCTCTCTGGGTAGAGCTGAATAAACAGGTAAGTAAACATTGTTTAGGCTAATAATTCTGAACACATATTTTCCTTTTAAAAAGGTATCTTTGGTACCTGTGGGTCTTTTCTATTTTTAGTGCTTTGGAGATAAGAGAGTTCTTATATCAGAAACTTTCTGTATCAACATCCACCAAACAAAGATATGAATTATATCTCTAACTATGAATATTACTATACACATGACTGGTAAAGAAAATCTGTAGATTCTCTAGGGCACTCCCGAAGTGTGAGTTTCAGCTTCATAACCCTAAGCTGAGTATTTGGCATCACGCCATACCTGACCATCCTGCTGATGTACAGTATGATTTTAATCCGGTTTTCATTGACCTTATCTCTTTTGTTTCTTTTCTTTTTTTTTTTTTTTTATCTTTCTAATCTGCAGTTTTTGAAGTCACATTTATGTACTTCTGTGTGTATGGTAGCCTCAACTTGAAATACCCATCCAGAACAGACAATATGGACTGACACAATAGGTCACTGTTATCCTCCTAGACGGAGAGTCACAGCTTTCAAACTCATGTTTCTTGAATGGCAGTATAATAATAGAGAAAAAATACTAGATACCTTGCTCCCTCTCCTACAGTTTTTGATCATTTGTAAACAAAGAGACCACCTATTTGTGTTACTTCTTTTTCTTTGCTGTTGACCACCTCTGTTCATCTTTTGATGTTTTTGAAGAGAATAGTTCTTTTACAAGTTCTCAGAGATCTTATAAAACCATTTAGCTTGCAAAGGAGAAACATCACTTTTTGTAACTTTCTGGAAACAGATGCTTTTTCAAATAAAGCAAAGTCTTGATAGCTTTTCTGACTTGCTGTTATCTTTATTTCCTTGGAGCACTTGAAAGAACTCATCTCACCTAAAATAGACTTCAGCTATTTAAAAGTTACTTACACTTATAGTCTAAACTAAGCTTTGTGTAGGGTCTCTCAGAAACCAAGACACATTTTCTTTGTGAAATTAATTGCTCGCTGGAGAAACCTATTTCGAAAGCGAGCATAGGAAGTATGATTAAGTATGACTAAGTTAGACAAGATGTTTAACCTTAGATGCTGAAGTTAATCTCACCAGCATCCCAAAACTTAGTCAGAGAGCATGTACTGAATATTAAATATTGTCTTCAGAGCATTATGTTCTATAGTACGTTTGAAAAAGAGCTGACAAACGCAAATGTGTCTCCGAAGGAATTTCTAGTATTTAGACTCTGAGATAGCACTATAATGGCAAATCCTTTTAGTGCTTTGGAGAGCAGCACAAGAAGCCACCAAACTGAATTTGATCAGAAACTCCAAAGTAATATAGTGAGTCCTGGAGAGGAACTAAGTGCACAATATCTACTAAGCCAAACTGAAGCCTGTTGTCTTCTGATGAGACCAGGAAAAGCATGAGAGGAGGACAGTACTAGAAATGCCTTGATGATGCTCACAGAGAATTGAGAGATAATTAAATAATGAATACCACACTTGTTCTCCACTTGAAGTGAATCTTTCTGCTGGCATAGCTACTGCAGCATGTTTGGGGAACTCCACTTCTGTTTTCCCAGTAAAATGAGCTCAATTTATTTTCATTTTAAATTACCAAACTCAAGTTGAACTGTGAGGAGAATTTCACAAAAGTTTGACTGTTTTGGAAATATTTCTCATTGTCATTTTAGGGGAATACTGCTTAAAATAGGATGCCTGTGTTTATATGCAAATTTATAAATAAAACGTTTTAATACAAGTAGTTTCCAGGCTGAATACCCTGTGCAATAGGCACACAAGTGCTCAAGTGCTTTGCAATTGATAGTGCTTAGTAATGACAATAGATAGGAAATGGGGATTTAGACATGCAGCTCCTATTATTGTCACTGAGAAACGTGTATCAACTTCTAACACACTGTGCTGCAGGATAATCTCCAAGAATCAGACATTCTCCCTCCAGATTATGTTATAATAGAATTGATTTTCATACCTAGCTTGAACAAAAAAGACCACTTGGCAATGAGAAAAATTACATTAAAATGATTAGCAGTGTCACTCGGCTTAATTTGATTACATTTGTTATCCAGCCTTTTTTAGTGGTCGTTTTTACTTTTCATTTTTGTTTCTCTGCTACACCCGCTGGTCTTCTATTGTATGATAGTCTTACATTCTATTTAAGTACAACAACTAACACCCCCAAAATAATTACTCTCTCCTGGCATCTATCTGAAAAAGTATGTATTAGGAAAAGTTCAGAGAAGGGCAAGCAAAGCTTTTAGGAAGTTTAAGTAACAGATCTGGTAAGGAATGGTGGGAAAGAGGTGATGCCCAGCACAGCCAAGAGTGTTCTACAAATATCTGAAGATATAAATAGCCAGATAATAGAAGAAGCATTTAAGGTATTTGACAATGATAAACCACATGAGATTCTGATAGGAAAAAAATTTAGATAATTTCACAAGTCTTTTTATTTATATGTTGAAAGATACAAAAATAGACAACAGAACCAATAGACTCAAGAAGTCTAGATGTCATTAGTGGAAATGTTATCTACTTTGTAATGTTATCTACTTTGAACTTCTTCCATGTTTGAGACTCATAATAGACTGTTAACGCATTCTTTGCTGCTACTATATTACCTGTAAAATCCTGATAATTACTTTTGTAGTGTTATCAGAAATTTTAGGCCTATTGGCAGTGGACTAAATTACTCAATTTCTGACCATATTTTTGTCCTTGATATCATATATTTTTTTCTTCAAATCCTGTAATTCTTAGGTGTCAGAGTAGACTCTCCTGATTTTGATGTCTACCTTTCTCTGAAATGTAGAAACAAATAATAATAATGGAAATATAATTTATTTATACTACATTTTAAATATCTGCATAGGTAGATTAGTATTAAATATAAGATTGATATTTTTACTCAAAGTGTGACTATTCAGTTGTATATCATTATGCTAAAAGTTATTTTAAGTAAACATTAGTTTTGAGAGAAAAATATTGCATATTATATGTTTAAGCAAAAATATTTCAGGACTTTTTAAATATAGAAGAGATTGTCATTGCAAATACAACATGGAAACCTGAAAGGGCTCCTTTTGACATAGTCCTTTTAGCAAAGACCTGTTTTCAAAGGCTGACATGTGGTAACTGTTCTTATCCCAAACTTCCTTAAGCTGCTTTTGGAACGATAGATTAATATTAGAGGATTCTCTCTTGTAAACATTGAAAGCTAAAAATGTTTGTGTAGTAAAACATGTAGGGATTGTCTTTGGTATATGTATTAGCCTGAATTCAGTATATTTGAGTGACTGCAGCCTTTGTGTGTGCAAACTCCACCAAAAAAAAAGGAAAAAAAAAGTGGAAAAAATCTGAAAGCAGGGTAAGAAGATAAATTAATACCATTAAGGTTTCTAAAGCCAATTAAATTTAATTTGAGATAATTATAGGCAAAAACTTTTAGCACACTGTAAAACTGATTAATCAATTACAAGAAACATAAAATTGAGTTTAGACAAAAGGCTAGAGCAGTAAATTAATAAAGTGAATGTAACATAACCACGAAATATACGTCAGGGCCCCCTGAGGGCATCACCAGCCCTGACTGTCCCTGACCCTGCTCCATGGGTGTCCCCTCACCCTGCCCACAGCCCAGGACCTCATGTCAGCCCCATGGGCTGCCAGTCCCTGCCCCAGCGATGCCACACCAGGGCTGATCTCCAGCTCCCCATAGTCTTGCCCTGCTCAGCCATAAGCCCCACCAAGTTGGGCCCAGCCGCAGGCCCATGTCCCAGCCTGGCCTCGGCCTGTCCTCATCCCCAGGGAGATGCTTGATGCCTGGGGCTGGGGCCGCCCTGGTGCCCCTCCAGCTGCCCTGCTCCTGGCTGGGAGGTGGGAACGTGCCCTGGCTACCAGGCCCTTTCCTGCCACCATGGGGAGCCTCTGCTGCCCCCGGCCCAGGGGACGTGCCAACCTGCACGGCTCCCTGAAAATGCAAATGGAGAAAAAACTGCACTATAAAATTTCAGAACCAAATCAGTAGTGTGGGAACTAGGAGTTTCTTCTCCGGCATTACAACCTGATATGAACTTGCATGTGTTCCTTGATATCATTCAGCCAGAGAAATATGAGAGCATGTGGCAAAAATAAGTACCCGCCCTTCCACCGCAGTCACTTGCGGTTGCCAAAGTACATGCAGACTCTCTCATCATCCCTAAATTCTTGTAATTTTAATCTACAGCTGTCAGCACAGTAGTAAACAGTTCCTCAGTTCATTTTACTAAGAATTCTGGGTATAAAAGAGATTACTGACTTCTTAAATACTTGCATATTTCAATAAGCCTTTGCATTTCTCTACTTTTAGAGAGTACAAATGTGGGAAAAGGCCTTAAAGTCTGTGTTTAAGAGAATATGGTACAATTTTACAATATGATACAAACAATTTTAGTGTTTCATACAATAAAAATAAGCAGTTTCAGAAAACTTAATGATCAACTAGAGCTATTGTTCTCTATCATAAAGTTTTGATGAGTCAACACCAAGGATTCATTAGCTGTTGGTATTCAAAGATGGCCACACTATGACAATGTAACTTTTTTCAATACAACAGTACTTGTGTCAACAAATTGTTGATGTTTATAGTAAGAAGCACTAACGTGTTTCTAATACATGTTTTCATAGCCTTTAACACACCAAAGGACTTGTATACAAGCAGGTTGCTTGTATAAAGCTGGACCAACTTCTCTGAACAACCTCTCGTGCTGAAACTAGCAATAAATAGCCATGTATTACAATCGCTTATTCCTGTGGGTGGACATTTGGGTGTTTTTCATCTAGCCTGTTTTTAGATATCTACTGCAGAGATATCTAACTGTGACCTTCCCCCTCTGTGATCCCGTCATAATTAGTAGAAAGAAATAGACACTCCAGGGCATGATTCATATGACCCACTCTAAGCATCTACTTTGGGAGGAGATGAATTGCACCCTAGAGGTGTCAACCTCTCCTTTGATTATAAAGAGTTTTAGATCACTAACCAGATGGACAAAGAGATGTCTAGATTTGGCCAGATGAATCTCACCCTCAGTGACATGACTGAATAGGGTCTGAGCCAGGTAACCTTTCTCTGAAAGCAGCATAGAACTGGCATTAGCAGAACTGTAAACCATGAATGACCTTGAGACATCCTGTTTTTCTAGTCCATTGTTGAAAAAGGACACTGGTATTGCTAGAGTATTAACTGCATTTTAAACCTTTTCTGTCAGATTAAAAAATGTATATGAGATTTATTGGAGAGTATAATCCACCCTTTTTCTTTGATCATATTTTCAAACGAGCTGCACTCATAAATCATATAGATGTTGTATTATGTACTGGTTTAATATAGTAACTATTTTTATTCTTGTCAACTTATTCAAGTTTTTTCTTTATAATGAATGTTACAAAGTTTTTGATGTAGTTTATGGTGTCTTGTGGCTCTACGTGTCATCTCACAGATTACAAACTTTTCACTGTCTAATACTTTGTTGAATGCAAAATACATTTTATTCTCTGCAATTGCAGTTTCCACTGAGTACATATTACAACCAATTATTCCTCATTACAGTGTAGCTGTCTACTTATGTCAGACCTCATTACTGTTTCTTAGAGTCAGAATTCTAGTACCCAGGAGTTTAAAATATTTTAATAAAAAGTAAGAAGCCCACAGATCAACAATCTTTTGTTTATTTTTAGTATGCCATTTTTATTACGTTGACATTCTAAAAGAACTTGACTCCAGGACCTTCCCTTCATCACTCTTGGATAGTTGGATGCTAGCATTGTGAAAGAAAGTATCCTGTTTACTAAAACCTTATGCAATTAGTTTGGTGTGTAAGAAAAATCATTTATCAGTCTCATCGAATGAGACTTATAGGTTAGAGATAAGAAAAAAAGTAATCCTGATCATGTTGGAAAAATAATATTTTGTGTCTTATATTTTATGATTACATAAAATACTGCAGTAAAAAGCATCCAGGGAATTTATACTGAATTATTCCTGAACAGTATGAATCAAATATGATATAGGTACTCATATAACTAACAGGTTTGAGAACCACATTCAAAACTCCCTTTTAACATAACCTACTCTGAAACATTATAGAGATCTCTGAGTGTCTCCATTTTCAACAATCTTGGTTTCAAAATATCTCAAAGTCTGCTCCTGGTCATGCGGTAAAGTGCCCCAGACAGTGCTTTTGTGCGATTAGTCAGATAGGGGAGGACTCAGGCAGAGCGTAGGGGCATCAGCAGTAGCACTTTGAGTGATTTTAGAACCTGATTTAAATGAGTATTCCAAATAAGACTGGGATTTCACCAGGAAACTAAATTGCACTAACATCTGTAGCCTCCTAAGAAGTCTGGGATTCACAAAGACAAAATCCTTTCACCCAAATTCCCTTAAAGAGCTCTTCCAGAAGCTGTTCTCAGGGTATATAAAAAAGATATTGAGATCTTTCTGATCTGTACAATACACACTGACTCAAAAACAGGACTGGAAAAGATAATAGTGGCTTCAAACTTTTGCTATAGAATTAGTTAAAGCATTTACCCAAGAAGGAAAAGTTATATTTCAGGTTACCTTTAAATGCATGCCTCACATACCAGGAAAGTGCCAGGTTTTACAGGTCAGGTCAAGTGGAAGGCACAGCACCTCTCCTATTGAAACTGAGCAAAATCACAGAATTCACAGCATGTGAGGGAAATCAGGTAAAAAGAGCAACTGGCTTTTATGGTCAAATAGGTATAGTCTAATGTGACAGAAGGGACCGGGGCTGGGTTCATGAACTCTTCATTAGCTCAGGACCACATAACACAAAGACAAGTAGTTTATAACTTCCTGTATTTTGACTGCAACAGAGGTTACTTTAATTTTAGTTACCACCCTTTATTAGTCAGATTAACATTTCTTTAAAAAGCTTCTTTTTGTTTTCAGCTATAAGGACATGACAGAAATTTCTCTGCTGAAAGTTAAACTGTAATTTCAAAGCCTGCTTGCTTAATACATGGCATACATAAATGGGATTGCAGTGTGTAACTCCTAAGTATGATAAAATATAGCATAGGTAAAAATGGGCAACGATAATGGCTTTGCTGTTCCTGAAATGCTGTGCTTCCACGACAAGTCAGTCTATTGTAAGACCCAGAGCATCCTCTGTTCTGGGAAAGGAACTGTGGTGATGATGATCTTTTTTCAATATAACAAAATGGATGATTTCATAACACTCTTTAATTAATTAACCCTCAGTAATACTTTTGTCCTAATTCAAGTTTATAATTTGAGAAAAGGTAGAAAGAGGAACTGAAATATTCAAGTAACTACAGAAAAAATGCAGAAACTTTCATACTGGCCAGCTTTAGCCTCACTTCTAACTGTCCAGAGACAACTTTCCAGTGGGTTTTCTCTTTGCTCCTGCTGTACACTTCAAAGGCCAAGTTGAAAATTCATCTCTTTTAAGAAATCAAAGCATGCTGCCAATCCAGCCATAAGTTAAAAGATTCTTAACTTGATCAAATCTTCTTCAAGTTATCACATAAAACTGGTGCTGACAGACCTGTTTTATTTACATAGGTTAAGTATATCTGCTGATGAATTTCCTAAAAGAACTCTTGAAGGCAATTTATAGATATTTAATAGCTCCTTAACTAATGACCGTGATACCAAAGTGCCTTGAACAGTCTAAAGAATTAATATTCTACTATTAATTGTCATGAAAATTATCTTCTATTTCACTTTTTCCTCATGTAGAATTACTTTAATCTTCTCTTTCATTCTTGTTTCTTACTTCTTTGTTCTGCTTTTCAGACTTTTTGATGTTACAATTTATGAAGAAGAAAGGCAAGATAGTTTTCAATTAAAATATTAATGCTTAATAGATTAATCTCTGTATTGATATGAATATTTAATTTTGGTTTACCGCTTTCTTCTGCATGCATACAGTAACATTATAAAATAATTGCCATATATCAATAAGCCAAAATAATGTATTTTAATATAACACATTTATTAATAAATACAGTTATTCGAACATCCATTCCCTGTATCTCACTGAAAATAAGTTTGTATTAGTATATTGATAATTTCGGGGGCAACTAAGTGCAAAGATGCATATTTATGTTTTAGACTACTTAATTTCTAGCTAGCTAGCTACGTACTACTATCATTCTTACTACAAGCCAGATTTTGTTTTGGCATTCTGGATATTTTCTGCCCTGCTTGAATTTGTAGCTGTAGAAAAATAGCTTGTCTCAATTGCTGTTGGAGACAGCATACAACTAAAACAGAGATGTATAGACCCCAGCATATGCGTTGAGCTAAAGCTACAGAAAGTATATTTTTAAAGTTTCAAAGGTTAAATTCAGTAACCACCTATGTTTATGACTACATGTGTATGTGTGGATGCACACATGCGAACGTACATGTGATGCAGGTATTATATAGAGAGATACAAGTGAAGGAAGCTTTCACGCCTGTGGAGATCTAAACCAAAGAATCGCAGTGTGGTCACTGTGTATTGATTAGCTTGTTATTGATTACTGCACTTTGCCAGGGTGATCCTGTCAATGTTCCATCTGGAGGAAAAACATTCCTCCACATGGTTCACAGGAGGAAGGGAATAAATGTTTGCTTCATTATCTACTCTGTGAATAAAAGCCATGGATGTAAAATAGCTCTTCACTAGCTGTTGAAGCAAATTATTTCTCTCTAAAGCTCACAGTTTTAACACTCAAGATCATGATGATAAATGCAGAGTCAGACTGAAATGTCTGCACCAAGTACTGGGCCTGATCCTGCCACCACGAAAACTACACAGATCACACATAGCAGCTGGAAAATGCTGGAATGAGGACCTGTAATTTTCTGACCTTTGTTTTTGTGATAGCTAAAGGGATTTGTCCTGCTTAGGACAAGAACTCTGTAGGTGTTTGTGGTGTCAAATCTATCCCACCCTTAGGTACCTCAGCAAAATTGCAGCTAAAGGAAACATTAGTTGTTTGCCTCAACATGCTAAAAATAGTGCTTTTAAGCGTCAAAAGAAAAAGAAGCTGTGGAAGATAAGAGAAGAAAGAAGCACTGAATATATCAGTCACAGTGTACAGTCAAGAGTACATGCTTGTTCCGGGAAACACTTTGAATGGAAAGCAAGGATGTAATTGTATATTGCATTACTGTCACTCAGCTGGATATCCTACACCTATGAGTTTTAACACGTCTGACTTGATGTTTCTGGTGCCTTCCTTTCTCCTTTTATTTTCTTTTAAAGTTTGCTCTTTCACAGCTGATTTAATTTGTATACTCTGTCTTACAGTTCCCACTGTATGTTCATTTGCATTTTTTTTCCTGGTCTTTCCTAGTTAATCTCTCAGATGTTCTGCATTCAGCTATCTTCAGAAAGGATGGAGATGATGCATCTCCCAGGAGCCGGTAAACAGAACATTAATAGCTGTCTCAGGCAATGCTGCATGTTCCATATTTTCACCCAGAATAACAATTTTACACTCACTGCTCCACTTAAAGCTGTATCACTGAGACAGATCTGACATCTCTCCAGCAAAAGAGCCCAAAGTTACAACAAGAAGATGCATAGCACCGTTGTCCTTAATATTAATAAGTTTAGGATCCTGGGAGCGCACAAAGCACCTGTCGTTGGGCATATGGGTAGAGCGTACTGCTACCCTGGAGTGCCAAGATGAGTGGATGGGGAGAGGAACCAGAGAAAGCTCTGGGCAGAAGACTTAAAGTAAAAATAAAGAGAGAGGGGGATAATGGAAATATTACTGTCCTGATAAGCTCCCTGCTTCAATTTCAGAAAAAAAAAATTCCAAACAAGAAACCAGTAAAAATAAAACAAAACCACACCGCCAAAAATCCAGTGATGGTGTTTTATCATTCTCACCTTGTTGACTCATTGCCCAAATAACTGTTTCTTCTGCGGTCAGTTCTGTCTCCTTTGCTCAGAATGAGGGAAGTACTTTAGGAGAGCCATTCTTCTGGGGTTAAAAAAGAAGAAAAAAAGCCCTCAGAAAAACAAGGTGTCTGGAAATCATTGCTGATGATTGCATTCGTTTCATGACAAAACATTTTAGCATAGTTTTAAATGATTCTGTTTGATAAATTCATATTTCACAAGCAAAAAGGAATCTGTGTTTTCACTTAGCTATGTGAACATTAATTATGTCATTTCTTTATTTTATTTTGGCAATTTCTCACTATTTGCCTGGAGTCCCACTATACTGCTAACAAACCCCCCCCACACATTTTGGCACTGTTTACATTTGTGTTCATTAACAAATTCAGAAAAAATTATTTAATTTTATTTATTTTATTTATTTTTAATGAAAGAACTGCTTGCTTTATGAAAAAGAAGATAAAACTCAGTGCTGTGAATCAACTCTCAAGATAAAGGAAATACTGACTACCACTCCTATGCTTCTGAGTTTGGATTTTGCTAATGAAACAGAAGTGTTTCTATTTATATAGGTAAAAACACTTTTTAAAAAAAATTACATTAGTTTTACTCTAAACCACAATAGGATCAAATAGTGTTTAGTTGTTAAAATGTATCCTCTAGGTATCAAAAAGGCTTTCAGCCATAGTATAACTTAACTTATACTGAGCTTTTTTATGCTGGTGTGGCCAAGGCAAGAATGACTATATTTCATGTACACTACCAACTTCTCAAAAGTAAAATATTTTCCTTCAAAAAGAGTGGGAGATGCTTCCCCTTCCCTCATACCTTTAGAGAAAAATCTATTAAGTGTGCTTCAGAGCAATTTCAGTATTTCTGTCTTCTATAAGTTTGGGGTCTTCCTTTCTCTTTCCATTAAGTTCATATGACAATGAAGTTCCAAACCATTTCCACAAAATAGTCATAATCATATCTATGCTCTTTTACAGTCATGATTACACATATCATTGTATTTTGCAAATTCCTGACCCTGAGCACAATATGACACTGTGACAATTTATGTTCAGGCTTTTAGCTTGAGTTATTTAGTGACCACTTTTCCTACCGTCAAACTCTTTACCTTTCCCACCTATTTAATTTTCTTTTCTTTTCTGTCCCCCTCACCTGTCCCTTCTGAATAGCCCGTAGCCATCAATAGCTTCACTCCAGTCATGGGGTTTGTCCTACCAAGTTTCAGTAACAGCAACCAGGTTGTATCTTTCTAGCAGCACAGTGGCTTCCAGATCCTGATGTTTGGTGCCCATGCTGCTTGTATTGGTGTAGAGACACTTCAGTTGGGCTGTCAGCTGTGCCACCTTGTCAGAGGAACACCTCTTAATTCTTTTGTGATACGTCACTGGTGTATCCCTCTTGGCTCCTATCACCTCAGGAGCCCCTGGCTTATCTCTGTAAGAGTTCAAGTGTGCTGCAGTGTCGCCAGCACATCTCAGAGTTACAGGCTAAGGGCCCTTGCTTAGTATATCAGTATATCAGTATCTAGTCCTATAGGTATACCTTTGCAACAATATCATCTGAAGAATACCCTAAAACACCAGAGCTAGGTAGGCCTTCAGGTTACACAGAAATTGTTATCCACACAATTGATAATTTCCATGGACTCTTAATACAAGATAGGAGATTAACATGAGCTGTACACTAACAAGTCCCTTATCAGCAAGTTCCTTTATTTAGAAATTTTCAGTTTTAGCTGAATTTTTCAATTCTTTTTCAAACTTTTCATCTTTAGCAGAATTGAAAAATTATATACAGTCATTTGAAAACAGTTTGGGAAACAGAAAGAATGAAACAAGTTTTTCAAAATTGCAATTTTCAGTGATGCAACTACCACAAAGACTCTTCTTTTTCCACGTGTTTTAAAGAGATAATGTTGAAAACATTTATTATGGAAACTAAAGTGTCTGATGTTCCTAAGAGCCATTTATATTGCAATCACATGTCTAGTTTAAAGAAAAGTCATCTTCATTCTCCACTGCAAGAGAAGCATATTAATCATGTCATAGAGTAGCCTAGCATGATGAGAGAAATGTAAATGCCAATTTGAGCTCCTCGCTTAAATCATGGCCATCAAAAATGATGCTAGATTTATCAGAAAAATAGAAACACTATACCGAATTTATAATTCAATATGGGGTTTTTTGTAAGCTTATCAGGTGCCTGTTATTAGAACAGGCAATTAAAATAACCTTTTTTCATAGCACCTTTACTGACTGTAATGAATCTAGATTTGCAACAGATGTGATAAATATAAACTCAATACAGACCATTGACCTGGTTTTACTATTTCCATAAAACATCATAAAAAGCTCCATGATATATCAGAAAAATAGTCTCTCCTCAGTGTTTGAACAAAAAGTGGAATAATCCTACAGTATGAGAAGTAAAATCTACCAGACTAGGTTACCTAACAAAAATCTCTTAAAGGAACTGGTATTTCAGAGAAGATGGAACTGTTCCAGTATTTTATTTTAAAGATCACATATATGTTTCTTAAATGAGTTTTACACATAAGAGTGAAAGAAAATGTGCACAGATAAAGTACATGACATTTCAAGGGAGCTATTGCTATAGATAAGATACAGATAAATATTCTGTAAAACTGCCTCATGCAATGTTCCATAAATAGCTTTTATTCAAAATAGCCGATCTACTTATCAAAGAATTATAGGTGGACTACTACTACTATCATTACTACTAGTAGTAGTATCAGTAACAATATACAGTAGGAAGAAAGAACCTGAGTTTAAGATAGTAGGGAAAATTTCTAAATGATTTAAAGACAGCATAGTTAACCAAAATATGAGAAACCGTGGTAATCTTTGAAGGAACATTTTGGAAGACTTATGCAAGAACGGTTTGGAAGAGTCAAGAGAATGAGTAGGCAAGGCATGAAATACTCAATGCTCAGGCTGAATGTCAGTAATGGGAAGAAAGACCACATTCTAGTCGCCTAGCACTTATTAATTGAGGTACACCTTGGACAACTAATCAAAGGGGATGTATAAACACAGAGTCAATATAAGAATTTTGAATTTAAGATCATGCCAGTATCATTCATTCTAACAGTATATAAAAGATTTTGAGGGAAAGAATAAAAATATAACAACAGGCCTTATGACTTTTACTATGGAATTCATTAGATTAAGCCAAATTTATACACAAATTAAAAACTTATTTCTTGCTGCATACATTGTTGTACAATGTTATTTTAATTTTTAAGTGTTATTTTCTATTTACAGCTTTCATGTTAATTATCTGGTTTAACCAAGTTCTGTTTTAGTTTAGACTTACTAAATCTGAATAGCCTCCTCTTCTACATCACATGCAACATCATTTTGTTACAATGAAATATGAATTTGAATAAAATTCAATCATAAATTCTGTACTTAAAAATACAGAAGACAATTATGCTGTAAATTTTAGATATTGAAATGACTAAATAACTAAACAACTAAAGAATTTTTAATATTTCCTAGTGCATTCTCTGAAGGTCCATTTCATTCATGCAAATATGGAGGGTTGTACAACCAGCCCACAGAGATGCTCTAAATTTTCACTTGAAACCTCAAAAAGTGTTTGTCTTCACCATTCACTTTATGTAGACTTGCTTTCTTCACATGAAAGAGGACCCCAGTTTTTTCAGATCTTTTAAACTTAAACTTAAAATGAAAATACATTTTGATTGAGAAGGAAAATGTTAAGTTTCCAAATATTTTATAAGATCATAAAATTTGGAAAATTAGAGAAAGGAAAAATAAACCAAGAAATGTGAGTTTTTAACTACCCTTAGCCCTTGGATTTCTCTCTAGCTGTTCCAGGTTCCCCCAAACTTAAACTAACATGAATGCTGTCTATTTAATAGCACACTGATCCTGTATCACTTAACCTCATTGATACTAGGCCTGCTAAAGTTTAGGGAGCTTTTCCTCATCTTGCACCTTCTCCTTACTTTCTCCAAGGAATAATTCTTGCTGTCTCCAAGACAACAAGTAGTCCTGGTCCCTTTGTCATGTATTAATACAGCTTCAGTAAACCAGAGCATTATTAACATGCTCATTCTTCATTCTTTACTGATGTGTTACAAACTGCTGCTTTAGCAAGTAGAACTTTTGTGCTTCCTGTGAGCTTCTCAATGTGTAGCCTTGTACTAATTTCCTTTCAACTTTAATGAGCCTAAGATTTGATCTCTGTGTGTACCCCTTTCCAAAAATCATAGTTTCTGGCTTACTTTGACACTTTTACAAAGACCACAGATGATGTTTTAGTAAGAAATTCATACACTGAGGGTATTTTTTCCAATTCTCCTTCACACCTTTTTACGATTCCAGGAATTCATATTATCGTCTCTATAAAATTTATCAGTGGCTACCTTAAATCCTAGTTTTATCAGTACTTTTAGGCTAAGTGGTACATCATGAATAGAAACGCAGAAGCACAAGCTTTTTTAAATAAAAAAACCATGAAAAAATCTAACCAACTTTTTTTTTGTTACATTGCAAACTGTTTAGGATCTCCTGAATTAATAATAATACATTTTAAAAGTGATTAAATGTTATTAACAATTTTCTTCATTCCAATATTTGACCTAAAAAGACTTCCCTAACTTTCAAATTATAACAGAATGAAACTCAGAAAGATGAAGCAGGAACTGGAATAACTAGGGAAAAGAACTGAAAAGTGGGTGAGCATTATTTATTTCTGGTTTCCCTGTTGCCTGTTGTTTCAGATGGCAGTAGAAAATCACATGCTACTACAATAAAGCAGTAAATGACCCTAAAGAAGGCATTAGATCTCTTTTTAAATGAAGTCCTCATTAAAATTAATGGGACAAAAGAAGTATCCTTTGAACCCAAGCTATCACATCTGTCCAAGAAAGTGCAGAACAAACAGCTCACCTTGATATAGGAGCATCAGCAAAGCTATGTGCACTCTACTGGAGCTCTGAGGTAAAGAAGCTGTAAAAGCAGGCTTGTTTCCAGAGGGCACAGCATCACTAATTCTAAAAATTCCCTTGAATGAAAAAGTTTTCCTTTATATGCTAATTGTCTCAGTTCAGAGAACAACTCAGTTGTTAAAATATGAATAAAAAAGGAATATCAGGGGGCGGAAGGGATCATAAGTGGCTTTGTAAAAAGGAAAAGTAAAATAGCTGTCAAGGAAAATGTTACCCAATTCTCATTAGAAAACTCTTCTCTCGGCTTCTCTGGCTTGAGGGAGGGTATCCAATGGAAGAAAAGAAGATTAGTTTTTGTCACCTCACTGATCATGTCTGACAGACTAGTTTGTCAACACAAAATGTGAAATAGTAAACATTTTAAGGCTTATAAACAACTTATAAATGGCCACTGCAAACAATCTTTCACTCTGAGAGAGCTGGGAGTTTAATTTCTTGCTGTGCCCATGTTTCTATTTTCATTCAATAGCAGAAATTAAGTTTACCTACACCATATCTGTTTTTATGGCAAATAAATCAGTACAGTTAGGCTTGGGCTGCCTTTCAAGTGTTAGCAAGTATATTGAAATACAGTTTTAGGTCTTTGTAATGCATAATATCCCATGGATCTGGGCAGTTTTCCCATCGCAAAGATTGTTGAAAGAATACACCTCATGGTAGTGGTGCTTTTGTTATCAAATCCAGATCAAATCCTCTCTCTCTGTCCCTCTCTAGCAGCAGGATGGGATGCACTTATTATCAGGTACCAGCCGATATCACCATCAATCTCTCACAATGCAGTTTCTCTGTTTTCCATTAAAAATTAAAAGGATGCAGGGTTGTAGTCTTATATACCACCACTTTTGTCAAAGTGAGCTTCTGTGAGCTACTGAACATCTAACTCTTATGTTTATACAGTAGAACTCCAAAATGAGAGAGAGTACGTGCTCCCTGTGTAAATAATATGCTGCTTAAATGTTACTGACTTGATCCTATTTGTATCTTGAACATGCCTCTCTCATTTGCTGGATAGAGAGCTAATTATTAAGCTGGTAATTACCCCAGTGCTACTATTTGCTATTTGAACCAGAAAAATCTATTCTGAACCTGAGAAATCTTTCCTTGCTTGATTGCTGGTGGACCTGTCACATTTGGAAAAAAAGTTTTCGTTTTGTCAGCCTGGCTTTTTATCACAGTAAGTGGCTAGTCAAAAAATTCTTGACAAGTTTTAAACGTAATTCAACACAGTGCAAAAGTTCAATATTTTCTGACTAGAATTGCTGTAAGAATGAATGTGTAAAAGCTCCCTAAAATGTTTTAATTTTCATTTTTTGGACATGGCAAGAGGAAAATTTTACCAGAGCTAATGTAAAAGAAGAGTATTAAATACTGTGCTTATCCAGTGTAGCCATCTTGCTCCTGATCCTTGGACTGCCCGTGTATGAGATGACAGAGGTGAAGGGTAACACAGAGCAGATTTAAGGGCTGGATCTTCTAAGCATTTGATCACTAATGGCATCGGTGGGAGGGAATGCACTTGGCAGTGCTCAGGAAGAAGACTTTCAGAACATGACACTTTCAAAAGAAAGCAAGGGCACAGGTTACACAAATTGGCATCATTCCACTGACTTCACTTGAGGTGATAACTGACAGAATACAGATTTGACCCAGACACCTGGCATGAGCTTTCTGTTGTGTGCACTTGAGACCAGATCTATGCATGGCCCATGCTGCGGGTAGGCTGGGGAGAGCACCCCTGGCATTTCAATCATCTACCCTCCTTTCCCCTGAAAGCCCCGAAACCCTGCCTCTTCACTCCTCCCACTAGCATCCCTTGTTGCTTCTGTTCCTGGGTGCCTGGTGTCCTCACTTGTCACTGCTTAGCCCTGCTTATCTCCCTTCACCAGGTTCATCACTTCTGGGTGATGCTGAACGTCCTTCCGCAGTCAGTTCAAGCTTTGTACTCAGGGAAGTCTTTATCACTGGCTTTCTGGAGATTGGCAGGCAGTCCTGAACAAGGGTAGCTATCTGTCAAATTTTGGTTGGGCAGCTACTGGTGAAAATGTTTGTTATTATTGAAATGGCATTCAAACACTGCAGACATCTATCCTGGAAATGACAAAACTCAGGATGGGTGCCCATTCCTGAATCACTTGGAACAGACAGCTGATGTGTAAACTCCGGTCTCATTTTCGGATCTGGGAAAATGATCTCTAGCTTGCATGCTATCAGCCTTTTGTCACAAAGTTGGAGTTTCTCAAACTTGTTGGGCAGAACGAAACTGTTGTATTCCCCAAATCCAGGCAAAAGAAGTTTTGTTTCATTATTGCCATCATGCATGAAGAAATTACAATATGAACAATATTTATTTATCAGCTCCCTGAAATCAGAGATCAGGTGGAAAATGCAATTTAAGAAAAGTAAATTGTTATCTATATGACTCCCGAAAAATGGCTGAAACTTTCTTTTCTTTAGTTTTTTAACAGAAGCTAAATAAAAGCCATTAAAAGTGAATTATATTTTAAAAATCTCAACATCAATAAGTAAGTTTCATGTATTAAAAAATGGAATTAATATTTTTTACTGGAGCCAGTAATAGTGACTTCTAAACATTTAAGACTCTCCAAAAAAAATACCCGTCACAGTAAATTATCATTTACTTTCAACAAAAGATTTAGTTTATTACCAAGACATTTCCTGCAAGGGGAGAGCTGTAAAAATATCTCAGACTGCCCTTGCCTAATTATAATTAAATATTGCATTACAGTAGTGTAGAAGATATGCAAAAGGACCTCAATGCTCCGTTGTATTGGGCATTCAATTCACATACACAGAGCAAGAAGCAGCCCTTGTCAGGCAGAGATGGTGATCGGAACAAGGCAGAGAAGCAGGGGGTCAGCGAGATGAGGAGCTTGTACAGAGTCACATAGCAAGTAGGCACTGGACCAGCAACCTAAATTCTGCAACGGTTCCTCTTCCGTGCTGCCTTACATGTGTGAAATAATTTTTAAGGACCTTTTTCTGGGCATACATAGATCAATACATGTTGATCCATTAACATAGAGAGTTGAATTGGAAAAAAATATAAAACTGTGAATGTCTTTTTTTACCTGCATCTTTTGGGGCACAAGATTTACTAGTTCAGAGTTCAGGAAATGAGACTGTAGCAGGCAAAGTAATCATTATACTTTTAGATAGTGTCGTTAAAAAGATGTGTTACATCAATGACTTTCAATAAGGGTTACACAGGCAGCTATGAACAACGCTATTGTAAAGTTAGACCCATCACAGGACAGTAAGAAAAAATGGTGTTATGTTAAGAGAAACTGAAATGTTAACTTGATGTAGTTTTCAAGGGAAAAATATCTCATATATACAGTTTCAAAGTTCTTGTGTGAAGGAATTTATTCAAGGGAATCATCTAATTGTGCTATCAAAAATATAGCACATTTCTTATAAAGAGAAACAGAAACATTTATCATTTGCCTTAACATTACATTGACGTAAACTCCAGGAGGACCATCAATCTCTAGAGGAAAGGAGCCTGTTTTATCAGATGGGAAATAATAAATGTCAACACAAAAAATAACAAGGCAATTATATTTAACAATCTGCTGACACTGATTGGCAGAAATAGTGACAGAGATTCGTATTTTGTAATGACCTAAGGGTACATTTTAGAGAGCATAATTTCAAAAACTCGGGTTTTTTCTCTCATCAATTTATAGCAGTAGGAATAATGAAGTTCTTGTTCCTTGTAATAGAAATACATTGAATCCATGTTCAATGAGGTGTGGACACTGTATCTTTCCCCTTGGAGAAAGTCAATTGCAGCAGCAATGTGAAAACTTCTATTTGTTGCTTTCTCCACAAAGAGCATTTTCTGTGTGTATTTACAGCAGGGCTTGTGGGTCCAAGATGATTGTTAGTAACTCCTCTTTCTGCTTAGTGATTCTTAACTGGGAATGGTAAGAGACAAATTATTTGCTATGGCAAGAGCCGGAGAGAGGGGCAATACTGAAAAATATAAAAAAAAACTATTTAGTTTGGAAAGAAAAAATAGAGGCCTGTTACAGAAGTATTAAGTGAAGAATTATATAGAAAAAATGAGCTGGGAAAAGATGATACAAAGAACTACCTGGAATTGAAACTGTGTGCATCCTGCGTGTCTTCTGACATATTTTTTATGCTTAAAATCCACAGTCTAATGATTTTATCATATTATTATTTTGTTTACATTTAAGGACGCTAGGCTATATGTTTTGGTTCGGTGAGAAAACAGAGCATTGTAAATACAATTACTCCATTTCAAAAAGCAGACACAGTTTCACTTCCCTTATGAATATCTAGATATTTCATAGCAGGGCCAGCTACAGGATGGCCGGCAGGCACCCATATCTGTAAAGGAATTGCTATGTTCTGTATAGCTCAAGGAAGGTAAAAAGAACAAAATATGCAGCCCTTCCATGAACTTCTGAGAGAACCTCTACATTATTTTTCAGAGATTAATATCTGCTTTGGCAGACTACAACTTTTCTTGGTAGTTTAACAAATTATTCGTTATGTGCTTTGCATTCATGCTATAGTTTCTATTGATTGCAAAACATTTTTTCTCTTCTTCTTTTCCTGTGGACGATTTCAAGAAAGATTTCTCTTTAAAAAAAAAAAAAAAGAGGAAGACAAACTTTTTCATAGGTTTTAGAATAATTTTATTCATGACATGTATGACATGTATGCATATATATTGTTAGATTTCTAATGACATTTGAACACGTTGTTTTTAACATTTCAAACTCTAAATATATGTATTTTTTTCAAAAATTAAATGTGAGTGAGCTGTTAGACTGGGAATAGTTTATGAACAAAGCAGGAGAACGGCAAAATATCAGAATTCTCCTCCTACTTGCTTCCATTTAAGACAAAATGTTGCGTCATTTCTCTACTGAGACCTGAAAATTGATAGCTTTGAAATTCCCTGAGATCCATTTATCTACTAGCAAAAAGAATATCAAAATATCATCTTCAGAGCTGTTGTGAAGTTCAAAGCTTTTTGAGGCCTTTTATTGAAATTATTATTTATTTATTGAAATTATTATTATTCACTGACCAATGTGCAAGCATATGTTATTGCTTTAAAATATTTTTATTTTAAATGACCAGAGCAGGTAAGCATATGTCTCCTAAAATGAATGCTTCTCATATGTTCCTCTTTTTTCTTCATCAGACAGCTCTGCACTATACGACCAAGAAAAACCTATCAAGATGCACTGCCACTCCATCTGACAAATGGGAACACTATGTTTTTCAAAGTTCACTGTTCTTCTATGTTCTAAATTTTATCTGTAAACTATTTATTTTACTTAAAATCTGAAAGGTTTTAATTACCCTAAAAAAGGGTAGATTCCAAATACCCTGAAAAAGGTCAGACTGACTTAAATTGTCACTAGTATAGAGGCATATTGGTATTCACTGAAAAGAAGTCTTCTTTCGTATCTACATGTCTATGTATACAGAGGTATTATCTCATAGTGTTGGATTATTTCACTATTCTACCCTTCTATTACCTGAAGAGTAAGAAAATATTTCTATTTTGCATAGATGGTACAGAGACCCTAGGTAAACCAGGTCATTTGACCTAACCCAGTGAAAAACATGGTAAAATCAAAATCCCTTCTGTGAACAGGGAAATACTGTACTCAGAGCACGAAACAAGCAACAGAATCTGCCTTAGGAAAACTATAGAATTTATCCTGGAGGTAAGCTAGACAGGGAAGATGAGCTTCCAGAGACTCATGGGGACAGGTAGCAGGCCAGTGACAGAGAGACATTTCTTGTATTCTTGTTCCATTTCAATAGAAACCTCTTTTTCCTACTGTATTTTACAGAACCATCACCCTGTAGACCTCCTGCACTGGTCCTTCCTGCTCCATCCATCCCCAGCTTCTGACATCTCCTCCTCACCTCCCAGCACCTACCTAAAACCACCAATGCATCACCCAGAAGAGTTTATTTAGCGTCGCTCCCCTTGATGGTATGCCTCATTATTCAAGTTTTTTTGCTGCATCATAAGAGAATTACCGAAATAATACTTTTCCAGGCTTACTTACTTGTATACATGCTACTTGTCAGTTTTTTATTGACTACATAGAAAACCAGGAAAAGTGCTTGTAGACTGCTATTTTACTCATGCTAACCTGACAGGTGCTTTTACTAACTCTGGCTAGAAGATGCAGAAACACTTAGCTAACATGGAAATATTCTTTATGTAGTAAGCAGGTCTGGATTTTACTAAAAAAGCTTTTTGTTTCTTTTAATACTAGATTGGGGGAAAAAAAGGTAGTCTTGTTATTTCTAAAACACCATATATAACCGTATCAAATAGCAGGCTTTGAAAGAAAAGCAATTTTACAGAAATGATCAAAGGTCATCTCAAACTATTAGTGTTTTAAACTGTTCACTTCTAGTACTTCATACGAGTAATTTTATTTTATGAGGCAGAATTTAGTAACTCCTATTAATTTTCTTTCCATAGCTCGAGCTCCTAGATATTATACATAAAGTTAACCAGCATTTTTTAAGAATGAATATTTCTTTTGATATTTTATGTTACAATTTGTATTATTTCAGAAGTAAATTGCACAGTTGTGTAAAATTCTTCACACTTGTCATGGTTTGAGCTGGGCTGGCCACTAAAACAAATGAAAGATGCTCTCTTGTACTTCTCTCCCCTTCAGAGAAGGGAGAGCATCTTCCTTCAGGGAGAGAAAAGAAACTTAGGAGTTTTAAAAGAAAATAAACTACTTTAAAAGAAAAATAATGAAATATATACAATATATACAAAACTGTATCAAGCTCCCAGGATGACAATCATGTCACCAGCAGCCACTGGGAAAGTCCCACACTGGACTCAGCAACAGACAGGAGCTGGATTCTGGAGCTGGATTCTGGAATGCACAGATAGAGATCAAAGGCAGACAAACAGACAGAGTCCTCCTCGGACACTGGGCATTGAAGAAAGAGAGCTGACCCTTTGATCTCTTTATAATGAGCATGATGCAGATGGGATGGAATAGCCTGCGGGTCAGTTTTGGGTCACCTGTCCTGTCCGCTCCTCCCCAGAGGTGTGACCTCTCACTCTTCTTCTTCTGACCCTCTAATGGGGCACACAACAAGGTGAGCTGACCTTGGTTGTTACGGGAATACGTATAAGCAAGAGTCACTGTACATACCATTCCTTGACGTAAATTATAAATATCAGGTCTTACCACTTTGGAAGCCGACACTGTCTGAAAAATATGCTGTAAATTTCAGAGGGTTCAGTCAGTTAGAAGAGACTTAGCTGTAAAGTAAAATTATTGAACAGAAAATCAGTTCTGTTTTACCTCAAACCAGGACAACTTATTCCTCTGTCCCTCCTTTTCCTCCTCCTTCTTTTAATTTATAATACCATTATTATATGAATGACACAGAAGTGAAGAATGGATATAAATATTTGTTTTCAGCCACAGCTGATCCTGCAGAGGCTCCAAATATCCATGAAAGAGTCTGACCAGGAAGGAGAGCCATATGTTCTTTCAGGTGTTTTAATGGTTAAACAGCATTATGAAAGTCTAGTATGTTTTTTACCTCTTCCTTCCTACAGGAAGCTACACAGATTCCCACTGGCAGGTTTTGCATTGCCTACATTTTCCAACCTATGTCTTCCTTCTAAGATTTTAAACTGACAGGATTCATATCTCCATGTGAAATTTTGAGGATGTTTCTTCATGATCTGAAGGCTAGATCTCCAAGAAGGTTTTTTTGGTGCCCCACAAAAAGTTTGTGTGCTTTTGGGACTGGACACTGAAAAGCAGTGGCCCAGGGAAGTTAGGAGCCTAGGTGTTTAAAAAGAAACCACTTCATAGAGGTTATAATATGAATGACATCTAAGCATCTAGGTACCTAACAAGAGAGATACACACTGAGAATCTGGGTCTATATTCAGCAGTGGATTGTGACCTACAAAGGTTTAGAGGTCAGAATTTTCAGAAGTGTCTGAATTTGCTGAAATTACTTTTATGATTTTATTATTTTAATATAAAGCAATTTCAGCTATTTACCAAGGTCTGGACCAGCAATTTTAATCAGGAAGCTGGCCTTTGGAGTGATTGTGGGTATTAGTCCTTAGAGTGCATTAAAGCTGCAATTTAGATGGAGATTTTCTACATTTTTTTTTTAAGTTTTGTGTCTCAGCATGCCACTGCTTTAATATTGTAATGCTTAAAATTTAAAACTCCCAATATAATTCTTTGCTGGTGTTTCCAAGTCAGCAAATTAGCAGCACAACACATGTTATATAGGGAATAGCTCTGCAACGCAATCAAAGCCCCTCAGCATCCTCCTTTTTTAGAATTATTCTGGCTTACTCTGCCGGGTGTGAACCAAATGACACATCATACACCTCAGAGACTCTTTTGCAGCTTCTGTTCAGACTTCAGAATTCCATCTGTTCTATTAAGGATCATTAACAACCAGGAAAGTATTCCAAACAGTTTCTGTAAAACCTAAAAGCCAAAATTATTACATTATTATAATTACTTGGGTTTTTTTCTCATTCAACCAGAATAGCTTTAATCAGCAACTGGCTGAAGAAAACTGCATGGGACCCAGAGGCAGAGGGGCTCATTAAATTATATAAAGAAGATTCTGCACGTTCAACTGATGGTGAAAGGTATATGCTGTTACAGCAGTGAATTGTCTTTGGCATCAGAGTATAAATTGTTACATATCACATTTTGAGAAAGAAGTGTGTCCTATGAGGAGAAAAGTACAAAGCAGAAGGAGACTGTATAAATTATGTCTGAAACTAGCAAACATATCCACAGAGCATTCAGAATCACACATTATAATAATGATTTACGTCTGTAGGACCGGAATGTAAAAAGGATCTTATTTACCTGTTCTGAATAATACGTCTCTACTTCCTCTACTATTCCAAGCTGAATTCTCTAATGAGCTCGATACCACCTTCAAATTGAACGCATTCAGATTTTCACATGGAAGTTGCGTACACTTTTTCAAGTAATTTGAAGTTAATCTATTTCCAGTGGTGTGATATTATTACCTGAATACAGTGTTGTCAACACTTTATCATCTCAAAGCTGGAAGAGTTAATCTTTAAAATCCTAACACAGCATTTACACTTCCCTTTGGTGCAAACCTATGGACTCATTCCTATAGATTGTATTAAACAACTCAGTATCACTGAAAAGTAATTACATGGCCAAGATCTTCCTTTGCAATACCAGTAGCCATTTGCTAAATTTCTGAAGATGCCAGACTGAGTTAGGAAGCAAGCGTAAGGGATATTATTTAGAGTTTATGGACTCTAAATAGTGTATGTTAGGCAAGTTAACAGTTTATAATTTTATTTCTTTGCCAAGCAAGCATGTAACTTCCTCCATGCTATCTTGTGAATAGCATATATTTCAATATTTTAAAAATATTTGAATCATGACTAGTATTTCGGAGTAAAAGGGGCAGAATAATTAGTGTGAGCAGTTCAGTTACAGTCAATTTACTGGTTAAAACATATCATTTCAGTATGACTTTTTTCATATTCATAAACTTCAAAAAAGTCTGCAATTCAGTAAATCTCAGCAGGTTTTATCACTCAAGTATCTCTATCCAAGTCTGTGCAATAATAGATCTGATTAAATCTAAATATCTTATCTTCCTCATCCTCAAAAACTACCAATTTGTAGGTGTGACTGTTGTGAAGGGATCATAAATGTGTTATTATGCCTACATTTCTCTTTTGGTTATACTCATAGACATCAGTTTCTTTTTCAGTGATGACTGCTTCATAAGAAAAAATTTCAGAAGAGAAAAATTTCAGTTTTCCATAAAAATGTAATAACAAACCTGGTGAATGTACTCTCTTGCTTTCACTAACATGAATAGTGAATAATCCATAACTGACCTAGAGTTGTTCTTGTTGTTTATACTTACCTAAGTATCTGTATTTAAAAAAAAACAAAAACATAAACAATCCACCAATTTACAATTCTATTATATTGTCCTTGTGATCTCTAACAGTACCATATATAATCACTTGTTTACATCTCTAAATATAGAGTTGGCAGATTTTCCATATATATTTAGGGAAGTAGCCACCTCAGCCAAAAAAAAACCAAAAACACCACACACAAAAAGCACTTAGTAATAAGATGTAGTCTATCTGTTATTATCAAATATAAATAATGAAATAAGACATCTGGTCTTCTAGAAAAGAAGAAATTTCCTGAAAGATTTACTATATGAATTAGAGAATTTTAAATTTCAAAATTCACTAATTTGAGAAGAATACAATAGATAAAATTGCCAGATAATTAATTTATATTTAGATTTCCAGATTTCCCATGCAAATTCCACAGAAATTTGGAAAATGTGCAAATGGAGAATACTTTCAGATTTTGTCCTATTTATAGTGAATGACATTAAAGCCATGTTTACATGATAAACTTTGATTATAAATAGTGGGAACATAGGAAGAGTCTAAAATACAAAGTATTTAAACCTATGGGGAGGAAGCCAAATATTTAACTAGGAGCATCATGAGAGAAGCTCTTCATGCCAGAATTACAGTCAAGGTATTCAAGGAGAGCTGTAACAGAAGTAAAATGTCTGAACTTCAGGGAATGAGTTCTAAACTCGCATTTTTGCCATTTTCCCTATTCAGTGGACTGAGTTCATTCCCTCAAAGAATCTCACCCTGCTTAAGCAGACAGGGGATTCTTGAAAAAAAGGAATCAAGACATCCAAGAGACTAGGAAACAAGTCTGACAGTTTTCTGTCACTACTTTCTGAGAGAAGGGATAACATCTTGACTGGTTGAGTCATTCAGAGGTGATTGCTCTATTTGTTATCAACTTACCTCCTTTCCTTTGGTTAGGAAATCATATGCAAAACACTTAAACCAGGCTTGATTGTCTTTGATTGTATTCATTATTCATGGGTGTTCACTAAAAAGTTTAGGTGAATATTTTTCAGAGGTGGCTTGAGGACTTTGGTCATTTGCTACTAGTCATATGTAATGTGCATTCTGTCACGTGTGAACATTTCTGCTCTATAAATGGATAACTATTCTGTTATTCTGTTATGAAAAACACATAATGCATTCCTCCAGTGTCATGTTGATGACAGTTATTTGTCCAAAAATGCTTTTGAATTTCAGATTCTTTATCCTCCGTAACCCAGAGTGTTGACTAAAGATTAACGAAAAATGAATACTGGTGGTCTTAGAAAGTAAAAAAATACATTTACTGACCAACTGAGCAAGTTGTGTTATTTTAAAATATTCATACAGAACTTTAAAATCCTCCTTTTGCTACTTCTCAGGTTTATGGCTCAGCTTATGTCAGTTTTAACTTTGCATTATCCTCCTATTTTAACCATTATGGATGTCCTATTAATGTGTCCTATTAATAATGTTTGTGTGTGTTTCTATCATATACATTCATTAAACTAAAATAAGTATGAACATCTCATAAATGATTGTTGCATGTTGTTGCCTGGAGGTTTTTGTTCACTTTCAGACAAGGTTCAGAAATTTTTCAAAGATCAAGAAATAATCGAACCAGACATAATTTCTAAACTGGTTGTAAGATATCAGCAATCATCTACAAATGTTTATGAAGAAACAAGCTAATTTATTTCCATAGTCTTTTAGGTCATAGCAGAGGATGAGACTTTCAGCACAGACTATATAACTAGGAGTTTCTCTAATTTTCTTTTGATCTTTTACTGTTTAAACTTAGTAATATCTCAAACAATATGCACAGGATATATTCTGCTTCTAAGTAAAAAAATATGTATTTTGTTAAGAGGAGATAAAAAAATGAAAAAGCTATGTGGTAGATCAGTGATGAATGGCTTCCTTTGAACTAAGAGAATACTGATCTGTTAAAAATTCATTAATTGATTACTAGGGTTGTACCAGTATTTTGGTCACCTGTTTATGTCTAAATACATATTCAACATGAACATATTCAAAAGAAGCAGGTCTGATTCTTAACAAGGATTCTTAACAAGGATTCTTAACAAACAGTGCATTACTGTAACTGTTTAACACCATGCTTAAAACCGAAAAGCATTTGAAAACCCTTTGCTTAACTTAAAAATATACTGATATTTAAGCCAACACAACATTTCTTAGGGTGAGGTTATCCTTTGAAGCACCACAATGACTGTTTCTCAAGAAAGGTGTAAATGCACTTTCTAGTGTGGGATTTCACCAATAAATAAATATTTTTCTTATTCTATATTCATCTAATACACACAAAGACACACTTTGTGCAATATTTTTATGAATTTTCTAACTCTCCCTGGAGAAAATTCAAGTTACAGATGCATCTTGGAGAGACTTCCATGAAGTTACTACGTAAAATGTGGTTTCTCAGTCAGTGGGGCACAGCTGTACTGTCTGAGCCCCCAGTTTTGCAGTCACACTGGCAAACCTATCCTGGAGCCATAAATCCTGATGTACCATCACCAGATGCAGTTTCCACTGCAGGGCCAAGGTGGTTTGGGGGTGCCTTCATGTGTTCAGCCAGGGAGTCAGGGTAATTCTGTCAGAACCCCTCTCAGCAGAAACATGTCAGATTCCACAGGCTCAGAACCACCTGACATTTCTAGGACAAAACTTGTATTTTCCTGGAAGTTTTCTAGTCATCTTTGCTCAGGACAATTCTGCTGCAAGAATAATTTTTGAATTCTCTACTAGACTGCTGATCACTGCAGCCCAAAGCTCCTTATGGGGTTTCAAAAAAAGGGAATGGCCATAGTTTTAGTGGGATGCCTTCTGCTGTTCCACTGCTACCTTCTGTCCCTTGGTGACACAACATGCTCCTGCACATGCAGACCAATGGCCCTGTCCCTTCACACAGCATAGCAAGTGGGAAACAAGATAAAACTAGAACAAGATAAGGTAGCTCAAAACTGATTTTGTTTCAGTCTGTCTTTAACTTTTGTTTCAGTGTGTCTTTAACAGTGGCTTAAAAACAAACATAGCTTGTGGTACAATGGAGAAAAAATAAAGGGTTTTTTTTTGTTATCAAAGCAACAAAACATATTCAAAGTTCCACTGGTCCATGTAATTACTTTTGAGGCCCTTGTTTTATGATATAGAAAACAGTATACTGTAATACTGAGATTGATAACACTGAAACTGATTATTTGTGATGCTGGGCAGCCACAGCCTACATTCACTTAATATATAATTGATGATGCTCACTCCTTCAGAAAGCCAGATATAAAGTGAATAAGCCTGTGGGGCCATGTCAGTTTTTGATTTTCAGTCATGTTGAGGAGTGTATGCAGATCAGCTCTTCATTAATTAACTGAAATGTTTACTGTGGAAAAGCTTATTTATACTTTTAAAAAATTATTTTGTCACACTAAATTACAAAATAAATTAACAGAAGACACTAAATAGTAAAAAGCATAGAAGAATTCTAACACGCAATATTTGATTGAAATTATTAAAACTTCACATATTGATCCAGTTAAAAGTTGGTCATTCATAATATTAAGAAAAGAGACTATAAGAAAATAGTTCAAAACACATTCAAAACTTTATGAATTCCTGATCTATAAAACCATAATTGTCATCCAAATAAACATTCTTTCCAAGTAGCAATGGGAACTCATCTAGTTTAAATAATCAAACTAATCTGAATCAAATGTTCACCATTTGATCACATCCAGTCAGGTTTTGAATACCTCTCTGTGCTGGCTGTGCCAGTGTTTGACCTCCTCACAAAAGAAAACAAGTTTTCTTGTCTTCAGATGGAATTTCATGTCTTTTCATTTGCACCCATTGCCTCTTGTCCTGCCAGCAGGCACCACTGAGAAGACACCGGTTTCTTCTTCTTCATTCCTTCCCATCAGGTACTTACAGACATTGATGAAATTCCTCAGGCTTTTCTTTTCTCCAGGACAAGCAAGTCCCAGCTCTCTCAGCCTCTCTTCATACAACAGATGTTCCAGTCCCTTCATCATCTTTGTGGCTCTACGCTGGACACACTTCATTAAGTTGATGTGTTTCTTGTACCATAGAGCCTAGAAACAGACACTGCACTCCAGATGTGAAGGTGAAGGCTGTGGCTGTCTGTGGATGTACAATTTCAGGTTTTTGAAAATATCACTGGAAGTAGGTGTCAGTGGTATATGGCTATGTTTTGTCCATGTTCCATGTGTATCGATTAGTATAGTTAGGACTGACATTACTTGTCACTATAAAACATATTCTTCAATGAATTTATTTCTGTCAATCCGTTAATAATGTTGACATGCTATAACATGGGCCACATAGAGTAAGCCCTCTTAAAATAATACAAGGCACTGTTATACAATAGTGCTTTGTACACATAATATATTACATATCCACCGATTTCATTGATAGCTTCATCAGTTCCACTAATTAGCTCATTTCTATATATATTGACTCTTTTCATTGACCTTAGCAGAATGCTACAAATTCATTTGTCTTAATAGACTACATATTCAATAGCTCAGTAATTTATTCAACCTGCAAGGCATTGCTCCTTGACATTATTGCCCAGATTATGTACTCCACATAACAAATTCTCTTTACTTATAACAAACACTAATCAAAGGCATTCTGGCATTCTGCTCCAAATATTAAAGATTTATGTCAACAAGATTAACTTTTATAATCCTAGCTTGCATTGTATTTAGACATTGTGTAGATTAATGGATCTCGCTCCTACAGCTGTAGATCTCTGAAGTTCCTTCACAGTGAACTTTATTTCCTTTTGGCTTTAACTAATTGAAGATAACTGCTCTACATAACTGCTCATGGCATTAGCTGTGAAAATGCCCAGAGTCAGTCAAGGGGACAATCCTTGCTTGTCAGGGACTTGTGTGATTTAGCTCAATGATGTAATTGGTAGATATGAACTAAACCCACAATTTTATGAAAACCCATTACAAAGTTGAAATGTACTGTCAGAACAGATCACAAAACAAAGCAGTACTTTCCCAGATTTACTGCAACACTTAACAGCTAGAACATCTGTCACTGAGGACAACTCATTGGTAAAGATACACGACATGAAGACAAAGACCATTATAGAGCTGAATGAAAATAGCTTTAAAGACAAAGTGCTTTGTTTAAAAAAAAAACAACAGCGGTTTCTTTCCTCAATACTAAGGATTAAACAAAGTAGGAGAAAGCACTTTTTTTTTCCCAACACAAGCGTGGTCTATTATCCTATCCAATCTAATATCAGTTCCTTACAGGCTAGATCAGAGTTGCCCACTTGTAATCACAGAAAAAAGTTACTGTAGTTCTACTTATTAACACAGCAAAGCAGAAATAGAAAAAGATCAACTTCCTTCCGTTTACCACAGTCTAAAAGAATGCACATGAACTTTTTTTCATATTTATCTTAAAGAATATCTTTTTTTTCAGATCATTGCAACCTAATTATTGGGTTACAGTTTCTTAGATACATTAATGACTTGTAATTGATATAAAATTAATCTCTATGTAATCTCCCAGATAGGTCAAGATGTATTTATTGTCATCAGTATTAGAAACTAAGTCTTATTTTTTGTTACTACTGCCTTGTCTTTTCATCCTTTGTGGAAGGCCTTTTTCTAGATTAAAGACCATGAAAACACAAGAAATGTCATATTGCCTTACACCAGCTGTCCTTCGAGCTCAATAATCTGTTCTTTGCAGAGGCAATCGGGGATCTCGTTCAGGGAGAACCTTGCCAGTTTCTCTGCCCTATTCCTCTCTTACTCCTCTAACATCCATTTTTAGATTCCCACCCAAACATTTTGATTCCTGACTATTCTATTTGTTTACCTGATGATTTATTATCCAAAGGGCCTTTTTTATGGAAATATTTTGTCCATAAAAACCCCACATATTATGTTTTGAACTGGGTACCTCATTACTGTCTCCCTCCTCTCCCCAACTTTTTTTCCATATTCTTTCTTCTACCTGTTTTAAACTCATTCTAATTTTTCCAAAATCTTTCCAACTTTCGACTTCAGAACTGCATGAAATAACAGTTTCACTGACGTAACTGAAAGAGTCAACATTACTTTTTTTCTTCCTGATGCTCTTCTGCTTAGTTGGCTGCTGTGCACCTTGGCATCACACAGGGATTTTATGTTCAACTGGTAATCTGTTAGTATCTCTCAGCTATCTCTTTCCAATGGAATGGCATGGTAGCCTGCATTCACTGGTGGCCAAGTGGACACCTCCCACTTCAGCAGGTTGCTCAAAGCCTCATCCAGCCTGGCCTTGAAGTATCTGTCCTTTGTAACAGGGCAACCAAGATGATTAAGGGATTAGAGCACCTCCCTTACGAGGAAAGGCTCAAAGAGCTGGGGCTCTTTAGCCTCAAGAAGAGAAGACTGAGGGGAGACCTTATGTATGTTTACAAGTTCCTAAAGGGTGGGTTGAAAGATGATGAAACCACTCTTTTCAGTGGTTTCCAGTGAAAGGACGAGGGGGAACAGGCATAAGCTGGAACATAGGACATTCCACTCAAATATGAGGAAAAACTTCTTTACAGTGAGGGTGATGGAGCACTAGAACAGGCTGCCCAGAGAGGTCGTGGAGTCCCCTTCTCTGGAGATTTTCAATACCTGCCTCGATGCAGTCCTGAGTGATGTGCTCCAGGCAATCCTGCTTCAGTAGGGGAGTTGGACGAGATGATCTCTACAGGTCCCTTCCAACTCTGTCTAAGCCTTGAATCTGTATCCCTAGTCATCTTTGGTCTTATACTTTGACTACAAGCTTTCCTGGGCAGTCGTTTTTGATGAATTGATTATGTATTTTGAATTATGCATTCTGAATTTAATATGTATTTTTATGAATACATATTTACTGTTGAGGATATTGGCATTATTAGTGATATTTTGCAGAAATGTTTTGGAAAGGATTCACAACTTCATACAACATCTCTGAGCAAATCATAGAAGGTAGGTATTGTTTCTTTAAAGGGGTGAAATTTTAACTCCTCACACTTTAGACTGGACACCTATAGACAATGTTCAGCGGCTCCACACTTTTTTCCAATGTACCTTTGACAGAAACTTTGCCATTGTAACTACAACAATATAACGAGAAGTGAACTGCAGTAGAATAGATAAGAGTTTCCCAAAGAAACACTTTTTCTTTAATCCATTTGCCCAAGCCAAACACATGGAAAATGCCACTCAGGAAGTGTTGGCAGACATATGTCACTGTAGTCCTTGTTGTCTATATTCTCCATTTCCTTTTCCATTTTTGTTTAATTTTATTTTTTCCCCTGTTTTTCACTTGGTTCCTAATCTCAATCATTACTGAAGATATTTGAACCTAAGAGCAATCTTCTCAGCAATGTTTGATTGTATGAAGATCTGAGACCTTAAAAAACAAGCACCTGAGAGCAAAGAGGTGTTTGTGGATCAGACAAAGGAACAGAGGTGGCATTACCTTCACAGGCACCAAATCTCTACCCCTCGCACAGAGCAAGTATTTCAGATGTTGAAATTTCACGCAATATATCTGGCAGAATATCCCTATTTAGTCTCATATTTGCTGCAGGCAGTAATTGCAATCATTATGGAAGTGATGAGAAAGACCTTATAACTACTTAGTTTGTCTTCAGTTGTCTGTGCAGGGTGAGATTTTGAAAATTTCTGCTCATTAACAGTATTGAAATTGAAGAAAGAATTTATCTTTCAACATAGCCCAAAATCCAATTAAAATAAAATAACAGCTGAGATTTGGTAATTATAGAGTTTTTAATCCTATCTTCAGAAAAAAAAAATCCTTCTAAATTCTCACAGTAACAATGAATTTAATTTTGATGTCTGCATTGCCTTTTTCAATAGCAGCTGATTCTTTTTTCTTTAAAAATATGGTGAAAAGAAACATCATGCACACCATCATAATAAGTGCACAGAGATATCTTCCTGCATTGACTTCATTAACTTTTACCTTCATTATCCCATTGAAGATAAAATACTACTGGATTTTAAATGAAAGTGGACACTGGGCATTCTTAAAGTTCATATGATGAATATTAAATTTTCACTGAATAGAGACCATTTATACATTTTTATCCATTTTCCTCATATTTGGACTATCACTGTCCACGATGAGCAAGTTAGACCGTGTATTCATAGGTATTGCCTATTTGTTACAAAAGTCGTACCAAATTCTTTGAACTGAACTAGAAACGTAGTATTTATCTGTTTCTGCATGTTGAGAATATATTTTTGAGTGTAACACACTACTTGTTTTTGAAAGTTAAAAATAAAAGTCTTCCTATCTTTCTCTGAAAGTATTAATGTTGTACTGTCAGGAAAGATTACTGTCCAGAACTGAGCAGCTGTGTGATTTATTCTCTGCAGATATACCATAACATTTGCTTATTAAAGAAAGACAGAGCTTCTGAAGATGGAGCATTAGCTTTGCTTGAAACATGCTTTGTCATTCCTCTTCCTTTTTCAAGTTTATTTTTCCTAGAAAAAACAGAAATGGAACTGAACCTTCTTAGACTATACTCACACAGAATAAACACTATTATATAAACAAAAGACTATTAGAAATTAAATAAAGGCCTGATATAAAAGAAATAAATTTGTTTCATCATTTTAGACAAAAATATATTACCATTTATATAGTAGGTCATCTATGAAAAAGTATGTCATCAAAGTTATTTTAGTGTATTATTATGCAAGGATAGTTCATGTCTTATATCAAATGCAATTAGAACCACTTTTGGCAATGAAGTTTAGAATTGGGGGAAAAGGGCCAAGGATGGGGGTGAAATTGGGAACCCCAGGTCAAGTGCATCTACTCAAATGCATGCAGTATGGGCAACAAACAGGAGGAGCTGGAGGCCATTGTACTGCAGGAAAACGATGATATCCCAGAAACATGCCATCCCAGAAACATGGTGGGAAGACTTACACAACTGGAGCGCTGCAATCCAATGACTACCAACTCTTCAGAAGAGATAGACAAGGAAGGAGAGGTGGTGGGGTGGCCCTCTATGTTAGAGACAGATTTGAATGCCTAAAAGTTAATAATGGGAAAGACAGTGTAGAATGTTTATGGGTCACACTCAAGGGAAAGGCCAATAAGGCAGACATCATCATGGGAGTTTATTACAGACCCCCAAACCAGGACATAGAAGTAGATGAAACATTCCATCAGCAACTAGAAAAGCTCTCGCAATCACTCACCCTTGTTCTCGTGGGGGACTTCAACTTCCCGTATATCTGCTGGAAATATAACAGAGAGAGAACAGTCCTGGAGGTTCCTAGAGTGTATGGAAGACAACTTCCTAACGCAGCTGGTGAGCGAGCCAACCAGGGAAAACACCCTACTGGACCTGTTGCTTGTTAACAGCAAAGGTAATAGCATTGCCATTTTTATGTAACAGTGTCTTCTGATGGTTCTAAACTTTTACTACCCATACTGTTTATAGAACCAAAGAGTCCTCCAAATTAAATAATCAACAGAGGGTATCCAGTTTTCATATGAGCAATGTCATGAACCTACACAAGAATCTCCCAGTAGAGTGGAGTGTAGCATGCCCTTTTCAAGCCCCTTTTATTATCCAGGAACAGATTTTCAGACTTGCTGGTTTCAAGTTTCAGAATATTATAGTTTGCAGAGACCCTCACGGACTATTCTAGACAAAGAAAGTTCTCTGCTTTACTGCAACTCTGAATTTGTATTATGAAATCAAAAGTCTAGTTAATTTTTTCAGGACATTAAAGCAGCCCTACATAAAGATATGCATCAGATTTTTTCCTGCCATGTGAATGTAGATGATGACACTGTTATTTGGAAATAACCATGTCTCTGAAACTGTATATAAGAGGGGGTTTATTTCTTTTTATAGAAAAGTTTTGTAGAAATTTTAATACTTGTTGTAGGATTCCAATAACTTTTCACACTTTATGAGTGAGAACTGTTCTGAAAAAGCAAAACAAAAAATTTAAGGCTGACTTTAACACAGAAGTTGTTATAACAAGTGCACTAATGACAGAAAAAAAGTATCTTAAATCTGTTTTAGCAAAGCACTTGGACATATGGTTGACATGAATAAAGACACATTTAAGAACCTTACAGGATCAGATATATATTAAAAAAATACCCAAGAAGTATAATTCAGACAACCTATTTTTTCAACCTTTCAGTATCTATTTGACGCTTCTCATTATGTTGTTATGTAACATGTTCTATACTATTATATCAGTGATGTCATTCTACAAAATAGAAGGCTGTCTTATCTGTAAGCATTTGTATATATATGTCTGATTATACTGTGCAATTTGCTCTGTTTTGGGTTTAAACAAATTGCATTTTTATAAACTTTTCTCTGACAATGAGGGAGTCAAAACCATCTTTTGCTTGTGCACTTGCAGTAATTTTTCTTCAGCAAGCCTAGATTGAATTTTAGAGCACTATTCCCTAACCAAGAGTATATTTTTCATTTTTCATTTTGACAGAGAAGAAATAAAAAAAAAAAACCCTCAGAAAGGACAATAAAAAAAGATATTTAAAGAATTAAACAATTATTATTTTGTGTTTCTGAAGTTATGTACTCCTTTTAAGAGGGCTAATATCTCTTTTCCTAATTTATCTGATTAGTAGGAAAATATTATTTATTGCCTGTTGAATTTTACCTGTTATTACATAAGTTTATAGTAAAACCACGTTTTCACTATCTGTCTGAAGAATAAGCAAAAAGTAGCATTGCACATAAAATTAGAGGCAGTACAAATTCAACAAATAGTACTTTCAAAGGATCCAGGATTACACTGCATTACACTGAACTGTATGCATATGCATTTTTATTCTGATCCTGGTTAATAAAATTTGTGAGCTTTATAAAATAAAAACTTTTTGGAATTTTGCTAATACTACTCTTATTTTTGCAAAATTTCATTAGGATCTCTTATATATAGAATCGTAGTTTTACTCATAACATTTTTAATTTAACTGTTGTTTCAGGTGTAAATACTCATCAAGTTTACATTACTGAAGGCTTTCAAGGACAGTGACAAGTAAAAGACAAATTATATGTACAAATATAATGCGTATATAAAAAGAAAACCAATAAACTACCAATTGCAAAGTCATCTATCTTATATCTGACACTATTTCTATTACTATCCACACTGTATCTAATACCTCTGTTCTGGGCTATATCAAGAAATATGATTCCTGTCTTTGTTTGTGCTCCATCCTCATTTTCCTCTGAAAAGACGTAAGTAAAGCACCAGTTCAGCAAATCTGCTGTTCTTTTATCCTTTCTATCCCTTTTCAGCTATAATTTCAGTAGAGCAATTTGCTTTTTTATCTTCAGTCTCCTGTAAGTACATTTGAAGAACAATTTACTATTAGCTGAAAAGCACTTTGCAATTCAATGATTAGTGTATTTTTGTGTCCCTGATTCTCCTTTTAGTATTTTTTCTGATCATTTTTATGTCTACTTAGCAGACAGCTTGTAGTTTGAAAACCTTACATCAGTATTTTACTCTGAGGTCAAAAATCTCTGCTAACCTTGATTCCAGATTTGAAGACCACCTTTTCAATCTATAACTCTCAAAAGGGAATGTGGTAGTGTTATTGTTAAAAGAGAGGAAAATCTGTCCTTTATCATGCACGTTAAAGTATCACCTATTTATCTGTGTAAACATTCATATAGCTGTCATTATCCTGTATTTAAGTGCTTCCCAACTTTTTAAACAAAGTAACATATCTAATTGCATTTCTCCTCTCATATCCCTTCTGAAGGAGACACAGGTGGATTGCTGTGACAGTGAAAATACGTAAAAGAAATAAAAGTTGTTTTTATTATAGGACATGTTAAAATTTAAGTGATTCTTATCTGCTGGATATGTGTCCACAAAGAGAGCTCTGTCCTCAGAAGCTCATGAGCCTCCCAAGACTGGATGACCTCTCCACCTCTGCCAGTGACTATAGCTGAATGGAAAGGGAAGTCATCTCTGAAGTTGTGAGGGATTGGTCCACGGAGAACTCAGTCTTTGAACTGCATTGTACAAATGTACACTTTTCCTTCTTTGTTACTTTTATTCCATCTTTTATTCCATCTTTGGAAGCAGTGCTATTTTTTGATCCAGCAATTCAAAAATAGCTGAGGTATCATCCTGAGTAGTCCAGCGATTCATATTCAAAAGGAAAAAAAAACAAACCAAAAAAAACCCTATAGCACAACAAAGAGCAAACATGCCAAAGCTGCCTCTGTGTCAACTTTTTAATGGGGATTTTAAAATGGTCAGATGTACTAGTTAAAGACTTTTTGTGATATAAACTTTGAATGGGAAGTTTCGAAAAGTTAAAAATTACAGCAGAAATATCTGTAATACGAAAAGTAGTCTTTTCTATTATGCTAAACGTTCATCAGATGCCACAGTCATAACAATTTTAATAGCTTTTGCCTAAGGGTTTGGGATATTTACGCTCCATTCTCTGTGTGTAGATTGGATTGGTCAAATGCAGAAAGAACTAATTCACTAATATTATCCTGAAGAAATATTCTACTGTTAATGCTAGGTCATATTACTTGTCATTTATGACTAATTATTTATTCATGAAAAAATTCATAAATCCTAAAAGCATTACAAAGTTAAATATAAAAAAGGGTGCAACAGCTCTAGCTGTGTTTTTATTTTCCTTCACTACTTGCCATTTATTATTCTCTAGTTTTTAAAAGTTTCAGTCATCCAATTATAGAAAATAAAAATATAATTTGATTTATGAGACATAACACACTCACTGAGTAATCAATGTAAATAGTTTGCAAAGAATACATAGCTGGAAAATTTTTGAGAAATCATTCATTTTATTTGTCTGAATAATTAATACATCAGCCAGAAAGAGAGAGTAGTTTTGCATAATCTTTATAAACAGGAACAAAGAAGAAGACTTAAGTTCAGCCAAGAATTTGTTTCCAGCGAATAATTTAACCAGCAGTGCTAATGACACTTGAAGAATTGTAGCATATGGTAATTCAGTGAAGTGTGTTCCCCTTCGTATTACATTTGTCTGTTCAAATGCTATCAAAACTTATGCATGTATATATATGCACATGTATGTATATACGCATTCACAATGTATTAATGAAATACATATGTATCTTCAGATTTTATTAGTTATTTTCATTTCATATTTCATTTTTCTTTTTGCCTACTCCCATCTACTCCCATCTCCTATCTAAGAGCCTACAAAGCTCTGGTTACAAAATATTGTTCTTAAAGAACCTCAGTAACAAAGTTCTTTAAATATATGTGAGCATATTTTCACACATATATAGTATAAACAGTGTAAGTCAGCAGTAAGGGCAGACAGAATGCCATAAATTATTGATGATGATGAGCAGGAAGTGCAGTACCTGTAAGCTGAGTTACCTTCAGAGTTTCTGGTGGTTTTCTGATGAGCATTGGAATGAAAACCAACAACTATCTACACACAGAAGAGCATGGCTGAGATTACTTCATCCTTATGCCTCCCACACAGCCAGTTTCAAGAGCTGTCACATACAGTAAAGTATATGTTCCTCTATCTGCCCCCACCATTCATTTTTCTTCCACTGTTCTTGGGGTTGTTTTCTTTTTCATTTATTTCTATGACTGTTTCTAAAATAACCTCTTCCTGTGAAAACTGTTTAAGAAACTTTGCACAAAACCAAACTACTGGACCTATGGTAAAAGCCAAACTTGCCTATTTAAAGGCAATCTAAATTTCTGATTTCTTTGAAGGGCTTTTTTCCATTACTTAGAATTATATCATTGTTCTATTTTTCTAGGAGTATAAAGATATGTAGGAGATAAATATAAATAAATAAATAAATAAGTCCTATAGGAGGCCTTTTTTCTACTATTAACTTCTATTAGGTTTGCCTATTATTTCAACCTGAACGGCAATATATCAGCAGCTCACCACTCTACCGCACTGAATATGTCATTTCCTGTTTTATTTTCCCCATCCCTTCAGTAAATCCTGAAACATGGTATTTCAAACCCCTGATGCTTTCCAATTCAGTGTCCCTGTCATTCTCATATTAATCTCATACAGTGCTTATCTTTGAAAACATGAAAAAAAGATGAAAGGGAAAAAGACAGAATTCTTTTTAATATATTATGCTATGCCATACCAGCATAAGGCTTATAGTTTTACTGCTGTCCTTACTGATGAAACAGAATCATGTCTTCAACTCTCCTTGTTTCATGAAAGTTTTCACAGTTATCTGCCTTAGGGATTTTGTTCAATTTTATTTTAAAAAGTGTTAAGCTTTCATTAATGATTTTTCAATTTCCAAGTTGTCTCTGTCAGCTGCAGCAGCAATATGAGTTCTTGGAGAGTTCCTATTTAAGATCTACGAAAGCTTTGGCTTTTGGTTTGCTGTTATGTGCCCCCAATTCAGTAAAACATTTAAATACAGTTACTGACTTTCTGTATACACACAGACATAATGACTGACTGAGACTAATTTCATGTCTGAAATTAGAGACCTATACAAATCCCAGCATGAATGTATGTCTTTATTAGCAAAATTCTTCTAAAAATAGTGTTGCATTTCAAAAGAGCATGGAAATTTCAACAATGTCACTCTCCTTTACTTTTTAGGAAGTACATTTTGAGAGATTACTTTTTTTCCTTTGAGAAAATTTTCACAGTGAAGGTACAAACGTTGTACATTGTTGTGTGAATTTTTGTGGTAGGATTAGATTTTGCAACTGCTTATGCTTTTATAGATAATCTTTTCTTGACACATACATGAAGTTGGCTCATTTTTTCCTTCAGGATATTACTGAAATATTTCCCTTCGTTTTTCACTTGAATTGCTACAGAAAATGATGCACCTGACTGGTTTATTCCAGCAGCGATAGAATACTTGCAAAATTTGAACAATTCGCAAAGTGTTACTTCTTTGGGCAATTCATGGCAAGTAAAACCAATAGCTGGTATGCAGAAATTGTTTTCCACCCATATTTTGGTGTTGTTTAAAGAATATATCATAAGGCTTCACTGCTTGTTATTATTATTCAAGGTATGGTAGTACTAGGCAATTCTTATCAGAATCAAGGCCCTGCTATACCAAGGGTGTACTCTAGTGCAGTGCTGCACTTACTTCCCTTAAAGAGCAACAACTGTAAAAAGAAAATACAAAAAAAACCTTCCTTGAGTTAGTTCAGAGGGAAGCACTGACCTTTGCAGGTGGTTTGCACCTCCAAAAGAGGAGCAATCTCGCCTCTGGCTTTGTTGCTAAGTTTGCAAAGGAGAGAAGATGTAATATCTTCTTATTAAGCATTAATTAATTATTAATTAATTAAGAATTAAGCATACGTCAGTCATACAGATTCTCTACTGGGCCAATTAAAACAAATGATTAATAGATAATTCAAGAAGACATTAGTCTTCAAACTGGAATTAAGGTTGCTGTCATCAATGGAAAGCCCATGTCACTCAACATGTGAGGTTTATAATTTCTTCTACATTTTAGATACAAAACATATTTCCGTGATTAATGATATTGCAACTGTTTTGTGGAATTAGCATGGGATCAAGAAGGATCTTGAAAAAAAAAACACTTTTTGGATTTATTAATCAAGGGAATTTGTCTCAGTGTGAAAACACAACTCTTAGAGACACAAAATCACAGAATCACAGAATGGTTGAGGTTTGAAGGGATGACCTGGAGATCATCTTGTCTAACCCTCCTGCTTGAGCAGGGCCACCTACAGCCAAGACTACATCCCAAGGGCTTCTGAGTACCTACAAGTACAGAGACTCCACAGCCTCTCTGGGCAACCTAGGCCCTCATAGTAACAAAGTGTTTCCTGATGTTCAGATGACACCTCCTGTGTTTCAGTTTGTGCCAATTGCCTGTTCTGTCACTGGGAACCACTGAAAAGAGCCTGGCTCCATCATTTCAGGTATTTAAAGATATTGATGAGTTCCCCCCAGCCTTCTCTTCTCTACTCTGAACAGTCCCAACTCTGTCAGTCTTTCCTCATAGCAGAGATGCTTCAATCCCTTCATCGTCTTTGTGGCCGTTCACTGGACTCTCTCCAGTATGTCCATGTCTCTCTTGTACTGGGGAACCCATAACTGGACACAGTACTCCAGGTGGGCCCTCACCAGCATTGAATAAAGGGAAAGTATCAAACCTCTTGACCTGCTGGAATTACTTTGCCAAACGCAGCCCAGGATACCGTCAGCCTTCTTTGCGGCAAGGGCTCACTGTTGGCTCACGTTCAACTTGCTGTCCACCAGGACCCAGGACACCAGGAATTAGCTGTATATCTGTTTGGGTTTTTTTTTTCTCAGACTGTAAAACAGAAATGTGCTTTTAAAACAAATTTTAAGCTGCTTAATATATTTCAGTGTACTGGGTTTGCGTGGCAAGGTTTTGGTAGTAGAGGGCCCACAGGGGTGGCTTCTGTGACAAGGTGCTAGAAGTTTCTCCCATGTCCAATAGAGTCAATGCTGGCCAGCTCCAAGATGGATGTGCTGCTGGCTGAGGCTGAACCCATCAATGATGGTGGTAGCACCTCCTTGGTAACATATTTAAGGCAAAAAAAAGAACTGCGTGACAGCAACCAGGAGAGGGAGTGAGAGGAACAAGGATGTAGAAACCAAGGTCAGTGAAGAAGGAGGTGAGGAGGTACTTCAGCCATGGTAAAGACCATGGTGAGGTGGGTTGTCCCCCTGCAGCCCTCAGAGGTCCACAGTGGAGCAGATATCTACCTGGAGCCAGACTGCCAGAGCAGATGGATGCCCAGAGGAGGCTGTCACCCTGCAGGAGTCCTGCACTGGAGCTGGGTCCTGTGGACCCATGGAGAGGAGACCATGCTGGAGCAGGTTTGCTCCATGGAGCAATTCATGGAGGGCTGTCTCCCATGGGAGGGACCCCACACTGGAGCAGGAGAAGAGTGTGGGGAGCTCTCCTTCTGAGGAGGAAGGAGTGGCAGAGACGTGTGATGAACTGACTGCAACCCCCAGCAGTTAAAAATTGTATGTTATAATTTCTGAATAAACAAATGCTAAAGAGAAAGGAAAGAAGGAATTACTTTAAAGAAAGTTATAAACAGCTGTAACATCATGTGAACTAATCTGTGACATGGACTAATCTTATAAATTGACTGAATAAAAAGAAATTTAGCATATAGTGCTCTTGCTGTATTCAGCTTCCAGGCTGTTTTCTAGTATAGGGTTTATAATCAGATTAGAGACTTTTCCTCACTCAGAAGCAGCACTAAATCATTTTCACTAATAGCTTTTGTGGCAAAGCTAAGCAAAATTTCTCATGCTAAATCTCACTTTTTTCTTGCTTTCGCACTTTTTAGCAAGCCAATGTCCACTATTAAAAAAATGAACTTATACTTTCATGAAATGAAGTGAATATTTACCACTTATTTGCATAATGGCCACATATGATTATCCTATTAGAACAGAAACGAAACTGTTCTCCTTCATCTATAATGTGGTTTTATTCGAGTTTCAGCATAGTACTGTCTCTTGATAGTTTATTAATTTTACCCATACTGCCAAATATAAGGGTATATCTGCAGAACATCCCATCAAAATTACATCCACACCTCCAGGGCAGGGTGTCAGATCACACAAAAGCAACTGAAGGCTAAGGCAAAGAGAACCAATAGAATATACATTTCTCGATAATGGTAATAGCAATACTTACTCATATAGAAACTCTCAATATGAGAGTGATCAGCTTTGTATATCCTGATCTGAATTGAGACACTTGCAAAATTAGTGGCTTCCCTTATTGTCAATCTAAAGATGGCTCTATCTATGCTACCAGTCATGGTCAGCAATTGGTTGCTACACAATTCTATATATGTTCAAGTAATACCCTAAAATTGGCCCTATCCAGCCCTCAAAGGTTTGATTCAGTTTTTTTGAAGAGATCAGTAATTTACCAGTTGCAAGCTGCACTCATAGTTTTGGGGCCTCTGGGGTTATCCCATACTTGTTCTTTCATGGCCATCCCTATCATCCTGTCCTTGTACTTTTTGGGTTCCCATTTGTTATGCCTAACTTTCCTTTAAGATATGACTTGCTGATGACAGAATTAGCATTTGATTAGGGCATTCTAACCCCACATCCCTCCTTGCTCAAGAGTCATTGAATAGATTACCTCACAAACATAGTGGACTGTTGGATTATATACACATTCATAATAAATCGGTAAGATTATGAACTACAGGAATATGACTGGTATGTTACTAAAATTGCTTTACAAGACAAGGAAGCTGTCGTGCTTTGAAATGAAGATTCAGCTCAAAAGGAGAAGCTGCTTGTCAGTGGCTAAGCATAACTAACCCACCCTGAGAAACAGGATTTATTAGGATTCATTGTTAACACAACTCCATGTTACTCTTGGTAGTTCAGAGTTGGCTCCTGGCCTTGACTATAGACAAAATTTGTGCACATCTACTATCAAAACAACATCATAATACCCTACAATTTTCTTCTTACACAATCTGTGGTCAGAAGCAGTTCTCTGAACGTCTTCCACACATGGCAGGATCTTTGGATGTACTAAGAATCAATATCTCATCAGAGGTATCTTTAGTTGCCTCATAATCAGTGCACTTGAATTGTTCAATATTTCTGCATAAAATTTTCTTCATGAATGCAGTGTATAAGCTGTAAGATTTTAGTAGAATTTCTTTTACATGCATAAAAATTTAACTTTCAACATTAAACAGAATTGAACTTCCATGTTTAAGCATCTGAGTTAAGCCAGTACAGAGCAATGAGTCTACACTGCAAATAATCTGACCAATCAAAAAGTGTCTTCTTTAGACAGTAAATTGAATTACTCTCAAGGCTGCATTGTCTGTATTGACTAGAACTCTACACACTAAAATAGGTTCTTGGTTCTTAGGCAACAGGGATTGATTTAGGTGTGCAGACAGAAGTGTCAAGTGCCATTTGATTTAACACTAGAATATCTGAGTCATCTACATGTGGTTGGTAACATAACATAGGGACTAGGGGAGATGTGAGCCGAGACGTGAGCTCTCAAAGAGCTGCTCACCAGCAGAAAACTCCAGGTCACCTCAAGTGGCAGTAGATGAGTCAAGCACTCAGTGTACCTATTGCCATATGCATGTAGATACAGCTATATCAAGCTCAAATGGAATATTTTCACTTTCTACATAACATTCCAAGATTGACACCAATATGGAAACTAGACACTATAGCACTAGTTTTGCTTTTACATATGTTTCTTGCATTCTTTACGTAACTGGTAGATTTGGAGGCAATTTGCAATAAAACTGGGGTTTCAACCGTTTTGAAGAATAGATAGTGTAAAGAAAAACCCATCTGCAAAGGTACTAGTAGACACTCTCATAAGCCGGATCTGCCATTACACTGGAGTTCCGAATTTGGTCCTTTAGCTTCAAAACAGTAAGCATTCAACAGAGGGAAAGCTAATGCTTTCAAAAGACCTTTGTCTTGACAAAATGCTCTACAGGTGGAACTTGTACAAATGGACAAAGGAGAAGTGTTGCAATCAAAAAAAGAGAGGGCAGGCATTCATTGTCATTGTGTGATTTTGACTGTAGAAGCTTATTATTAATCATAGGGCTAAGTAAATGCAATTCTGTGGTTTCTGGTTTGTAACTAGTTCTGATCGTGAGACCAGCTCCTCATTTACCATTAAAGGATCATGACATCACACTCTATAATTCACTTCCTCAGCAGTTCTCAAACAGTTCTCTGAATGTCTTTCAAAATGCATCGTATACTTGTACTGCTATTTTTGCACTCAATGTGAAAATGACAAAATACTTCACACCCCCGTGAGACTGGCAGCTTAGAATTTGAAAATTCAAAACCAGAAAATGCTGAATATCAAGAACTATGTTCACTGAACCAAATAATCTCTCTGGAGATCTAGATGTAGTAACAAAAACTGACTTCACAGCAAAACTGTTGAATCTGTAAAGTCATTAATCAAAAAGCAGATCCATCTAAATGGATCCAAACTTGGGAACAACACTAGAATACTATTATCTGTAACTACAAAGGGTTATTTATTTTTCATCTGGACAACATGATGACGGACAGTATTGACAAAAAAATAACACATTACACAAAAACAGTTGAAAGAAACTAAATCAAAACTTTCCAAACAGTTTTGAGATTACATTAAAGTACAAAGTGTGAAATGAGCTGTGGCTTCCTCAACCCTAAAAATTCAATCAAATTTTAATATCTATGCCTGTTTCAATCATCTGTTTTCCACACAATGTTAGCAGTAAAATATTCAATAAGGTGCATTGTCTCAACATTTGTTGGGAAGTCATCAATAGACTTGGAGTTTACAGGAATATTCAATATACTGAAATATTCTGGATCTTATTTAGTGGTTATATGATACAGCCCTTTCTCTCCAAAAATTAGGCTCATCTATACAACAAAGTGTACAGCCCTAACAAAAAGGCTCAATTCCATGTGTACTCTTCTATAGCACAAGACATTCTTGCTATACATAAGGAGAAAAAAACACTGCTCCACAATCCAGAAAGTCCTGAATTAATCTTTTGGTGAGTAAGCAGGGCATAATCAAGGTTATATCATTGTTAATGCCATCATAGTTCCGGGGTTGTCCTCTGGTGTTACTGTAAAAAATAAAAGTCCATTTAGGTGACTGTAGTGATTCTGTCCAGAAGACCATTGTATACGGTTGATTTAGTGATTCATGTAGCAGTCTACATGAGTAGGTCTGTGCTGTGCCATCAGGTTACATTGTGCTGCCTGAATTCCTTGGCTGTGGGATAAGCTCAGGCCTTGCCTTAAAATAGAGAAGCCTGTGGGCAGCTCCCACTTGGTACCAGCAGCTATGCCACCTCTGGAGTCTTGCCTTTACCGAAAAGCGCAGCAAGAATTTCTCATGCAAACATCTTTTATGAATGGAGTTGTTTTATTCTAAGAAAATTATATGATAGGTCAAATGACCAAAAAGAAGGAATCTCCCTCCATGGACCGGATCTGCAGTGTGCTGTGGGAAAATCCATCTACAGTCCATCTGATGCTGTATGAAGGTAGGGTGCCCAACATCTGAAGGGGTGTAAGATTTATTTGCTGTCTATATTCTTATTATTATTCTGTCTCAATAGAGCAGTTATCTTACTAAGCCATTTATAATCAGGCCTTTCTTGCTGAAGAAAGTGCAGTAACCCTGCACTATCTCTCTCTCTTCTCACCCCCGCCCTGGTGCAGAACAGTGACAAGCTGCCTAATCAGTGCAGAGTACACAGACACAAAAATTAGTAGGCATGATTTGTTTGTTTCATTAAGTTCCTTGCATTTAGGCAACTGAAGTGGTGCACTGAAGTACCAAATATTTTCAAATTCATTCAGAATGAGCAAATTTGGAGTAACTTTCCATCTTCTATCTGCTCCTAGGAAGGCAGCATTTCCCAGATGTGGGTTTCTTAGTGTTATGTGTAGCATCTGGGAACCTTACGCAAGGATATGTGTAAAGGTTAATGGAAGAATGTACTTGCAACCCAGCACTCAGGCTCTACAAAGTTCGATACAAGGTACCTCTTAGATTAACATTGAAAGTTTTTTCCATTGAATAATTAGACTGCTGATGTTACTCCCTTCAAAGTGGCACTTAAATAATTGTGATGACATCTGCTAAGTGCATTTTGAGACAGTCCTTTATAATTAATTACTCATTTTCATGAATCATGCATCTATCTGAAGTATACCTGTTACCAGAAAGATGGCAGTAATGGAAATTTAATAGCATTTTTATTTTTTTAGTGCACTGTGGGGTTGAGATTTTTGTCCATCTTTGGTGGACATTATATGTGAGTTATTTCAGTTAGACACCCTGACAGCCTTGATTCCCTGGACTACATCTATACCTGCTAAATCATTGAATGGCAACAGGCTCAAGTTGACAGAGATGCACAGGCTGCAAAACTGTAGCAACTTCTCTTCTGGGGAAGGGATGTCTTGGGTGCAAACTCACTCCTGAGTATGCCTGAAAAAGGACAAGAATTATGGAATACTCTGCCTGGGTGCCTAGTGCCTCTAACACATTTTCAAATATATTACTTTCATAGTACAATGTGTGTATATATTTTTGTATATTTTTTTGTTTGGTTTCTTGTTTTTAATAAGAATTCCATTTAGCCCATGGATATGTAAAACTTATCATAAAATTAATGTTTGTTTGATCACGCTGTAAGTATGCTTTTTTAGATAGGAGAATGTTTTGCTAACAGAATTATTACTAGTGTGCTATCACTACTGAGTAATAGTATTTTATATAGAAGGTTATCATATCCAAACAAAATCCTTAGCTATAAATGTCTTCAAAAAGCATTATTAGAACTTTCCACCTACGGGGTAACAATAGTAGAAATTTCTGGCTACACCTGACTGACTAATAGCTATGTTGTGCGAGATGACACAGGAGGTTTTTTTTCATTTTTTGAGTGTTTCCTAGGTCTCCCACATTTCTCCCTTATTCTCCAGTCTCATTTTTCCTAGATGTAGGCTTTCAGAGCAGCTTGAATTTTACCTTTTGTTTTGTTGGATGCAAGTGCACTAAAGGGAAAAGGTACTGTGCTGGGATCCCTACCCCAGAATCCTTGGTTGTTGAGAAGGAATTTGAAAGATTATTTTGCCTTCATCATTTATAGGCAGGGTGAACAGCAAATTCCATGGTATCTGGGGCTGAGACACACGGATTCTGACAAAGGACAAGCAGCTACTTTATAAATTTAAATCTAAGGAAGTTGCAGTTAATGCAATACAACAAAAAATAAGTACTAATGTAATACAATCATAAATATCTATACAATCTGTGGTATCTTACTGTGGTATTCATCTATCTAATGGAAGGATAGAGAGCAAAGAGGAAGGTATTTCTTGTAAGTTTGTAGTAATGTGACAGGGGGAATGGACTAAGGGAAATTTTAATTAGATGTTTTATCTCCACAAAATAGTTAAGTGTCGTTAAAAACTGGCCAGAAGTCTTGTGGATTTCCAGCTTTGGAGATAACCAAAGCTCAACAGGGCAAGGCCATGACTAATGTGCTCTACCTGACAATCTGTCCTTTTCCTTTGCCATGAATAAGTTTGGCCTGTGATTTAGTCAACTTTCCTAAAAGCTTCACAATCTGACTATTCAATTTTAATTTAAATGACTATTCTGGAAAATACATGAATGTTATGTTGTATTTTAAAACACGTTACAGCTTTGTAAGGGCCTCACCTACCACTTTCACTCTGGTAAAGCTGTCAGTAGTTTTAAAAATACAGTAGAAGTTATTTGTATCATTTCAATTAGCATATCCTAAAGACCTCACTATAAATACCCTGTTACTCTATAATGAATAATGATAATTGTATAGATGGTAGCACAGATTTTACACTCCTGAAATTCTATTTCAAATGAAATCTAATGATCTGGAGATGTCACTCATTTTGGCAGCGTGTTGCAGAATGCAGAGGATTTAATGCCCCGCCTAAGCAAGTTCTAATTGAACTGTCCAGAAATTTAATTTGGCTGCATGAAAAGGGATAGTAGCCAGATTTTGTATTTCTTCTTCCTGAAATACAATTAATGTTCATTCTTTTACTTTGTTGCAATTACCATCAGTAACTAATATGAGCTTATCAACAAATCATCAGTAACTTAATTCATACACATATTTTTAGTATGTACACGAATGAAATATGAATAAAATTTCATGGTGAATAAAATTTTAGTTAACAGGGGAGGTTGTACTGCCTACTGCTATGCAAATTAAAGTCACTGAAGCGTTGTTCAAGGTTCTTGTGGAGATCTATTCAGTGTTGCAAATATTTAGATTTTCTTCTTTTAAAATGAATTAATTAGTGCTGCTTTTTGTATGATTTATTATGTATTTTTGATGTGCACAGAATCATAAATACTGGCACAGCTGATAAGTGCAGGAAGATCTCCTCTGGGACATAGCACCACTTTGTATTGAATGCAAAATAACTCATGCCTCAATAGTGATAATATTACCTTGTCCAATTACATTGACTGAAATAACTACAAATGTTATGAATTCACAGAAATTATGTGGGCAATAATATTTATTTGAAATCAAACTGGATAAAATCTATCAGATAAAATGGAAGAGTTTAAAAAAGATAACTACTAAGAGTTAACTATTAAATATTTCTGTTGCTAAGCAAAAGTAATCTCAAGTAGAAAGTTTGTCTTCTGTAGTCTGGGGTAAAATCTGAGAAAGAAAGTAGAAGTCTTATTTTTGGCATAGGCCACTAGTGACAGCTGGATTCTGACTTCCTCTTAGCCAAATGATTATGTGAAGATGTAAGCACTCAGTGGCAGCTCACCTACGTCCAGCTGAATGGGCCTGGAAAGTATACATTTTTCAAACAGAAACTCCAGTTCCTCTGCCTTTGCTTCTGTTCTGGGGCAGGTGGCCCATCAGCATTTCCTTTGACTTACATTTCTCAGTTCTCCTGCTGCAACTGTTGGGTGACACCTTCTTTGCAAGATCCCTAGCTACATGAACTTCAACCTGCAACTGACATAGTATTTACTTGTTTGTTTGTTTGTTTGTTTGTTTTTCAAATAGCGCATGATTAAATTGCAGAACTCATTGCCACAGGATATCACCCAAAAGTATATATGCATTTAAAAGAGATGGGATGTTCACAGAAGTCGGGACTTGGTCATGTGTCTGAAGTCTGATGGTCCAGGGCAACCTCTGGATTATGAAGTCACTAAAGCACAACTTGTTCAAAGACAAGAAGGTTTACTGAGCTCTAGATTCCACATAGGTCTTTCCCAAAATATCTGCTGCTGCCTAGTATCTGAGGTAGGATATTGAATTATTCTGCATGGACATTTGATCTATACGTATAGATCAAAGGCTGTTGCTAGAGAATATAGCTGGAGAATGCAGGTAGGGAAAGCCTGAACTATAGAGATTGTACTTCAGTGCACAGATCCATACTTTAAATTTGCAGACCCAGGATTCAACAAAAGCAATTATTTTACACCTATTTTTCTTAAAACAGAAACACATAGTTCTGTAAACGCTGCAATGTTTGATTTCCTTTAGAGATGTGCCTACTGGTTAACTTTGAACTTGGGGAAAATATTTGCCAAGGTTGTAGCATTATAATGCTTCAAATCATAGATGTCTAACTGCCCTTCAGTTACAGCAGTAGTACAGTTTCTTTTCTCTATTCCAGGACAAATCTGTTCATTTTTTTACTTTTTAATTGCAATTGAGTGGCATATTAAAAAACTGAAGATGAAATGTAAGGAAACACTTATATACGTGCACCGTGATTGTATAAAGCTTGCTCTTTCAAGAGATGTGGCTGCGGCAGTCCCCTTAATATCCTTTTCCCTTGCTTTCCATACTTATCTATAGCAGTTGCTCAGTGACACGTTTCTGGCCATGTCTTCTTTGCTTAGACTGTTCCCAACCACTACCAGTTCTGGTTATGATGACCTAAGAAATTTCAAATATTCTGAAACTAGTCTACCCAAATGAAATAGAAAATGCAATCCTATCAAGCTTAAGACAAAATAATTCAATATTAAATGACAGTAATTTAAAACAGATTTGTATGTTCCGTTTCATCAACTTGAAATATGCTTTTAAATGATTCTCGACATTTAGTAATTATGCAGTTTTTATTAAATCAAACTAAATTCATAAACAATACTGGCAGCAAATCTGCTGCCATTTGTTTTCAGAGTGAGCACACCACTGAGATCAATACAGGAGTACCCTAACTTTCAGCTGTATGTTTATCCTCTTCAAAGGCTCAGAGATGTTCAATTCTATTTTTTAAAAATCTGAACATATGGGGAAAAAAGAAAGAAAAATAAATTAGTCTTATTTTCAATGTGCTCCCAGGCAGATTTGGCTTACAGATTTCTAACCTGCAGGGATGTGATTTCTAACTTTTTTTCCTGCCTAAACCATGATGGTTCTAGTAATTTATGAGAAGTCATATTTTTTAAATATAACTTATTTTACTCTTATATTGAAACAAAGATAACATTGAAAGACAGCCAAGATTCTTGGTAAGATTTTTGGGTTTGGTAGAAAATTCTTCCATTTTTTCTTGCAGACAGGTCTACTTCTGAATAAATGCTCAGCTATTTTTCCACGTTCTTGACATCAACATATATATTTGCATAGGTAAACAAACATGGTCAGAAGGCACTAGATGCATAAGTGACAAGAAAATATTCTGAGCAAAATCTTCTTTCAAAGGTGTTCTACTTCAATGTGAAATACATTGCCTTTAACAGCCAATTTTCCTCAGCTATACTATGGTTTTTCTTATATTATTTGACTCTTCATGATCTCCTGCTGGTCTGAATAAGAACTTCCCAGATTTGTGAATCATTACAGAATGGTGTTTTAGGTAATTTCCATGGTCCCATGGAAAGTGGGACTTACTCCAAGTAAGTGGAGTCACCAAAAAAAAAAAAAAGTAAAAGAAAAAAAGTAGAAAATTATGTTCTTTTAGCCTGGGTGCATCTAGCTCTATGTGAGGAAGAACTTACCTATATCTCAGAGCAAAGGAATTTTTCTTAGAAGAACTAGTTAATCCATGTGGTTTTTAGCATCCTCTGAGTGGCTGCAGTGCTGTTGTTAGGCTGCAATTCATTCAATACCCACGTCTAGATCCATGAATCCTGGCTAATTAATTGATTTGTGGTAAATCTACACCGAGGCTCAGCTGGCACTGACATGTCCTCTCACCTGTCGGCTGCTCTCTGCTCACTGGGGAAGAAAGCAGAGGCACAGCTTCCATCTCACCCACCCGTTCAGACCAGCCCTGCCTGTGGGACTCCAGGCAGCACAGAGCTCATACACATTGCTGAGGCTGCTCCTTCCTTTCTAGTGACCCCTGAAGTAAGATTTGGGAGGAAAAGGCTGGATGCCTTAATAACCTGCAGCCCAGACAAATTCCTTTGTCCTCCAGCTCAGCATTGGTAGTGCCACCTTTGTTCCCTGGGTGTCCTCCTTCAAGCTTTCACTGAGCACCTCAAGGAAGTCGAAAGGAGGAGACAAGGTCAAGCTCTAATTCCCCCAGACCTTTTGGTTCCTCTGCTATTAGTGGGCCTTAGCAATCTTCCATCATCTTCTCATTAGAGTACTCATGAAGACACATCAAGATCAAAAGAAATCTATTAAAATGCATATAAACTAGGAAAAAAAATGTTATTATACTGAATGTTGACTGGAAAAATGGCACCGGTGTGGTAGGGTGCCATAGATGCTTACGTTAAAGCAATTGTCTCTGTAGATACAATGTAACTTGATTATTTTTTCCACTGTTAATCTATATTTTCTGAGTTTTAACTGTCTCCATACCTAGCCTCTGAGATTCATAATACAAGGGGATGGGATGTTTTGCAAAAAAAAAAAAAAAAGGAAAATATATTTTGCAATTTTTAAATTTAAATTCTAGCATTTTAAACAATTTTGAATTAAATTAGTTGTTGGATAACTATTGTGGTCACAATCCACCACAGAGGAGAAATCTCATTATCAGATCAACTGATAAGGCTGGAAAAAATAAGGTTTAAGAACCATGTCCTTCTTCAAGTCTGAAGCTAAATGGGTCCAAGTTCAGATTTGTTTGCAAAATAATTAATGCCTGAGTATGCAAGTATATTTAACTATTATTGCAGCCACTGACATATTTGGGAATTATTTCTTTCAGTAAGAAATAAGAACTATGTTGACATAGTTTAGCAGGTCAGCCTGTGAATCTGCAAGCTCGTGAAAAGCCAGAACTGATGAAAGTGGCTGTGATTTTGGAAAAAAAGTCAGGTAAGTAATTCTTTGCACTTCATTCTGCCACTGAATTAATTATGTGAAAAAGGAAAATTTGTCCCTGACTGTCTTCAGTCCTTATTGTGCTTCTGGGACCAAACATAGTGGTTGAAGGCTGTAGTGCTTTCTAACCTGTGCTGCCTACATCCATATTGCTGGCCCCTGGTCCTACATAAACCAAGGGTTTTTTGGAACAAGTTCTAAGAAGAAACTGAGGTGACTGCTTTGCTAAATACAAAGTTGTTACGCAACCTGATTTGTTGTTCATGGTTTTTTCACTTAGACTTCAGCTTTGCTCAATCTTACTCTGCCATGAAACAGTAACACAGCTAATTAATCTCTGCTTTAACTAAAGTGTTGCAGTCATTTTGCCCATGTTTCTTGCAATGATGAGAAAGAGGATTCCATAAATAATAAGATAGGAAGTTATTTATTTATCTCTAAAAACTGTCACCAAAAGTAAGGAATATTGGCATGTGTAAGATACATTTATGGATTATACTACAATCAAATAGAGTAAAATCAATCTTGCTTTTAAAATGGTAATTAAAACCAGTTGTCAAACTTGCTTTGGGGGAACATGAGTTAGTTACAATGTGATCTAAAATTGAATTTCATCTTCTTTAATTGTATTTGGCTTATTGCAAAAATTTAGAAAAATCAAATAAAAGTTCCCATGAAAAATATAGCTAAACCATAAAACTGTTTTGTACAAAAGTCCAATCTGAAGTTAATGTGACAGGTTGACATACAACAGTGAAGTGTAAGCTAGACAGAGAGTGGGATGGCAATGACAGTGGTCTGCAGGCAAGGGAAGGAAGCAGCAAAACACATGGACTACTGTGGGAGAAGTGGGGAAGCAGTACATGGAACAACAGAAGACATCAGATCTCAGACTTGGAGATAAAAAGATTACAAATATCAGGAATAAAACATTCTTTTCAACTTCTGCTGAGACGTTTTCCTATTTCTTTCTACATATTCTTTTTGCTTTTTTGTATTTCTGCTGCTTAAAAAAAAAAAAAAGTGTTTACAGGTTATTTCTTGAGTGCTTTATTTTTAGAGAACTAGGAATCTCCTTACACCCATATTTCTGAGTTGCTGCCTCAGGTTTAAGTGTTCAGCTGTGAGCTCTATAGTTTGAAAATTTGCTGCTTTCACATTGCTCTTTTAAAGAAAATCCCATTACAGAAAACAGACGTGCTTGCAAAAATAAGCCAAGGGTTTTAACTGTAAGGAGTAGCTGTTTAATATTTCTCTATAAATAGTATTAATCACAGTATTTCTCCTCGAGAAAGATGAGCTGTTTGGTCTGTTTAAGAAATACATACCTATTAGACAAGAAGCTGAATAAATATATGTTTCTACTTCTCTGAGAAATATAGAACCTGAAATATATACATAAGTTTACATACATACATTTGGAATATATTCAGTATATCCACTTAATATGAAATACATTTGATATATTTGAAATATATGTATATATAATATATATTAATGAAATAATGAAATATATATAATGAAATATATATAATAATAAATTTCAAATTCGCTGTTTAAAGGAGTGGAGTGACGTTACCACAGCAGAGCTTTTAGCCTGTCACAGGACTCATACATGTTAGAGAAATGCAGCCCTCAAAGAGTGTATTCCGAATCATTCCTCTAGGGCTTGTTTGAATTAGAGTAGTTTCATCCTAGATGTTTATTCTACAGCTGGTCTTCCAGGAGAAACTGCTACTTAGCATTAGTTGCAATGGATGAATCTAAAAATACTAATATTTTTATGCCGCAGGTAGAGCAGTGGCATTTTAGGAAGCAGGCTGACCTCAGCTGCTAGGCAGACATAGCCAGTGGCAGTGGGCTTGAAGTGGTAAAATAAGTTGTAATGTAATGTAAGTTATGTAAAAAATTCCCACAGGTTTTCCACAGTACTTTCCTCTACTTCCAGAACTTATCACTAATAATAGTGAGGTGACATCAGGAATAAAAAAAAGGTAGTCTAAGATCTTTTGTAAGTAGAACTTTAGCTGTCTATGTCACTAGAAAATGTTGTATTTCACTGGAACCTCCACAACTGTTTTTAAGAAATTCACTCAAACACAGGTGTAGTTCTTATCTGTAAAGCAGTGGGGTCCATCCACAACAGAGCTTCCTAATCCTCAATAAAACCTTACTGTGCTTTGTTTTTCCCCCTTGCTAAGCATGGATGGCTCATGTTAGCACTGAGCCCATCGCTGTGATGTACCAGGACAAGGCGTACCACACTGCCAGAAGTGGATTGCACTGCCCAGTGGGAACCCTCACCAGTGAAAAAACTGCTGGAGCCACAGTTTGATTGATATTTGCCCCATTGTGACTAGAAATATTTCACTCTTTCAATTTAAATCCCTATTTTTAGAGCCTGGTTCTGACTTAATTCTTAGCATGTGAATATATGAGGTGTTGAAACATCTGATCTCACACTGTCGCCTGATAAAGCAGTATGTACAACTGTTGTATATAGCAGAGATTTCTAAAGTAGATGCTATCCTGCCATCTATAGCTTCTTCAGAAACCCTGTAGCTGTCAAAATGGCCTCCTATTAGCAAGAATCAGAGGAGCTCTGGAAAGTCATGTAAAATATCTGAAAATATCAAATTCAGCCACAACAAAATATCTACATTGCACAGCCTACATTGCCTACATAGGCAGTCCTCCTAAGCAGGAGGTTAAACAGAATCAAAGAGACTGATGTGAATATTTTCTAAAAGCCAGGAAAGAGTACAACATATCAACAGCAAAATGAATTCCTGATTTGGGATTCAGAGGTCACATCTATACCAGCATCAGAGAATATTCCAGGTCACTGGATCTCTGTACAGACTCAGTAGACAACCAACTCCTAGACTTTGGCATACTGTTGGTCCAGGTCAGGTAACAGGTCCCACAAAGAAATAATGAGTATTTGAAATAAGAATATTCCTCCCCTCCTAATTCGGAGATTAAACTTTAAACCATTGCTTACTAGGAGCCTCAGTGCCAGAGAATGGTACTTGGTACTTTTAATTTGATAGTACAGATAGAGCCAGAGGGTGTATAAAGAGTGTTGTCAGAAGTATAGCAGATTTCAGACATCATCTGACCTACTGTGATTTTTTACTCTTATAGGGATTGTAATACACACAGCCAATAATTAAATGTAAGAAAATTTGAAATATGTCTTGAAAGCATTCTCCTGATTTATTTAAAAATCTATATATGTGGATTAGAAACCAGAGGAACACAACTCTAAAGAAAAACAAAGTAAAGCACAAGCACGGTAATTCTGAGAGAGTTTATTTTATAGCATTGAAAGTACGTATCCCACATATCATGCTTAGATTCTCAAAGATAAGATTTTAATTTTACTTTAGCCAATTAATTATTTCCAACACAAACATAAAGCAATAACAAAAACAGCAATAGGCTTACTAATACTTACAACTTTAATTTTCTGGTAAAGGAATATAAGACCATTAGAGAGCTCAGAACATTGCCCCTCTGGAGTAAAATAAAATGGCTTAATATTTTTGGAGCTGCTTAAAGCATAGAGCTACTGTATATTCCCAAATTAAAGTATTTTCATTTTATTGTGCTGAAGAAATAATCCCTCAAGTGCATAGATGTATAACAATTGGTATTTTTGTTTAATAGTGCATAGAAAATAAGGATAATGGATTTTTGAAAAGTAAGCTTCAGCAGCTTCAGGGGCCTGAGGAGGCAATACATAGCCAAAGTGTTTGAATGGCCTCTTAAAATTAGTTTTCTGGTTTACACAAGATGTGATACACAAGGACAAGGTCCACCAATTTTATCTCTCCATTTTAAGAGCTTTCTAACTGTGTTGGTCCTTTTTCATTCATAAACACCTCAAAAGAACTCCCTAGGTGTGATGTTAGGGCAGAAGTGGAAAGGGCAGAAACATAAGAAAGCATCTTGAAATGTTGGCACAGAAGAAAAAAAAAATTGCAATGTGGAAGTAATTTAAAATTCAGATACAGTACTGGGAATGCAGGTGAAATAAAAAAACTACTGATCTTTTTATGAAGGTGAGAGGAGTCACAAAAAGCAATTGTGTAAATATTTTTTTTTTTAAAATGAATTTCTGGTTCTAAGACATTTAATTACCTTCAATTAAATCAGGAGGAGCAAGTTATCAGACTGCCACAGAAGTTTGCAGATCACTGCATTCCTAACAAGAATAAAGGTTTTGAAAGATCCTGCTTTCTTTTAATAACCCAGGAAAAGGTAAGAAGCATTTGAAATATTTAAAACAAATGCTTGTGTTCTTGAGTTAAACATCCAGTTTTGATGAATCTTTAGGCCCTGCTTGGTTTCAGATATTAATGGGCCTCGGTAGCCTAAGACTAAGAGGGTGACATTAGAAGAGGTTGATGTAAGTTCACTCTACCATAGTGAATTGAAAGTCAGAGCAATTCACTCAGCAAAAATTGCATGCTCTGGCAAGGCAAAAAGGAGGAGTAAAGCTGCAGAAGAGAAAATCAGGCTCCCACACACCATTTATGCCAGTAAGTGCACAAAATACTAACAGTTTAGCCTTTTCAGCAAGAGACAATTAATAGAGTAGATGTGGAATAAAACACCATTTCAGCACCCTGCCTTTAAATAGAACTGCTGCAAGGAAGATTTCTAAAATGCTCAGACTGGAACGGCATACAAAGAAGAGAAGCCCAAGTTTTCTGGCGAGAGGAAGCAGCACCGCCCAGAACAGCAGGAGGCGGCATGAAGATGGCAGCAGCTGCGATCGGGGGAGTTCTGATCACTAAGAACGGGTTTAGATGCATCAGCATCTGCACTTCTTCACAGAACTTGTTTGGGAAATTTTCAGGGCTGGATATCTCATCTAATTGTAGGTGTGAACTTGCTAGACCTCTGAGATGGTCCCCCAGGTTTCTGTCAGTCAGTGTCAGAGAAATAGCTAATTGTAAAAGTATAACTTGACTCCTTCTAAATACCATTTTAAGAAGAGATGAACTCCACTTTAGAAATTAATTTATTTCTGCCTTTGCATCAACTGCAAATGTCCAGATGAATCACTAAGATGTAGCTTGGGTAGTCTGTATGACTCAGGCATCACAAGAGCTCAGGAAGACAGAAAAAAAAAGACATTGATAATATATATCATTATACATAGATATAGATATATATATAGATTATACATAGAGAAAACAAAAAAGCATTTTAAGAGAACAAACTAAATGAAAGTAAATTAAATGAAAGAAATTTAAAGCTTAAGAACAGAAAGAGGGAAGACAACCCTCTAGCAAATAAGTTAGTGAGATCATACTGAAGCCCATGACAAAGAAGAAATACCAGAATCTTAAACTCTCCGGGAAAATGCATTCAAGAAGTGTCAGATCTATGCTGCAAGCTTTGCACAGGATTATTTATGGCGAAGAAACAATTGGACTCTGCTTCTGCATTATTATTCCCATTATCTCACATTAGTTTGTTTTAGGAACCTGAAATGGCAGCTGTTGAACAAGCAAGCCGCTGTGTAATGCTGGTATCTGTTAGACAACGGATTCCAACTTTGATAATGAAAGGAAATAAATCACAATTAGCTTGTTAAGAATGTGAATATTTTGCAACAAAGAATGGTTTTAAGCACAGCATAGTGGTAGCATCCATATTAGCAGGTGGGAAGCAGACCTCTAGGGAAAATCCTGGTGCCCAGGACCCTGCATTCCTTCCACAGTACTCTTAATGTAAAAACATCATAACTGCTACATAGGTTTTGGAGGAAAAAATGAGTTTGGGCCAGCTGACACAGACTATGGTTGCTGGATCATTAATCTTGCATGGTATTTATATAGAATTGACTGTGAAAGATGCAGCCATACATCTGGCTGTGATCAGGCTTTGTCTTGTTAATAAACAGACGGCAGCACACGTATGCACGGCACATGTGAATAGAAAAGTACAGGCTTCCACCTTTCTTTCATGAGGGGTATCTTTTTGATTGAGTGATGACTAAATAACACATAAAGCTCTTTTGAGTGAGGTTACTTTCTCTACCGTGGCGATGTGTGTACATCACACCTACAAGCATTATATCCAAAAACTACTTCTTAGGGAGTTACATATCTAAGAAGATTTGATATTCCCCTGCACACCGATAAAGAACAAAGGAAGTTTTATTAAAGGCAAATCCTATTGTGAAACAGTTAATGCTATAAAATTAGAAATCTTGAGCATCTCAAACTGCTTAGCTGTACATAAACCTCTGCAAATGACTCAATTTGGAGAATAACTTTTCACTTATATTTAAAAGCATATGACTTCAACCATGGATTTTAAAATCCTTCTGGCTAATTAGAGATACCATACAACCATAAGCATCATCAAGAATATCAGGTGAAACATTCATGGTGAGTTATACTTACCTTTGAATACTGAGTATGCTTTGAACCTTCAAACTTTTTACACTGATGTTGAAATTTGCATCTCTTAGTAGTTCCAGTGGAACATAACATTAAAAGATACCATGAAATTGCATAGCTTGACAACCTCTATATCACGGGCTGTAAACCTTCACTATGTTTTTTCCTCTTTTAGGTTTAATTTGAATGAAATAGCACTTGTATTTTACTACTCCGTGTTTCTAATCTGATACTTAAAACTAAATTTGTGACATTTTTTTTCCATTATAAGGACAGGTAAGAGATTAGAGCAAGCTGGAGGACAGAGAGAGTAGAGAACAGCTAAACATTTTGAAAGGAACTGGAAGACAGTGCTTCTGTATGTCTTTCAAGCCTATCAAGCTTGCTATCGTGTTCAGACTTACTGGTTGTTTCTTTTTTTAAATAAGACTTCCTATGTGATTTTATTTACTGTATCATCTATGGCAGAAGAGAACTAAATTCAATGAACGACGGGCCTGTTGCAGTCCTAAGAATAGTCATAAAAAGCAGTCACATTTAAAAATAGACAGACAAAAAATATTCATGTATTCTCTGATGGGTGCATTTTTTCATTGCATTTAAGAGTTCTTGAGTTCCAAACATTTAAATAGATTACCTCCAAATATTTGTCATTTCCTAATAGTGTCCAAAATATCAGCAAAAGAATTAACTTGTTATCTCAACATTCTTAAAGTGTTTACATTTCTTGGTCTGCTGGTTCTTGTCTTGCATTGCCTGTTTTCCCCAAAGGTCACCTACCAGCCGGTTCACTCACATGGGATTACAGATACAGTCTGATCACAGAGCTGCAGTAACTACATCTCATCTTTCTTCCCTAATTCATTCTATTTCCCTCTTCTTGGCATATTCTCTGGGGATTTCAGGCTTCCTCTTGCTGCATCACCGTTATAAAGCTAAAAAATGTAGGTTTTTCACAGTGCTAATCTCACTTTCTTCATTTTTTTCCCCCTTATCTTAAACCTTGCAGTATCTTGAACATGACTACAGTCTCCCTAGCTCCGAGTGTGAGCCAGTGTGACAAACACCAATAATCTCTTGCATGGTAACTATCCCAGTATGAGTAAAGGCATCCTGTTGCTGAGACACTGAGGTTAAAATGAACTCACTTTGACAGTACTTTATGATTACTCTGTTTAGGTTATTTTGGTGATTTATTTAGTATTTCTCCTTCTCTATTTCCTCTATTCATGATTATTATTTCTACATGAAATATTGAAATATTTGATCATGTTATCTTTTTAAAACTGATACTGCGTTTAAAGCACTTCCTTAAATAAAATTTTATATTAGTTTCAGATCATAATATTCTCCTTATCTATTCTGTTACAGTAGGCTTTAGAGTTTTACAAGTTGCTGACACTACTTAATCCGATAAGAAATTATTTCCTTAGCTTTCTGATGTATTTTATGTCGGGAGGAGCTGATGCCTCCAAGATTAGGAGTTTCACCTTTGCCTTAAATGTGTTAGAGCTAATTTTGTAGACTGTTTCTTATGCGATCCAGCCTTCAGTATATCAGCACAGATGTCTGAAAAGGTTAGTGCTTCAGTTCGATAACGGATTCTTATAAATGCATATATTATATGTGTTGAGATAGAAGGAGCGTTACTAAGAAAATGCAAACCCCTTGGATAGTCAGTTTGTTCTCCAGCAGGAAAAATGAACTGCAAAGAGCCTGAAGCATGTTACTAACTGGTGGGCAGTCATCTTTCTTTGCTCCAGGGTTGGATTACAGGTCAGTAATATAAAGACTGCTTTCTTTTTCGATTCCCACTCCAGGTGTACAAAGCTGCCATAGACCCAGCTGAGTTTATGTTGAAGGATTATCTGGGAATAGTCTTGTAGGAGCTTCTGCACAAGATCTTTGTGACTTTTATGGGTCACGGAGACAGGAAAATTGAGATAAGGATAGCACCCCTTTAACTTTAGCTGATCTCATGTCTATAACGCATTCAGGACAGCTGGGTTTTTGACGGTAATTTTCTGATAACATGTGAACTATATGAATATTTTTCCATCAAAATTATCATCTTAATGTCTGTTACAAGGCTTGGGTACACTTCACAACTTTTGTTTTATTCCTCTGTTTAACCTTAGGGAAATTGCCACGTGTGTAACTTCCAAAAATGCATAAGCCTTTCACTATTAATGGACTTCTTATCCTAAGTCAATTAAGAGCTTATTGAAAGTTCCGTCTGCCAAGACTTTTCCTCCCAAGTCTGTCTGCCTTTTCTTTAAGTTTCAAGGGCAGCATTTTCCCATATGCTGTGTATTAAAACACATTTATGTATAGGATCAGGAGCTTCTATATACTACATAATACAAATAATTTTAAAAAAATAATTAATATCCAGATTGGTCAAAGTTACATTGTGGAAAATCTCTGTACTTAGAGCTGAATACATCTTTTTAACTCTGGATACAAAAGATAAAATTTAACTCTCCCTCTTTTAATGACAAAGGTATTAATTCTCTTACTGTAAGAATTGCCCCAATGGAGCTTTCAAAATTAGAATGATGAAATATCATCATATAATTTAGTAAATATCAGGACATTATTCAAAACTGATATACAAAAATTTTCACTGAGTATTCAGCACAGAAGTGGCCAATGGCTTCCACGTTTAAGGTGTTCTCCTTTTCTAATACACTTCATATATTCACATGTGTTCTCATTCATTCCAGATCCCATTCATTAAACACTTCCCGTAATTGAAAGAGTAATAAGAGTATGTCTAAAGCAGTTTGAACAAGTCACACATTCAAAGAGCTACTTGAAATTTTTTTGTGCTTTTGCTGAAATATTTCAATGTCTTACAATACCAGTTGCATATGAAAAATTCATTCCAAACAAGACACTCCAAAGAATGAAAATTTATGAAACATAATTCTTGCCAAATAAAACTACTGAGAGGAAACACTTATTAATTAAAAACACTCATTAATGCTGTGGTTTCTACATTATTTTCTGCCCCTGCCTTTGTATCAAATATCACTACAACATATTTTGAATAGTGTCTCAGCATCATACTTGGTATCACAGCATGTATCACAGAACAGCAGTTCTGCAGTAAGCTTAGGGCAGACACTTCAGGTTAATTTCTTAATGTAACGGAGGAAGAATACCTGAGTTCACCCAATTTATCTGAAAAAGGTACCCAACCTTGCCTTGCGTGGGCATCCTTGCTGACAGCTGTCAAATCAGGAGGCAGAGGCTGCCCTCCCCACACCATAAGCGGAGAAACTATTTCCACTGAGAAAAAGGCCACAAGAACAGTTCTCATCCATGGGACTCCCAAATTACACAAGAAAGGAAGAGAGCAGAACGATAGCTCTGAGGGTTTTGAGGCTTCCTAGGGAGAAAAGGGATCTTTTGACTTAGTTGCTGCCAGACCTTACAGTCTGTGCCGCAGTCGATGGATTTTCTTTGACAAAAGGTACCACCAGCAGGACTCCTGCTGAAGCTTTTCCTCAGATCTGTGCACCTGCAGAATACATTTCATTATGCAGTGTAGGAGGTAACCTTCATCTATTAAAAACTTAGCAAAAATGTACAAAGCAAACGCGTTGTACATACCCAGCATGTGATTTGTGAACTCTCGCAACTTGGTCAACTCAAAGCCAATGTTTACTAGAAACACGCAGAGGCACTTTGCCACAGCAAGAGGTCTTTCCACGCCAAGTTAGCACTTGATAAGAGCAGCGGCGGAAGCGGCTCTGTTAAAAAAAAAATGCAACTGTGTATGTTTGTTTGTTGGTTTTGCTTTGCTTTTTAGTGTGAGCGAAACATGTTTCACTCTTCTTTTTTTTCACAGTGTTCTAAAAATTGGTTAATTTATGTTTGAAAAGAAAGAACAAGACTGTGGGAAGAGACTAACTTTGAATTTTAGGAAAGTGATGGGCAAGTGAAATATGTGCTGTGAGACTATATTGCAGTTACTGTTTTCTGCAATGAAAAATCCACTTTCAGCAAACCTTTCTGAAACACATTATGAATTGTGACTGTAAGAAAATCCATGGATCTTACTTCTTTATTTAATTTTCAAATCACCAGAATTTATTTAAACATTTTGATCTTGATAGATTTACAGCATATCCCTACACTTTGGGGGATCTAAATACAAAAGGGTTAGATTTTCTGGTTTATTCAGGGCACACTGGAGAATCTGGGCACGGAAGGTCAGATATTACAGATGCTGTTACTTGAGCCTCTGTGTACCAAAGGGGAAAAGTAAACTCCCAGTAAATCTTCTCACACAGAAAAATATATATTTTTGCTACACTGGAGAGCAGGTTGAAACCAGCGAAAAACAGAGATGTTATTAGTTGGGTGACTGCTTTTACAAGATTTAACTAATTCTAAATCCACCAAATGAGACAGATTTAAGATGATGGCAAGTCTGCAAATACAGAGGTCTAAAATTCTTGTCACCGACTGATACTGTGTTCATTGTTAAGCATCTCTGCTTGTAATAACACTGAGTAAAATGCTATTATTCTGCCAAAAAGATGCAGTATTATTAGCAGTAGCAGAAGCAGAGAAAACATCCCATGTTAAAAGGAAAAAAAAACACAACCCAAAACCCTGGTGTTTCCGACTTCCTTTTTCCACTACAAAAAATGACAGTGTTTTTTAAAAGGTATTCTGCCACAGTGAAAGATTGCAAGGCTCAGAGATTGCACATGCATTCTCTTTTTTAGTGTCAGTTGTAGCCATAGCTAAAATTATAGTTATGATTCTACCTGCATATGTCAAAGTGCCAGGCATTCCCCAAGGATGGAGAGGAGAAAGTCCTTGGAGGGGCTGTAATTCTCTGTGTCAACTCCCCTGGCCAGGCAATGGGAGCTGGATGGGTTGGTGTCTCCATACAAAACACCTGCCTAAATTACAAAAACAACCTTGCTTTGAGTGATTATTCAGCTATGCTGCCTAATACGATAGCAAATCATCATGAGTTTTTTTAATAGTATCCAGATTGTTTTAATCCTACATAATTTAGTGGCCTATTTGTAAACTTCTGTAAGACACATTATTTTCAGTTTATTCGTATTAATACACTATTTCAGCTGAGGCAGAATGTGGAAAATGGAATAACAACGTCTGGTTGTTACATTTTGAATCTAAATTGCAAGTCATACCGAACTGTGATAATGTCAGCAAATGAACACAGAGCAAATGAACAAAGATTCTAAAAGAATCTTTTAGAAATAACACTGGAATTTTGAAGGAAGAGCAGTCTTCTCATACTTTTTTTAACATGAAAGGTCAATTTCAAGATAAATAATAGAGAAATCATAAGATATTTTAATATTAATGCAGAATGCGTTACCTATGACGTTACACCTACACTGGGTTTCCAAACACAGCTCCCGGAATGTTTTTTATGATCAACATTATCACTTGCTCTAAATAGCAGTAGCACAAATTAGATACAACACCTCACAATTCAAAACACAGTTTGCAGATCCAAACAGAGATACTACCAGTGGTACACACAAGACTGGGTGTGGTGGGTTGATCCTGGCTGGACACCAGGTGCCCCCCAAAGCTGCTCTATCACTCTCCTCCTCAGCTGGGCAGGGGAGAGAAAATATAATGAAATCATATTGTGGGTCAAAACAAGGACAGGGAGAGAGAACTCAACAATTACCAACACGGGCAAAACAGACTCAACTTGGGAAAAAAGTGATTTAATTTATCACCAATCAGATAAGAGTGGGATAATGAGAAAATAAAACCAAATCTTAAAAAGATACCTTCTGCCCACCCTCCCTTCTTCCTGGGCTCCACTTCACACCTCATTTTCTCTACCTCCTCACCCCCCGCGCCGCCCCCCCCCCCCCCCCCCCCTTCCCTGCGCAGTGCAGGGGGACAGGGAATGGGGGTTGTGATCAGTTCATCACACATTGTCTCTGTCACTCCTTCCTCCTCAAGGGGAGGATTCCTTGCACTCTTCCCCTGCTCCAGCGTGGGGTTCCTCCCACCGGAGACAGTTTTCCATGAACTTCTCCGGTGTAGGTCCTTCCCACATTGTCCGCAGTTCTTCATGAGCATTTCCAGCTTGGGTCCCATCCACCTGGTGCAGTCCTTCTGGAACAGATTGCTCACACGTGCATCTTCCCCGCAGTCACAAGTTCTGCCAGCAACCCTGCTCCAGCATGGGCTCCTCTCTCCACAGGTCCTGCCAGGAGGCTACTCCAGCATGGGTTCTCTACAAAGTGACAGCCTCCTTTGGACATCCAGCTGCTCCAGCATGGAGTCCTCCGTGAGCTCCAGGTAGATACCTGCTCTACCATGGACCTCCGTGGGCTGTGGGGGGACAGCCTGCCTCACTGTGATCTTCACCAGGGGCTGCAAAGGACTCTCTGCTCTAGTACCTGGAGCACTGCCCTTGGCGTCTGCAGACTTGTTTCTCTCACATACTCTCTCTTCTCTGTCTGGCTGCTGTTGCACAGGAGGAATTTTTCCCCTTAAATACATTGTCACAGAGGTGCTACCACCGTCACTGATGGGCTCGGCCTCAGCCAGCAGCAGGTCTGTCTCTTGGAGTAGCCTGGCATTGGGTCTGTTTGGGTCTGTTAGACATGGGGAAAGCTTCTATCAGCTTGTCACAGAAGCCACCTCTGTAGCCCCCCAGCCACAGAAAGATGACCATGCAAACCCAATACACTGGGCTTGCAAATTAGAGATTATTTTTGAAAATTTGGCCCATTTCAAAACCTGATCATAGTGGACTAGCTTGATGAATTTTAGTAGAATGGTCTAATATTATTGGTTTCTGATATTGAAGGAAAATATCAGATTCACCCAAACTTTTTAAAGTAAATAGAGTAGAAGCTGATTATTGGCTTCAGATTTTACTTTTTACTTCTTAGTGACCTCATTGAGGCAAAAGTTGGATCCTTTGACAAATGAGAACAGCTTCAAATACAATGAAGTGTGTTAGGGAAACAGCACTCAATAATTTTATTTGTTATTTGCTTTTAAGCTCTTGAATTTAAATGACCCTGAAATACACGCTGGGCAAAACCTCATGAATCAGGCTACCATACTGTATGTGTTGTAACAAGGGTTGAGCTCTCATTCCATAATACAATGGAGAAATATGCTTGACTATGCTATATGTCTTTACGTTAAAGGAAAAGTGGGTTTTGTTGGTTTTGTTTTTCTTTTTTTTTAACAGAAGCATCTGACCTTTTTATAAGAAGACTGTCTTGATGTTGTGTCTTGAACTTTCTTTAAGGATACACCGAGGTCTCTTTTATGCTATAAAAAATGCACTTTTGAGATCAAAGATGTATTTAGTATTTCATAATTTTCCTTAGTTTAAAACTAAACAAATGCTTCTTGAGCATATCAAATCACTTGGCATAGGTTGGCATCAACTCTTTTGGGTAAAATATTTACCTAATAGATTAATTATGAAAGCACTAATTATTCTCTATTTCTGTAAGGCAAAGTGTTCCTTTCTGGAAAAGCTTCAAAATTCTGACCTAGTGAGGCATTTCTGTCAAGCACTAAAAATTAATAGACAAATTTACTGAACCACTAGCAAACTTTGATGTTTTAATTCTTTTTGTTATGAAATGGGATGATCTTTTATTTCAGAAGTAATCTTTGATGTTGGCAGTTACACAAATAAATTAGGAAAATCCCAGTGACAGGAAAAGTGTTGATGACTTACTGCATTGCACGAATAGATTCTTAAAAGTGCAGATGATTGACTCACTACAAATAAATGTATGGTTAATGTAAATTCCTGTTAAATTAACCTGTACAGATATGTTGCCTAATCAGTAGCGTATAGCTACTGCACAGATGTATGGAGAAGTAGGTTTATTGGCACAGTTCTTTAGGAGCTGACTTATCATTTCTTCAAAGTGATGATAACTGTTTCACTCAGTATGGTATTGTATTTTTAAACTTCTATATAACAAAACACAGGTTGCAGGTAATATAGAACAGAGTAGCAAGGTTGCTCAATATCTTTTTCTATTGGGTTATTAAAAGTCATAGCCCAAAACATTGACCTGGCCTCCACCATTTTCATTAAATTGCCTAATAATTATAATCCTTAAGTAACAGAATCAGTCCCTCTGATTCTTCCTACGAAACACTGCAAAACTGGAGGTGGCCTGTGGTCAAATGCCATAACATCGAGAGGACAGAAGGCAGCCACCTCTGATCTGGAACTCTCTTCCAATTCAAGAGGAGAGCACAATATGGCTTTTAGGTCATCATTCAGTTTCAGACAAGCTTGGAGGTTTAGTCATGTATTTTATATTTATTAAAGGTTTTTGCACTGAGTTGATATTAAGCGCGAACTATTAAGCACGAACTGGTGTGCTGTTCACCACACTCAGTTGTTCTTGTGGATCCTCCTTCCTACCTTAGAGGAAAGCCCTCAGCAAATTGCAAGATCTTTTGATACTTTCTCAGGAGACAGTTAGAAGAAAAAAAAAGGTGTATCTACATATGACTTCTAGTTTGGATTAACTTCTGAATCTTCTGAAGTGAATCTTCTGACATACCAGAACTGTGGAGCTATCTCAGATTGCTTAAATTGCTTTTGGGGATTCATTCAGGATCACAGAACCATAGGATGGCTAGCGTTGGACAGGATCTTGAAGGGTTCATATAGTTCCAACTCCCCTTCCTCAGGCAGGGACACCTCCCATCAGAATAGGTTGCTCAAAGCCACATCCAACCTGACTTCCAGGGATCCAACAATCCTTCCAGGGATGGGGCATCCACAACTTCCCTGGGCAACCTGTTCCAATGTCTTACCACCCTCATAGTAAAGAATTTCTTTCTAATATCTAATCTAAATCTACCCTCTTTCAATTTAAAACTGCTAGCCATTGTCCTATCGCTACACTCCCTGAAAAAGAATCCCTCCCCATCTCTCCCGTAGGCCTCCTTTAGGTACTGGAAGGCTGCTATAAGGTCTCCCCAGAGCCTTCTCCAGGCTGAATAACCCCGACACTCTGTCTGTCTTCACAGGAGAGGGGCTCCAGCCCTCTGATCATCTTTGTGGCCTTCCCCAGCAAGTCCAATGCTGGACACAGTACTCCAGGTGGGGTCTCACCAGAGTGGAGCAGAGGGATAGAATCCCCTCCCTGGACCTGCTGGCCATGGTTCTTTTGATGCACCCCAGGATGTGGTTGGCTTTCTGGACTGTCTATAGAGGGCCTCACCCACTCAGCCTTCCCGGTCAGGTGGCCTGTAGCAGCCCCCCACTGTAATGTCACCTGTCCCTGCCCTCCCTTTAATCTTGACCCATAAGCTCTCAATCAGCTCTTCATCCATTTCCAGGCAGAGCTCCATGCACTCCAGCTGGTCCTTGACATGGAGGATGACACCTCCTCATCTCCCCTGCCTGTCCTTCCTGAATAGCTTGTGCCCTTACCTTCCAACACTCCAGTCATAGGAGCCATCCCACTATGTCTCTGTGATGCCAATAAGATCACAGCCCTGCAGGTGTGCGTGTGCCTCTAACTCCTCTTGCTTATTGCCCATGCTATGTGTGTTTGCAGAGAGGCATTTAAGTTGGGCCCCCGATGAAGCCAGCTTACTGGCTGGAATTCCTCTGTCCTGGATGATGATGTGTTGGCTGGAAATAAATTGAAAGGTGTTCTCCAACCATGGGAGTGTTCAGCTCAGGGGACCAGACAAAAATTATTCTCCTTGAAACATGCATTGTGTAGGCATAACATCCTCACAACTGCTCTCTATTTCTGCACCATATTTGTGGACCACACTAATTACGTTACTGCTTGTGTAGTCATAGCTGGGAAGTTCAAGGAGTGATGGAATATTAGGGGATATTTTGGCTTGGCTGTTTGGTTTTTACTTACAGCATTTCAAATCTTCCATTTCCTGGTATGCACTCAAATAATTTGTCTCAATTTTCAATTTCTGAGGGATTTACTAGCAATACTGGCTTTGGAGATTCTCTGTTCTATCCGCTCCCCTTGTAGCTCATTCCCCTTTCATAGGCAATTTTTAACATTGATTTCTTCAGGGATGTGGTCTACAGCAATACAAATAAAATCGCTTTGGTACAAGCCAAGGGCTAGCACAGATAGCATGGATGTGGAAGTTTCTTAATTAAGTGCTATCACCAAATTGCTCTCATTGTAGTACTATGGACTACTAAAACTACTAACGCTACTAAACTAACTACTAAAACTAACAACGTTTTCTCACCTTGCAGAACTTTCCTTTTCAAATTAGGTACCTATATAGGATCCACACCCTAAAAAAATAGATTTCTCCTTTACTCTTGAGTGAATCATATGACTTAACCCAGTAATTCATCCTATTTAACATTATTATGTTACTCTTAAATTTTAAGCAGCTTAAGCTAATGTCTTTTCTCTTCACATAATCTATTATTGATTTTTTTTGTTATTCTCCCACAAATGTAAAATCACAGGCACTGCTTCAGAGTAGATTAATTTCTATACTAGTCAATGTAATAAGTGTCTTGACCTAATTCTGTTAACTATGTCCTGAAGTTAGTTTTATTCCTCAAAATTTCTATTTTTTTTTATTCCTAGTTTATTTATCCTGGTAACACTCCCCTCATAAAAAATAAGGCTAATTGTACAGAAGGAAAATAGGGAAATACAGATAATAAGTGGTTTTCCCACTGACACTTAAGAAGTCAATGACACTTTTCTAAGTGAGAAGATTTCTTCATTATTCTTCTTTTGTTCTCCTTGCATTGCAATATTACTACCTTGGCCCTCCCTTAGAATTTTAGAATCACATTTAAATATGTTAATTTTATTTAAAATTTTTAAAATTTTATATTTAAACCAGAAATTTTGTTGTTGTGACTGCAGGTATGTAAAAAAAAATAAATGCCGTGGGAACTTTTTGCTTTACCATGTATTGAGTTTTCTTTTTTTCCATAGGGGAATTCTGCTGTAACTGACTGCTGTCTGTGAGTGAAAAATGACACATACTGAAGTCTTAGAGATGAAAGACAAAAAAAAATCAGTTTCAAATCAATTTTTATTACTCTTTTGTTACTTTGTATTGCTACCTGAATTGGAGCCTTTTTTCTTTTTTTTTCTTTGTACGAGAATAGGAGTGAATTTCACTCTTTATGGCACTTTGAAAATGTTCAAACTACACGTGGTTGGAGTCTCTGGGTAGATCCTCTTGAACTATTTAGTAACCCAGATTGTTTCCAGAGTTCTACTGTTCCTTAAAAATAGTATTATAATACTTTCTTTTTAATTCAGATTCCTCTTTCTGGATGCTGTTTTTCTCTAGGCAAAATTAACAGGACAAAACCACATTTGAGCTTCTGAAAAAGCTTTCCTTTCTATTTCCATCATAATGATAACGCAGGTAAACGTACCACTGCATTCATTTTTAAATGTTGCAACAGAAGACTAAAGCAGTTTCTTAATTTATAGAACCTAAATTAGTTTGTTTTCAAAGGAGAAGAAACAAAATTAAATAGAATGAAGAATGCTAGAAGCAAGTAAACAAGTAAACAAAAAAGTGCTGTCAACATTTTTGCAGCAGTGTTTTTTCTGCTTACTATACAAACAGCAATCCATACAATCCCCTTTCATTCTTCAGTAGACAAATTCTTAGTCAAAAAGAACCTTATTTATATTAATTGCCTTTTGCCCAAATGATCCTCTTGCATAAAACATTAACAATGGCTTTTGTAATATATCCTTGGTGAATGGACAATCCTCAGCTCTCAGATTTCCTCTTTACACTGTATGGCCTATCCATATATATCAAATCGGATATCAGACCCACCTAAAACCATAAATTCCAATTGGTATCAGAGCGGAGGGAGTCTAACAGTTGGTAAGAGGCCACAAAAAGTAGACAATGATTACAAGAAGAATTTGAAGAACTCAAGGTCATGAGTGATCAATTAAAGTATATATAAAACATCAGATGATAATTATATGCAGGTTATTTTAACTAAATGTCTCTCACTTAATAAAAACTACATCTGAGTGTTAGGAGAAGAGGCCACTGACTCAATCAGAATAGTATGAGCGTTTTTACACAAGGTATGACATTTACAGCTGGATCTTTGTCTCACTGAAGCTGAAGTGTTAATAAGAATTGAGCGCAAACAGCTCACCTCTGACAGAAAGAGTTGCAATTGAATCAGTGGCTAATTTTATGTATTGTCTTTCAGTACATTACAATAAAATTGCTAAGAAAATCTGAAGGAACTGGATGGAACAAATCTGTTATCGAATATGCCAATTTCGTAAAGGAAATCACAGGAAGGTAGGAGAAAAAAAGTAACAGGATTATAGACACGGTTCTTTATATTGAATAAATTCAGAACTTCTGCTGTGATATGCACTCACAATTGTGTCTAAGCCCTGCCTCTACTATTTAAATCCCACCTGGGATCTAGAAAACCCCTACAGTTTTACATTCCTCGTACAGGATATCTGTACTTGCAGCATATTTGATAAAGGTCTTGCACTTGAAGTGGTAAAAACCTGAGAACATCATCTCATATAAAATACTCTGAGAGGGCTCTTTCTTCCCCTGATACGCTATCAAACTTACTTCTACCTAACATAGTTTTGGCTGAATAACTGGGGTATTAAGATCATTTGGGCCATACTGGTGCCATACAATGTTCTTAATGCAACTAAACCAGACTCCATCTTGCTTGTGTGCAGACTTATTTTGGTAGCTCCACACATGCACCCTCAATTACTATTATTAAAAGGCATTTTAGTGCCTTCAATTGGTGCCCAGGTTTTTTGTCATCACGTTACTTTAGAGAAAAAGCCTGTTCTCCAGAACGCCTCTCCCTTAACATCCCCAGATGAGGACTGAAGAGGGGAGTGAGCGTGTGCCTGGTAAGTATGTGTATGAGACAGCATGAATCTCCTAGAAACTCCTTCAGAAATACTTATCCAGCAGGATTTTATTTGCTCTGCCGTATGATGGAAAGTGTGGTTATCCCCAGGAACTTTATTGCCCCTTTGTGTATTTTCTTCCTTCTACAGAGCTACAGGGTTTCATCGCTTACCTCTTTGAGTTTTGTTGGCTCCTCTGTAAACTCAGAACTCCTTCTCCTCTAGGGAAGAAGCAGAAGACTCTATTCCTTGGCCAAGGACATTTGAAAGGGGATTCTCCATTCTGATTACTCATCCTCATCAATGGAACAGAATTCCCACAGCTCTCTGCTCTCTCTCCTTCTCAATTTTTCAGCAAGTCCTTAAATGTTTGCCTATGTTGCCTTCATACTCTACCACTTCATTGCATTAAACCACAAGCAATTTATTTTGGCTTAACAGAACACTCGTCATATGCAGAGCCATGAATTTATTAGCACTCTAATTAGTGTCTTGGCAGCCTAATACAACAAAGACATATATTAATCCAGTTACAATAATACTAACACATGTATTCCAAATTATCCAATTATTGCTAATCCTCATTAATTTTAGTCTTTCGGTTATATGCTCACTTTCTGCAATCTAACCCTATCTCCTGGTGTTATACTTACCCTTCCCGTGACCTTCAGGGTCCTACAATTGACACTGTCAGCCTCACCTGAGAAGAGGAAGGGTTTGCACTGAGTCACCAGTGGCATGAGTTCTCTGCTGTTCTTGCAACTGTTCTTCCTTTTCTCTCTGCTCATGGGTCTGCTTAGGGTTCTTCTCATACAGGTCTGTTTGACCGCTCTGCCTCTTTTTATTCCCCTCAGGTTAGTTACACAATGGCCACTTACTTTTTCATCCCTATTACTTAGACCATAAAATTGCAGTTAAGGTACAGCAAAACCAAGCTGGGCAACAGCCTCCTAACTCCTACACCATCTTGCCATTACAAACCCTCAGCTGCCCAAGACTATTGCTGAAAAGTCCTGAAGTTAGTCATTAAGTTTGTTAGAAAGCTTGTGGTCAGCTGCTCTCAGCACAAGGGTTTATAAAAAATACCGGTTGCTTTTGTTTAGTTTCACCTAATCCTCACATCTAATTCCTCTGTCATGACAAGAAATAAGCTTGATCACCACTTTATTTGTCCATTCTATGAGTAGGGCTGAATAATGTAGAAATAAAATAAAATAAAAAATAACTTGGTAAAGGTAGCTAAATGTCTTTGGAAAAGTCATTTGACATGAATATTTAGCACATTTTTTCCTATATCTTAGAATACAAGTATGACTGTAAACCTAAAGCTTAAAAGCTAGAGAAAAATAGGATTTTAAAAAAATATGAATATTTTGTGGTGCCAGAGCATGCAACAAATTTTTGCGCAGTTGTAGAATGATGAGCAGAAAATGGATATTACCACTGCAATGAACATTTTATTTTATTTCCTATTCTATTTTGTGTGGGGACTATTAAATACAGACTCTCCTAGCATTCTTCAGGCAATGAAACCAGCAGTAACATTCTTACTTTCCTCTAATTGTCCACTTCCATTTCTTTTTTAAAAAGCATATCTCTCTCAAATGAAGCTGCAGCCACTTCTTTTTGAAAATGAACTGAGAATTTATTAAAAATGTATAGTATAGTATAGTACAGTATAGTGTAGTACAGTACAGTATAGTGTAGTAATGCAGCTACTTGAACAATTCAATAAATATATTGCACACGTAATTTTGCTCATGAATTATCCACAAATGAATCAACAAATCCATGAAAGTCATGTCTATCAGTACTGAAATTATTCAACACTTATTATTCCAAGGCTATGGATTTTTTGGCAGAAGCAGACCACAAATAACATACTCATAAGTTTCTGTCTGATTTATTTATTGGTGACTCAAACCATATAACATTGCCTCTGTTCATTGATTATAACTTACCAGAGCTTACAATCAAGTTTGCTTTCGCTGTGAAACACATTTCTTTTCTTAATTAAATGCATCTTGGCTACTTGCATACATTCATATGATCAGACAGATTTTGGTCAAATACCGTTGAAACATAAATAATGAATCTAAGCAAACAATGTTATGTGACAAATAGCTCGCAATTAGGCTTATACATCAGCTGCCAAATGTAATGAGCAGAAACCAGAACGGGAGGGAAAGCTGAAAGGAGCATGACACGCTATCCCAGTGACACACGCACTTCCCAAGAAGGAGGGATTTCTATATCCTCGTGCCTCTTCTCAGAACTGGCAATTATTTTGGCGGCAAGCAATCGTTGGCTAAAACTGAGTAGTGGCAGTAGGTTTCCAGAACACAGGTCTTCCCCCTCTCACAAGTTGAGCAATTGTTTGTGCTTTCCTTGGCCACAAAATACTGTTTTCCCTCTTGCCCATCGGCATAGTTTCCACAGAATGCCTTGGCACGCTGCTGCCTGTAAAGAACCAGCACACACAAAATACTACAGTTTGCAGAACATCAGCTCCTCCGTTTGGTAATACAAGGCAGATTTCAAGGACAGGCAAGGTAAAAAAAAAAAAAAAAAGTGTTAAAGAACGATTATTTTTATCAGCAGCTTCAAGAAACAGTACTAAATCCTGCTTGGTTCCACAGCGCTGTTTAGCTGTTTAGCCACTTGCTACTTGCTCCTTTTCCTCAGCTGGAGATGAGTGCTGGAAGCCTGCATTGGTATTTTCAATGCTATCAAAATTCTCTGATTTTGAAGTAAGAATACATACTGACCATCCCAATATATCTCTTTAAACATCCTTCAGATGTCCAGTTGTTCAGATACCCATTTTTGATCATCTTTCCTAACAACCTGCTCAGGGAAACAATGACAAATTGCTCTCTTGAATAGCCTGGGATGCTGATCTCCTGATTGATGCAGACAATATTCATTCCTGTGACAGTAACAGCCAAAACAGTACCAGTTTGCCCCAGTCAATTCTTGACTTTGGCAGCCGGGGTACACCAGTAAGGTGGACCTGCACCCGAAAAAGGGGTCAGGAGCAGGGAGTGATCATTAAGCAAACTTCCTTACTGTCTCTCCCACCCACTGCCGTAAAAGTGTAAGATCCTTTCAGTCCCCCTTTCTCAGTGAACAGTTGTTCAGGGGAGGTTTTTGTTTGTTGAAGCACAGCAGCCTCTTGCTTTCATTTGATGTTATGGATGATTTTACTGCCTCTTTCCATTTTGCTACTGTCGTACGTACAGTTACAGTTTCTTACCCTATGCAATGAACTGAGGAAATTTCTGGGACAGCGAGTTACAGGGTATTTGATGCACATTATAGATTTGTGAGAGCAAGGAAGTGTTTGTCTTTTTGAAGCAAAATAACATACCTGTGAAATTTTTGTGATTTATCATTGTGTATTTCAAGTAGCTTCTGGCACATTGCTGTCCTCCTATGGACTCTCAAGATGTTACTGCCTGTAATTTGCCCCTTATTCGTGAGCTCAATACACACTAAAAGTGGCAAGTAGAAAGCAGACTGACATAGGGATCTAATGCTGATTGCCAGCGTACTTGTGTCTTCCTTAAACCTCCTCCGAAATCGGGGATGGCTAAATGGCAGCACCCTCAGCAAGAGAGGCAGCAGTTTCCTTGGGATGTGTGGCGTTTTTACCTTGCCTTACATGTGGTTTCCAAGTCGGAAACTTCTAACTCGTATTCCTTAGAAAAGCATGCTCTACTTCCCCATGGCTTTGATCTCTTCCCACAACACGAAATTATATTAAAGATCGTTTATTTTGGTAGCAAAATCTAAGTATAATGAAGTTCACAAAGCAATTAAGTTTTACAAAAGGGCTTTTTTCCTGATGAATACAGCAAATATTAACATATAAAAACTAAAACTGGAACATCTGCAAATTCTGGAGTTTATATCAAGACAACAACTTGACTTCAAAAGCTGTGTGAATATTTTTATATAAACAGGGAAATGTTTATAATGTCTGCATAAGACATACTTACATTTCCTGGAAAATCTAATTATACTCTTCCATCCACTTCTCTTTACAAAGCCTTTAACCTTGGCATCTACTTGGCTTAGTAAAATAAATTATTTATTGGTTTAGCGGTTATAGTCTCTGTTTCCAGTCTCTAAGCCAAGTGTCATCTCTGGGGGTGTATTTGTATGTATGGATGCAAACATATGTATGAAAGTAGAAGGAAATAAAGACAGGTCTGTAACCCATTATCTTCCAAATTCAGCAGTTCATGCCTGTTTTCATGAATGTTGTTTTATTCAAGTCTTTTGCACAATTAGCAATTTTCTTATTATCAGATGAGCCAGATGTTAATGAAACTTCTTGGCCATTATCTAATGTAACTCCCCAAAATCATGAGTTTGACTTAAAATCACAGTATATTATTGAAAATGTTCAGCATTCTCTTGAATTACTGTCTCTTTGTATGATTATTTTCTTTATACTTTGTAGATTTTTATGAAATCTCAAGGGCTAGAAATTTTCAAATAATTGCCTTAATCCAAATTATAGTATTTAATGTAACCCAGAAAAACATAAACTGTCATCACTAAAATAGCGACTTGACAGCTAGTTTCCATATAACAATATTTCAGGAATGGCAAAAGCAAACCTTTTGCAGGATTGGGGATGCACTGAAACTGAAAAGTTACGAAGAGAAGAAAGGGGAAAATGCGTATGAAGTTTTCACTAGTAAACTGGACAAGGCATCAAAAAGCTCGTGGGTTTCTTAAGCTTTAAAACCTGATTGTCTCTTGAAATAAAGAAATATTAGATGAGACTATCACAAATTGGCTTAGCTTAAATTATGTACAAAATAATGAATTCATCATATGTACCCACTTAATTTCAGTACACTTACGCAGTACTATAGGAGAATATAATTTTGTGAAGTGTACTCATTAAAACCAAAAAGAACCCAGGATTAATAGTTCCTTAGCTGTCTGATGTTACCCAGTTTTCAGTGAATTCCAGAAATCATTTATGGACTTGCCAATGTTAAGATAAGCTTCTCAGGAAGTTCTATATTGTGTGCAAGGCTTATTATACCCAACTGACAAAGATTTTTAAGTTTAAAAAGTAGATAGCTTGTAGATAAATACAAACATTCTGAAAATTAAGGGATTTCTATTCTACTTATGTCTGTAAGTCATTTCCCATATATATTCCCTGTATATTATCATACTGCTATGCCATTTATTTTGCATTTCTACTAACTTGTATTTCCGGTTTTTAATCCCCACTTATGCATCATATTTATGAAAGGAGAGCATGAAGAAGAACCATGAGAAATAAAGGTGGATGTGATAACAAGTTTGTAACCACAGCAAAACTATTATCCATAGTAGCAACTATCCATCAGGACAGCTGCTGGCATTTGCTGGTTCATGGCAACTCCTAGCCCTGGGAGCCTGGGGTGATCCCTCTTCAAACAGGTTGCAGCTCATCTTTGTGGCTTTGCTTTCCCTGATTGTCTTTAACCTTAAGTAGAAAGACTCACGCCTCTCACAGTGGCAGCACACTCTGCACACACAGAAGTTTATACGGTCATGTTAGTTAGCCCAGACTCATCTCCTCTAACATTTCACACTGCCAGCATGTTGTCACACACTTTTCTACAGGTGTGGATAGAGATAAATGGCTTTTTAAAGCACAGGATGGATTGGGGCAGACAGGCTTGAGCGCCAGTTCCACCTATTTAAGTGAATGTCACTGACTCCTTGCTTTATGGAAAACTCTAAGCCCCTGGGCATGCCAAGAAAAAAACCTTTGGCACAGATGGGGCACCCCGAGCACAACTGAAACCCCCAAACCCTGCAAACTGCCCCCTTGCCCACCTCCCCTTATCTTCTGCAGGGGTCTGTTATGTGCGAATATCATGGAATCGTCTAGGTTGGAAGGGACCTTTCAGGTCACTGAGTCCAACCGTCAACCTAACACTGCCAAAACCACCACTAAACCATGTCCCTCAGCACCACATTTACCCATCTTTTAAATACCTCCAGGGATGGTGATTCGATTCCCTGGGCAGCCTGTTCCAATGCTTGATAACCCTTTTGGTGTAGAAATTTTTCCTAATATCCAATCTAAACCTCCCCACCTGCAACTTGAGGCCATTTCCTCTGGCTTTTGCTTGTTACATGGGCGAAGAGACTGATGCCCAACTCTACAACCTCCTTTCAGGTAGCTGTAGAGATGAATCAGTAGGCAGAGATGGCAAGCAGCATTTGCTTGTGGTAAGATGGGGTTTTATGGAAAAGTCAAGTATTTTTGGCCAGGGATACCCAGGGAGAGAGTGCATACCCAGTGTGAAACACAGCAGTGGCATGCAGTGTTTGGTATGGAGTTACCTCCAAGTAGATGATGCATGTTTCTTTCCTGCTTAGTTCTTGTGATGATTTTACGAAAGCTTTTTTAAAAAAAGAAAATAGTACTTTTAAGTAGAGAAAACCTTTAACTTTAGAAAAAGTCTGGCCAGCTCCACTCACCCTTTTTCTTGTTATGTATTTGTGTGTGATAGCTTCTCATCCTTGCATGACAAGGCAGAGGCTTCAAAAGGGAATAGAGGTGTCTTTTCAAATTACATTTCGATAAGACAACAGAAAGGTATGTGAGTGAAACACTGATCTTCTTAAATACACTGATGGGAAAAGTTAAGAGCTTTCCCTCTCCTCAGAGAAGAAAAACATGTCTACTAATAGAATAGTATATCAAGGACATGGCTACACCTCTTCTCCTTAGGATCAGCCTCAGCATTGCCAACACAGACCTACAAGAAGTTCCCCCAAAACTGATGGGCCAGACCACGGGCCAATGGTTCGGACCTTGGACGGAGGCCACAGATCAACCAACGAGCTAGATCTGATGGCAACGTTCAGGGCTGGGGGCTTTTCCTGCCGGAAAGCGAATTGTCCCGTGTCACCCATCGTCAAGGGTACCAAGAGCATGGGAGGGATGTCAAACTGCCCTTGGGTTTGATCCAGAGACCAAGGAGCGAGGGCTGGGGCTGTGGTTTGTCACCCCGACGCCAAGCGCAATTGCCCGGTGCGGCCGGCGGGCATGGCGCGGGTGGGGGAAGGAAAGCAGCACTCTCACCCCGCAACAGCCTCCCGCACCGCCCACCGTCCCCTGGGGCAGAACTTCCCCCCGCCCGACAGCTTTCCCCGGAGGAAGGGCTGCGGGAAGCCGGAGCCCAAACCCACCCTTTGCCAAGGGGAGCTCTGCTGTGCCCGAACCGCACCGGGGAGGAGCTCGGCCGCCCTCCCCGCAGCACTCCCGGGCTGCCGGGCTGCGGCGGCAGAAGGGAGGGGGAAGGAAAGCGGCGTCGGCGCTTTCCCCCCCCGGAGAAGAGCGAAGTTAAATAGCCAGCGCGTCTCCCCCCGCCTTCCTCTCTCCCCTCCTGGCTCCCTCCACGTCCCACCTCCCGCCCCGCCCGGGCCGGTGCGGTGTTGTGCCGTGCCAGCCTTGCCCCCGCGGAGCCCGGCTGAAGGGCGGGCGTTTCGGGGGGGAGCCGGGGTTGCCTTGAAGGCGCCGCGTCCCGCCCGAGCCGCCCGTCTGAGACGACTTAAACCGCCAGCTACATGGGAGGAGGAGATGAGCGTGGCGGGGAAACAGCCTCCTCCAGCACCGCTCGAACGACCCGCCAGCCTCCTCGTCCCTACCTGGGCAAGTAGCCGCTTTTACCACCCCAACCCCCCCTCAGATCGTCCCGGTGCCCGCTCCCGCGGCGGGGCGGGGGAGGCTCCCACCGGCGGCCCTTGCCTGGAGGGCGGGAGGGAGGTGCCTGCGTGAGGGGAACGGAACAGCGCAGGCCGGGCCGCCGTGGCGGGCTGAGGAGGGGGGGGCGGCGGGCCCGTCCCGCCGCGCCCCCCCCAGCCCCCCGCGGCGGCCCGGCCTGCCCAGCCCCTCACGACGCCGAGGGGCTGCCGCAGGGAGCTGTCCGGCCTCATCGCGGCTCCCTCAGGGCGCTTCGCCGTCCCCTCCAGCCCGGCTCCCTCAGGCGCTTCGCCCCCCTCTCCCTCAGCCCGGCTCCCTCAGGCGCTTCGCCCCCCTCTTCCCTCAGCCCGGCTCCCTCAGGACGCTTCGCCCCCCTCTCCCTCAGCCCTGCGGCGGCCGCGGGGGGTGTGAGGAACCGGGCGGTTACCGGTGGTCTGAGCGCGGGTCGGATGGGATTTTTGTGTCGTGTTCCGTTTCCTCCCAACCCACCCTGTTGGGGGTTGTCGTTGCTGCCATCGGGATTTTCAGCCCGCCGTGACAGGGTTGGGGCGGTGAGGGTCGCAGTTTCCCGGCGACAGCGTCGGGGTTGGCTGGGTTTGTCACCCGGCTGTTTTTTTTTTTTTTTCTTGCCGGCAAAAAACACAAAAAAAAAAATTTAAAAAAACCCCAAACAACCCAAAACATTAGCTGCTTCCATGTATTCAGCGCCTCATGCACTTTCTGAGAGAAGCCCGTGAGGGAGTTGGGAAAATAACTTGCTACTTCATGGCAGCGTATTTGGAAAAATCATTCATGAATGATGCCCTCTGACGGCGGTTCTCGGCTGTCCCTGATCTATATAAAATATAGTAGGTATGCCCCGTGTGACTTCTGAAATCCTTACAGACTCTGTGGTTTGATGTGCTGCTCTCTTGGGGTGTGAAGTTATTTTGTTGAAGTGCCATCACAGTGTTTTTCAGTCACTGGCTAAAAAGTTAAGTCTTGGCCTTTATTATAAAATAGTTTACTTGTGCTAAAATAAACAGCCCTTTAATTTTTATTTTTTTTTTGCACTGTCCTTCAAACTTTTTCCATGACCACAACCTTGCAATCTTTTAAGGAAAATGGTGTTACCTTCCTGATGTTTTATCTGGAGTGTTGTTTAGAAGGCATCTCCTTTTAGCTGCATGGAAGTATGACTTAAAGACGTGTTCCCCCTCACAGTGAATTCATAACTGCTTTGAGGCTCTGAAATCATGAGACTGAGAGTAAATATTTAGAAGATGCAAGTGTGGAAGCAAAGGGTAGAGGCTTCCTGAAATCATAAGCATGTACAGCAACTGCACAGAAATCTGTGGAAACAAACTGTTGTCTTGTCCCAGTCAGCTTTTGTGCTGTGTATTTGCATCCCTCTTTTGACTGTGAAGAGGCGCAAAGATTTAGCCTTCAGGTTTTTTGGAATTTCTGTAATTCAAAAGGAGGTAATCAAATTAAACCTACTTTAGAATCCTCTGTGTTTTAAAGCTGTTCCACAGCTCTTAATTTGTAAGACCTGTTCTGAACTGTAAAAATAATCTGTGCAGCAATTACCGAAAATGTTAACAGCTGAGTAAGTTGTATGGCAGTTCAGAATATTTCAGCATTAAAGGTGAGGGATAATCACTATCATTAGGTGAAATTTATGACTGGTGTTCTTGTAGCTGTGTTAAATGTATGTGTTTAAGGCCAATAGGACATGCTGTTTCTGCTGATACTCATGGGACTTCTGCCTGGGGCGGAACTTGACACTGAATGAACGGTGAACTGACCTTTTGGACAAGAGTGGTAGGAAGTAAAGGATTGTGGCTATATCGTTTACCTGGACCCTAAATGGGAAACAGTGCCATAAATGTAAAACTTTGGCAAGCTGTCTGTTTCCAATAAATGTGTAACAACGTAGCCTCACTTTCCAGAGTATTTTAGAGTTCTATGATTGAAAGAATGCATGTAAAGCAAGCTGTATAGATTTTGAGTTCAACAAGGACATCTTATGGCAGATATTTATTTAGGTAAATTCATAACTGCCTGGGTCCCCAGAGATGCCACATACTCAACCACTGCAGAGAATTATGCTCAAAACATCTCAAAAAATAAGGACTTCTTTTATAATTAATAGTGTGATAAGTGCTTGTCTTGCATCTTCTTGAGTTATTTAACAATATTGGAATCTAGGTCTGTTTACCTTGCTAAAGAAAAATGTGTATTTTAATATCGGTGTATTGACTGTGTCTATGCACATTTTTCTCGGAAATAAGATATAGCTCTAGTTACCATTTAGCTACTAAATATTGCATGCTGAGTCCAATTCATTCTTTGGGATTGTGGTAGTAGGCAGTCTTAGTACTTAAAGGTACATGTATTATTATTTTTTTCCCCTTCAGAAGGATGTAAATTAAATACTACTCCTTGGAAAGTAATTCAGCATACTTTTAAATTAAAGACAGCACGCTAGATTTGAAATACAATACTAATGTCTTTTGTGTGCTTGTATTTTAACACTAACAAGCTCTTTTAAGAGGGTTTCTTGCAATGTATCTGTAAACTTCTTGAAGTACAGATGTTTGTGTTCTGTTCTATAGAACTGAAGTTTCTATAGAACTGTGTCTCTAATGTGTTGCCTTTCTTCTTAGTGTAATTTCTGATACTTGTTTCACTTGGGATCAGACACATGTTCTTGTTGAGCTGATATCAGAAAGCAGCATGGTCTTCCTCGATCTGTAGTGAACTTTTTGTTCTGATTTCTCATATAATTCTTCCCCTCTTTGCCCCTCAGAAATATCCAAGAGGTCAAAGCCCTTAGGAATTGTTACTCACATTGTCAGAGTGCCTGTGCCATGATTTTATGTGGATTTTATGGTCTCATTGATCTAGTGTGCATGAGATACTGTGGTTTTCATTGTGTTGCTAGAAGCATGAAAGGGAATGATAGCCTTACAGTCACTCATACTGTTGATATGCCAGGATTTTAAATGAAGAAATAAGAGTGTATAGCTCATTGTTAGGTATAAATAAACCTTGTCCCTAGTTGGTTGGGTTTCTTTAGAAAAGGGACTATTTTCTTAAATTTCTGTTGTGCATGTCATATGTAGTTTTCTAATAGCTTCTTTTTTTTTGTGGCTGTAAATGGAGTTTATCAGTTGACTTTTTTTATTCAGCAGAAGCCCAAAGGAAAAAGACGATGCGTAACTTTTTTTTTTGTATAGCACTCTTTTCTGGAGTTACCCAAATTGGGTACTCAGTAAGAGAAGGAAATGCAGCACATGCTGATTTTCTGTTCCTGTTCGTTGTTTTTCACTATGTCTATGTAATTTAGATAATTTGATAGAGATGCTAATGTAAATATTTCCTTTGGGGTTTTTTTTTTTTTTGGAAAGCAAGTCCCAGGGCATTGAAGTTTTTTTTCAAACTTTGGCACCCTCCAATGCAGAAGCTTCCCGAAAGTGAACACTAGGTGTCATGTTACCACAAACATCACTGTCTCGCTTTTTCCCTGTCTAGCTTTCATTTAATCTTGCCATTTTCCTAAAATCAATTACCACCATTAATATTCCACGCCAGTATTTTGTTAGGGTTAGACTGCATTCTGTCACACTATATGTGACTGTAAGAAGCTTCAACTTTCCTATGTTTCTTATTGAAAGTTCTATCAGCACTAAGGTGGCATGGATTTCAAGATTATTTTCAAGATCTGTCTATGCCACAGTGCAAATCAATAGGATATACTTATTAACTGAAGCTTTTTCTCCCGCATGCTCATTTTCTATTAAAAATCCTTTCTGGGCAAAAGCTGATTTCAGAAACTTCTGTTGTGAAGTGAACTGAATTTGTTCCCTGATGTGGGGATGGAAAACACAAGAGAAAAGATGGTGAAGCTTCATGACTGGGAGGGGATATTCATGTATTGTGTTGTATGAAGCCAAATAATTACTTTCCAGTGCAAGTTTTATTAACTTCCCACTAATTTGGGAAGATTTTTTTTTCCCTAAAAATTTGTGAAATTAATAGTTTTGAGATCCTCCTAAAGAAATTCACCTTCCTAAAGTACTTCCTAAAGTTCAGAGTATGTGAGTGTTACACTTTTCTTCCCTTGGCTTCTCTGCCATCACAAATCAAATTCACCTAAAGAAATTCACCTTCCTAAAGTACTTCCTAAAGTTCAGAGTATGTGAGTGTTACACTTTTCTTCCCTTGGCTTCTCTGCCATCACAAATCAAATCATAATCCTGCTTCTGCCTGTGTATATCTCCATGAAAACAGTTATCAAACTGATAAAAACGGATTTAAGCTTACAGCTTTAACATCTTAATGGAAATAAGACTTGTGTCCACCTACTGCTCTGAAAAGCAGTGTCTGATCTCAGAAAAAGAACAGTGGTAATATTCTTTTTACACCTCAGATCTGTGTTTTGTATTGTAAGCAAATTTTTTTCTGATGTTTTAAACGTTCCATGAGATGAATATAATCACTTTCACTTGGGAGTGCAGAGGCTGCCGAGAATAGAAATGGTAGTAGAGCTCGGCAGAAGGAACAGGGCATGACCGTGTTCCTACAACACTGACACTTAATATTGCTTGTCAGTGGCATCGTGATAATAGAGACAGCAAACACAAATCAGTCTTGTTCAGGTTGAAAGGGACCTTGGGAGGTCCACGAGTCTAACCTTCTCCTGACAGCAGTGACTGTGTTGAATTTAGAACTGAGCTGCTCAGGGCTTTACCCATTGCATCTTTAAAACCTCCAAGGATGGAGGCTGCACAACCTCTCTAGGCAACCTAGTCTCTTCATGGTGAAGCAAGGGGCTGCTGTTAGTTCGTTTCACCCCCCCCTCCAAACCCCAGGTTTTTAGGTTCAAGCAAGCCCAGCTTATTCAGCCTCTCCTCATAGGACAGTGCTTCAACTTCCTGACTATTTTGTTGTGCATCGAAGGATCCCTGATTTTTTAAGTATTACTCTTCCCTTCCCCCTCACGATATCTCAGAGAGAAATTCTAAGCACTAAAAGTTTTTAAAAAGCAGATGGCTAGTAAATATGTCTCTTTTCCTCCATTAGTTAAGAATGAATGCATAACTCAAGGGCAATTTAGCAGATGATTGTACTTGCTTTTTTGCGTGCATGTTTTGCGTGCCTTATTTTTTTATTCCCCACCAAAAGCAGGGAAAGACTGATGCTGACTTTCATCTGAAGCTAAGATTCATTTGCTTACAAAAACTGCATGTTAAAGTAAAGTATTTGGAGCAATTTAGTGGATTTGCTCATCCTTCATATTACTGATGAAACTGACAGTTAAAGCCAATGGAGGTCCAAGATTCTGCTTCACTCCAAACACCCTTTGTCAGCAACACTCACTTAATACAGATATGATCTATGATGTTTTTTTTGGTCTGTTTTTTTTTTTTTTTTTTTTTTTTTAAGGCAGACTGATTCTCCCGTTTTGAACTCCTTTGTACCTGCTTGTCTGAAATTTCTGTCTGAAGAACAGTGTGATTCCAGTATGAGCTGCCATGCTAGAACCCTTCTGCCACTCTTTATTTATGTATATCAGCAGGCAGATTTCTGTAATGAGATTTACAAACTCTCTAAAGGATATAACCTTGAAAAGCTGGAACCCTTTAGCAAAATCTAATCAATAACATCTCATTTATCATCTCCTTGTGAAGTTCAGATTGTAGTAGGGATGAAATGCATTTGTAGTATTTAGAGAAGTTCTGGGCAAGGGGATTGATGCATAAGCTCAGTTGTTTTGCACTGTATTTAAAGAGGCATAGTATGTGCTCACACTGAGTGGTATCATAAAACCATTAGCCTTGTAATGCTTCTCTCCACCATGCTGAACTCGCAGGATGTTTATGCTTTTATGCTTCTTTTGGGATTTTTGCCTTTGCACGGTTTATTTGTGACTTCTAAGTCACCAGATAAATAGAATCTGAGGAGAAATTTTTCTCATGAGCAGTCAAGTTCTGTGTAGTGTGATCTGCTGTGCAAACTGCATCTGGAGTAGGCGTTTTCATAGGTGGTTATCATCCACACTATAGAAAAACTTCCCAGAGTCTGAGCAGCTGAGTCTCGTCTCATACCACTTACTTGGTCTAAGGCAGTACTGACATCCAGGGCTTTTAGTTTGTTTGTTTGTTTGTTTTTAATTTGGATTGAATAAATTGTCTTTCAGTACTTCAGATTTCTTAAATATGCAATGAAACTTCCTCAAAGACTATATGAAGAATGTTTTTCAGTTTTAAAGTTTAATTCCATATCTCAATTAGATTTTTTTTTCTTTATTTTTATTTTTTTCTGCATGCGTAAATTATGCACTATTCTGTCCCATCCAGTAATGGATACAGCCTTCTTTGGAGAGTGCTCATGCATTTAAATTACAAGCACAGGCATACTTGCTCCTGCTGCATGTGTAGATAAGTAATAGTTTATTTAGCATGACCAAGAATATGGATATATTATATAGCTTACATTATGGCTAATAGGCAACATGAATGAGCATACACATTCAAAACGGTGCTAAATAATATGGGACATAATAATGAACATTTATTTTCTTTCCTCTGTAGAAGCTGTCTTTTTCCTCTCAGTTGTCCTGTATGTAAAACTATTAAGTTTATTGGAGGGAAATATCAGAAGAATTGATCTCATATTGGATATCATGAGGACGCACGCATATTCAAAAACTGATTGTCACAAGCTCAAATGCATGTGTTTCCATCTTCTTCTCCAGCAAAGCCTGTTCAATCAACAGGCAAAAAGACAGGTTTTTCATTTGTTTCACTGGCTGCAGCTAAGATGTAGATACTGCAAAGAAATTCATAGGCATATATCTTTCCATGCAAATCCCATCTAAAATATTAAGTCGTGTTTTTAAAAAGGCTTGAGGAATTACTCATTGGTATTGTCTTAATAAAATGCAAGTTTCTTCTGCACTAATAAAATATTTTACTCCTTTCAAGCAGGCGTTGTAATCTAATTTTATATGATGTATCTTTCCCTCTATTTTTTTTTTTTCAACATATTTTACACAGCTTTTTTTATAAATGTAACATTTAGGTGGTCTTCTGCCACCCTTCAGAATGCCCGATGCAGCAGCAATATAAGGGTATACAGTAATCTGTGCTGTGTGCTCATTTTCAGAATACAGTTAAAACATAAGTAAGTGTATGTTGCCAGTTTAGTCTGACAGTCTTGTTTTGTGATTTAGCTATTGCTTTTTATAAAATCTTTTCCTTTTCTAGGTTTGAATTGTCAGTGTAGTTATCAGTTGCATCAACACACTGTTTTATGCAACTATTTATTGTACTTTCCATTTAAAAGATGAATTAATTACTTAGGCATCTGGTGCGTCATATGGTGCACATGCTGCGTGTGCTAAGCAGAATAGTCTTTTTAAATAATAAGGTAAAAATGACATTACATAAAAGGATTAGACTCTTTAGTGTGCTTTGAAGAGTGACTACACTCTACTAAAATCTCAGGATTTTGTGATCATTAAAGGAATCTTTGATTCTACTGGAACAAGTATGTGTACCTGTATGTATCTGTACTTGTGTTATGTGAAAAATTGAGGGGAAATAAAGACACTATTTTTTGACAAGAAAGGTATTACACATGGGATAGTTATATGATAATTCTTCCAAATGACAGTCACAGAATGGGTTATGGCTAGTTCCATTTACAATTCACAAGGCAAGAAATTTTTATTCTTAGTCTCTATAAAAATTACCTATCCTCCAAGGTTATCAAACCAATGAAAAACTTCAAAATGAAAACCTGTCTTTTGGTAACCTATAGGTAGTAGATACACTTCAGCCTGCTGTATCTAACTCCACACAAACCTTCAATTTCCTTCGTATATTTAAGGCAATCTTTACATGTATTTTACATTAGAAAATTACTGAAGTCTACCATAGCCGAATTACTAACTGATACCAGTTTATGTTTGAATTACAGATTTGCTACATAGTGTCTCCCCCAAGGGAAGGTTGGCAGAAATTTGATATGGGCCAATTTATTCACCGCTTACAGTTACGCATCCTGGTTCCGAAACAAGTGAAATTTGATATGTATCACCCAGTTCCAGAAGATGAGGCTTAAATCTGTCCAGTGTACATTCCATTTACAAAAAATTAACTTCTTCGTTGAAATTAGACTTCCATAAGTTTAACAGATGTTGAGTTTCTTCTTTGTTAAATGGAACATTACTAAAAGCATGGCCATCACTGCTCAGTTTAAGTAGTCAAGGCTGGAGATGTAGTAGGATGCATCGATTTCAAAGGAATTTCAAAAGCAATCCTTTCAGAAAACATACTGATTGCCAAAGAGAAAGCAGTCTGCTTTAAGTGTATCTAGTTTAGGAACATGTGGGTAGTCCTAAAGGTAGGATGTCCAGGAAACAAGCCTGAACTGCTGAAATGCCACCACAGCAACCTACAGTGAGAATGAATGAACTGAAATTGTTTAGATCTGATTTGCACACAAAGAGCTTTCTGTTTTTTATGACAGTCAGGCAATATAAATTGCAGCATGGAAGTATGCTTCCTTCTGCTGACTTTTACTACCTGTAATCAAACCTTTAGAGCAAGAAAACAAAAATAAGATTTGTAATTCTTACCAAGGGCAGTCCTGTAGCAGTTGGAACCATCAAGAATATTTCTTTCACGTGTCAGGAAAGCGGGAAGAATAGCTAATCTTTTACTGACTCCTAGTCACACTCCAAACCACAAATAACAGTCTGACTCAATTTTCTTTTTTTTTGGTCACCTCTTCATTTTTTGGTGCATTGTGTGACTAATTGTGCTGTTGTGCTTATGTACCCCTCTTCTTCTGTATTTCACTTTTCCGCTATTTTCACGTTTCTGATGCTTCTTTATAATCCTTGCTTTACCCCTTTAAAAAAAAATAATGATGATTTTCAGGCTTTCTCATTAGCTGAACATGTACTTTTTTTAGATGCTCCATTTCACAATTTATTACACTAGTTTACACGAAGTAAACAAAGATGAAGAGAGGAGACCATTTTTTTTTTTTTTAATAACAGAAACATTGTAGAGTAGTTATTAAAGGGAATGGCTGTGCAAGGAGTGAGTGGGCAGACAGGTGTTACCTAGACCTCAGGGAGCACTGGATTGTTTTTTCTGGATGACTTATACCTGTGTGTAGTAGGGAAAGTCCATACTTCAGTCTTTGCTATTTCTGTTTCTCCTTTTCAGCTTTCAACTGTTTGACAAACTTTCATAAATGTCTGTATGGTTAACTTAATGTCTATTGGCTGTAGTTTCCCTAGCTAAATATAATTAAATATAGTAAACCTGCTTGAGTTTATTCTGTAATTCTCATAATTCTAGTGTCATTTTAATCTGACCAGGGTCAGTCTAATTCTGTTCCACAAAAGCATCTTTCTTCATCAATTTATAGCATAAAATGAAGACTTCATCTTTTAAAATTTATAAAATTTCTCTTCTAATAGGCCAATATGAGGTTCATTGCCAAGTGCTTCAAAAAAAGTGTGAAGAGTGCTTCATATATATTTTTTTAAGCAATTAGTGTTACGGCTGTCTGCTCTGGGAGAACTATAAAAATATTTTTATATTTTGAAAATTAGCTCCAGACTATGCTGCCTTACAGAAGTTATGACTTAGCCCAGCATGTCTAGCAGAAGTAAGATAAATAAAACTAAAATAACCCCACCAGTCTATTGCTGTGGTTTATGGCACTGAGGTGTGAGATGAACATGATGCAGTTCTATATATTCCTTTTGGATGGAATTTATACGTGGTAAAAAGTAGATTGTTTTGTAGAGCATCATTATTTTTCAGGTATTTCTGTGAAACTGGCAGAGGCCAGCCAAGAGAGTATTATCAATATAAATTGAAAAACTCTTCTCCTAGGGAGAAAGGATCTTTTCCATTTAAATTAAGTAATCAAAATAGTTTCCAAAATGAAAGACGAGGGAACTTTCTTTAGGACTAAGAGTAGAGTTTCTCTGTAAATGCCAGAGGGACCTGGAGAGGCTTGAGAGGTGGACCCATGTGATCCTCATGAGGTTCAATAAGGCCAAGTGCAGGGTCCTGCACCTGGGTCAGGGCAACTGCCAGTATCAGTACAGGCTGAGAGGTGAAAGGATTGAGAGCAGCTCTGCTGAGAAGGACTTGTGGGTATTGGAGAATGGAAAGCTGGACGTGAACCCGCAATATGAGCTTGCAACCCAGAAACCCAACTGTATCCTGGTCTGCATCAAAAAAAGCATGGCCAGCAGGTCAAGGGAGGTGATTCTGCCCCTCTACTCTGCTCTGGTGAGAATCTGCCTGGAGTACTGCGTCCAGCTCTGGAGCCCTCAGCACAGGAAGGACATGGACCTGTTGGAGCGAGTCCAGAGGAGGGCCACAAAGATGATCAGAGGGCTGGAGCACCTCTCTTATGAGGACAGGCTGAGACAGTTGGGGTTGCTCAGCCTGGAAAAGACTCCAGGGAGATCTTACTGTGGTGTTTCATTACTTAAAGGGAGCTTATAAGTAAAATAGGGACAGACTTTTTAGCAGGGCCTGTTGTGATAGGACAAGGGGTGATGGTTTTAAACTAAAAGAGGGTAGGTTTAGATGAGATATAAGGGAAAAAGTTTACAATAATGGTCATGAAACACTGGAACAGGTTGCTTGGAGAGGTGTTAGATGCCCCGTCCCTGGAAACGTTCAAGATCAGGTTGGATAAGGCTCTGAGCTATCTGATCTAGGTTAAGATGTACCTGCTTACTGTAGGGGAGTTGGACTAGATGACCGTCAAAGGTCTCTTCTAACCCAAACTATTCTATGATTCTAACTGACTTGTCTGACTATAATCTCTGCTTTTATTTGTGGTTTTGGTGTTTCGCTAGGAGGGCTTCTCACTGAGAGCTAATTCTCTATGTTATATTTAATTGGATGTGACTTAAAAGAACAATTTAAGAAGTAGTCGATGTTCTCTATATATAATCTGCAAGAAATATTAAAAAATATTTTCTTTCTTAAATATAATAGGAAATTGTCATCTTGACATTACACAGAATTAAAATCAAGATACACTAATTGTAAATTGCAATCTAAATAGTCTCTCATCAGCTTGCTTGATATTTACAGATGAACTATCTTGTGGAACTAATTTCATGTTCTTACGTGAAATCAAGGTGCTTTCACTAATGAGCACTACGGATAGTTTTTATGACTATTTCAGTTAACCGGAACATAACAACTTGTCTTAGTTTTTTTCAGGACTTAATTGTCTTCCAGTCTCTCCGCATAGGTACAGATTAACATAGGTTTTAATGGTACAGCCATATGTTGAGGTCTGGGAATTTTGTTGGATGTGGTCAAATAACTGCTGTAGAAGCAGAATAATACTCCATTCAGATCATACCCTTCTGAAGACAGCTTTTGGTATCCTTTGCCTTCAGTAGGTGGGAATTACTGGCCACCGACTACACTGAGAAGGCCTTGGTATAGCTCCAAAAGCTAAAATGCACTTGGTAATACTGTTAAACTGTTTTTTCCTTAGCATAATTTTATCCTACGCTAGTTAGCAGTCTTCCAGACAATATCCAGACTGTGATCGCTCCTGTGGGCGGCACAACTGTGGTTCATGTCTTCAGGGAAGGCAAAAGTGCTTAGATTCACTGATAGGAGTTGTGCCAGCTGACCTCCAGGCCCTCAGCTGCTTTATTTGCTAGTATAGATCCTGCCACTTAGACTTGTCCTCTTCTATGTAGCTGTGCCATTTGTCACTGATACTAACCTGATGTGCTCAGAAGTGTTTGAGATTTGCTGACCCTTCTATTCAGTGGAATTTACCACCATTGAGCTGAGTAAAAGACTTGGTTGTTTTTTTTTCAAAACAAACAAATATTTATATACTCTGTGACTTGCAGAACAAAGCAATAAATGGTGATTGAAAATATTCCATTCCAAGGAGTCTTTTGTTTCCTCCTAGGGCAACACATGCATTAATATTTTACTTTGGATTAGAGATACGTTTTTCAGGTGAATCTCATTATTATCCGTATTTATTGCCGTATGTTGTAAAGTGGTTTGGAGTGCACCAAAGGTATATCCTATGTTGGTGAGTAGTGCATCTGAATATGAGTAGATTTGTGTGCAGTAAGACAGAGGGACTGAACATTCATGCTGTATGAATCTCTGGGGTTTTCTTTCAGATTAACTCTAGCCTGATCCTGTGGACTGAATGGGTGTTAGTGGTTGGGCTCTCTAGGTTTGCTCCTGGAGTGCACCTTCAGCTTTGTGCTCTGAGACCACACTGCAACGCAGACCATACCACGAGAAGAGGAAAGGCTGGGGGAGCTTTGCTTCAAAAATCTACTTATAGTGTGAACTGAAATACTGATAGAGAAATATCCAAGCTGAACGTCTTTCAGATAGAACAAAACTGAAAAGTCTTTCATAGACGTACCCGTTTAATTGCAGCCACTGTTGAGAGTTCAGTCCTTGGGACTGTGCTACCGCAAGCCCAAAATAAAACCTCCCCAAAATGACCATGGTAAGAATGTTGACAAAGCAAACCAACTGCTTGACAAAAGCAGTTTTGCTCTGCGGATCTGCTTCTCTTGTAATGCATTACTTGTTGGTCTGGATATAAGCTCAATACGTTTGGTTCTATGTTTTTGTATTCCAAATGGGGTTAAAAGATGCAGATTTTTTTATTGTTTGTGCTCTCTCTCCCTCTCTCCAGTAGTGTGCAAATGAGAGAGTACCTGTCTCTTCCTTGCCTTCTCCTGCTGAACTCCCACTTTTAGCCTCTGTTGTTATGTGGGTTTGTAGTACCGTAGATCAGGCTGAAAGAATCATACAATTGTCTAGGTTGGAAGGGACCTTTAAAATCATCACATCCAACTGTTAACCCAGCACTGCCAAGTTACCACTAAACCAGCACCACATCTACCTGTCTTTTAAATACCCCAGGGATGGCAACTCAATCACTTCCCTGGGCAGCCTGTTCCAATGCTTGATAACCATTTTGGTGAAGAAATTGTTCCTCAGTCTAAACCTCCCCTGAGGCTGTTTACTCTTGTCCTACTGCCTGTTACTTGGGAAAAGACACCAACTCTCACCTTGCTACAACCTCCTTTTCAGGTAGCTGTAGAGAGCAATAAGGTCTCCCCTCAGCCTCCTTTTCTCCAGGCTGAACAACCTTAGCTCTCTCAGACACTCCTTATAAGACCTGATTTTTCCTATTAATTCATCAAGAGAAGTTATGAAATAAACTAAGATTGGGGAGAAGATTAAAGTTAAAAAAAATTTTTTTAAAAGAGTATTTCAGGCACTTTAATTCTGGCTTAAAGCCCCCTGAACAAGAACAACCTAGCAGCAATGTAGGGCTTTTTCTGCCTACAAAAAGCAATATATAAATATGAGTGCAGTTCTCAGTGCCCTAATGACTTAATTCCCAGTTATTCTCAGTTCCTGTTGCGAGTTGGCAGGTCTTGCTAGTATCTTGACTGTTAGTCTGCCAACAATCTGGTTATAGTGGTAGTGAGGAAAAGTGAGTATCCGACACAAAATTCTCTCATTATGGATGAAGCAAATGGCAAAGGAAAGAACTTTTCTGATTCGATCAAGTTTAAGGAGAATATACAAGTCTCTTCTTCATGTGTTACCTGTGTTTATAAACATTCCTTGCTACTTTGTGAGGTTTGATATTGTACTTTGGCATTTTGCTCTACCTTTCTTCCTCGCATACTGTGGGACTGCACTCCTGGTGGGTAAGGACACTTCCACTGCCCTCTTCATGACCACCCTGAGCTCCCTACCTACCTTCCTTGGTGGAGCAGCCTGCTGCTCCCTGGCACCTGGACCTTAGGCTACCCCTTTTTTTTTTAATTATTTTTTCTGCTGTTGAAGTCTGCTGTTACTTAATGGGTCTTTGCATCAGCTTTCTGTGTATCTGAAGGCTGTCAATATATTGTCTGTAGTATAAGCAGCATCAATCTCCTGACTCTTTATATCATGCATTTTCTTTGCTATTGACTTTTTTCAGTTAGTCCATAAAAATTATTTATGTAAAAATTCTTTATGGGACTCCAACTGTGGCCTGGTCAATATGCAGAATCGAGCAGGATTACTCTAGATGTATCTCATGAAGTACTACTCATAATTACAGATCCTGGAGCATGAAAAAGATGATTGACTTATGTTCGGCTTGCGATTTTCCCTAATCCTCCGATTTCTTTTATGAAAAAAAATATTGGTTGTGATGTTTTTATAGCTGTTTATTTCTATTAAAATGGTTTTGTGTGTTAAGTTGTTGGTTTTTAGCATCCGACAAAGGGCTTACAGCCTTTTTGATAGCAGAATCCCCGTATATGATTGCAAAGTGAATGCTATTCTGTGGATAATCACCATATTCTGGGTATTATTAAGAGGTTCACAACTGAATTGATCATGACTAAGTTTAAATACTTATTTAAACATTAATTCTTCTTATAGGCAGTGATAACCAGTTTAAATGTTTGAGTTGGAGCTGTTTGTGTGATTTCTGTATAGCATGTATATATATACACACCAGTACACATCTATACACACCAGCCATGTCCACAAATCTACCATCACTTGTTTACTTTGTATATGTGAGAGAAAAAGGATTACTAATTGCTGTTCAGCTTATTTCAGTAATTACATGGGAATTATTCTGGTTAACTTGCAACTTAATTTTTCTGCAGCAAAGTAAACCTGGGAATTTGTGATTCATGAATCAAAAACCTCTCAGGAATGGTATGCCATAAGGCATGCTGCTTTATGTGTGTATGTGTGCTGCTTTGCCAGGCTGGAGCTAAGTTTTGGTTGGAACTGGGAGAGCTTGCCTCTTAAAAGTAGGATATCTGAAATATCTACATAGTATGTGAGATCCAAGGTTCAAGTTTAGAGATTCACAAAGTCATCTGAGCAGTCTGTTCTTACTCAGTTTCATGGTGAAGATGTTATTAATTCATTCCAATTGTAATTCTAATGATTATTTCTAAAAAGAGGAAAACGAAGAAACACAAGTAGATGAAGGCCACCTTTCCAAAGTTGAATTGTCTGTTTTACCACTCACTGTCTTCTCCACTAAAGGAGAAAATCTGTACAAGATTACAATTTTGAGTATTATGAAATATTCTTCACTCTCTCTCTTCTTCTCCATAGTTTTTGAATATTAGAGCTGTTTTATGAAGGAGAATAAAGGAAGCTTCAAATTGCTGACATTTTTCAGAGTATATTAAATAAAAATTTGGCCACGGTATTTATCTTCTTGGTCAAGGAAACTTTTGGATCTAAGTGTAAGATCGTACTGTATCTTCATACTAGTAAGCAAAGAGAATTATATTCTTACTGTGACTTACTTTGCTGCATACAGTTACTTTTGTAATGGTGACATCTGTAACTGATACGGTTCAACCATCTCTCCAGACAGAGTGGAGTGACAGAATAGATACCTCCTCCATGAGCAAGAATGTCCATCATAATACTCAGGATGTCACGTAGACTTGGCAGGATAAGAGCTTTGTTAAACAGGGATCTCACGACAGCTTCAGTGCAGATGGACTATGAAGGAGGAATTTAGAAACATTGCATGTCTGTGTGGGAACAATATCAGGATAGTCAAAGGTCACCTGGATTTAAGACTTGCAAAGAACATGGAGAGCAACAAGAAGATTTTCTATCACTACATTAGTAATAAAAGGCTGAACAAGAGATATATGGGACTGTTGGTGAATGGAGCAGGTGGAAGTGGACACAAACTGAGGTACTTTGGGACAAGAGGAATAGGCCTCAAGTGGCTTCAGGGGAGGTTTAGGATGGACATTCAGACAAATTTCTTAACTGAGAGGGTTATCAAGTATTGAAACAGGCTGCCCAGCAAAGTGGTTGAGTCGTCATCCCTGGAGGTATTTAAAATACATGCAGATATAGAGATTAGGAACTTGGTTAGTGGACTTGGTTCTTGCTCCTTCGAAGGTGCTGGAAATTAATTAGGACTGAAGGAGATCTAATCACCAGTCAAAACATGGGAAAGCTAAACAGTAAGATGGCCAGTAGTCCAGAAATACCACATCAGATGGACACTGTTGTTATTAAACAACAACTAGGAATAATTTAGGAATAATTTATTCTCAAATATATTTTGCTTTATGGATATATATCAATGGGATGGAGAAATTATTTTTAGGAGACTTTTGAAAGCTAATGTTAGACCTGTAATTTCTTTTTTTTGTGGGGAATGTATGATATTCTTCTGTAGCAATTTGTTTATACAAACCTTGAAAATGCCAGCATTCAGGATTGAAATTTTATTCTCATATTAGCAATTTAAATTGGCCAAAAATTATTGAAGATGTATTATTTGGGACTGACAGAACTGCGTTTCAAATTCAAAGCCAGCTCTGCTGTTACATTTTTAATTACTTAATATCAGATAATTTAAAACAGTAGCTGAGAAGGTGATATAAATGTGTTGTGCTATTCAGGATTTTCATTAGAAGTACTGAAATCATGAACCAGCTGAACAGATCTTGGAAACTCCACTTTTTCTTTTTTTTTTTTTTTTCAAAGCAGGACAAAAAATCAACAAACGTG
>JAOTQQ010000023.1:96352125-96367295 GCA_026546715.1 Gallinago undulata
TTTTTTTTTTTTTTTTTTTTTTCAAAGCAGTACAAAAAATCAACAAACGTGGACAAACCCTGTTTGTCGCCATGGAGAAAAAACTATGTGCATTTAAAAAGAGGAGAAACTAACTAACTAAAACATGTGGAGATGTAAAAAGAAGGAAGTGGATTGAGCAAAACACAGAGGGGAAATAGCAGAAAAGAACAAGAAGTGAGACATATTGATCATTTTCAGCAAAACTTTTTTTTTTCCTCTGCAGCTCTGGTTGTCTCGATTTTCTAGATATAACTGGAGTATTTTATTTACCCCAAGCAGTAAAACACTAAGCAGATCTCCTTTTTATATGAAATGCTGTGTGGAAATCTGAGTAAATAACATTTGCAATTATCTCACAACTTAAATTAACAACTAAAGCTTAATCATTTCTTTTCTCATTTTCATTCTTAATTGATCCATCCATTGAAGTGATCCATCTGTTGATCACTCCACATCGATTGTTACACTTTTGTGTCAGTAACTTTAGATCCACTGGATGCCATTAACATAAGTGAAATTTCTGTGGGATGTGTTAATATATATAAATCTGTATGAATCTTTGTAACTAAGCTGTCAGATTTAGGCCTGGGTATTATTTTCCGTACTGCATGAGTGTGCATATGCATTTTTTGTTTCTTGCCTGTCTTACCCCTCAGTAGTTCTGGAGATTTACAGCACCAGGTTGTGCTTTGCATTTATGAAGAATTTCAGAGAACATGCTTTTATATTCCATGATTTAATTTGTGGTGCATATTAAGGCTGAATGCAAATACCTTAAAGAAATGTATGTGAACAGTTTATTTTATATGCTGTTTAGTCCAGAGCACAGCAGTAAACAACACCCAAAGAATTCTGAAAAGTTGCTTTTTCAAAAAATATTGTGCAATTCAGATTTTTGCTTGAAATTTGTCACAATTTCAAAAAGAAAAAGAAATCAATTTTTTATTGTTGCAAATGATGATAATTAATGCCTAGCATGTTTGGTGGTTTTCTTTCATTGGATACAGATTTTACAAAACTCATTATTTCTATATAGTGAAATATATAGAGAAAAGTTATTTGTGTGATCATTATATTCCATTAATCCATAAACAAAATATATTGTTCCATATCCATAAACAAAAATATATTTAGGACCATTTTAGAGTCTTTTTCTATACCAGAATGAAATGTAGTGCTGTGGGGACAGTAGGTTTTAGATGTTCTAATGGTAGATGTAAGCCATGAGATCATGGATCCCAACAGGCTGAGGACGGCAATGACATGACAGTAGGTTTACATCAAGCATGGTGACCCGATAATGTGAACGTTGCAACCTCATAACATGAACTTTAAAACTGGGGATATATTCAGATGTTTCTTACTACCTGGTATTTCTCTAACTTTGAATAACAGCTACTGATTTACTAAACTCGCTGTTGATGAGATGGACTCATACTCCAGGTTAGCAGATTAGATAGCTAGTTTTCAGGTTTCTTAAATATAATTTTCATTTTTAAATTTAATGGAGCGTGTTTGGAAGATAAAAGAATTGTTGATTTACTCTCCCTCCTTCATCCACTCTTTTAGTCAAAAGTTTTGTGCTTTGCACTGCTAAGATTATATCCTATTTTCTCCCGTAACTTGTGGTTTTGGCTTTGATCACTGATCTTATACTGAAATGCCAGATTTTTTATCCATGTGTTTGGGCTAAATTCTAGCCAAAATAAACTATTCCTTGAGTTTATAATAAACATACGATAAGGATTTATTAGTGTTCAAAGGCTCTAAACTGAAAGCAGATTTTGAACCAGTGGAAGTAGTCAATGACCACCAGTGTTTGTTAACTCTGCCTTTCTCTGGGAACATTTTCCTTGCTGGGCATTAGCATGCAAAGCTTGACTCTCAATGGCACCATACTCTTGAGTATTAGATGAAGTCCTGCTGTGTTGGGGCACCAGAAAATGGAGCTTTACATGAATGAATATGATATTGCTGCATTCTGGGAAGTTTGTTTGGCCGGTGTCCAAGAGTGCCTGTTTACCCATGTCTAACTTCGCACCTGCCAAACTACATTAACTCCCAGAACAACCAAACTACTGATTTTAGCATTACATTCTAGAGTCAATACAAATTTTGACTCTTGCGTTTACAAATGGTAACTGTATATATGTTCATAGAGTGTCCTGCAGCAAGTCAAACATTTTTAAATACACATATTGTGGGAAGTCAAAGCAAGTTTTGATTTTTTTTCAGTTTGTTTTACCTATTAAGTTTCTTTTGGTCCATTAATGTTGTGCAGACAATGTCACAAATCTTTTCTGTTTTGACTATTGCAGGGACCTACTTTCGGAACGTAATTTATAGTAATTGGATTATTGAATGACTATAATAGTTATCAAGAATTGAAGTAATAGATATAGGCAGAGTAATTTCATGCTTTTCAGACGAGATTATATTACATTTCGGATGGGTCACAAAATGGCTTCATGACTTCACCAATTTTAATTAACTTTAATATCTAAAAAGAAAAAAGAACCTTGCTAAATTGTCAGTCCTTGTAACTTTGGTTGTTATTTTACAGCTAGCAGTTGCAAAAGATTTTATCTTTTAATTTTTCTGGACATATTTCCTTTTCATTGTCTCTTCAGAATATTATTCTGGGCTGTCCTTGAAACTGAAGCAGGTGATCTGCTGGACCAAGATTGATTCTTTGCCAACCAGCCAATCACTTCTCCTTTTGGGAGAGGACTTGTGTTGAAGCTTGGATGCAAGTGTTTTCATATTTTGTTTGTGAAAGACATTTAATGTGCGGCCTGAGATCTCTGTAATAAAATTGGTTAGTATTAGAGTTAAGCACCAGGTCTCATATTCCCTCTCCTAAACCATGGAAACTTGCTCAAAAGTAATGCTTGTGAAGTAGGCAGTGTGGTGCTTGACACTGCTGTAGTACTAGTTACTGCCCTTGCTAATTTATTTCCCTCTAAATTAACATGTGCATGCCACTAAACTTAATATTCTCACAGTTCTATTTTTTTTTTCTTCTAGACTTCTGTGTCATTTACTTAAATCACTAACGCGTGCAGGAAACCTCCTGCCAGCATGGCAGAAGTCTGTGGAGATGCTCATTTTAAGCACGACCTGGCTCTGTGCCGTAACGGTTGTGCCATGCTGACAGAGGTTAGCCTAGTTGTGTTGAAATAGTTTAATTTTCAAAATTAGCAGGCTATTGTAAATAGAACTTATTTGCAGGGTGAGAGAAAGGAAGAGCAGAAAATCGAAGTTGCAGTATGGCATTTCACAAAGCTCTTGCGCCTTCAAAACCAGAAGCAATGCGTTTTGGTGGTGGGAGTCGAGCATCTGAACCCTGAGGGTACCACTGGGCTGCAGTGTCCCTGCCCAAGGCTCAGGAGCCCCATTAGCCCAGCATCCTCTCTCCCCACAAGAGCCACACTGGCACTGCTGGCTCCGGCTTTCCTCCTGGCTTGTTGTTTGGGTTTCCTGGCTTGGCTGTGGCTTGCACCTTTGCTTGCCTGATGCTCGGTGGTCTGTTGCCAGGACCACCCTGGCTGCTGGGTTGCCTCCCTGTCTGAAGAACCCCTTCCTTTTGCTGCTCCCTGACAGCAAGTGCCTGCTCTGTAGGATCTGGCTGTGGCAGCTGGCCACTTGCCACTGCTTCAGTGATTGCCCGAGGCTGCATTTAGTACCAGCTGGTGGTTTTCCTCAGATAAGGTATAGAAAGGGATGAATGGCAAGAAAATGGTATTGATGCTGTTTGCATGTATAGAAAATGTATGCAAAAAATACAACTGAAGGGATGTTATTTTCTGTCCAAAATTGCATTATATTCTCTGAAGTTACAAATTTCAAAACAGTATGAAAAAAAAGTGAAGGTTTGTAACAAAAAGCTTCATTAAATACACTGCCAGTCGAGTAATCTTTCAGGAGGCTGTTTGCTATAGCACTTCCATGTTCATTATTAGCAACTAAACAAAGTAATGCAGATTGTAATAACAAGTAATTTTTGTAATCTAATCAAACTGTTTCAATTTTGGAATGTGTTTCTTCTGGAATTTATGGACAACCCATTACCATTTTGGCAAGACAGATTTATTATTTCTGGCTCCTCTGATGGGTGTCATGTTTCAAGTGATAATGAGTCTGTAACTTCACTTGGCAGTTTGTTTAATGATCTGGTGACTGTAATTTTTTCCTCTGGTAGGGATGCTAATGTACCCTACTGCAGCTTGAAGTGTTGCCTATTGTTCTGTCATTAAGAACAAATGAAATTAATTGATTCTGTTTTTCTTTCAAATCTGTAATGGTACCTTATAAAATAGTTGTCAACTCTACCATCAGAATTTTCTTTGTAATGTGTCTGCACTGTCCAGTAGAGGATCTGATAAAACGAAAACAATTGTTGGAGATACGGAGTCAAATGAGGAGTATTTAATCCCTGTGTTTCCATAGAGAAGCAATATTTCTGACTGCAAATCTCCTGTATTCTGGAGGAAGCTTGACCAAAACCAACATCCAGGTTGTTTTTTTTTTTCTCAGTTAAATAATGGGAATTGCAATTCAATGAAATTTGCAAATAATACGCATATCTGTTTGGACTATTTCAAGTTGTTTCAGTAGGCAATAACACTTCAAATTGAAAATTTGCAAGTTCATAATGAAATAGGTTGGGAGATAAAAAATGTGAATGAAAAAGGTCAGGGTGAATATAGAGAAGTGTTTAATTTTCATGGGAGCCTAAAGTTAGCATCACAACTGAGGACAGTGCTATAATGTGTAATCTTACAATTTTTAGCAGGAAAATCATTCTGAAACCTAATAATTAAGGGCCACAAGGATGAGGAGAGGGCTGGAGCACCTCTCCTGCGAAGACAAGCTGAAAAAGTTGGGGTTGTTCAGCCTGGAGAAGAGAAGGCTCTGGGCAGACCTTGTAGCAGCTTTCCAGTACCTAAAGGGAGAGATGGGGAGGGACTCTTTATCAGGGAGCGTAGTGATAGGACGAGTGTTAAGAGTTTTAAACTGAAAGAGGATAAATTTAGATTAGATATCAGGAAGAAATTCTTTACTGTGAAGGTGGTGAGACCCTGGAACAGATTTCCCAGAGAGGTGGTGGAGGCCCCATCCCTGGAGACATTCCAGGTCAGGCTTGATGAGGCTCTGAGCATTGAGATCTAGTTAAAGATATCCCTACTTACTGCAGGGGGCTTGGATTAGATGACCTTTGAAAGTCCCTTCCAACCCAACACATTCTATGATTATAATGTCAGTGACAGCGTTGTATTACTAACTACCCTCCCACTGAGGTGACTACAGTATGTGCTTGTATGTTCTTTTCAGACTTCTTTTTTAAGTCTGTCTTGTGATACAAAGAGCATCCCCATTTGCACTTGATTGGCAGATGTTCCTTAGCACCGTAACACACATAGCATGGAAATCTTGAATCTGAGACCACAACATTCCATGAGATTGCAGTGCAGACTGTCAGCTAGCAATGTAGACGTCCCAAAAAAATCTCACTGGATAATAAAGTAAGTAATTATTTTACTTATTTTATTCCATGTGGAGGAGTTATACAGTCCTCATTTTAAAGTTATTTAATATTTTGAAATCAGTTATGTGCAATTATGTATAATGTTTCCTGTAATTGATAATAGAACTTTATGCTGAGCATGCGTGTTTTTCTTAACCTCCTGTGGTCAATGATACTTGGTTGAATGGAAAGACTTTTTCTGGCTTCCTCTTGTCAGGCTCATAAGGCTGTAATATTAAAATAAAGAGGAGAATGTAGGAAACTAGCTATCATCAAGGAAATGTTAAGCTACTCCTCAGGAATTTTGCAGTAAATGACAAATAAAGGGATTAGATCTCATTTTTGAAGGCTGCACTTTCTATTAGCATGGCTCTGCTACCATGGTATGATTAAAAGCTGAAGACTACAGCCAGTGCTGAGCATGTAAGGCATCTGTAGCACAAAGAAGTATCAGCTGGTGGCTCTGTGATGACACTAAGTTGAGGATTTCAGGATTACTGTCCCACATGTTGCGTATATAAAAGACTATACAGCAAGGAATACCATTAAGTAGGTGCAGGTGTATTAAATGCACGTGAGAGAAGTCCTGTGATACTCCTCCAATGAAAGTGATGAAAGAGCAAGGAAGCATTCTGAGCTGGGTGCTTGTATAGACCCCTACCCTCCTTTCTTCCAAACTATTTACTTTTTTATAGCATCAGAGAATCCTTCTGTCTGTATTAAGATTCACATCAGATGAATGCTTTTATCTTTCTGCCGTTGTTCAGTATAAGGCAGTAGAGGTGGTCTCATTTTATTGAGAGAGGCTTTTCTGGAGTTCCTGAGTTTGGGAGAGGGCCAGCAGCTCTGCAGTTTCAGCTCAGTGTGTGCGTGTGTCTGTGTATCCACACATCCTGTTGAACAGATCTTGTTCCTCAGTATCTCTCCTGGTGCTTTTTGCCATATTCTATCCTCAGTTTGCAGCTGCCTGGCAAAATCTAACTTGTCTCCTTCTGGAACGGATGAGAAGTTGTGGGATCCCCAAGATTCAAGAGTTGAGTCATGGCAGGACACTGTTAAGTTCACCTTTCGTGTTTTAAGGTTATTTTCAGATTTAACTATAGTCTTTTTGTAAATCTGGGTATCCGTGTGTGCTTTCTTTGAGTTTACCAAGCACATGTTTAAATAGACTAGCACAGCTGTTTTAAGTGTGTTGTCCTTTTGAATCAAGATGTTACTGAAATATCAGGAATTATTGTAAAGTGTCCTTTTCATCTTTTTTCAAACTGAGATGTGGCTGGTTTAATAATTTAAAAAGGGAGTACGTGGGTACAGGTGTGCTGGGGGTGGTCCTGGGACATAAATATGGAAGTAGAAGAGGAAAGCACTGAAGGAAGCTCTTTCCTTTTTGGAAAAAAATGTAGAGCAAATCAAACTACCATTATATAAAGAAAAAATCACTTATTTTACTTTTCAGTTATAGAGGAATTTTCTACATTGATGTGAAATGCACTGGAAAACTTTGAAGTTGAAGTTGTTAAGTTCTTCTATCATGTGAATAGTTGAATACTCTATAGTGTCTATTGACTCCAGGAAGAATTGAAATTTCTTCCCTTTTAGTGTGTTACAGAATGAGGTCTTTATATCAATGTTACAAAAAAAAAAAACCAAAAAACCAGGATAAATGTTTCTTAGGATATAGTTCTCCTTAAGAATGACATGCTTTGGGGACTAATCAGTTAGCCAGTGTCATCCTAAAATGTGATTCATTTGAAATGTGAATCAGTCTCAGAGGTCTGTGAATCAGACCTCATTTTGAGTCTTAATTCAGATTAACTGCAGGTTTGAGGATATGTTCTTGAGGCTCTCATTTAAGCTTTTAAAGATCAAAGAGTTGCTGTCTAGCTTCAAAGTGTGTTACTAAACCCTCACACAAACAATTAAAGCTGACTCAGTGTCTTTGGAGTCAGACTCCTTAACGTATGTTAACAACATAACTTACAAAATTAGAAGTATCTTAAGGGATGGTTGCAATGCTTATTTTAGTGCTTATTTGCAGAATAGTTGCAAGTTTTGCTAACACAGTTAACAACTACTGAAAGAGACAAAGTAAAGGTTGGTAAGTAAAAATCATTTCTTCCAAATACAGTTGGGCAACTGAAGCAAGATTTAACCTTTTTCTGTTTGTTTTCTATCCCTAGTGAGTTGCTGGGTAATTGCGTATGCTGTAGGCGATCTGAAAGAAGCAGGGCATTTTTTTAAGCTGTGTTTCCTGGCAGCCGTTTTTATTTCATAACACGTAGCTGAGTTTGACTTGATTAAATTGAGTAAATGTATATCCATAGATTAACTTCATTATTCGTGTCATGGAATAGGGATGGGTTGATACTCACATGGTCATTTGGGAACTGTACTCTTGGGGGGGATTAAGACAAAGGAAAAGAATCACTTTTATGAAAATGTTAACATCTGTTAGAATAACACTTATATAAGCCCTACACGTACTTTCTATTTAAATGTCTTGGGACACAATTATGACACTTTATTCCCTTCTATCTTGGTCGTGAAATCCTAATTTCAACAAAATTATGTCTGATTTAAGGTGATGGGCAGTGAGCTACTTCTCTTTCACTGTCAGATATTCCCCTGTTAACAGTGCTTATTGAAAACTTCCCTGGCCAGCTGTTTCCTTGTATCCTTGCAGGACTCCACGTGCCATGAGGACTGTCCTCACTGTTACCTCCCACCTTGACCAGAACGGCTGGAGATTTTTCACCTCTTGTTGAAGAAATGTCCAGTGGACTGTGGTTGCATTAGGTGTCTGAGGATGCTTCTGTGAGACAGAGGTTCATTGCCACCACTGGAGGTCCTGTTTGTGGCCACACAAACAGCCGGTGTTCTTCTGGTCTTCTTGTTACACATAGGCAGTAAGAAGCAATAGGGACATAAGAGTTAGACATCTCTAGAAGTCTTTATCTGTCTGAAACCCTGGAGTAACTGTTAATTCACATTAATTCACATTACTTTAAAAAACATTGTGAATATCGGTATATTTACAGATTAACGCTATGAAAAACATAACATATGTGATACTGTGACGCTGTGAAATGCCACAAGTTTAGAAATGTGTGGGGTGGATGCCAGGAACCGTTTTGTTTACTGCAACTTGTGTGTCGTGAAATGGCTTGCCACTGACATGTGTGCAGCGTGTTTCAGGCAGTACCACTTAGTTGTGCTTTTCTTGCTGGAATGGAGCTGGTGCAGCAGAGCGCGGGGCTTGCTGGGCTTCAGCAGTGGAGGCAGCGAGAGCGAGCAGCTGCACAAGAAACCCAGGGTGATGGTCAGGCCAGAAAACATTGGGTTTTTTTCTGACTCACCGCAAGTAACGTGTGCACTTTCTGTAATGTGAGAGGCTTATAAAATGATGCATTTTGGGTTTGTTTTTTTTCTTGCATCTTTCACTGAAGCACTGGTTAGTAGGCGTGCGCTGAGATACACAGTTACATTCATATGCACTGTTAGCAACTTTTAGGGTTAGCCTCTCTACAGTGATACTAACATGAAAATCGTCAAAAGATTTTTTTTTTCCAAAAAAAATTAAAGACAGAGTAAACATTAAACATAGTATCTTTTACTTAAGAAATCTCTACTTGTAAAATTGGATTTATAGCCTTCTGGAACTTTTGATCGAGATTAATTTGGAAAATAAATTTTTAGCTGCCATTACAGACATCAAAAAAAGATTTGTATAGTTAACCATTGGTGCCCTCCTCTCAAAGATTATGTCTTATCAGAACATGTGACTGAGATACAGCAGCTGTGAATATCTGACTAAAAGAGATGAGCAGTGGGAAAAGTTTATGCACAATCTGTGCAATCTTGATTTAAGTGGAATTGAGTGAACCGATTTTTGTAAAAGGAGAAAGAAAACATGCAAGTGAGTGTCTTATGTACTATTGAAAATTCCAGTATTCCTTGCATATAATTTCTGTCAAATTATTTGGGATAATGCACATCCCCTTTCTCACACTGAACAGTTATATCAGTCAGCTGCTTACCAGTCTTAGGTGTCTGAAAATCATGCAAAACAGCTCTAAAAATCAAATTTTATAATAGTTGTGCAAGGTTCATGAGTCTTTCCACTTACAAGGAAATGAGAGTGTTGTCTCCTTGGTGAAGGTGTAGCCTGGGTGCTTCAGAGAACTCTGAGTTTACTGCTGTATTCAGCACAGTTTTTTTCCTTAAAAAAAGTAAATTTTAATGTAGAACTGTGTTAATGCTTGCACTGAAACCCTGCTTAATTTGAAATTTGTGAGCGGCTTTGAGATTAACTACATCTGTACCATTTTGTGCTTGGAGCTCGCTTGTGGTAGGTCCTTCTGGGGCACGACGGAGAAAGTCCACACCTGACTGCTTGATAGTCCTCAGTCGTGCCCATCTTTTTTCTTCTTGTCTGGGTATCTACACAGCCAGCTTTGCCTCACAAGCCTACTGTGGGTAATGATTTCCAGACTGTAAAGCAATTAGATGTTGGGTGAACAGTGTTTAGAAAGTAGCTTACCTGAGGGATTGTTGATTGAAAGTACAAATGCATTTATACTTTCTTCACATATTCAGGAAGAACAATATCTTTCTTATGTACTTTTCTATCTGTTTTGTCTTTTTAATCAAAAATTTTTTTGATTAGTGAACTGTCCTTCTGATGTTGCATAGACAGAAAAATAACTGGGGTGTTCCAGGTATGAGTCTTAATCAGCTTAAAATAGAAAAAAATAAATTAATTCTTGATGGGTCAGTCTTACTTTTCCAAGAAGAGGAAAATGTGAATTTTCAATTTATGTAATGCTATATTATTGTGGCTGTCACTCAGGCTTTTCTTGCTAATCCAATGAAAGACTAATGTGCAATGATTAAGTACAATACTTCTGTCAATCCTCTAAGACCATATTATGAATAAAAGTAAAGTAGTTATGAAAATATTCTGTTTCATTTTATTAAAAAAGCATTCTGTTTCATTTAGAAACTAATACCAAAATCTCTGTAGTGAAGAATGCTATAAAGAGTCTTTTATATTTAAATTAGTTTTTGGAAGAGAACATCGCAATACTTTTTGGGAGAACAGAGAAATAAAATTGTAGTGAAACTTGTTTAGTTAATATGCATCTCAAAGGCTTATGATTTGTATTCTAAATGCTTGTAATAAACAGCATTTTATATTGTTTAATATTGATAAAATAGGAAAATGCACATTTTATAGAAGAAAACATATTCATACTATTAATATTTTACATGAAGATATATTTTGGGATAATTGGGTAACAATAGGCTGTTAGAAAGATGCATAGCCTAATTCGTTGCTCCCCTAGTCTTCCGTCAACACAGTTCTTACAGAGATGGAAGAAAGGCAAAGTGTATGAAATCATTCTCAAGTTTCTTATTGACCTAAGTCCTGGATGGCTGCTCAAGAGCTAAAAGGGGGGGGGGGGGGGTAAATATACAAAGAGTTAACATGTTACAAAGGAAAGCTGATACATCTGTGAGTTGTTACCTGGCAGAGATCTTTGTTTAGAATTGTTCCTTCTAATGATGTTAAGTTCTGTTCATCCCTGTTAGCCCACCACTGGGCATGAGCCTGCAAAAGTAGTGCCGATCTCCCACTTTCTCATGACTGTAAGGGCTGGATTTGTGGTCTTTCAAGTTTGCATATGAAGGTGTTCAGCACAAGTCAAAAAGCTATTATCACGTCATGTATTTTTTTCCAGCTGTTGGCTGTTTGCCAGAGAATTTCCTCAATTTATGCACACCAAAATACTGCCTTACAATCTATTCTGAATGTCACAAATAGCTTCTCATGATATCTTTTGGTGTAGAAACCAGTGCTTTTCCATTTCTTTCACAGCTTCTCTGTTTTTAAACCTACCTTACTTCATGCCAGCAAGGAGCATTTGAAGTTTTTTGCAAGCTTTTTAAAACTAAGCTTATTCCCCCCCCCCAAAAAAAAAAATCTGTTTGGTTTTTTTTTTTCAGTCCAGCTCTGTTAGAATGACATGACAAACAACTGTGTTCTGTCACTTTTTGTCAGTTTTGCTCCTCTATCTTCCTGGAAAGGAAAGCCTTCATCAGTTTAGGGAGGGCTGTTGTCAATTTTTCTTTCTTTAATGGTGAATTAAAATTATCCAAAGTAGCTCCTGTGTGAAGTCACATGAAACGTCATGAAAATATTAAACCTTGAGCTAGAAGAGAAGGTGTAGAGGGATTTTTGTTTGTTCTGTTCTGTGTGACAACTCAATGTCTCCAATGAAAAGAAATTTCAGAAGTATCTTTTTTCACGAGGCAGGTTTTTGGGTTTGTTTTCTTTCAGCTTGGACAATTCCAAAAGTACTTATGTTAAATGGTGTCTAAGGAGGAGAATTTTATTTATGTAGTTTCTATTAAACTTTTATTTTTGTTGAATAAAGAGAAAGCATGTTCAGCAACATTCTGCAACGTAAATATTTTCATTTCATAAAAATGCAGTTTTATGAGAAAAACAATTTTTGCTAAGATGTTCACAAACACCGCTGAATTTGATTTCAAAATGGCAGTTCAAATATGTTGAGCTGTACTTTAAGAAAATGAAACATGCAAAATGCTTCTGCCTGATGAATGTGGGATGAATGTTTTATTATTCAATCTGTTTTAAGATTAATTGAAAATGCTCCCTTTATATTAATTTTACATCCATGAAAACATAGCATTGGTACATATTCTGCTCTGCCTTTTTTAGATTTAGATTAAATCTTAAAAATATTTTACGTTTTTACCAAAGTTAGCATTTTCTTCTTTTTTTTTTTTTTCCACTTGTAGTATATGCTTATTATTTTGCCTGCTTCCTAATGACCAGTGAGTGCTTCTCTTACTACATCTTGAGCTATAATGGGAAAAACAAGATGGAACACCAAATGTTCTAATTTTCACAAATCATTATGCTTAACAAACTTGACATTGCAGATTTGATCTAAAGCCAGCGTACCATCAGCATAAATCTTCCTGTTGACTCTAATAACCATTGAATTTAGATTTTCAGAAAGCATAGGTTTCTACAGATGTTCTCAAAATGATTTCTGACTTGGTGAAAAGGAAGGAACATTGGCCGTCTGGCTAGATGGGGAGGCTTCAGATAGGAAACTTGGCTACCCTTAATGTGCATCACATCCACTGGAACATTAACCTTTCAACACATTTTTGTGTATCGAATGCCAGGAAGAATTCATTAATGTATAATGCTGTGAAAGCTTCTGAGGCCTTCTATAAAACCATTAATATATCAGTACACATTACATGTAATGACCCTTGTGACTTTATCAAATTCTCTAAATACAATTGTTTGGGATTTTTTTTCTAGATTATACTGAACTAATATGCTCAATGTTCAATTGGGCTACTGATGTGCTCAAATTTTATTTACAGTTTTACTTTTTACAATGCTAGTTTAGCATGTCTAAAATTCAGCAAAAAATAAAATGCAACCAGGAAAACAGACTCTGTTCAATGTTGGGGAAAGCGCATGTGGTCTCTGTTTAGTTTGTTAAATAATGAAAATATATGCATCTGGTAGAAACTTGCTAATTTGCATTTGTCATGTGCCTACTCTTTAATTCAGACACAAAATTCAACATCGTCATTCTTTCAACAGCAACATTCTTTCTAAGAAAAGTTTTTACAACAGTGTTCTGCTTTTAGGTCTTCTGTTACTGACTTTTCAACATATTGTAAAATGGATTATCACCTATATGCTACTGCAGAATATAATCTTAGATAAATAAAACTAAATATTACTCTACATTTTTTCAGAGTTTTAAGTCAATCTGCAGCTATTTCAGATTACAGTGGGAAATTTAAACTATGACTTACTGAAATGTATGCGCATTACACAAATAAATTGTTCTAAAAATGAAAGTAGGCAAGATTTCTGGAAACGCCACACTTAAGTTAGAATTAGTTACGTCTAATTAAAAGGTTTTTTGCTTCGTGATACATAATGAATGCTTATTCCCGGCTATTTATTTGATTGTATTACTTGAGTTATACAGCAACGTCTTCATGTTGCTTGTTTAGCACTTTTTTTGTTTAAATGTTATCTTGTTACCTTTTAAATTTTTTACATATAGTTTATTTATATGCAAAACACATAAACATCTGATCTTCACTCTTCAATGATATATTCGCAGATTAGAATTTACAGTCCATTATGGAAAGGAAAATTGCTGGTAATACAATCAAGGAATTAGTTATTTTTTAATGTTAGTGAGCTGTAAAAGAAAACTCTTAAGACAAGGGAGAAAAGGATGGTGTAAAGTCTAAGGAATTAAAAGTGTTGTAGAAAGAATAAAGAGGGGCCCCAGGAGCTCATTGTTGACCTCAAGCCCATTGGAGCCAATGGGGAGATATCCCAGTGAGGTCTTTCAGACAGGCTGTGGTTGAGGTTGTGTCAGTCCTAGAGTCACAGAACTGCTGGGGTGGGAAGGTGCTTCTTGAGATCCTCTAGTCCAGCCCCTTGTTCAGAGCAGACTCAGCTGGAGGACGTTGCTCAGGGCCATGTCGAGTTGGGTCTTGAATGTCTGCGAGGCTGGACACTCCACAGCAGAGGTTAACCTCTTCTGGTGCTTGACCACCCTCACAGTGAACCTCTTGATAGTACTTCTCAGTGTGACCAAAAGTAGTTCCATACCAATTTATGACTGTACTTGCTACTTACCTTATGCAGCCTTTTCCTTCCTTTCTTTATTCATTTTAGTTTAAGTAGAGGGCTAAGGTGTGCTTTGTCAGACTGTTGCATGCTTCTTTTTTTTTCTTTTTCCCCTAAGCAGAATGATGGTTTCTCTTCCATGTGTGGTCCTTTTAAATCTTTGTGGGGATGGCAGTGTTTTACATAAGCTCAGGGTCTCCTGCTTGATTTCATGTCCACAAAGTGATTTCAGTAATGTGAAACGAGTCAAATATTCTTGGTCATCAACAGAGGATAGCAGCTTTGCTCAGAAAGACATTATTTTACATTGTGAATTGAAGAGGAAAATGTATGGAGACAGTTTTTTGCTGTTGAAGGCAAACAGCGTCCTGTTGCTTGTGCTCTGGCAGAGCAGATCAGAGAGGCAGGCTGCACAGAAGTCTGAGTGGCTAAGTTTGGGGAGGAAAAAAAATTTAGGACTTTAAAGACAAAATGTTTATGCTTCTCCAGTGAAAAAGGAGTTTGGAAAGCTTTAATGTTACTTGGAAGTCAGAATGAAAGGAAAACAAGAACCTTTAGACAAGAGTATTTCTAACATGCTTGTGGGAAAGGAATTTGGGTGCCAAGAACCTCAAAAAGAAAGAGGGCTGCAGTAATCATACTGTATAATTATTGTGGTTCAGATAGAAGAGGAAAAGGCAGCAACTTGCATGCTATTTTTGTATGTTGTCAGGTATTGTTCGTACCCCTGGGGCCTCTTATAAAATCTTACCCTTCTCTACAAGAGGAAGGATAATCACAGAATCACAGAATTGTGGTGGTTGGAAGGGACCTCAGAGATCATCGAGTCCAACCACAAAAAAAAAACCCAAACCATCACCCACCCACACAGCAGCCCACGACAAACCAATAATCTTGGGCACTAGAGCATGCCCT
>JAOTQQ010000023.1:96367395-96421288 GCA_026546715.1 Gallinago undulata
ATAACATCCACAGCCTTTCCTTCATCCACCAAGTGAGTCACTTTGTCATAGAAGGAGATCAGGTTTGTCAAGCAGGAAAGTTTTTGACAGGATGGTGGTTCTTTATATTTTATTTCACACTTTTTACACTGTAAGGAACCTTCCAAAAATATCAGTTTTCAAAGCTCTGTTATTTTTAAAGAGCAGCTAATCACAAAGGCAAGTGGTATAAGAAAGATCATACCTGTTATGTACTTGTAAGCCTGCTGCCTGAACAGACAAGAGGTTGAAATACAGGTTAGGGAGAAATTCAGCTAACCTTGCTCGTACAGATAACCTGCATATGTTCAGAGTTTCACCTATACAGGGGGTTTTTTTGAGAACCGGAATAAGAAAACTACTTTTTTTTTTTTTTTCCTTTCAGCATGGGAAAACCTTTGTGTTAAGAGGGTTGCAGTGGAGGTGGGCAAACCTGCATGTTGCCTTTTAATTTTCAGCATCATGTAGGAGAGTTGTGAATGTATAAAGCATTGAAGTAGCTGAGAGAGCAGCCTCAAAGTGGCACTGAACATGACCACAAGGAAAATACATTCTTGATCTGTTCTAGGGGTTTCAATCTGAATCTCTGAGGATCTTCTGTCTGTGTTTAAACTGTAATTTCAGCACGTCTTTGAAAGAATAGGATTGAAATTTAGATTTTTTTTGTGTGTGTCAGTTGTTTAATGATATTGCCCAAAGTAATTACAGTGGGTTCAGATGACATAGTTTTTTATCTTTATGTGTAAAATATGTCCTCAGTAAGAAAATCTGTTTGGTATTTTCTTCCACCACTTTTACCCCAGGTGAAAATCTCATTGTATGTCTAAGCTCAGTACTCTTATTCTGTGTCCAGTCTTTTCAAGCAATCTTAATGAAAAATGTCTTATTTAATATATAAATTTTGTTTTCATTTGCACTTGTCTTCTGAAAGCAGCCAAACCTGCAGAGAGAAGAGCAAAATTAGTCTATTAATAGTCCAGGATTCCAAATGTAATAAACTGATACAGCAGTGTACCATTCCTTCAACTATTCTTTGCTGCAAAGTAAGACTGGGAGTACTTAATGAGGTATGTTTAACAGTAGTACCTGAAAGGAAGCCATGGCAAGTAAGAGAGATAATGTACAGAGAGTAATAGTAGAGATATAAATATATGGATAGAATAAGCAGAATGTTATGAAAAAAGGTGTTAAGCTGTTATACTGTAGTTTTCCCTTTCAAAGAATTGTTATTCTCTTGCATTACTGATATATATATATAAAGGACATTATTTATCTATATATGAAGGATCCATTATTTATATTGATAAAGGATGTTGAAGAACATATACAAGAAGAATAATATGCATTTAAAAAAAATCTAAATGGAAACTTAAATATGTGAAAGTATCAAATTATATACCACACAAAATCAATAGAATGGTGAATACTGATTCCCAGAATTCTCAAAAATAAGCTGTGTCATATGTCAAATGGGAAATGAAGAGAATGACTCCACTGTGAACAGCAGTATCATTTCATAATGACTGGATAAAGTCCCTGTTCAGTATAGCAGTTCTAAACAAGTACAAAATGTGCATGGTTTTGTATCACATGGTCGGGAGTAGGTACAATAATGAAATTAGTGACTTCAGGACATGTTTCTTTCTATCTGGAATGCTCTAGAATAGATTAGTCCTAATAAAGTAGCTGGACTGTATTTGGTTACACCTGATTTGAGCTGACTGTAGTAAGTGAAACAAATTTTGCTTGTTTGAATTGGTTGATCATTGAACAAATGGTTAAAAATACACTGCAAAATGGATTATAAAACCTCACTCTACAAGCAGAAGGAGGACAGAGAAAATCCTGTCAGTAAGCTAAAAGTCAGTAATTCAGTGGAGAAGATTATCATCACTGGTTTTGAGGAAAGTGGTTATTTGAATTTTCGTCTGGATGTCTGATAAAAGGATGGAAGATGAGCACGGTAGAGAAAAAGAAAAATGATATGGAAAACTAGGTAAGGGAAGTGACTTGGGAGTAGGGGAAGTGACTGTTAAGTAGAAAAACGTACCATTTGTGTGATGGTTGCCTTCAAGAGAAAAAAATTGTTTTATCTAAATAATTCTTAGTTTGAGTCTGTGTGAGTGTATCTTGCAGATCCGTTTGTATAAGGTTAAGATTCTTACTTCCACCAATTCAGAACTTTGTTTGATACCTTGCAGACTGAAGGCTTTCTTCTGTTTTCTTTCAGGATCAAAAGACTCAGCATAATTGAAGGTAGGAAAAGGAATTATGAAGGTTGAAAATGCTCAGGCTTTAGGGGTAGAATAGTCTTTCACATTTATTTGTAAATATTAAGACACCAACATTTTCCATCATTTTGGTGTAGCTCAGCAAAGCTGGTCTGGACTCCAGAAGAATTTCTGATGGAAGGGAAGGCAATTTGCTGAAGAGATACCTTGTCCAGCTGAATCAGGTATTTTAGCCCCCAAAGGAATACAGATGCATTAGTGTCCTTCAACCAATTATCCTTATTAAGAAAGATAGTACTTCAGCCATTTTGGAGGCACTAACATTATGCTACTTTTCAGAGCCAAGCTAGCTCAAGTACTTCTCTCCTATGCCACTGACAGCCTAAGCATTGACTTGTGCTCGTTCCAAGGCACCAGTTTTTGCTAGAATACCAAATACCTGTTTTTAAGGGCCCTACATTCAAAATCAGGACTTGGATGCTTAAAATGGGTATTTGAGAAATCTTTTCTCAGTTAAAGCACTTATGTTACTCTCCATAATTATGAAATTAAATTGATTCCCTGGGGTATATTCCAACAGAGCAGTCATTAAAATCAAACAAATCTTCCTTGACTGGCGTGTAGAGTTTTAACTGTTTCTTGACCTTTATGAAGATACCCAGCAGAGTTTGCGTACCAGCAGGTTTGGAGTTGATACCTTATCCTACAGAGCTTTATGTGGGCTTTGCTGTCACTGCAGCTCAGTGAATTTTTTTATATATATAGCAGAATCAAATACAATGTGTTCTTCTGAGTTGATTTCAAAACTGAAAACAAAATAAGAAAAACAAAATATAAAGAAAAAACAAGAGATTTACTGAACTATTTAACTTGTCTTCTGCTCCTTACAACCCAACACAACTGTGAGCTGTTTCACTGTTTTTATGTAGACATAAAAACCGTGTCTATATAGGGATAAAGAGTTCTTGTCTGCTTGGGTGTTGATGAAGGTATGGCCAAAGTTGCTTTCATGATATGTTTTAGCCTGTAGAATGTGTCAGCATGTAAAACTGTCATTAGGTGTGTATTTTCTTTTCTACTAGTGTTTTTTTTTTTTTTAAATGACTAGTCACTATGATTTTGGTCTTTAAAAAATACTCTGCAATAATAACTACAACTTATTTATTATTTCTAGAAAAAACATGAATAAGTTACTCTTTAAGGTGTTCTGGAATTGTTCTCCAGTTTTGCTTAGAAACAAAATCACATAGTTTCAGGAAAAAAATAATCTAATGTCGGAGAGGAGTGGAACTGTTTTGTAACATCATTACTTCTTGCTGTTGTCTTCTAAAAACTTGATTTACTTCATGATGTAACATCTTCAGGAAAGGAGATGCAGAGGGTATTTGATCTGTTTTAAAAAAAAATTGTCAAAAATAAATTAAGAATGTAAAAAATTAAGAAGTATATTTAAAATCAGATTTAAGATGTTAGATATTTTTTTGCAAGTTTGTTAATTCTCATCATTAAAGACAAGATTTCTTGTTACATCATGGTTTAACTTTTCTGTTTTGAACTTGTATTTCTATTGCCTGTTTGCCAAAAATACATTTTTCATATGTACCTTTGAGATCTGGTATTTATTGCTGTTGAGAAAAAATTCTAACGTGTTGCAAAGTCTACCTGTGACTGTTTAATTCAACAACTCTGTTTTTACGTAGGTACGATATTTCCAAATTAAAATTTTCCAATTCTGAAACTAATTACTCATCTGTACAAAACACAAATGAAGTTTACATTACCAGAATATTTGAGGTCGGTTCCTTCTGTGAGACTCAGCTGTGTGGATGTAACATGAATTTATGTCCACCCTGGCTGTACTGGTGATTCCAAGTTAACCTGGACAGCTGGGGCAATAACCACCTGAATGCTAGATGACAGTAAGCCCAACTAAAGCGACCTCAGAGCTCAGGCCAAGACAAATTCCAACCCTTAGAAGTGTGGAGACTCAGCACCATCAGGTTAGTGCAGACTCTGTGACCTTTTAAAGGAAAGACAAAAGCTCTCTTTTCTGGGTTGTCCCAGAAAACCCCAGCATTTTGTCATCTGGGTGTTTTCTAGATGCAGGAGACTGAAGGCTGCTTGATGGGTCTCACTCAGTGAGGGTCTTGTTTTGTCCTTCTACAACTTAACGACTTCTCAGTGCAGTGGGTTCAGCTAGTGATGCCACCATACCTGGATGTGGAATATCATTATTTCCAAAGCCCTGTGTGTTTCGAGCCTTATATATGGCTGTGAAAAGTGCTGCCTTTTTTCTGCATTTATGTTTATTTTTAAAACTGAATCATAAAGGTGCCATAACAAAAGCACTGAACAGAATGACAGTCAAGGTTAAAATTGTAAGTTAGCACCTTTTTCAAGTATTGTCCATTTAGGCTTTTGCTTTGTTCAGTCTAATGGTGTGTGCAGAGGCAGTATTTTGATATCTTGCCAGATCCTGTACTCCTTTCTCCTTGCTGGGGTACAAAGGTGCAACATCTTGGCTATAACTATCCCCAGACGTTGCACCTAGGGTGTTGTCAGCGTGAAGCCCAGCAGCGTTTGACCCAAACCAGCTAGCGCTGCCCCAACCCCCCCTCAGGCAGAGTCACAGGTTAGGAAGAGCTGGAGGAGTTTGGGGCCCCTGTGATTGGGACAGAGGGTGAGAGCTTAATAGTAAGGACACAGGCTGTGTCAGCCGGGCTCCAGGCCAGAGAACAGTCTTGGCGCATTTAATTCATGAGTCTAGACATGGTTTTTGGACTGTAGCAATACTCGGGGCAGCAGCCAACAGAGTAGATAAGGAATATACAGACCACAGGCTTCTGCAATGTCACTCCTGCTCCAAGTGAGAGCTGGCTGTACTCTACCTGACAAACTGCTTTGCTGTGGAAATGGAGCAAGCAAGCTCCTACTTGATGGACAGAACACGTGCACTGGGCAGTGGTGCACAGCAGCCAGCAAGCTGGGAAGCCACACACAAGTCTTTTTAGCACACTAAATTTCTCTGTAGAGTCCTGGGGGTGTGCTGGTTAAAAACTCTTGCTTCCTCCCAGGACAGGAATAGAGGTCCTCAGGCATTTCTCTAACATCATCATCCTGCCTAGCTGTCCTCTCATGGTATCTCCATGAAGAAATAGGCCTGCTGAGGGTGTGGCTCCTGTTTTAATATCAGCTGTTGCTCATTCCAGATAAATGGGGAGGAGGATTGGACAAGATAAATATATAAGATTTGAGTAGGGAAGGGCCAGCTTTTTCAGCTCTATGTTTTCTTGCAGGTTGAGAGCTTAGGCCTTCTTATGAAGAGATGTAGCAGCTTCTGGTAATGCAGCAAAATAAGGATGGATGGTGGTACTGGAACCAGGACAGACTAGGAGAAGAGCCTGGAAAGGACGGTATTGCTCCAAGATGATTAATTCTGACTTTGCTGGGTTGTTCTCCAGATCCTTTGGCCCGGCCTGGCCAGCCACCCAGGACAGGTATAAGTGTGCCTGAGGGAGTGTTTTCTCTTGAGGTCTGCTTATTTCTCTTGTACTTTAGTCAGCTACTCAAATTAAAACTACACTGAGTGTAGCTTGTTTCTTCACTAATTACTTCTTTGGGTAACACTCTTTTGTTTAAGATCACGTAGACTAAAGGTATTTGTAGGATATTCTGAGAAGCCCTTACGAATGTGCTTACAAATTATTTTCTGAGGCTGGTACTAGCAACAAAAATAACGTATTTTTGGGTTTCATAATCCCTGCAAAAATATGATATCTTCTGGATTTATAGCAAACACTTGAGATATTAGAGAGGTCTTCAAAGTGCCATTCTCTTCATAGAGATGATAATCAAACAGATGATAGTAGGAAAGGAAGCATTCTTACAGAATTATCTAACAGGCTATAGTTAGGTGGTATAACAGTGATGGGAGAATGATATGTTAGAATGGCAACTCTTTCCAGGTGTCTGTAATATACATAAACAAGCCTGCAATGCTAATAGGAGTGGCATTACAGTAAATTAAAAAGTTTGCATGTATCTTGTTTTAATGGATGCTTCATTATAGTCATTATATTCATTGTTTTTTTAGCAGCTATCATATCTGTTTCATTAATTATCTTTAATCTTGAAAACATAATGCCTGTGCCATATGTTGTGCTGTCTTGCTCAGATAGCATGTAGACAAGGAAGACTTCTATATTTTGCTTCAGATTGCAAATTTCACCGTAATGTTTTTTCATTTCTTTTTTTTAAATTTGAAGGAACTGTTTTGGAAGTCTGATGGGTGAAATTGTAATGTGTTTTGTGTTGTTCAGGGTACAGGAGTGGAATTCCTAGTTCCTTTGAACTAAACAACTCTACAAGAAATGCATGGACTTAATTAAGAGATGTTAATAAATAATTTTTAAGGACTGCCTGAAAATATCTACAGAGTGAGACTAAATAATGACAGGATCAAAGTCTTAATTGGTAAAGGGACACTGCAGAAAGTTTTGCACAGAAATTTGGCAAGCGGAATGCCTTTCTTGTCAAAATATGCCCGACTCGTGTTGAGAACTAAAAAGTAATACTTGCTTACAAACAGCTCTTAAAATGTGAAGGAAAATAGAAGTTGAAGTTGTCCTCAATAAAATGTTAATTGCAAGTGAAGTCAACATATGCCAATGCATTCTTCTAGCCTGATTCTTAGTGGCAGTTTTGAGGAAGACATTTGCTAATTGAGTACGTAAAAAGTTTAGCAATCTAGATCCATAGTGACTTTGGAACTTTTGGCATATATTAATTAATAAGGGCTGGGTTTTTGAAGAAAACTTTGGGAGCTATTAAAAATGCAAGCAGATTCTGTTATGAATAGCATTCTGTGTTTGTTTTTTAGCTTTGAGTCCTGCTATGTCTCTTCAGGGTAAATTGTTCATGCTGATACTTTAAAATTTTTTGGTGAAAGTATTATGTTCACTTTTATAGGGTTTAAGCATGATATAGTGACTTAATATCTTTTAGCGAGATTTTATATTCCCTGATATGATTGTTGTCTAAAAAGGCCTTTTATAAGTAAGGAGCATAATGATTGCTAAAATATAAATATTTATTGAGCTATACACCATACTAGAGAATGTAATTTCAGCTTCCTTCCATTACTGCCTCATAGAATGACAGTGTTCCTAGTATTTCGTAGTTTGTTTTGTGGTTTCTCTTCTTGTTTGAAATAGCGGTTACTTCATAAATGTGTGGGGAAAAGGGTAAATAATTCTGCATTGTATTAAACACTTTGTGCTACTTTTAAGTTAGATTTTCTATTAGAAATAGTACATTTGTTATTTCCTGTGTCATGCTTGGGGCTGATGTAACTGTGTGGATGAGTTTTCTAGGGTTATGAGGTGCAAGTGAGACCAATTACTGACCAGGAAACTAGGGAGGAAGGGATGGAGAGTGAATTTTGTAAGGATGCTATCCAAAGCCAAGTGACACCTCACTTAGAAGCAACTGGTCTGTTTTCTGCCCGACGTGTACTGCCCGTTAGCCAGAGTCTTTTATCAGTGCTGTCTCCTGACCTGTGCTGGAGCATTTGCTGGGGGAATGCTAGTTAGCACAGGCCAAAGGGTGCCAAGGAGTAAGCCAACATTTAATTAGTATGGGTGACTTCTATCCATGTCCTGGCCCTGATTCACTTGTTAGAATGGATATGCTTTGGGAAAAGTAATCAATTTTTTTCTTAGAATTTGTCATCACTTTTAACATGTCTGACTTGGGTTGTTTCAGCCTGTGATCATTGTTTCATACTAAAGCCTTGTCCATTGAAATGACGGGCCTTCTGTAACATACTGATTTTTCTTTTGTCTCTTTAATTTGCAATCTACTAACAGCAAATATGTTTAAGAACATACATTTTCTTGAACTCCAACCAAATCTGTAAGAATTGTTTGGGGGGGGGGCTTTGCTGCGGGCTTGTTCTTTGCAACTCAAATTACGGATCTCTAATAGCGTACAAGGTAAATACGGTTCAACATAAGAAAGAGCTGATAGCTGTAAACAGCAAGGAAATAACTAGAGTTATGATGCCTGGTAAGAAATTTATAAGCTAGACATTTATCCACTTCACTGGTTTATAGATCTATGTCCTTATTGTTTCCAGCAGATTTGCATTTAAAAATGGTTATATGCAAAAGAGCAAACTCTCCCTGCAGATATAACACTCCAACATCTTTTAAGGTCAATATAACGGAGGATTTCAAAAACAGTAACTGTAGAGTTCATTTGTGGTATCATGTTTTTTTCAGAAAGGCTTACATTGCAAGTCCCAGCAAAATATTTTTAATTAATAATTTATATAGAGGATGAATTAAATATTCATAATGAATATAGGAAGTATGTGTTCCACCTCAAAATACTGTAGGTAATATAGTAAAAACCATGCTTCCAGATCCAAAGAAACTACTGCTTCTAACTTAGACATAACTAAGTGGGACAGACAGAATAAACAGCTACATAATAACAAGGATCACAGATTGGAATTGTTCAGATTGGAAGGAGCCTCTGAAGATCATCTGGTCAAACCCCTCTGCTCAAAACAGGATCAAGTACAGCAGGGTGTTCAGGGCTGAGTCTGGTTGAGTTTTGAGTATCTCCCAGTGTGGAGACTCCACAATCTGCTGGGGCAATCTGTTCTAGCGTTCAACCACCCTGTCAATTAAATAAGCTGTTAGATGTTTTAATGCAGTTTTCTGTATCTCAGTTTGTGCTCATTGACTTTTGTCTGTTCTGAATCTGTCTGGGTCAGTCTTCCTCAATGTCTCCTTCAGGTATATGTATATATATGTTGAGATGATCTCCCTGGAGCCTTCTCTTACCTGGGCTGGACTGCCTTCTCATGTAGCTCCCTGCACTTGCTCTACTATGTCCATGTTATACTTCTATGGGAAGCACCATACTAAAGGCAGTACTCTAGATGTCTCACCAGGAGAGGTGAAAGGGAAAGCATCACCTCCCTTGAGCTGCTAGGGACAATCTTTCTTCATGCAACCCAGGCTGCTGTAAATTGCTGGTTCATGGTCCTTTATCTTCAACATGGTGTCCACCAGAATCCTTGGATCTTTTTCTGCAAAAAGCACCAATTGCCCCAAGCCTGCATCAGTACATGAGTATAGTATCTCAGTATTTTATCTTGTGCTTTGTTGCCTCTTGTCTGTTCTGGATCTGTCTTTGTCCATCTTTCTTTCTGCCCCCATCAGTATTTATATATGTTGAAAAGGTTCCTCTGAGCCTTTTCTTTCTGGGCAGGACAGTCTCAGTTCTCTCAGCATCTCTTAATGTCAGATGCCCTGTAAAAGCTCTTCATGTTGCTCTTCATGCCCCTGGCTAGATTAAGCTTCAGATGGGCTTTAGCTCTCCTAACCCTGTCTCTGCACACTTGGACAGTGTCTCCCTGTTCCTCCTAGATCACCTGTCCCTGTTTCCATTTGCTGGATGCTTTCTTTTCCTGTCTCAGTCCAGTCAGTAGCACCTTGTTCACCCATGCAGGCATCTTGCCACCTTTGTTTGACTTCTTGCTTGTCAGGATTGGCCATTCTTGAACTTGGAGGAGGTAATCCTTGAAAATCAATCAGCTGTTCTGGACTTCTACTAGGACTGTATCCCATGGGATTCTTCCAAGCTGGTCCCTCCACAGGCCAAAGTCTTCCCTCAACAGGCCTATAGAACAGTATTAGCACCCTGGTTTTTGTATTTTTTCTCTCCTTTCAGGATCATTAATTCTACCATATCATGGTCACCGTAGTGAAGGCTGTCTGTGGCCAGTGCATGCCCAGCTGGAGCATGGTTTTTGCAGACAAGTTAAGAACAGAGCTATAAAAGAAGCTGTTTGAGCTAAGGCTTACTAAAAGTCAATAAAGAGAAAAAAAACCTTAAAGGGTCTGTGTGGCATATTTAGATCTAATCATAAATTCTGTGTGTCTGTAGGGATAGGTTGTATTTATTGGTTAATAATGTATTGATTTCATTCATTTTAGATTTTTTTAAAATATATTTAATCCATTGTACCAGACACTGGTAAAAAATAATACTGTTTTTAACAAAGAGTTATTTCATTTTTTACATGCCTGATGCATCTACTCTGTGATATCTCTCATTTTGGTAGCACAAATGCAATTCCCGTTGTCCTCCCACAATTTTTTTTGACACCGAAGAGAAAGTACACCTTATATGAGAGAAGAATCTTTCCTTCACTTTATGTATTTATGTGTTTTTTTAATAACCAGTTAGTGCAGTGGCAACTAGTGAAAGATGTAAAGCAAATTCCTTTCATTACATGACAGCAACAACTGGGTTTGGGGAAAAAGTTCAAAGTCCGAGAGCTTTCAAATCCTGCTGGAAACTAAGTTCTGCTCCAATTAAAATGAAAAATTATGGAAGAAGTTATTGCAGGCTATTAATGTTCTGTGCTCCACACACAGTATTTTTAAACTAATTGGAATTTGTTTTTTTCAAGTATGTTTCGGTTTACTCTTCTTTAAGGTAGTGGTATTATTGTAGCCTTTTCTGTTCTGATATTTTTTATATCTCTTGAAAAATGTGTTTCTGTTCACACCTTTTCTTGAAGGGAACAAAGAACATGTTGAAGTGTACTATTTTCTTGGTCTATGCCTCATACAACCTGAAAAGTGAAACGTATTTTCAGTCCCTTTTTTTTCCTCACCATTTTGTGTTGAGGCACAGAAACTACTTACAAACATTAGAAGCACAGATAGCACAGAGGTCATTTAATGGGATTGAAGAGCATGTGATAGGGGCTCTGTAGTGCATCATTTCAGGATCTTCTGTGACACTGTCATGGAGTTCAATATTAATGTGTTGTTCATTTACCCTGTAATATGTCTTAGATGAGCATATCAAAACATACACAATGTTAAGTATGGAAAACCAGATCTCTGTGGAAATTAGTTGCTGAATGTTTTTCTGTTTGGTGCTTCTTGAGTAAAAATGTGAAGGCAGCACCCTAGGGCTTCACTTGGCCTTTGAGATCTTACAGTCAATAGATTGAGGAACATGGATGAAAGTAATGCCGAACCATTTTTGTTCCTTTCAAAGAATGAATTAAAAATACTCAGTGCTGTTTTATCAGAAGCGTCTCAAGTAATGAATGTGATCTAACAGGTTTCAAGTAATGAACGTGATCTAACAGTACATGGGAGTAAGTAATCCTAAACGCGTTGAGTTGCACTTAAACTTCAGCAAAGATAATTTCTTAAAAAATCATACTATGATTTCTTGCGTACTACAAGAGGACTTGCACATAAATTGTCTGTTATTAGTGGAAAAGATTATTTCTTACTACATTGGCTTAGGACGTAGGATCTACATGGCAAATTTAACTTATTTTCAGTTAAAAAGATTGCTTGTAATTCTTCTGCACAACTAATTCTTTCCATTGTTGCCCCTGAAGAGATCACTTTGGACCTTATATTCTAAAAGATAATGGAAATACATAGGCTTAGTTAACAATGCATTTTTCTGAAGGCAGTGAAGCTCTGTCCAGTGATCTTCTCTGCATTCTTAGTAGGCAATGGATTGTCATCTTAAATTTTCTTCTATCTTCCTCTGAAGTATTTGGTTAACTTTGGGAGTATGTATGCTCATGTAGGTAGTGTGAGGATCTGACTTGGTGTGAGACAGACACATAGTGGATTAGCGTTGTTTCTGGTTATTTTTGGAGATGAAAAAATTTTATAAGGGCATCTAAATTTTCTGAGCTAGGTTTCTGTGTTCCTTAAAATGACCAAAATAGGCAGTGAAATATCTCAAATGAAGCCTGACTTTTTCAGGTGAATGACACCTTTTTGAGTCAGTTTCCTCAGAAAAAGATTGTATTCTTTAAAGCGAGTTAAATGCTACTTCCTTCTTCTGAAGGTTTGTCCAATTTCCTTGTGGTTCTACAGTATTGGTGATGCTCAGACATGGATCTTTATTAATATAGGAACATCTTATTTGATTCCTGATGCTGTCAGATGTCTTACTTAGCATATGCTGATATTTTGGCATCATCTAATTTGTGTCTTAAATGGAACCTGAGGCAACCACTGAACTCATTCCGAAGTGAGGTCAGCATATCTAAATGTCTTCATAAAATCTTCTTTTGCATCAAACATGCTTTTGAAACATATGTGTCTGCTAAATCAGGTATTTTAAGATCTGTTTTAGAAAACCCTAGACCACTTCCAAAGAGACACCTGACAGTTCTTCTGAAAGATCCTATTTCAGTGTGTATCTCAAAAGTTTTAGTACTCAAATTTGCTTATGAAAGTAAAAAAAAAAAAGTTGAAGTAGCTTGGAAATACAGGTAAAGTTCTTCTAACACCTTGCATGTTTTCTAAACAGCTTTCCTCCAGACAGATTAAAACATTTAACAATTTCCATTCAAAAGGTAATAGATTCAAAATGATCTGAAAGTTTGTTCATAATAAAAAATCTGAAGCTATGAATCTTTATATCTTTTGGAAAGGTTAACCTCTTTATTTGCAGTTTGGAGATTTGTACGTATGTGTGTGTATGGTTACAAAAAATTGACCTAAATGCAGATTTATATTTTACTAATGTGCTATATTTACATCACTGCTTATAAATAATAGTGCAGTGACAATCCACATTATACTAAGAAATTAAACAGTGCTGGGGCTTAAGCTGGAGACCATTCTGAGTTTAGGAATTGGCAGTGGCCAAAGGCTGACTACGCTTGGCAGTCTGAGCACGCCTCTTCCTTTTTTGGAGACTGAGAGATTTTGGAGAAACAACCACACCGTGCCTTTTGATGTCCTGGTCCTTGGACAGGCCCTTGGAAGGGTTGAGTTTACTACTTTGGAGATAACAGAATATTTGGTTGGCATTTCTTAAGGTTTCATAGCTCTTCCTGGGAAAATATGAATATTTTGGTGATTTATTAAGTTAAATAGTCACATGGAGATTTCAGCAAAGATGGGAGGGCCTAAGGTATAAGAGTAGTAATCCTGTGAAGAGCTGGAAAAGCAGCTAAGCAGGAACAAAAGATTGACCTCATGCAGTAGGGTTTGTTGTATTTCTGTCTGAAGTCAAACCTAGGAAGAAATGAGAACTTTGCCCTGTTTTCATGGGGAATGACGTGCTCATAGACTGATGGCTTAGATTAACATGACTTTCTTTGACAAAGGAAGGGGTTTTGCATGTGATGTGGAAAATGAAAGTTTGGGAGGATTTTTGTTTAATTAAGGGATAGCCCTAGTCTCGGTATTTGCTTTGATCTTTCCCCACCATCTGTTTAATGTCAGTCTAATTCAGTTACTGTAGCTGTGAATGGAAAATGCCTTTAATATTACCAAGTAAAAAAAGATAAAGAAGCAAAGACAGAAAAATAGAAAAATATATGATTTCATTTTGACTGATCTCACCTGTCATCCTGTGTGTGAGTTTACTGGGATGGGGGCAGTTCCTAGTTGCAATAGGTATGCTTTCCTCCTCTTCTGGGGGAAGTCAATGAGATCGGCAGGCTGGACCTGAGCTGTTCCCTGCCGTTTGGCCTCAGTGACAGAGGGCGATCCTGGCTCCACCTAGTTCATTTGGGCTTTATTCCGTTGTGTCTGTTAGCTTGCTATGGGAATAGCAGGGAGATTCCTGACAGCTTTTACTCTTCATGCTTAGGGACATGTCAGGACTGTAGTATTTCTATTTAATGTGTTTTATAGTTTGTATGATAACCTCAATGAGTATAAAAAATCATAATATTATAATAGAAATAGAATATTCCCATTGTTACATTGTTTATGTTCCTGAACAGAGGAGCTATGATATGAGAGGGTACACGAGAGCAATACAAATTCACATTATTGGCTTCTGACAACTGTTGGATCCAACTGAAGAACTTGATTACACTGTTAAAATAATATTTATTTTCCCAGTAGGTTCTGAATGGATATTTAGTCATATTGTTTATTGAAAATATTTGCAGACTGTTTAAGGCATGTTTCTGTGCTAAGCAGACTTTGTTGATAGATGAGAGTAATGTTTCTGATAATATTAAAATGCTCAATTTAAATTGGCTTCTTAGATTTCTGGTTATTGAAATGCTGATGTATGATGTCTTTTTTTCAGAAGAAAACAATTATCAAAAAGTTGTAGCCTACCCTGAGTGTGCTGCTGGCTACTTGACACCAGCCTTTCTCTCTGGGATAGTTTGTCAAAAAAGTTTGGAGGACTACATTAACTGGTAGAGTATTTATGGGTTCTAACAGAAGATACTTGCATGCTTTATTATACTCCAGTCTTAGTCTTCACTGTGGCATCCCATAGCACAGCAGCAGGGGAGAAGATGTCTGCCCCTTTTGTCTTGCTTTGACTCTTGTTTGGCACTTACCTGGTGCTCACGGGGGTAACTGCATTCATGCCAGAATGCCTTGTTCCTGGGGTTACCTCGTTTTTCTGGAGGAGCAGTAATGTCTCTCAGACCTGAGTTAATTCTTTGTTTTCACAAAGCATACAGTGTAGTAGAAATCATAAGAAAATGATGCTATTTAGGAAATAGTGGTATTGGAATCTCATGTATCCTTACCTCAATATAAACAACTCTCATATTCTGAATTCCATAGATGGCTGAATGCACTTAAGAATCTAAAAGAACTAAATTCAAGTATCCAGAACATGCTGGTTGTGCGTTTTTGCGATCTTAAGGAAAAGTGATGTTTAGTTAGAGGGATTTTGACTGAATAACTGTAACAGTTAATTACCATGATTAATGCAGTAATTGATGATGTCGATCTATCTAGGTTTTATCTCAAACTATGTAGCACACTAGAAAATGCAAATCAAAACCTTGAAACAGGTTCTTCTTACAGTGGAAGGGTAGCACATCTTCTCTATGGCAATTTAGCGTTTCAGATGTAAACTGTTGTGCAGACATATCTTATGATGCTCTGAAATCTCATTTATCACATGAGTGTTGTTCTGATTGGCAACAAGATCCAGGCAGTGAGTTCAAATGAATAATGTGTTTGAGGATTTATCCAATTTGTGTTTTCTCTTAAAAGTATTTTCATGCCTTTCTGCTTTTTCTCAGAGATATCACATTTTGTGATGTTAGTGACCCAAACCTTTATATTTCTGCCTTCTGCTAAAGTCAGTAAAAATACACGGTGTGAATTTCCATTCTATGTCTGTAACTTAAAAACTTTTGATCAGCAAGAAGGATATGACAGTACTAATATCCATGCTAATAATCCATGCTAATTTTGTGTAGGGGAATTGACTGATGGGGATATATAAGATGAAAATAAATATAACTAATTGCCACTTAACCTTTATTCCTGACTCCTTCAGAAAGTTTCTTACTTTAGAAGAGATATCTCTAGGATCACCTCCCACCAGGAGTGGCAAATTGTCCTAGGATAGGAAGTATTGGAGTCTCTGATCTACGGTTTCCAGTTTCATCTGGCGTTTCTAGTCTTAGCTACAAACTATTCTTTATTATGTAAATAACTTTTTCATGACGAGAGAACCACTGCCAAATGAAACTTAAGAAAAAAATCTTTTCCAGTGCTTGCTTGTACATGCTATGTAGTTGATCCCATATTGAATTGCATAAAGTCAGCTTAGATTTAGAATTTTTATCTTTAACTAAAAAGTGTTTTCAACAGAAATGATCATTTGGCACCGAGTTTATCGACTGGTAGTTATATTACAGTAATTTATTCTACCTTACGATGACAAAGATCCTGAAGTACGTGTCAGCAAAACAGCACATCTTTTGTTTTATAGCTCTGCTCTAGGTGCAGCTGCTAGTTAAACTGTGCAATTTTATGCTCTTCAGTAAGCTTTTCTACCAAGTTTATAGTTATATTTTTAATGTTAAGTCTGTTTACCTGAAACATTTTTTTTATTTCTTTATTTACTCCTGTTTACTTTCTAAAAGCTAGCGGTGACTCCAGAGGAAAAGACTGCCTGAAGGCTTTACAGTTAGGTACAACCTGACTCTAGCAGCAATGAGGAGCTGCATCTTTGCAAAGCTCCTCAAAGTCTCTCAAAAGGAGAGACTTTGCGAGACAGCAGGAATCGGCAAAAACTTCTCCAGAGTGTAGAGAGAGCTCACCAATGGACAAACAGCCTCTGTGGCTGGTGAAAATTATTCTAGTAATTTACTTGGTGTCTAATCAACTCGACTGTCCAGCATGTATGACCATTTCGTGAGGAGTAACACACCAAGTTGAGCAAGTTTAGGATCTCCTAATGTGCCTTTTTTATTGGAAATTATTGTAAGGTTGGGTGTGGGAACTGGAGCAGGAGAGGTATCGGCTGTGATAGAGAAAGAGGTTATGAAGTCATTTGATCATCTGGAGGAATTGACTTCTAACACTGAAAACATTTTTCTCAAAGGAACACAACTTTTTCAGACATTCTGCCTTTTCTCATCCAAATTCATAGTCTGTGCACCTTCTTAGAGCCCGCTTTTGTCTCACATATGCGATGCTACGTACTACTGACTACTGAACAGTAACTGCTCTGAATAACAGATAAATATAGAAAGGCTTCAGGCATTCAGTCAAATACTTCTCATTTTATGCTGAAGGAAATAACTTAATCCTTGGCAATTGCATGGTTCTAACAGATAAAATTAAATTACTTAAATGTTATTCTCCTTGTGAAAACCTGCCGTATTAAGAGCAGCCTCTAAAAATGCTTTTCTTGACCACTATTTTCATGTGGGAATGTGATCCATTTAGCAGCTGCTCATGCATGTGATTAATGACCTAGTAATTGATTGCTTAAACTATAAGTTTATAAACCTGCCTGTTTTTAGTTTCACAAGTATATTATCTGGCTCTTTTGAATAGTTTAAGAAAAAATAGGTATATGGAACCTATATATTTTTGTTACTTTGCTTTTCTTTGAAGACAAAACATAACTGCTTTAAAAATAGTGTGGATATTTAAGTGATTCAGAACAGCAATCTCTTTGAAAGAGATGATTTTGCATTCCTTGCAGACCAGCCTGTGAGTGAATTAATAAGATTTTGGCAGATTTGCTATTTGTAGAACTAGCTTTCTGATGAATCCCTTGTTTCTTGTTCAAATGAGTACTCAGATTTTTTTTTAAAAAAGTACCGCTCCTGTAATTGAGTGATTTTTTTTAAAAAAAAAAAAAAAGGCCAAAATCCATATAGCAAATGCTATTGGTATTCTGCAGAGATCGTGTTGGGGAATTTAAGTTCTGGATACTTCTGGATTTAGAATAATATGTAGGTGTCTATCTTCACCTGAAATTTGATGTTTTCCTTGACTGCTGTTGGCTGCAAAATACAGATTTTTTTTTTAATAAGTTTTCCCACATAAGTGGTTGAAGGCAAAAAAAAAAAAAAGAGTATTCTTCCATTACATTTACATTAATGTGTTTTGAAGAAATAATAGAGATGTTCATCTCCCATAAGTGATTTCCTTTTTCCAGAAGTCTGTTCTGTTGTCAGCTCTTTCCAATATGAATAGTGAATGAATTAGTGTGGTTAGTGAGGAAATGTGATGGTCTGTCTGTTTGGCAAGAAATGTTTTTTCACAAGTGATGTGGCTAGTTTGCTCAGAGTTAAATAGATACCAGGCTAAAAGGTGAATCAGTCCAGAAGACAGAGGGTGGTACAGAAGGGACCCTTGACTGTAGAAGTATTTCTGTTTTAAGTATTAAAACCAAAAAGTGAACCCTACCTGTAACTTCTTGTTCTGGCTTCTACTGGAAATTGAAGTTGGAAGTAGTTACTGGGAGTGCTCTGGGGTTTGTGTTGCAGGCAGAATAGCTGCCTATCTTAGAACATTTTAGTTCAACTGGCTGAAAAAGTGTTCCTGCACCCAGTGGCTAGGGATTTGTATACATCCAGTTAAGTACACCAATGGGACATATAACTGTACTTCAGTGTTAAAACTGGATAGGATTGATTTTTGGCCAAGGACGGCTGGCAAAAATTTATGGTGGTGTTGTCTGTGTTTGCACTGCCTTTCACAGTCCCACAGCTGCTGGTTCCAAACCAGGAATGCTATTTGGGGAGCAAACTTATCCCTGTATCACCAGAAATATTTTCATTGTCCGTGACAGGCTACAGGCTTGTATTGCCTCACTTGGCTTCCTGACTGGTCTGGTCTGGCATACTGTGTCTGAACTTCTAGGTGTTTCTGGGGCTCTGTTAGAGCTTGCTCAACTGCAGTTGCATAATGACAAGGAAATTGTTTCCTTATCTGTCTTGGGTTTAGTTTTTTAGGATTGTGTAGTGAAAAGCTTTTTTTTTTCCCATAGAATTTCATACACTTCTGTGGCTAACAACATGGTAAGAATAAGTTGCTGCTCGGCGTAGGATGAACTGTCTGTTAGCACAGGAGAAAGGTGTAGCAAAGAGGAGCAGAGGCATGGAATGACAGCAAGAGAGTTAAATTGAGGGCACAGAGGAGGTTGATACCCAGATGCCAGAGCTATAAACCGTTCACCAGTGTTCAGGTACTGATCACAGAAGGAATGAAGTCTTTGGAATAAAATAAAAAAGGTTTTAGGAATTAAAAAAAAAAAGGCATCCAAGATAGAAAACATAGTAAAGCATATGATTATTTTAAATTTAAATGGAATGTGGAATTGCAGACCAAAGGAAAAAGGGGTTCTATTTTCTCATCTGCAGCACTGCATGATCTAGCTTTTCCTCTTTTTAGGTTGGTTGTAGTTAATTGCTTTCTCTGTGGATAAAGAGGAGAGTAGGAAAGGTGGCTGTGCAATGAGATACTTGAGAAAAACTCCAAGACGACAGCTCAGTCTTGACTTAACTTCAGCAGGACTGTGCCCAGCCCTTAATAAAAATTAAGGCAAATCTGAGTAGTTTCTTATTCTGTTTTCTTTGGCAATAAGGTGAAATTGAGTTCTTGCTGACCAGTTCTTTTCATGAATCTTAATTTTTAGCCTGGCCCCGTGTAGAATTGTGTTGAAGTAACTGAAGAAGTTGCAAACTGGGGGATTGGGATGAATTCTTACATTGTCTTTGGCACCAGAAAGGTTATAATTAAATCTTGAAGTCCTGTTTACCTAACACTGTCCCACTTGGTTAAAAGATTGCTTTAAAAATTATTAGATCTATAACAGTATTCGTGTCACTTTTTCACCATCTTGCATTTGTATAGGGAAAAATAGTATTGTGTTTTTACTAAGTGTTTTTGCTAATATACCTTTTTTGCATAGTGTGGTAACATTAAAAATATTTAATGAATTTATGATTGGTATAAACATAATTTCAGTAAGTATTCATAAACTTTAACTATTATCTATCTATTAGCTAAAGTTTATGTCAAGACTTATTAAGAAAGTTCTTATGATATTGCATCTAGTCTCCCTTTTTTCCCCTAGATTCCTCTAGGCACCTCTGTCAAGGACTGAGAAACAAAATATTCTTAGCAAATTAGAAGACATTTATAATGAAAGAAATTTGATTGGAAAAGGTTTCAGCTTTTTAAAGTTATGTTTTTGGCCAAGTCCTCATAAGTCCAACGTACTAGAGAATGCCAAATAATTTGTGCAGAAGTTATGTATAGTTACCTTTAAATAGTATCTGCATGACTGATCACTTAAATTTGCATCATGTGTTTTCTGACATATAGTAACTGACTGAAAAGTAGTGTTGACTTTGTGTCTATTATATGGTTAAAAACAGATTTCAGTTTGGATATAATCATAGTCTGAGTTCTCAAAAGGCTGGGGTACTAGAAAATGTTTTGATAAACAATTGAACAATATTGTGAACTATAATTGCTTTCACTAAACTAATTGAATTATAGGTATATGTTTACATATGGCTATGGACTTTATGTAATTCCAGATGACTGGCAGGACTGGCTAGAGCAGTCTTAATTTGCCAGCATCTTCTGTTGTGGATGCCTCATCCCTGGAAGTGTTCAAGGCCAGAATGGATGGGGTTTTGAGTGACCTGGTCTAGTGGGAGGTGCCTCTGCTCATGGTGGGGGGTGGGGTGGGTGGAACTAGATGATCTATAAGGTCCCTTCCAACCCAGACCATTCTGTGATTAATAACTGTGGGTGGGTGGGCCTTGACAGTTTTCTGCTTACCTTTTTTTTTTTTTCTGCTTCATCTTTAGATTTAATCTCTGTTTCATTCCTACTAGCCTTTAGGATGGCTGTTAGCTCAGTGCGGGAATACGATTATCACTTCTTGGTAATACAGATTGAATACTAGTGCGAGTAGAACTCCTTGTACCATAAGTATTTTATTGCTACATTTATTATACGTGTTGCACATAGTGTGCTTTACAGTAATCAGAAGAGAATAATGGATTTGGCATGTTATTCTGAGTTAATGATAGCATAAATATTCTTTTAAGAGGATAATACATGTAATATGCGGAACACATAGTATGCAACTTGTGTAAACTTTGGGGAGAATAAAACGACTGTCTAATGTCTTTATTGCTTCAGTGGAACAAGTGGTGATATGAACAGTATCCTTCAGGACTAGAATATTTGCTGAGGAGGAAAGTAATCTGTGCTCTGAACATTCTCAGAAATCTGAATTTCTGAGACAAAGGAGAAGGGCGATCAGAGGGCTGGAGCACCTCTCCTGTGAGGACAGGCTGAGAGCTGGGGTTGTTCAGCCTGGAGAAGAGAAGGCTCTGGGGAGACCTTATAATAACCTTCCAGTACCTGAAGGGGGCCTAAAGGAGAGATGGGAATGGACTCTTTATCAAGGAGTGGAGTGACAGGATGAGGGGTAAGGGTTTTAAATTGAAAGAGGGAAGATTTAGAGGGGAGATGAAAGTGTTCAAGGCCAGGCTGAATGGGGCTCTGAGCAACCTGCTCTAGTGGGAGGTGTCCCTGCCCATGGCAGGTGGGTTGGAACTCGATGATCTTTAAGGTCCCTTCTAACCCAAACCATTCTATGAAATAATCTTTGTAATGACTTCATTGCCACATCTTGGAATGACTGTGGAGAATTTGTGAAATGCACTATGAATAGGAACAAAAATCTAAGTAATCATATTACCTGTATCTGAAAAATAGTTTGGCATTACACTGTATCCCCTAAGCACAAACTGAAATAATAAAAACTAATTTTGGAGAAGAGGTGAAAGGTAGTGAATTCTTATTTATTGGCTATGTCACACAGCAGTACTAAAACAATAATACATTACCAGAAACTGGCTTTAACTTCCTTTCACAAAGGTACTGCTGTGGAAAACTGTATACCTCACAGATTTTTATACTGAATAATACTAAGGATAGCTTGAAAAATTATTTTCTTCCCTGTGGAGTGCAGTTTTGAGTATTTTTTTTTTCCTCTTGTGTTATTGGTTAGCTTTTCGTTTGCTTGTTTTGTTATTTTGTGGTGGTTTTTTTTTCCTGGATTGCTTTTCAATTTAGGCAGCTCTTAGAGTTGTACTTGGCTTTTCCAAAATAATAATCAATATGGAGTCAAATGTTTTTAGTGGGGCCATTTTCCATATGGAATACGGGAAATATTTTTTGTCATTTCTTCCCAGTATTTAACTTGTTAAATATGACTGTGTTGTGCTGATCCCATCAACATTGAACTCTGTTCAACAGACAACAAAAAATGTCACTTTTTCCTATTTCCCACTGTCAAAAGGCTTTTGGATGTCATAAGCTTAGATTTCTGAAGGAATTAAGAATGTAGTGACTACATGAGCTTTCTTAAACCTTCATCTTTGCAGAGATTTGGACAAGAATCAGATTCTTCCTATCTTCTGTTGCAGTAATTCCCCTAAGATAAAACCTGAGAGGGAACACTTGCTTGAGACTAAAAAGTAATTTGACAAGACAGCCTGGAGAACAGATTGCGGATCAAGGTTTGATATGTAGATTTCTGTGTGAGGCAACCTAAAAGGCAGATAATAAGAATGTGTATACAACTAAGTCTGTTTCCTGCAGTTCCAGACCAGGCTTTGATGCACAATTGCCACACCATTGGTTGAATGACCCCTGTGAAAGTTGTTTGGAGGAGAATGAGGAGGATTTCTCTAAGTCGGTGTAAGAACACTGACGAAGAGTTGCATTGAAGTGGAGGTTAGAAAATAATTTGTTTTGAAGTCATAAAGACTGTACCTACAGTATTGCGATAGTGTTTTTAGGCTCAGGCAAGATTGATGCAGATAAGCTGCTGGTCTCTTTGTTTTGGGCTGCATAGTAGGATGAAGTCTTTCATATAGTGCTGCTGAATCCTTAAATATTGTCATAAAATGAATCCTGTAGGGCCTTTCTATCAGTCTCCCTACAAAGACTAGAAGTCAAGTATGAAAACTGATTTTTGTGTGCTGTAGATTTGCAGTACCTTCAAAAGTAAGATAAAAATGGAAGTTAAGAATAGAAACAGAAGAAGCTTCTTACTGGTGTCAGAACAGCAGCCTGGTTTAGCCCACCAGTTTGTTTCTGGCAGTGGCAATACAGGCTGCTGTTCTGTACTGTAAATTTGGAAATAGTTTTCTTTTGACTTATCTAATTTCCATTTCAACTTGATAATACTGTCTGCCTAGAGAACCCTTATAATGACAGATTTATTACCTGTTGTATAAATTTGGTGGTTTTATTTGATTTAAAACTGATATATTTGATGCTGAGTTCTGGTATTGCACAGGGCTTGGTGAAAAGCATTTTTGTGTTCACCTCACTCCCTGCTTTCATGATTTTACAAACCTTGCTCATATTCTTTTTCCACTTTCAGTTCTTGAGAGTTCTAAATTCCTTTGAAGGGAATTTCTTTGAAGGGCAGCTTCTCCCCTCCCTTGGCTCTACGCTTTTAACTCTGCCATGTATTCCCTGAGGTACAGAGACTGGAACTACACATAGGATTTATGGTATGGATGCACTGAATTTTATTATAAGTTGAAGAGAGATTCCAGAATAAGACTGGTGTAGTTTGTTGTATAGCTTATGATATAGATGCCCAGCAAACAGCGGCTGAAGGACGACTTTAAGTTTGGTATTTAGAAGCACCATTTCTGTATTTGACTAATACAACAGTTCAGATACATTGATTCACATGCATTAATTTCAGAACAAGCCCAAAATAAGGAGATGTTGCATCAGTTCATTCCGAACTCAATAGCTATGACTTCATGAAGGAATAAGTATGGAACCTAATAAATTTTTTGACAAAACTAATTTTATTAATTTCTGCTCAGAACTCATCCAGGAACTTCTTACAAGAGAGTCATTCATGTTTGGTAGTTTCATATCTGTTACTTTCCTATATTTGGCAGAGACAATCAATGTAAAGACAAATACACTGTTCATTGTAATGCTGTGGAGTTTAGTATTCTAAAAATTAAAAGCTTATTTCAGTGGAAACTTAGGTATTAAAAGTTTTGAGGCATTATATATGTGTAAAGTTCAGTTAAATTATTTTGGTGTGAAGTATAGTTGAAAATGCTTTTCTTAGAAAACTGTATTTAAGGAGATCAATACAAACAATACAAGAAAGCTTATTGGTTGTCTAAATAATTATATTATTTAAATTTACCTAATGTTTTTTGAAATTACCAGGCAAAAGATTTCTTTTTTCTATTACAATTGCAACCTGTTATATATTGTACTTTACTTAGATTTCTTAGGTTTTATTTTATTCTTTGGGTGTTTTGGTCTTTCTAGGGTTTTTAATACAAGAAATTAAGCTGTGTTTATATGAAGCCACGACTTGAACTTTGGAGTATTTCCCCTTCCTGTCCAAAATATCCTAGCAAGGGAAACTTTTAATGGTTGTTTGCAGCTAGGTTTATTAGCTTAAGCAGCTGAGGCTTTTTGGCTTGTAGAGAGAAGTGATGTAGGCTCAGTAGACAGGAGTTGCCAATGGAAGCATAGCAATTTCAGAATATTTATACCTCTATGTACTATCTCCCTCCATATATTGGAGCAGCTATTTAATTTGCACATCTCTCTGCCAGCATCCCTGTCATTTGATTATGCATATTCATGTCATAAACAAAGGTACTTCAAATATATAAAATATGTGCATGTATTTATAAATGCATGTATGCCTACAAATATATCTACTTATGTCTGAGCAGAGGAGGAAAATTTTATCCTTTTCATGTACTGAAATGAGTCTAAGTATCTGTGCAACCTTGTAAGTAACACAGATAATATCAAAACATAGGTCATTTTTTTGATAATCAGTCTGACCAAAGCACGTAGAAACTTACTCCCATCTTTTATCTTGATGAAAAAATAACCTGAATTTATTTTTTAAATATCTCTTATATAAAATACCTGTTTTAACTGTTCTGGAAATCAGTGTCTAGTCTGAAATCTGGAAGAGATCTGAAAAATAGTAAAATTATTATTGTGTTGGCAAAGATTGGTGTCTGGTAAGGGTGAGAGAATAAAGCTAATTGTCCCTTGCTGGGAATGCAGAAAGACTTCTAGACTTTTCTTCATTCTGCTTGAAAAGAACTGGCAAAGCAATCATGTATTTTTTCAAACCATCTCTTATCTTGAGTAGAATAACAGAGATGGTGAAATAAAGGTGAGAAATGGTAAGGTAGCAAAGAAGGATCTGGGTTTATCATAAAAAAGTAATAAAGAAGGATCTGGTATGCTTTCCTGAAAACTAGATCCTTTGTCCTGTTCAAGGACCTGTTGCTGAGATCTGAAATCATGGATAATCATGGATCATGATTCATGGATCCCATAATTCATCCTATGGGAGGGATAAGGGTTCCAGGAGAGTTGGATGCTTATCATGGATAACCTTTTCCAAGCTCAAGAATGGTCTGTCCTGACAAATAGAAAATCAAGCAAATATGGCAGGAGACAGAGGAGCTTCCCACTAAAATCAAACAAAAAAAGGAAGTGTACAAAAGGTGGGAGTAGGGACAGATGACCTGAGAGCAGTATAGAAACACTGAATATGTAGGGACAGGGTTAGGAAAGCCAAAGCTTGTTTGGAGTTGAATCCAAAAAGGGTTGTGAAGGACTTGCAACAGGAAGGACTTCTACAGCTACATAGAATCATAGAACAGTTTGGGTTGGAAAGGACCTCTAAATGTCATCTACTCAAACTGCCCTGCCATGAGCGGGGACATCTTCAACTAGATCAGGTTGCTCAGAGCCCCCTCCAACCTGACCTTGAAAGTTTCTAGAGATGGGGCATCTACCACTTCTCTGGGCAACCTGTGCCAGTATTTCACAACCCTCATCATAAAAAATTTCTTCATCACCAGCAAAAAGGAGGGTAGGGTGAATGCAGGCTCACTGCTGAATGCGGTGGGGAACCTGGTGATGCAGGACATTGCAAAGGCTGAGGTACTCAATGCTATCTTCACGTTGGTCTTCCCTGGCCTTTGGGAATCCCAGGTCCCTGAGACATGAGGGAAAGTCTGAGCCAAGGGTAACTTTCCCTTGGCTGAGGAGGATCAGGTTAGGGGAAGATTTAAACAAACTGGGCATACACATGGACCTGATGGGATGTATAGTTCCCGTGAGGGAGCTGGCTAGTGTCATTATGGAGCTACTCTTTTTCTTTGAAAGGTCAGTGCTTGTAGGGGAGGGTCTTGTAAACTAGAAGAAAGCAAATGTACCCCCTGTCTGTGGGAAAGGCAAGCAAGTGAATCTAGGGAACTACAAAACAATCAAGTTCACATCTTTTCCTGGAAAGGTGGTGGAATGAAAAATCCTGGAGCCATAGGGCATTAGGGCAACACAGATGATTCAAGGATTGGAGCATCTCCCTTATGAAGAAAGGCTGAGAGAGCTGGGACTCTTTAGTCTGGAGAAGAGAAGGCTGAGGGAAGACCTTATCAATGCCTATAAGCATCTAAAGGGTGGTTTGAAGGAGGAGGGAGCCAGACTCTTTTCAGGGGTTGCCAGTGGGAGGACAAGGGGTAATGGGCACAAGTTGGAACATAGGAGGTTCCACTCAAATCTGAGAAAAAACTACTTCACAGTGAGGGTGCCAGAGCCCTGGAACAGGCTGCCCAGGGAGGTTGTGGAGTTCCCTTCTCTGGAGATTTTCAAGATCTGCCTGGATGCAGTCCTGAGTAACATGCTCTAACATGCTCTAGGCAATCCTGCTTCAGCAGGGGAGTTGGACTAGATGATCTCTACAGTCCCTTCCAGCTCTAATAATTTCAGTGAAATTCAGTGAAATTACCAAACATGTGATGGACAGGAAGGTGGTTGGGAGTACTCAGCATTCATCTATGAAGGGTTTGAACTTGGAGCCATGTCTAGTTTTTCTTTTTCCTTAAGAAGCCCAACACCCTCTCCTGTTCCCATCCTGGAATGCCTTGTTCTCATGACAGCTTTCTTAGCTGTTTTCCACATCCTTTCAACTTGAGCTACCCTGAGTCTGCAGTATGTCTGAGCACAATGAGGCTTGGAAAAGTGGGCAAAAATTGCTGTCTGTGAGCCACTTGATACTAACTGCCACAGTTCTCCAGATGCTTGTCAAGATTTAAGAAGCACTTGCTGAAGTACAAAGAACAGAAACTCTTTGGGAGAACTTCAGTGGTAGAGGACTCTTTCTTCACCCTGTGCTGATTTTCTTCTGTCTTAGTTAAAAATGGCAGTACATGGCTTGATACAGTTAAAAATGTCTGAGTCTTTCATAGTACATTTAGCCTGTAGTCCATTTCTATTTTATTTTCTTGTCTGTTAAGCTTTCATTTTCAAAAATAACATTGAAAACTTCCTAAGGGGTGTTCACTTCAATATCACTTTAATGCACTGTTCTGATTGGCAATAACTTGCACAAATACAATACTACTTTTTCCCCAAAAAAGAGGAGAAGTAAAAATTTTATTGGAGGAAGAAATGCCTGCCATCCTTTCAAGTTTAGTAGTTCTGAGAAAAGCTTGTTGACCCTTTAAATCATAGTTTGTACAGCAGCTACTTTGTTTTCTCTTAAGTTCTTTCTTAGCATTCTAAAATGGCTTCAGGCATACAGTCCTGTAATTTCCAATGTGGAAGCAACAGAAGGACTAAATTTAAAAAAAAAAAAATTGTACTTTTTGATTTGTTTCATATCAATTCAGTGTCATATCTCCAAACAAAAGCGAAATCCTAAACTATTTTTTGTAGAACAATGAACTTTATTCTTTCTGGATACTAGTAGGAATTCCTAATTTCCTCTTTCCAAATTTACTTTAATGGTATGACCATGTACTTTTAGTATTTTGCAGTAGGGTTTTTTAATATAAGGAAAAAATCGAATTTGAAACTTCAATGATGTTGCCTTGCTCAAAAAGCCTTCTTAGCTTTTGAAGACAAAACCATCTAGTTTTCTTGAGGTCAGTTGGGTTTTTTGTTTTATTTCTTGGACTTTAGTGTAAGTTTGTGCTTTTCTTAGATTGAGTGTGGAGATGAAATACCTTGCTTCTGTGAGTATATTTGTGTAAGAAGCATTGATAATATATGGAAAGTAGCTAATTGAAGTGATATTCAAATCAAGCTGGTGATATTTTGTTAACTGAACTTAAAAGTTGGAAATGCTTGAAGAATCCAGGAGAAAAGCTTGGAGTTTCTATTTTATTTTGTCGCTAACATAATGATTTGTTCTCTTTAAATATTGGTCATTCAGTGTTGTTCACTGTTACATCTATTCAATGTCAATATATACTAGTTTATTAAAATGTTGCTATCATTTTTTTTTGTGTATAAAAATAATTCTGGCTATTAACAGGTGTTCCTTCTATTTAAATAATTTCTTAAAAATTTTTACATTATGATTGTATTTAGGTCAGAGAAAATGGTTGAAGTAGGAATTATATTTTTGTTGATTTGAAATCAGTTCTTGTTGCTCATGAGGAAAATATTGGTGAAACTGAAGAACTCTGAACACAAGTTTTGTTAGAATAAAAGCTTTAACAAATCCCTCGGTCCCACACAGTACTCTGCCCAGCTCCCAGGGACCTGGTGGAACTGGTGTAATATTTCTGTGTACAAGAGGCAGATCGGTTCCCTGCCAGGGCCTATGAACACTGCAAGGAAGTTGACAATTACAATTTTTTTCCTAGTCGTTGGGTCCTCTTCTATTGCTGCTATTTGTGTCAGACAGTTTTGATAGGTTTATTTAGAAATAGGGTTGGCTACTTAATTTTGCTTTTCTGTATTACTTGTTCTGATGAAAATACTGCCTTCAACTTGACTGGCTCTTACCTCCTGCAGGTTCCCTCAACCTGAGACATGTTTGACAGTGTTTCTGTTCCTTTTCTGTTCCCTCTTCTTACTATGCAAAACAAATTACTTCCTTGTAATATTTTCTTTAATTCGGTACTCCATGAGAAAAGTGACTAGAACTAAGTGCAGTATTTCAATTTTGATTCCTTATTGTGCTCCAGTGAAAACCTACTCTTGACATTTGTTTGCTGTGGTTATGCTACAGTGGTTCAGAGCATCTCTGTGTAGCATCGCTTCTCTTCCAGCCATGGAGAGCTTAACGTTTCTAGTCTTGACATTCATAGCTGTAACCATAATACCAAATCTTAACTATTTCCTTAAGGGAGTATAGTCATTGCTGTTCACATTTTAAGCTGTTCTTGTACTGACAGTATCTCCTACCCTTGTGCCATTATTGTTTTCTTTTGACACACCCTTATAATAAATTAAAGGCAGTATTAGGTACATTTGGACAGAAGAGTATCCTTTGGGAAGTTCTCCAAGAACCCTCCCTCTAGCTTCATACCTTTTCCCTTTAGTGCAGTGTATCATTATTTTCTTTGCCTCCTGCTTTCTGTTTTCACATAGGCAGGTTAGATCTATCAAATATTTTTCATCTGGAATGACAGGGTAGATCAAATCAAGTTGTGTAAGGTAGTTTTTGTTATAATAATAATGTGTTTTATTCTGTTTTGTTCTTTAATTATTGCTTTTATAAATTGTACTGATCAGGTAAGTGTCCTTGCATGATCAGTGAGGTCAAAGTAAGATGTCGTTCTTGCCTGTTACCTTTCCTACTAAAGGTAATACAGACTTTTTACATACGTGGTAGTCTCTCCAAATCTTTATAAAGAAAATGAACATTCATGGTTACCTGTAACAACTGAGCTTTGTCTGTACAAGCAAAGAGTATAAAATATTATTTGTGGGGTAATATAATTTATGTAGCTTGTAATTATTTTTTTATAACTGAAACATCCCATAATAATTCAAGTTTGAATGTCAAAAAGCTGTTAATTATCAGTTATCTGTCCTTGGGAAAGTGCAGGTAGTGTATAGGTAGTTAACAGAATTGGATATTATTTTCAAAATTTTTTGATGTGATACTTACATTTGCTCAATCAGTGTAGTGTAATGTAAACTAACTAAAAAAACCTCAGCCCTCTGCTTGTTAACACTGCCATATATATGTACACGTGTGTGTGTGTAAATATATGTACAGATTGATGTGCATAGAAATATTGATACAAATGATCTGAATGCAATTGTCTATTTGTTTCCCACCCTGTAACCCCAGACCCCCCTCTTAAAGTTACTAGGGGAGGAAAATAAGCCTTATACTGCTCTGGAGAAAAGTATTCTCCAAAATTATGTCTTTAGTAAATTAAAGGGGTGCATAAAGACCCAGAATGCAACATTCTGTTACGCTAAGTAGAAACAGAAACCATCAGCATTGCCTGTTCCATCCACTGCCCAGTTCCTCTTCCTTAAGGCTCAGGGTCTCATTGGACTGTGTAACAGGAAGGTGAAGCACATGTAGGCAGAGAATTGAATAAACTCAATAGGAAACAAGCTTTTACCTACATGATTACAAGGAAGGAAGCATTAGAATAAAAAGAGGCAGCTGTGCTTCTAAAGTGTGTGGTGTTGGTGTTTGTTTTTTTTTTACACCTTGATCTTACTGGGTTTGTCTACCTTGAAGATGAATAGGTAGTGTGAAAGTAAATGTATTGAAAACATAAATTTCTTTGCTTAAAGCCTTTTCTAATTACCTCTTTGGCTACTTCAGCATGTTACAGTATTGAATAAAGCTGTGAGTTTTGTTTACTGTCTGTTCAATATCCGATTCTTCTTCCTTGTTCAGGACACTGTTATCAAAAATGGAGCCAGGAGGGAGTTTGCATATTGACCTCCATTAGAGTGCACTGTTAGGAAAAACTGATAAAATTGAAAGATGATATAAGTTAAACTCAAGCTTTCCATACCACTTACTTAGTGAACACATGCCGAAGATTTTATAAAGTTAAATTTAGCAAATGGGTATATGTTTGAGTTGCTATTATCTGTAGTCTGCCAACAAGAGAGAGTCCAGCTTCATTGTGTAAGCAGTATCATTTTGTTAGCAAAGAACAGTTCCCAGATTGCTGAAGGGTTTTCAGTGCAGCATTTTACTAAAGCAGCCAAATGCCCTCCTAATGAGGGTTGGCTGCTATCTGGCAAATGAGCAGAAAAAATAACCCTTTTGGGCTTGTAGAAAAAATCCTAATTGTCTTGAGTGTAATTGGAGGGAACACTAGGTCTGGAAGATTAAGTGCTTCATCAATTATGATGATGTTCTTGTAATAAAGGCCATTTCTTTTATTACTTCTGTAGCAATAGAATAGTCATTTATGTTTATTCAGAAGCAGGGGTAATGAGTCTTTAATGTGAAATACTACCTTCTTTTAACAGTTTGGTTTGCGTTCACAAGTAGGAGATACCTGATACTCTGAACTGCCAGTTCCTGTGATATAAGCGAGTAATTCAGAAGCGTATCATGTATTGATTTACTGTGCGACTCTTTTCTAGGAGCATAAAATGGCTGATGTATAATAAGCAGGTGGATATCCTTATAATAATGTTCCAAGAGCTATGCTGTAGTTATAGTAAATATTACAATGATGTGGGTGAGAGCAGAGTTTGATACTTCACATAAGGAAATCTGTAAGATGGAGTAGGAATGTAAGGGACAAATAAGAATCAGTACAAAATATCCTGAGTCATGTTGTTGATAAGTATTAAATGTACTGTAAATCAAAGCAAAGGTCATAAGCAGATTGAAGAGGTAAGTTGATTGTGGTTATCTGTTTCAATTTTATTGGTATATAATTGAACTGAAGTATTGAGCAAAATTTGAGTGTTGAAGTATATGAAGTATATGAACCTTCTTGGGTAAAGAATTAAGTGATGGATTATCTTTCAGTGCATATTTGTGTACAGATCTAACTGCATATGATGTTTTAAGAGTCTAGGACTAATTCTGTACTGAATTTGGGAATGTAAAGATACTCTCCTATTTTAAAAAAAACACCTTTGCATATCCAGAAGTATGCATTTTTACAGCATTTTTATTGAATTATCTCACGGGTGTTTTATAAAACACTAATGCATATGCCCAGTTACTGGCCAGGAGTTAGATACTAAACCATTGTATACTCTAGTGTTTCTTTTTTTCTATTGGAATCTGTATACATATACTTAAGAAGAAAGCTTCTTAGGACAGACTGTACTTTTAAATATGTTATTTATAGTAAGCCATTCCAGCTGAAAGTGTATATCTAGTGAATAACTGTTGCATGTCTGACAGTAAGTAATAATGAAAGTTCCTTGCAATCCTTCATCATATTTGAAAAGTATTTCCATGAGTTTCATAACTGTTCTGTGGAATTGTATCAATTTATTTACTTAGACAATACAACTTGGAGAAAAATAATAAAAATTAGAACTGTTACTGACACTGAGTGGTTTGATTTTAAAACCAGAGCAAGATCATTGTTACATTTGGCCAGTACTCCCTTTAAACAAAGCCCCCCCAAAAATTTAAAGTCTTAAAAGATTTAAGGAAGAAATGTTTCAAGACAGAATTCCTTTAAGTAGCCAATTACTAACAACACAAGAAAAAATATTCATTAAAAAGTAGTTCTCACTGTTTTGAAAAGTTTCTTATTGTTACATTTTAACACGATGCTACCTTGTGAATTGAAAATCCTTCACACCAAGTGTGAAATAGAGGTACCAGTTTTCTATTTTGTGCCCTTTAGGGATTAAACAGGGAAAAATAGTGCCTCATTTTACTCTGAATAAAATTTCATGTAATCTGAATTCAGACATCTAAATGTTCTTTTTCTAAAGCTAAACTAGTAATCCTGTATAGTTTGAAAGATGAGTTGCCATCTGTTTAAAAAAAAAAATAAAATAAAATCACCACACCAAAAAAAACCCAACCCATCTGATCTGCCATCTTATCCTGCACAGTAAAATGAGTTTTATTAGCAGCTGGAGATATATTAATCTATGGCATGCTTTTCTTACCTGCATAAACTCGAGTAATTCTTCCTTAATTCTTATTTCTCAAAGCAATTGAAGTTATTTAAAAGACAAAATCATGATTTTATAATTTTAGTCTAGATTCTGAGAATATCATATTCAATGAAGCTAGTCTCTATTTTCAGAGATCACTATTGCAGTCAGGTTGTACAACTTCTTGGTGAGCCAGTCCAGGGCATTCTATCTAACTGAAGAATAATCCTAGGAAAACATACAGGCATTTCTTCAAAGAAAGATTTTAGCTTCTACAGCAAGCTACTAGGGTGGAGAAGAGCATCTTTGTGCTAACTGCTGCCGTCAGCTGGTGGGGAAAAACTCTGGCTTCTTAGCCAATTATTGATTAGGGTGTCCTAAACTGCACTGTGTGTGGTGTTCATGGGATAAGAACCTAATTTTTAAAAAAATGTTTGTCTCTTGGTTAAGGCTTTCATTTGTTCATTGGCACTTTGGCTCTTGTGTCTGCCTCAGAAGGATTTTAAAACTTTGAGGCTCTAGCATTAGTGGAAATTACAGGAAAACATACATTGTATGAAGTTAAATAGTTCTTCATTCTTTTCATATTTAAAAGTAAAATTATAAGTGGCATGCAATTTGAATATTTATAGTTCATGCTCTTGCCTCTTTTGCCTTAGTTGAGCAGTTGCCATGGTTCCTATTATATACTGTCTGCTTTAGAGGCAAACTTCATAAACAGAGGCTAAATGGAGCCCAGCTTCTGAAGTACACTGCGCTTGTAGTGCCCTCAGCTGCATCTTGAATTGATCTGTATTTTTCATTGGCTACTCTCAATAGCGTGACATCAGAAGTCAGGGCTCACAAGAATTACAAATATTAATGCAGAATATTAATTGCCTTCATCTGTCCGAACAATAAAAAGCAACAAATTACTTGATTAGACTGTTTGAAAGGTGTGTATTAAGAAGTAATTAATTAAAAAAACTAGTGAGGTTCAGTTAGATGTGGGTGACAACATACTCTGTAGGCGTAATATTTCAACTTACTCCGCTTTGTGCGGGGCCTAATCTTCTTTCCAAAGGGATGTGAATGAGGATGAAGATTTAACTAACCCGTGGAGAGAGGAGCCCATGCTGGAGAAGGTTTGCTGGCAGGACTTGTGGCCCAGTGAGGGACCTATGGAGCAGTTTTCACGAAAACTGCACCTCGTTGAAGGGACCCATGCTGGAACAGTTCATGAAAAACTGCAACCTGTGGGAAGTTGAAGTTCGTGGAGGACTGTCTCCCATGGGAGGGACCCCACGCTGGAGCAGGGGAACAGCGTGAGGAGTCCTCCCCTTGAGGGGGAAGGAGCAGCAGAGATAACATGTGATGAACTGAGGACAACCCCTATTCCCCATCCCCCTGCACCACCTGGGGGGAGAAATTGGGAGTGAAGCTGAGCCTGGGAGGAAGGGAAGGGTGTAGGGAAAGTGGATTGTTCTTTTGTTTTTTAAGATTTGTTTTTCTTTTGTCATTATCCTACTTGGATTGGTAATAAACTATTTTCCTCAAGTTGAGTCTATTTGCCCATAAAGGTAATAGGTGACTGATCTTTCCCTGTCCTTATCTTGACCCATGAACCTTTTGTTATATTTTCTCTCCCATGTCCAGCTGAGGAGGAAAGTGATAGAGCAGTTTTGGTGGACACCTGGTGTCCAGACAGGGTCAACCCACCACAATGCTTCAAAAATTCTTCAGAGAATCTGGTGATTTCCATAAAAGGCTACTTTTGAAACAGAACTACATACACCTGAATGTATTTTGTGTTATTCAGAGAAAGCTAATTAGTGTGTAATGGCTTTGTTTTGCATCTGTAAGAATTCATGAAGAAAAAAAGCAGTATACTATTTTTTGTTTTGACTGTCAGATGCTTTATATTTGTCTCTCTGTGTGTGAGGATTTAAAGGAGACTGTTGGAGTTGGTGTGTTTGAAATAAGCAGCTATGAACTGATTTGAATATGGCTGCTGCAATCCAAGAAACACCAAGGGGACTGAAAATACAACGGAGAAATAACTGATAAGGGAATACTTCTGGCCTTGCTCAAGCCAGGTTGGCAAGCCTTGTTCTGTCTAGGTTTGTTCTAGGACCAAAGAAGATAATAAAAGCTTTAGCATTGGTGATACAGAAAGGGGACTGAGCAGACTGTTGCCACAAGGAGAAACAAAAAAAGATGTTTTACTAATTATATTAAAGAAAAGATATTTTATACTGGGCCAATAATTTGAAAATCTTTTCAGTCTTCACTGGCGACCTCTTCCCCCACACCCCTCAAGTGGATGGACCACCAGGCAGGGAATGGGCGAGCGAAGTCCCTCCCACTGTAAGAGAAGATCAGGTTCATGTCCACCTAAGGAACCTGAGCGCACAGAAGTCTATGGGACCTGATGAGATGCATCCCAGAGTCCTGAGGGAATTGGCTGATGTAGTTGAATGATGAAGAGACCTGAACAAACAAAAAAAACCAAACCGTTTCTTTTTTTTAGGATAGATAAGGCTCAACACATGCAATACTGTTCAACTGGAATATAAAAGTCCCAGCTGTTACATTTCCCCCTTGGAATGGATTCCGAGTCAGTGGACTCTAGATTTCTTTGGCTTCTGTTTCTTTGGCTGTGTAAATTGTGCAGTCAAGAGGAAAACAGATAGTTTTGAATTGTTGGGAAATTTTTTGTGATTTACCCAGGAAAAAACTAGTTCAGAGGTGTTCCAAAAATATAAAATTATTTTTAATTGGATTTGATATTGTCTAATGTAGTGCCAGGTGCCTTGCCAAACAAGTAGATTTATGTTTTTGAGGTCTAATGTAAGATGTTGGTATTATATAAGTTAACCTATTTTCTGTCAAAGCACTTATATGGGTTGAATAATGGAACTTTAGTATCAGCTCTACAAAAGTGTTTTTGATAATATTCCAGATGGAAAAATCAGGGTGGAAAAGTTTGTAATTGAGAATTTGTAATTGGAGAAGAATTGTAAAAATGCGAAGACAATAGCTGTACAGAAGACACCAGAGGTACATTAAGTACTCTGCTAGGGAAAAGTATTTATCTTAAAATTTATGTTTTCATTAATGACCTCAGAAGGAGGATGATGGAACCTGCCAGTGAAATCAACAAAGCTACTGATGATTCAAAGTTAGATGGTATTAAATCTGTATCTGGGAAAATCTTGATGACTAAGAGTCACAGAATAAAATAGGGTGAAATTTAATGCTAAAAAAGTGCAAGGTCAGTAGTGAATTTTAAGGGGATTTAAGGAATTCTATATGCATTGCTATAAGCTTGAAACTCGGACATTGCAAATGCAGAAGTGGAGAAATAGTTTATATTAGGAGTTACAGGATATTTGCATAAATCATATACTGTGCTGTTTTAATCATGTATTTTGGAAAGATTAATTCAAAACAGAATAGGTACAAGATGAGCTCCTACAGTTATTAAGGTGAAGAGCAGCCATCTCATGAGGGGACTAAGTTTCATGTTGCTTTTTTGTTCGGCAAAAAGTCTGAGGCGGTAGGTAATAGTTCTCTGTACACTACCTGCTGGGCTTGGATAAAAAATAGCTCTTCAGGCAGTAAAAGCAGCTGTTGTAGCTGGGGTGAGCTGCTCATATCACTATTAAGATGAGCACACCCCGTGGTGAATCGGCACAGCCTGAGTATCAACAAAGGAACGGATCACAGATACCTACTTGCTGGTGAATAGTGGTTTGTGCTTGCTTCCTGCAGGAATTATGGGAGGTAATGTGCTAGAACTTAGTGGAAAACTTCTTTCAAAAGGGTGGAACTGATTGCACCGGAGTAGGTAGGAGTAGGTACTGATTCAGGATTATTATTTTTAAGGCTCTGAAGAATAGCTTTGACCAGCTTTTGCTCTAGTAAATTTAACTGTACTTCTCTGAAGGGCTGTGGTGTGAAGGCAAACAGTCCTTGGCGTCTTCATTTGTTAAGCAGCTGTGTGTTTTCATCAACTGCTACAGATCCAGTGAGGCCATTGAGCCTTGAGTTAAAGAAAATGAGAAACGTGATTTGAACTTCACTCTTCAGAGGCAATAGTAATGAGGGGGGTGGACTGCACTTACAGGTGATGTTTAGGATGATGTGAAGGGCTGCTGGCACATAACACGGCAGGGGACAATGAAGCAGTGCTTTGCTTTTGTAGTGGTTTCTGCATGGTCATCTTCTCCCACCATCACAGCATTAGTGTGAAGCACCAGTGCTGTTATGCTGCTGGGTGTCAGATTGTAGTTATCTGGGCAGTTGCTCTCCTCTTCAGCATTCAGTTGCAGAAAAGCTGCAGATGAAAATTAAATCTAAGGATGCCACTAGTTGTCCGCTACATTGTGAAGAGCTCAGTGCAGTGAGGTTAAGCTTGACTAATTTATTTTCTGAGAAAAACACCAAAATGCTATATGCCAAAGATTCCAAAATACTAGTAGGCTATTTTCAGGATGTGCAGATACAATAATTCTTAGATACCACAGTGTCATAAAACACTCAACAAACTTTGCAGGTCACTTGAATATTAAAAAGGTTTCTGCTGGTTTTGATTGTTTCTTTTAGCATATTTTCACAGAAGCATCTAGAAGAGTGCTTTCTCCATTTTTGGAGGTTGATAGGGTCATTTAAGTTGAAGGGATCTCAGAAGGGGTCTAGTCCAACCTCCTGCTTGAAACAGGGTCAGTTCTGAGATCCAACCAGATTCCTAAGGTTTGTATTAAGTCAATTCTTAAAAACCTCTAAGGGTGGAGACCCCACAAAATCCATAGGCAGTGTGCTCCACTGTTTCCAGGCGAAAAGTGTTGCTTTATGTCCTGTCATATTCCAATTTATACCTATTTCTTGTCCTTCTGCTGTTACAGCTGAAGAGCCTGGCTTGGTTTGCTCACTAATGTCCCCATGGGCACTGGTGGGCAGCTGTTAGGTCTCATTGATGCCGTCTCTGCTCCAGGCTGCACAAGCCCAGTTACCTTCTCCCCACGGGACCCACCCCACCCATTGCAGTGGTCTGCTGAATTCATGTACCAGCTGATTCCCCCACAGAGCAATTAACTAAAAAGCCAATTTCCACAAAGGAAGAAACTGTCTTTTTGTGAAATGGTATTTTAAAATATAAAAAAGTTACCAAAAATATTTCAGAAAAGCAATGTTCTTTACTTAAAAACAACGGAAAACCTGCTAAACTCCTTGCAGGTCTTGAGAACACAACTTGAATCGCTCCATAGTGCCACTGTCTGCCATGTAAGTTAGACATGACAGCATAAAACTGTCAAAACAGCTCTTCTCTCTTTTCTAAATGGAAAATTTGACAGGCTTTTTTTAGTAAGTGGCACAATTTTGAAGAAGGTACTAGCTATATATATTATTAAGAGTTACATTTTTGCCAGGAAATAATAAAAGCTGGATGTCCCAAAGTAGTCACTGGCATTTAAAAAAAAAAAAGCCACCAAAAAACAACAACCAAAAAAACCCACAAACAAACAAAAATCACTTTCCAAATCATATGTCCTAGCTAATTGCTTCTTTCCAGTCTCTTCTTTTGCACTGGTAAGATCATTGGAGTATAGAAATATAATCCTTTGTATTTCATACACTTCGCAAAGCCTAGAGGTAAACATTTTGTGAAAATTTTGCAGTTCCCATAATTATAGAAATAATTTTATTATGTGCTTTGCCATCTAGTTACCACCTCAGTCTTACTAGTTTCACCAAGTTGAACTCCCCAGAAAAGGAAGAGGGGATCTGAGGATCTGAACCTCGTATTCTTTTTATGCAGAAAAATTAACGTTGACTGAATTAAGACTTAAATTTCTTGATACAGGCAGTTGCATAGCCAATAATTTGCTAAAATGGCAGGGTCGTTTTTATTTGAACAGACCACTGTTCAAAACAGTGCTATTTTATGCATAGTAAATTCTACTTTTTAATTCTTGCTTGCTTAATTATTGTTGTAATGGTTTCATTTTAGGTAAGTGGTCCCATACCTTCAGTTCATAATTTCTGTGTTTGTTTTGTAGTTGACTTTCTCCTGTTGTCAGAAGAAGAGGGTAGAAAAGTGACATAATTGGAAAAAACAGTTATGTAGAAGCTGTCTAGCAGCTACACTATGTACAAATGCAGCCTGTCATGAGCCATGGTTCTGGGAGCGCTCCAGATCTAGATGACTTTATACAATCCCTTTAAGCAGTCATCTATATCGCTACCCCAATGTTTCTCCCTTGGGATGGCAAACAAGAAACAGCAAGGCAAAAGATAGGAAAAATGATACGCTGATGCAAAATAGGTAGAGAATCTGGCCATTGTAACTCAGAAAAAAAGGAATTCTGTGATATAGGAGGATGAAACTGAGAAGTAATAGAAGTAACAGAGCTGGGAATGCAAGACAAGGGAGACAAGAGGACCCCCAGAGGGTGTGTGGCTGCATTTCACCCCTAGTAGCTCATCAAGTTTGCTTTGTCCCTGTTAGAACCAGCAAATGAAAGATGAAATGAGAACCAAACACAACTCCCTCACCTCAAATCAGGGCAACTGGGGAGGAAAACAGAGCTCACAAAGAACCAGTGCTTTCTTGATTTGATCAGTGGCTTTTGGCGTAGCACCTGTTTACAACTTCAAGAACACTTAGCTCTCTTAAACAAAAACTCTAAGGGGAAGTTAAGATACTTAACTTTACTGTATCTTTGTGTTATACATATTCTGAATCTCAAAAGCAAAAGTGGTCTGCTGCGCATAAGCATGTAGAAAGATCACATTTTGGTCTAAAGTTTTTCATTAATTCACTTTGACTTCTTCAAGAAAGATCCCCTGTTGGGGATATGCATGCATATTTATGTGTATATGTAAATAAATAAAATAATTTATGTGTATGTATAAATAAATAGTAAAATTTTGAGTACTTGCTGGTTCATTCAGAAATGCCAGAACATGTTCTGTTGGATGGCTCAATCTATAACAAATATTTTTAAATGCAATATTCAAAATTAAAAAAAAAATATGAGGAACTTTACAAGCCTTTACATATTTATTGTTGCAATACCTTTAACTTTGATTCCTATGTCTTACAGGTCTGCAACTTAAAATCAGAGCCTGACTGTGGAGGGGAACTCTTAATAGGTATTTATTAGGTCTTTTTTTACAAAATAAGCAGCAAAACAAGCTCATCTGTTTAGAGCAAATAAAACCTAAAACCAAAGAGTACCCCCTCCCCAATGACAAAATCTTGATTAGCAAAATAAGTACTGAAGGCAAGATTGTGACTCTGAGCATGCTGCCATCGACAACAGTGGTACTATTATTTCAGAGCAAAAGTGAAAGATAGAGATTAAAGTCTTCTATTTCTATAAATGCAAACAGCGAACTACCTGCCACATAAAGGATCCTTAATCCTCAGTGTACACGCAAGACAATTTCTGCACTTCATTTCCTTCAAGGGCTGTGAAGGTGTGTTGGTTGATCAGTGAAACGCAAGGCATTTTAAGATTGTTCTTTGAAGTGAAACTTCATGTTTGTATTATGACGTTTTTTATGAGACTCTGCAGTAGTCAGTTACCAGAAATAAGATTAAAGCTACTTCTTAGTCCATTTGCATATTGACAGAGAGAGAGATAGATTGTGCTTATTCAGAAGAACGTCTGCATGTTTTATACTGTACTGTACAACCAAGAGTAATGCTTAAAGCTTTACAGTTATATTTGCTATATAAGAGTTAGTGGTGAATAACCTCTTTATAACATCAGCATATGTAGGAGATGCTTCCATCCGAACTTGAGCTGCTCTCTTGACCTTGAAATGTGCTGATTTCCCATCTGTTGGGCTGTTCTCGTTCTCTTCTGTCAATCACATAGCTGCTGTTTCTCACTGTTGCTAATTAGGGTGATAGAGCCTCCCATTATTAGGTCTAAATTAGGTAACTTGCTCACAAATCCAGCAAATGCTGAATAATGCATTTCTGTATGGTTTACGTAGGCTTTTAGAGGCTGTATGAACATGTGTAGTGGGTGAGGGGCTTCACAGGGTGCATATACCTGCATTCACACCTATGTCAAAAATAGATCTGTTAGTTATGGTTTGTGGAGATGTAAGATGTGAACAAATAGCTGTTTTGTCCATAAATTATTTTAAAATAGTACCTATTATGCCATCACTATTTTTGCAAAGAGTAGTTACAGATGGAATGATGAAAGACTCAAATAATTGACACCAGCATCATTGGTTGTTTCTGCTATGTAATTGAAAACAGTGCTTCTGAGTTTACCATATTATTTCCTACTGGAGTATTAACAGTTATTATACAACCAGCTGTTTAATTTTGAAAATACTTGTTTTTTTTAATCTTGAAGGTGCAAACAGTATGTGAATTTAAAGTGGATGACTTTTTCCACAGTAACTCTGCCTATCACCATTCTGCACTGCGACGAGTGTATGTTGGCTTATCTCTTCCATAATGTATCTCTGTTTACTTGAGGATAATCATATACCACAGTGAGCAAACCAGTGAAGGAGCCGTTAAATTGTAGACTCCTATCTAGACTTTCTTATGGTTACACAAGCTGGGAATAAGAGCTTTTTGGTTGTGACTGGGAGGGGACAACTTTTCAAGTTTTTTTGTTGTTTCTTTTTTTTCTCTCTATAGAAATAAAAAGCAGTAGAGATGAAGGAGATGCCTGATGTGGTAGTAGCAGAGTAAGAATTCATAATAAGTTGTCACATTTAATCCTTTGCTCCTGGGGGAACAAGATTAAAGACTGTGGCTGAACTTTCTCTGTCGCATCCTGGGTTCTCTGTGGCTGTTTTCACCCTACAGTTGTTTTGGTAGGACTGCAGTATATTTAAATAATGCTTTCTGATTCATTAGGTTTTAATTTGGCAATATGGATGAATAAATTAAAGACTCTCCATGTTCTCATTCTAGTAATGAAAATGCTGATGTGTTTGGGAGGAGTAGTATAATTTAGGAGATGTTCTTGAAGGTTGTGGCAGAAAATTAGCAATATATTAATTAGTTATTGCTTGTTAGTTTTCTTTCTCCCAACTTTAACAATGTTGCAGTAGTACGTTTTTGTGAACAGAAATGCTTACATATATGTTTGTGTGAACTCTAAAATCTTGAACTTTTTTCAGGCATTACTGTAAAACACACACCCACAGAGAGATCTTGTTTTTTGGCAGGGCGTACAGTGATCACACTAGGCTGTGTTTTTCTGTATTTGCAGCATTACGTTATTCTGTATGTATTAGTGCTGGTGCTAGGTTTTTAACCTGTTCAGATGCTAAAACACTTGGGAAATATAGTTTATCATACAATCTTATATAATTAGTGTTTCTCATTTTAGTTAGATGAATGCAACATTAATTACACTTTAAAAAAAGTTGGACCATAGAAAATATTAGTATCAATAGTTAGTTAAAATAATTATTTTCTAAAGAGTCTTCTGATATTTAGTTTCAGACTTTCTATTGTATTGTGATACAGCACATAGCTCCATATTGCCGATTGGAGGTGGCTTTCTTTCATTATAGGCCTACATAATATACTTAATATGGTCTTTTAGATCCTTTGTGTGGTACTTAATAGAAGAGTGATTTGGGCAGATGTAATATGCTTCAGAGAGGTACACTGTTCTCCTTTCGGTGTCTACCTAAGTTTTCATCATAATTCCTTTTTTTATATTGCTAACAAAATATCTTCTATGAAAATACTTTTTCTTGTTATTTGAATCTTTTTTAATTTAGTAATGAAGGTACTGATTCAAGACCAGTATATTAGAGTAAGATAGGTGAGGTTTTCCATATTTCTTCTTGTGTGATAAAAGAATTCCTTTTCATTCTAGAAGGTGGGTGTTGGTCTCTTCTCCCAAGTAACAGGGAATCAGACAAGGGGAAACAGCCTCAAGTTGTGCCAGGAGTACTTTAGATGGGATATTAGGAAAAAACTTCACATGGAAAGGGTTATCAAGTGTTGGAACAGGCTGTCCAGGGAAGTGGTGGAATTGTCATTCCTGGAGGTATTTAAAAGACAGATAGATGTAGATGGGTTTAGTGACTTTTTTTTAATTATTATTTTTTTGTCAGTCTTGGGTTGATGGTTGGACTTCATGATCTGAAATGTCCTTTCCAACCTAGGCAATTCTGTGATTCTAAGCATTTTTAAAACAATCAGGTAGATAATACCATCTATTTGTGCTATCCTGGTAGTGCAGTTTTATCACAGAATGGTTAGAGTTGGAAGGGGCCTTAGATATCATTGAGTTCAAACCCCCCTGGCACTAGAGCAGGTTGCTCAAAGCCCCATCCAGCCTGGCCTTGAACACCTCCAGGGATGGGGCATCCACAACTTCCCTGGGGAACCTGTTCCATTGCCTCACCACCCTCACTGTAAAGAATTTCTTCCTGAGATCTAATCTAAATCTCCCCTCTTCCAATTTAAAACTATTGCCCCTTGTCCTGTCACTACAGTTCCTGACAAAGAGTCCCTCTCCAGCTCTCCTATAGGCTCCCTTCAAATATTATAGGCTGCAATGAGGTCTCCCTGGAGTCTTCTCTTCTCCAGGCTGAACAAGCCCAGCTCTCTCAGCCTGTCAAACATCCCTCATCCTGTTTTAGGGGTATATGCTGGATGTTTTCTCTGGTGGCATAGTGGAAGGCTGTTTGGGAAGGGCTGTGAAGCGGGGTGTTGTGGTCCTGCCACCGTCCCTCGTGGAGAGCAGCATCCCAGCATCCCACCACAGAACAGTGCTGGAGGGGAAGCTCTGACCGTAGTGTTTGCAGCAGTAGTTTCCCAACTTTGATCTGGTCAGATGGGGAATCATGGAAGCATATTGCCCTTTAAAAATGTTTTCAACTGAAAGTGGGATTATACAAATAATTAATGTTGGTCCATGAAAAATCTTAATAGGTAGGAGGTTTTTTTGTTCCCGCTCTGCCAAACTAGGGGCTTGCATTATGGAAAGACAGTGCAGAAGGAGGAGATGACAACATCATGTGCCCAAACAACTAGCTGATAGTAGCATTTTTGTTGAATAACTCAATTATAAATGTTAATATAGCTTTTAAACAAGGCACAAATGGTTGTGTAAATACTGAGAGCCAAGCACAAGTGTTTTATGGAGCTGTCACCATGCAGGGGTATGCAATAGAGGAAACCAAGTGTTTCATTTTGAAAGGAGGAAGATTAATGAAGCAAAGCATGCTGATAATTATAGTGCTGCTACAGTGTCAATGAAGTATCGGTTTGCTTTTTTTTTTCCTGCTCTAATGTCTTCGTTATATTTTGTGGATGACTTTTTGATTCATTATGATCTTCTACAAATTAATCAAGTGACAGAAATATAATGCAGTGGAATATAACTGGATTGTATATACCAAGAGTTCTTTCTTGACCATGTTATTATTAATCTCTAATTGTTTTCATACAGTGGTATTGTGTTGCATTATTAGTATTTTTGTTTGTGTGTGTAAAGGTAAAGCAGAATGGAAATCTGCCTTCATGCACACTGGATTACTATCTTCCTTTTGCTAATGGTTCATTATAAGTATGGCAGACGACTTCTTGGAAAAAAAATTGAAGTAAGCTGTAATGCAGACTCTTTCAGACTAAATGCCTTCAATGCAACAAACCACTTACTGTTTCTTTTGGTAATAGACATTTGATCTGTCTCTTCTGAATGTATTTATCGTAACCTATTTGGCTGACCCAGCAAATATGACTTGAATAAAAATGCCAGGTGGATGTAAAAAGACAAAGGATTTTCTCTGTAAAAACAGAAGTCTGAAGCACTTAGCTTTTTTGCATTTTTTTTTTTCCTAACCAGTGGCGGATTGCAGATTATGCTTGACTATGATGTTCATCAGCAAAAAAGACTTTTTCACTAAAACCTTTCAGAGGTTGAAGCCCACTGAAACTAACGGGTGTGATCTGGGAGATCTGCAGATAAACCCTGGTAGCTGTGCCTTCTATTCTCATGGAGACTTTAAAAGCTGTAAAGGGAACGGTGATGAATTGCCTTGGTTTTACCTGCCTTTGCTCCTCCTCCAATTAGAAGATCTCTGAGCCTATGGGGAAAAGCCCTGTTTTTTTTAAGACAAGTGGCTGGAGTAGCAGTCACCACCCAGTTGAAGCACAGACAGGTGAGAACTTACCCGAGTACTGCAAGTGAGAATTGCACAAGGGTTTTCAGGGAACTTGGGGAATGAGGAAAGGACTCATTCCTTGACTTTTGTTCTTTCACAGCAAATTGTTGGGTTTGGCTTCAGGTATGGACTGTTGCCCTCTGCATGAAGAGACCTTGGAGATCTTGAGTGGTGAACGTCAGTGTTTTATATACAGAGTAGAAAATAACTAGTTAAAATAGTTTCCTTTTTTTTCCTCCAGTCATGGCATAATGCTGGTTGTGTAATTGAAATAATGGAAGAGAGTAACATTAGCCATCATTCTATTTTGACGTATTTTGTCTGCCCTGTTTGTTGATGGAGGCAGTGGACACAATCCATGCAAGTGCCTAACTTTTTTTTTTTTTTTTTTGCATTTCAGTGTCCTCCTCAATTCCAGGGTTCCTTAGTCTGAATTCTCTACAATGTATCTTTCAGGATGAATGTAACCTCTATGGAATGTACAGGACTGGCTATTCAATTTGATTTCTGAGCAGCTTTTGGCATACTTTTGACAGTGCTGTAAGATCATAATCTGCATTAAGACATATTTTTCTAGCTCCTTTTTATACTTTGTAAAAATATGGGTATATAAATTATAATAACACTTAGAATCTTTGACAAAGCAGTGTTCTTACGTTTTTGCTTCTTCCTAAGGGAAGAGCTTCAGCAAAAGTTTATTTGTATTTATATGAAACTAATAATTTTCTAAGAAATCTCAGCAAGGTTAAATAGTATGGCTTAGCCATATTTTGTTTTCCATTTGTCTTGCAAATAATAATGAATAGGCAGGTGTTCTAGGAAGTACATGTCTGTTCCATTCAATTACTACTTTTCTTCACCCACTGAATATGTATTTTAGCTACAGCACTGCCCTTTAACTATCATTTAAAATTTAAATAAAGATGGCATTAATCTTTATTTCAGATTTAGTTTCTAAAAATGCCGCTTATATTTTCAACACCTTGTCCAAGTAATATATATTTAAAACACCTGTTAGTGAAAATGACACTTGTCAACCTTGGCAAAGTTTGACTTCTATTAAAATTGACACCTGCTGGTGGGGAACGTTCTCTGAATTGGAGATGTACTCAGTTTGAAAATTTGCCAATAAAATTTAATCTTTATTTCTGAGTTAGATAGGAATAAATAAAATTTAACTGTTTTTTTTTTATTATTTAAAACATCAACTTATTTTCTGCTTTTTATAGAGACAAAGATTAATTGAAACAAAAGGACAAGATGAAGATGAAAAATAAGGGAAGACAAAATTCATTACAATTTTTTTTTACTCTAAGGAATTCAGAAAATGTAAAATATAGCAATGGTAAATCACTTCATATTGAAGTATTACCGAAATATTGGCAATCTAAGTTTTATAAAGCAATTTTTTTATTCATGGAATGTGTGGGGGAGTGGTGGTTTGTTGTTTGTTTTTTTTTAAACTCTGGCCTTCTTTTCATCTAATGTTTGTATGGTTTCCCCAGATTGTTTTATTGCATCTTTGCAGTCATCCAAGAAAATGTTGAAATAAAGTCTTCATGAAAAAAAGAACCCAAAACAAACAGTTCCACTACCTGTACTTCAGGAGAAGAGGATAATTTTCCTAAAGGAGGCTGTTGCTATACCAGCTCGCTCTGGGTGGTTTCAGCTATTAAATGTTCAGTAATGTTTGGATCTTAAAAGTAGTTTACTTTCCCTGTGCTTATTAAATACAACACGCCTGCCATACATGAGAATATCTATTTTCAATTTCTAGTTCAATTAAGGTAAGAAGGTTTTTGTGAAAATTCAGAGCCGGTGTCTGCAGTCACTGCAGTGTATGCCCAATGGATGAGCTAACAAACCTTTTGAAGGAAAACCAAATTGGACTCCAAAGAGGGGAAATACTGATCCTGCTTTGTCAGCAATGTGTATAGACAGAACTGTGCCCATGAAGTCAAATTGAATTAGTCCTTAATTAAAGGTAATGCTGTACAGTTTAAATAGTGCTAGCAAATAAGTGCTATGGGACAATTAAGGGACAATTTATGTCTCCTAGTCTTTCCTGTGACTAGTTTATTTTGGAAAGAGATATTTTGATGTAACAAAATAATACTAAAAAACCTGCTTTTTTTTTTTTTTCTTTCCAAAAAGGAAGATTCTGAATTAAGGTTAGGGAACTTGTCCAAATACACATTTTGGTGGTATGTCCAGTCTATCAAGTAATTTATAATTTCAAACAGCTAGAAGCAGAGCAAAGTAATTTCAAAGCATGCAATTTTGGGGTTTTGTGGGGGGTTGTTTTTTTTTTAACTGCTTAGGTTGCTTTTTAATGTGACTAATGTAATGCTTTATTTAGCAGAAGGTTCATGCAGCAGTTGTTGAGAGCTTCATATAAAACTCAGTATTTCCTATTTTTTTAATCTTGTCTAAAAGATTGCAAAATGTCCTCTGATGTAGTATGAACAGGCATAGGTTTATTATCAATTGTAGTCAAGTTTCATGCTTTAATATACTTTTGCTGGTGTTTATTCCACCTGTTTGTGGCTGGTGCTTTCAGCTGCATGGTAATCTCTGTATAAATTGCTATTTTTTTTCCTTTCATCTGAAATCACCATCATTCTTCCACAGATTTCTAAAGTTTTGTAGTGTTTCTTTGCAGTTAAAAAAAAAAAGATTTCTAATCTTTCATCTTTTGATTCAGTTTTGGATAGCTAGATGAGGAGTAAAATTTGGAGAGCTTCACAAAAAGTAGAAGATGCAAACTGGAAAAAAATGTAGCAGGTTCTGGAAAATATCTGCCTATGAAATTGGACGTTTGATGTTTTTTCATGTGAGAATCAAGAGTGAGGAAAGGACCCACGGAATTTTTACGTAAATACTGAGAAAATAAGGGACATCCATTTTGGAAGTTAAGGCCTTGCTACTTATCTCAGCCTCTTGACAGGACTATTTCTTACTGGAACTTTGAACTTGAATTGCTGAAATTCTGATCTTCCAAGAATTTTGAGAGTGCATTTATATATAAAGTCAAAGAAACAGTGGAAATATGTCTGAATAGTTTTCTGAAATACCATCTCTTAAGTTTATTGAATTGAAATCTTTAGTGGTTACTGATTATTGAGTCTTGAATGATATTGGAGTATGTATTTAAGATGTATGAAGGCAGCCCAGGAATGTCTATTTTACGTATGTCTTGTTGCCAGGGTGAGGTTTGTGACCACTGGAACATGCCAATGTTGCTGATGTGAAAGCTTCATCAAGAAATCAGCAAGATGCTTTATATGTAGGAAGTAAAGTTGAAAGAATGAGTTGAGAGAGTACTTGAGAGAGTATGGCTTAAAAAAAAAAATAAATATCATTGTAGTGACTTAAGGATGTTATTAGAGAAACGTTGTGGCATTGAAGTGAAATAGTTAGTATTAAATTCTGCTTACAGGGAGCCCCGTAAATCTGCACAGCAGTACATTATAGTGGTGTGTAGTTCATGTACTCCCATGAAGAATCTTTATAACCACTGTGTCATTGTATCTGTCTGAGTCACAACTTTGTTAGTGTGTTAAAGATAGTGCATTATAGATTATGGTATTAAAAAGAATGAATCAAGTTTACTTGGCTGTGGTGTTAAATACAGAAATAACAGTCCTCTATCATGATTCCATAAGTGCAATTTTGAATGGAATTTTGATATTGAAACTTACTTAAATATCTTCCTTGCTCTTCTCTTGAGTATAAATGATAAGAATTACAAGGAAACTGTTAACTATGAAATAGTGCATAGTGATTTTTTTTCAGTAGTTTTTCTGGATTAAAATTACTAGTAGAAAATAAACACAGGAGACATTAATTAGTTTTGGAATTACTGGAAAGCATAGATTTTGTGTAAAGCATTTAGGTGTAAAGAATGCGATCAGTCACTAATTCTGATCTCACACATATCACAGCCTTTAACTGCTTACCTCTCTATTAAACTTGATGCTTGTTTTCACGGAATCACGTGGTTGAGTGTCAGACAAACCCAGGAGAAAAATCTGTCTGCACATCTCAGTTACGTTACTGTCAAATGTTCTGTAACATACTTTTAAATGCCAGGCATTGGTCTTGCTATTCCTCTCACCTTTAAAGATAGTTATGCAAAATAGTCAAGATCTCTAAACTTCTTTTGATTAACAGATTAAGATTAAACACTAGGAGTGTTTTATGTTTTTCTTATCCCTGAGTTCTTGAAGGAATATGATTTTTATAGCTTTTTCCTTGTTTTTAATTTTTTTGAAACGTAACACCATAAATTGAGTGTTTTGGGCTTTACATGTGCTATGCAGAGATACATGTAGTTATCAGAGTCACTTCTTATTACATCAAAGATTTTTTTTTTTTAAGTGTGTTGCATTGGATGGTAATGTTGAGCTGTATAGCTGTTATAACTTGCATCTTCCTAAAGTTCCTTCTTGATTGTCCAATATGTTCTTTGATATATAAATTTATATATCATCAAAAGTTACTAAAAATCACACTATTCAATTATAATTCCCCAACAAAGTTTTTTTATTTATTAATTATTTAATGAATTATGGTTTGTTTCTTCCAAGCTTTTGTGGTAGCTTTTATTTTTAACATAAATATAAGGTATTTGTGAACTTGCCAATTTTCAGTCCATTGATCTAATTGTCCTTTAGTCTACCTCCTGCCTTTCCTTTGGTTTCTCTCCATGACTGTTTAATAGTTACTTCCAAACAAATACAGAATCTGTCAAAAATTTAACTTGTTAAAGGAAGCTCAACTAATGCCTTTACTAGGGCATTTACGTTAAGTGCCTTTACATCAGCCTTACGCTTGGTCTGCGTGGGTGGTGCTTATGCTCGTGGACACCCTGGTGCATATACTCATGTCCAGCCACTTGCCCAGCCCAAAAGAGTTGAGAATGGGGGAAAAGTGGGAAGGAAGAACAGCATAAAGTGGCCACATGAAAAGAAGGGCGGTTTATGAGTATATTGGATGAAATTCTGTGTAACACCAAGTAATATCAGCTTTTCTGCTCAGGGAATAACTTTTTTCACCAGTGCACTACAGAGTTATAAGCGTGCCAGCATGTATATTGTAAGTAGATCCCATTATGTGCTTACCTTTATCAAATTAACTTTTGAATTTCTCTAAGAATGGAAGTTTTTTTGAGATGTATGTTTTCCTTTAACTTTGACATTTTTTGTTTTCCAATATGTTAATATGAGATTATGGTGATTTTACTTGGATATAATATTCTGCTAATGTGATTGTAGTTATCTGGGGTATCGCAGTTGCTTGTCTGAGGGTGACACTGTGCTTTTTTTAGTCATTTGGAATTTTCGTCTTATTCCATGCTTTGTTAATAATTCATACCAGTGGCGTGAGGTGACATCAGTTTTGCTATAGTGCTGTCTGATGACTACTGTTGAAATTTTAAAAGCCTGTCTTAATTATGGTTTTATTTATCAGTTTTTTGTAATTCATATAGTCTGACTTTGCCAATTTCTAGTTTTTTCACCGATTTGATATTCTTTTATATGTACATATTCATTAGCTAGTTGGACAAGATAGCCTTTAATCTTACTTTCTTCCTTATGTTGGTCTTTTTTCACTCTTGGACTCTTGACCTTCTGTCTCTGCCCTCATTAGGGTGATGATCTACCGTCTATTCACATTTTGCTGTTAGTGCATCTTCCAGCATCTTTTTTTCTTTCTGATTCAGCTATTTTTCTCTCTGTTAGACATCATCTTTATGAACAATCCATTGAGTGAAAAGTTACAGAACAGGAGCTCTAAATGCCCTGAAGGTTACTCTAATTAACTTGCTTATGTATTTTTAGAGGGTATGTTCTCTAGTATAAAGCTTGTTCTTTCATAAGCATAGTTTTTTTCCCAAGTGTTTGAGAAAAAAAGCTTTGCTCCTTTTTGGCTGTCTTTATCCTTTTGGGATCAGTATGTCTGAGTATAAAGACAAGGAGCTGGCAGAGATTGAGCTCAGTGAGATGTTTCAGGAAAAAGCCTCTTATTTGCATTGTTTAAATCAAACCAAGAATGAAGTAGTTTATTAACGATACGTAATTAACTGATGATTGGTATACTGCCTGTTTCCAGGATCAGTATAAGCAATACAATAGATAAACCACAATAGTGGGCACTTACCAAAATGTGTAAATTACCCAAGAATTTGTGAACAGCCCTTATTTGCACGCCAGGTATTTAAATCTCTGGCATGAAATGTGGGTTCTCCAGCTCTGCATGTCTCCTGTACTGTTAGTCCTGTAACTCCCCACAACGTGCTGGTGCTTGTCCTAGTAGAGAAGTCCTCTGGAGGTCCTGCGGTGGCACCAAGGTGTGGATCCTCCCGTGTGGCACCCCCAGCCAGGCACAGGTGGCCTGTGGTAATCTGTTGATTCCAGTAGTAGGACTGAACTTAATCAATACTCCTGTTAAATCCTGAGTATGCACTGAAGTGATTTGCTCGGTGACCAAGTTTTGAGTCACTGACAAGTCCCTTGTTTGCCTTAATTTTTCAATGCAAAAGTTGAGCATACTTAATGCGTTATTTTCCCATTCAGTGCAATTGCACTTGAATTGTTGTGGTTTTTAGGGCAGTGACAGCTCTGCATTTTAGCCATTATACATCCATGTAAAAACTGAATTAACTGCTGTGATTTGACAAATTTGCTAACTTTTAAGTATAGAAAGTTTTCTGCTTGACTGCAAAACCTGACCTTGCTAAGGTTAGTGTTATATGAAACTTATAATGCTCACTTTGTTTTTAAATTAATACCTTAATATGATTTAAAATACATCTGTCAACACATACTCAGTCTGACCTCCAGTTTGACTCACCCCAGTAAGCTACTGTTGTAATTAAACTACTGAAATAAATCCATGAGACTGCTGTGCAAAATTCAGCTATCCAGGGAGCGTGTATGCTGTGTCTTCATATTCTTTTTACACAGCAGATCTGAGTTTTGGTTCAGTACCTGATGGAGACTGATAAAGTTTTGTCACAGGGAGGTGACATTGGGAAGGCATTCTTCCACTCTACTTTGCACTGGTGAGGCCACAACTGGAATACTGCCTCCAGTTCTGGGCTCCCCAGTTCAGGAGAGACGGGGAACTACTGGAGAGAGTCCAATGTGGGGAACTAAGAGGATGGAGAGGTTGAAGCACCTCCCTTACAAGGAAAGACTCAAAGAGCTGGGGCTTTTTAGCCTCAAGATGGGAAGGCTGAGGGGAGACATCATGTATGTTTACAAGTATCTAAAGGGGGGTTGAAGGATGATGGAGCCAGACTCTTTTCAGTGGTTTCCAGCAATAGGATGAGGGGCAATGGGTATAAGCTCGAACATAAGAAGTTCCGCTCAAATACAAGAAGAAACTTCTTTACAGTGAAGGTGACAGAGCCCTGGAACAGGCTGCCGAGAGAGGTTGTGGAGACCCCTGCTCTGGAGATTTTCAAGACCTAGCATTTCATATGACCAACTATGATCACAGAATCGTAGAACGGTTTGGGTTGGAAGGGACCTTAAAAGATCATCTAGTTCCAACCCCCCTGCCACGGACAGGGGCACCTCCCACTAGACCAAGTCACTCAAAGCCCTGTCCAACCTGATCCTGAACACCTCCAGGGATGGGGCATCCACAGCTTCTCTGGGCAACTTGTTCCAGTGCCTTTTTTGTTAGAGGAGGACAACCGGTCAATATGTATTGGTCTGCAGTCCCACATTTATGAGAGGTGGTATGACAGGGCAGAGCTCTAGGTAAACACAAGACAGAGGAGCTCACAGTCCTACACAAGCAAGTCAAGTGAAGACTGGAAGAGCAACAGGCAATAAACTGGCTGGTTTCAGGCAGGCAGGACATGGTACCAGGGTGCCAGCAGAGACAGGCATGGAGTCATGTTTCCTGACTCTTTGTGTTCTGAACTATCATGTCATTAATGATGTAGTACTTTGTGTGGATCTTTCCAAAAATATTTTCATAAGGTTTGGGTGATGTGCACCCTGCTAAGGAATTGCCTAACGCTATCATCCCATGAGGGTTTGGAGCTTTAATGTTTTAAGCACGTAGCTGGATTAATTTCCTTCAATTCATATCCTACAGAACCAACTATTATTGATTTATTCCTCATTACAGCTAACATAGCTACACGTTCTTACCTACCTAACAAAAAAATCAGAGGAGTTTATTTTATTAGCTTTAGCTGATAGTTGAATACTGATCCCTGAGACAGATGCTATTACTGCAAAAGTACAGGGTTTTGTGCTGAATGAGTTTACATGCCCCCGTGTTTTCCCAAGAAATCTTGGAAAGTTTGGTTGTCCAAAATTGAGGTTTGGTCACATGATGAGCTTTCTAATTTTTTGCCACTTCAGGAGTCTGACAGCAACCAAAATGATGCTACAAGTGAATTTTTAGTGTGGAGTTATGCCACCCGACATACAAAGCTCAGCTCCTTGTCACAGACAACGGCTGAATGTGCGAGCTGAAAGCAGTCCTGAGGGGTGTCCCTCAAGGGTCCGTACTGGGACCAATACTCTTTCATACCTTGACCAGTTGTCCTGCTTTGAGAAAACCCACAAGCGTTTACTGTCACGTGAACATCTGTGGTAACACCTGATGAGCCCTCCCCAGCCAGAGAGGGGAATCAGGGAAAGCTAGGAAAGGCGAGGGCTGAATTCGAAATCGATTGAATAGGCTAAGAGGAACTACTCAACAATAGTAGTAAAGAACCAGTATTAATGGCCATACCACTAGATGATGTCCAGGAATGGTCCTGGGGCCATTCCAGGAGCAGGAAGCTGGGCACTGCCAGCAGGGGACTGCAAATGTGGGACCCTGCGAGTGCCAAGGCTTCCAGAAGGACGGGGATGGCTGAGGGGTGCAGCACTGGGGCAAGGAGTTCCCTGGGCCGTTGCCATCAAGGGAGAGAGAAGTCCGCAGCCAACTTCTCTAATGGCTATTGAGTGGGACATTGGTGGCATGAAATGATGCTGTTGTGCAGGCGGGGTCAAATGCCCAGGCCTTGCTCCTCTTTGTCCCTGCAGCGGGCAGGGCTGGAAAGGGCTGAGACCTGGAATCCCCCATCCATCCCCCAGCTGGCTCTCAAGCCAGTATTTTCAGCCCTTGAGGCGCTGGAGTCTTGTAAAAGTGGGGTTTTGCGAGCAGGAGAAGAAAAGCTGTTGCAGTGTTGCGCAGTGCAGGAGGGCAGGGAGACAGGCAGTGGGATGGAGTGGAGCGGCAGCAAGTGCGTGGGTGAGAGGC
>JAOTQQ010000023.1:96421388-96464570 GCA_026546715.1 Gallinago undulata
AGGGGAGTGAGCCCCCGTGATTGCCTGCACCGCTGGCGCTGCCTCAGCCCTGAGGATGTCTGGGTGCATTGGTGGATATTGGTGGATGGGATTTGGGGCTCAGCGGTGCTTTTGCACCGCTTTGGTGCCATTCCGTGGTGTCCCCTGTTTCCCCATCCCATGCAGGCACAGACAGGTTCAGGAGCAAACGGTTTGAATGGAGAAACTGCCAATAAAACTTTAATTCAAGAAACTAGAACATAGATACCCCTCCGCCCCCCTCCCCCTCCCTCTGCCCCAAACTCTCCCATCCCTGAAACTATCCCCCCTGCCCCTCCCTCTGCCCCAAACTCTCCCATCCCTGAAACTGTCCTTATCCCACCCTCCCGCCCCAACTGGGGCTGTGGGAGCCGTGGTGTTGCTGCCATTTCTTAGCACGGAGCCCTTCTTCTGCATGGTGTCTTGCTGGCCCAGCGTGATGTTCTGTTTGGCCATGCTTGCCAGGGTGGTGGTGGAACTGTCGCCGATGCCTTCAGGTGGGCCTTCAGGCTTCATGCAGTTGGTGTGGTGTTGTCTGTTACTGCATGGTGCCCTACTGCATGGTGACATCAGTGGGCAGGGAGAGGTCCCTTCCCAGGACGGTGTCCTCCTCCATGGTCACATCTGTGGCCAAGGAGAGGTCCTGTCCTGAGAAGCTTTCCTCCTCCATGGTCACATCTGTGTCCAGGGAGAGGTCGCTTCCCAGGACGGTGTCCTTCTCCATGGTCAAGCCTGGATGAAGTCCTGAATGATGTGCTCCAGGCAATCCTGCTTTAGTAGGGGAGTTGGACTAGATGATCTCTAGAGGTCCCTTCTGACTTTGACAACTCTGTGATTCCGTGAATGAAGCACTGTTACTGGGGCATCAATTACACTGGTGTGCTTTATGCTGTATGCAATTTGGTATATAGGGGCGGAGGATGGAGCATGTAGGTGGTCTGAGGTGGCTTTCTTCTCCACCTTCTAAAACCATGTGTTTCAGTTTGTGAACAATTAAATTTTTAGCTTGGGGCTACTTGCTAATTTTTTGGCTACCGCAGTGCAGTCTTAAAAGTAGTTCTGGAGGCGTTGGCAGAGAGTGGGGCAGAATGTGGGAATTGCGTGTTGCAGTTTAATTCAGATCCTCTACACATTGCTCAAAGTGGAAACCAAGATGAAAGGTATACTGAAATGTTAGAAACTACCCTTAATTTTAATAGCATTTTCTGCCTTTCTATCCATGTTATCTATTCTTTGTTTCATACAGAATTTATAGCATTTTAGGTAATCTCCCGTGTTCCTTTAACTGCTGTTATATGCCTCATGAAATCCGTGCCATCAACAGTAGGTGATTCTGAAGGCACGGAGGCACTTAGGTGGGCAGGAGTCACCGATGTAGGACAGTTTTAATAACGTTTACAAGATGATGATGACTTTTTTTTAGTATTGTGATATTGTAACATTGAGAAAAGATAAATAAACTGATGGCCCACTTGTATTGTACAAGAATGACTCACAACTAGTTTCTTCCCCCCCCCCCCCCAGTAAATAATCTGGCCATCCCACTGTATTTCTACATAGGATAATTATGGTTTTAAGAACCGAGTAGTGTGTAATCCCTTTTAGTTATAAAATAATTTTTGGTAATTAGTTTTTGGAATAATTTTAAATATGTAAATTATCTGTTGGTGACTGGGAGCATTTTAGAAAAAATAGGTTTGCTGAAATTTTTTGCTGTGTATAGAGATTTTTAGCTATAGCAAATGAGGAAAAGTGTAGTGATACATTTCTTATAGGTTAAAGATTAATATTGAATAATGAATAATTAAATTTTATTATACAAACAAGAAGTAGTTCTTATAGAGTGATATTCATAATCAGTTCCCTAGCACTATGGGTTTCTGCCATAGACACTACTGCAATTTAAGTAGCAAAGTTTATCCAGACAGAAAAAAAAATGGACTGGGTGATCAGTGAAAGCAGCAGAGAGCGAGTAAATTAATTTTCATGGATTTTTACTGTGTGCTTGCAGATGCTAGTATTACGTGTTTCTCAGGTGCTCTTGTCCATCCTACCAGGTGGGCATGACGTGTCACACGTAATAATGCATCTGAGAAGTCATTAAGCTAAACAACCGGTCTACCTGGTCCATCAAATGCTGTTCTTCGTGTCTGTCTTTGAAAAGCAGTGTTAATTAGTTTCACATTTTCTGTTGTAGGCTAACACAAAGGACAAGTCCTTCTGCTGCTATTTCATGACCTTTTTAATTTCTGAGAACAGGCTGCAGAGAAGAAAATATTTTTCAGTATCCTAAACATGTATTCTTTCCAGTCTGAAATGTAAGAAGGGTTTTGGCACTAATCAAATTCACATTCAAAATCAGGTAGTCTAAAATAATACAATTTATGTCTATATATATCTTGCTTATTAAGATCTTTTTTCCGCTCACATAAACATCTTTTAAAGAATCAGCTTCAACTTGCTGATTCCAAGTAGATAGGATCTGTGCTTCCCTGTGGCTGTGTTGCAAGGGTGGATTTGTCAACTCAAGAGTGGTTATTCTTTCTTAAGAGAGCAGACCCCATTGCTGTGTCATCAGTATGTTCCAAAAGGAATCCAGAATTCTCCTAAATGATCAGACAGTTCCTTGTCTGTGAGGAAAGGAGTCTCTCCTGGTTGAAAGCTGTTACTGTTTCAATAGGAATGATGTTCTTTCTTTTCTATGTCTTCTTGTTGTTGTTTTGCCTTTTTTTTTTCCTTGCCTAACTACTTCCTATCTCAAGATGCATGAAAACAAGGCTATAGAAAGATACCAAACAAGCACAAAAAAGATATTGCTTTTCCCTGAAGAAATAAACAAAACCTTTAAGAAAATACCCATCGTGAGGCAATACGAGTACCATAGAGAATGATGCATTACAGTGGAGGGAAAAAAATATTCAGGGATATGTCTGCTTATGTTATAATTTGACACTCCTGTTTTGGAACTCAGTGCCAATTATATGAATAACACGAATTATAATAGACTCATTTCTGAATCCATGCATGACAAATTTAAATATTTACAAGAATGGTCATACTTTTATTTCTGCCTACATAATAATTTGGTATTAATTTGGGATGCTTTTCAGGTGTAAACAAGACACAATTATCAAAAATCATGTCCCAGTTAAAAAAGTATACACTTCTAGTATTTCTGAAATAAGAATTATTTCTAATTTAACATGAAGCGGACTGAGTCAGAAATATTGGCATGATGAAAGGCAAATAACCGTATCCTTTCTTAAACAAGTTTGCTTTTACAGACTGTGGAAAGAAGTCTGCCAAAAGTGGAAACCTAGCCTATGCAATAAGGACAGTGACATTTTGTGATAATTTAAAAAAACAAAGCTAAACAAAACAGAGGCAGCTTACTTTGGAGCAGGTGTAGGTAACTATGGAGACACCTTCTAAATGAGAGAAAGGTTTTGGTAGGGAGATGATAGGTAAAGCAGGAGAGAATATGTTATTAGAGATTGGCAGGTTGGAAACTTGCTGCTTTTATAAGTATAAACTCAAGACAATTTCATTTAACAGATAATTGATCTTTTGGGGAATGCTCATTTTTATTTAAGACAGCTTATAGCATCTGACTCCATCACTTTTACATCTTTAGATAGTATTGAGTTGGGAAGTTGTATAAGAAAATTTAGTATCAGAATTATATGTTTTAATTCATAGCTAGTTTTTTGAGTAACTCTATGGACACCTGTAATTTAAGTGTAATAAGCTTTGCCAGCTAAAAATGTAAGCTACGTTTACGATAGCCAGTGGCTATTTATATGTATATGTAACTTACTGAAGATTTATGATCTACTTACTAATTCTTATATTTTTAAAAATTTAGATTTTTGTACGTGTTAGGACTATATGTTTATGACGCTGCTGATGGCATGGGTGTCACAACTGGAACGGTACTGAGTCTTCAGGTTTCATTTGCATTTCACTGCCTCTAGCTAAATTTTTTCAAGGATGTTTTTCTGAATGAAGAGGGTTAGAGAGGGTTGTCACTGAATACATTTGCTCGGAGAAAATGTACTGCTGCTAGAACTATGATAGTTGTATTGGTGTAACTGGAGCTACAACAGGGTTCGCAGCTCATCTTCTACCTTGGGAAGATTCCCCTATGCAGTAAGCGTGACTTAGGCATTTCTGAAGAAAGTTAAAACCATTTGTTGTCCTCTTTACCTGATCTTGACAGTTACAGGTGTTCAGCTATGACAAACCCAGGTTAAATGGATGCTATGTGAAGAGGACACAAAGTGGTTGAGCTCAGGAGGTCTGTGGTTATGAATAAGCTGTGAAATGCCATTGTTTTCTTCTCTTCTCTATTATCTCTGTTTGTGCCTTTTTGTACTGTGTAAAACGCAGAACACTTTTTCTTTTTGAAGTGTGGCCAGCAGGTCAAGTGAGGTCATTCTGCCCCTCTGCTATCATGAGGCTCCACCTGGAGTTCTGTGTCCCAACATAAGAAGGACATGGACCTGCTGGAACAGTTCCAGGAGGGCCACGAAGATGATCAGAGGGCTGAAGCATCTATGGTATAAGGACAGAGTGAGAGAGCTGGAGTTTTTTAGCCTGGACAAGTACCTGAAGGGGGCCTACAGGAAAGACGGGGAGGGACTCTTTGTCAGGGAAGGTAGTGATAGGATGAGGCGTAATCGTTTTAAATGGAAACGGGGTAGATTTAGATTAGATATTAGGAAGAAATTCTTACCCTGGAGGTATTTAAAAGATGGGTAGACATAGTGCTTAGAGATATGGTTTAGTGATGTTTTTTGTCAGTGTTAGGTTGAAGGTTGGACTTGATCTGAAAGGTCCCTTCCAACCTAGACTATTCTAGGATGCTACTGTGTGGGTGTTGAGACACTGGAACAGGCTGCCCGGAGAAGTTGTGGATGCCCCATCCCTGGAAGTGTTCATGGCCTGGTTGGATCGGGCTTTGAGCAACCTGGTCTAGTGGAAGGTGTCCCTGCCAATGGCAGGGATGTTGGAACGATATGATCTGTAAGGTGCCTTCCAACCCAAACGTCTTGTTTGGTAATGAGACTGGCCTTTGTCTATCATCAGATCATACTGGCAACTTCTTTTTTCCTCACAATCGTATATTTTTGAATGATGGTTTCTGAAGTTTTATTTTTGAATGAGCTCATTTAAATAAAGAATTTCCCTGAAGTTCAAGTCTTTACTGTTTGGGAAGATTTTACTCAAAATTTCTATTTTCTCGGTTGGGTTATTGGTTTGTCATCTGTCTACCTTAATGAGATCCAGCATTAGAGGATAGTTAATCTCTGATTCCTCTGGAGATAACTATCTTTGTTAGCTGAAATCTCAGGGAGGTTAGTATAACACGTTCTGTTCAGAGTGATTTCAGCAAAGTACCTAGAATTTGATGTGAATAATTTGGGCTCCGTTGTGTAAATAGCCCAATGTACGTGTTATGTACATAGCTTCTGTACAGACAGAACAGAGACTTCTGGTGCATAATTTAGATTCCAGTTGTGGTATACAATGTACAATCAGTAAATTCATTTAGCAGGATGATTAATAATCCCTTCTCCACCTTCATAACATTAAAAGATATTTTTTTTTTACATGCTGTCTTAGAGAGAAAAAGGTACTGAAGCTGTTCACAAACCATTAACTGTTCCAGTCCTAAGATGTTGGACATATATAATGGAAAATGAAAAATTAATTTTGTAACCACAGTTCAATAGTCTTACTTAACTAAGGACTGCATTTTATAAGATATATAATTAGGAAAATGTTCCTGGACCTTTTTAATAATTTATCTCATTACAGTTCCCACTTTTAATCAAATACTCATTTATGCTGAAAGCCCTTTTTTTAAAAAAAATGTAAATAAATGTCTGTCAGATGGGCAAAGAGTTAATCAAGTAGATGCCACTGACACTTTTAGTGCCATTTAGGTGCCTCTTTATAGCCTGGGAACCTGCAACTTTATCTGTCATCTGTTTTAAAGCTGCTGCATAACAGTAAATAAACTGTTCTAATTTCTCTCTCAATTCAGAGTTCCCAAAACCTGACTGAACAGGGCAGAGAATACCCTTATTCCACAGTTTTTGTAAATTGTTTCTATTTTCATGTGGATTTTTAATATCAACTCAGAGCAGAGTTCATATGTCAAATTCTTTTATGGACTAGAACCTGTGGTGATCATTACTGCAAAAGATAGATGTGTTTGTCCATAGGCAGCTACTCTTTCTCTTTAAACATGATTTTAAAAAAATTGCCTTCTTTTAATTTTTTCTTCAGTATTCCTTTTCTTTCATTTCTGTCTTATTGATTCTCGATAATACTTTTTAGTTCAGACTTGATTCTAAAAGATTATGGAAGTGACTTACATTTAACAGTGGTTTAATATAATAGTTGCTTGTTTAAAGGCTTTCATGTTGCAGAAGATTCAGCTGAGACTAGGCTGTCTCTGTGTGCTCACCGCTAACATAATGATTATTTAATAGGTTCCGTAAGTACTGTGGAGAAGTCTAAGCAAGATCAAACTAATTGGTTGAAATCTTATATATCCATTTTAAAAAGTCCCTTTTTTGTAAAGTTTAATATATACTAGTTGACTATATACAAAATGCATATGTACATATGCCTTTAGGACTTTTTTTCTATTGATGTTATTCTTAATCTCCCTTAGGAACAGAATGTAAATGTAGGTGTTTGTTGGGAATGTATTCTTGTTACAGGACATCTTGTTTTCCCAATTTAGTTGTAAACAGACCGTTTCATCTTTTTTCGTAGCATGACATGCAGTTTATAAATGAGACTCTTCTCCACCTTCTAGGAGTGACTGTCTAGCGGCTGCTCTGATTTTGCTTTTGAATATAAGATTGCCATCTGAAGTGTAACTTAGAAACTTACCATCATCCTGCCTGGCTCCTGTCTTTCTTGACCATTCTCTGCCAATGTCACTACTTTTTGTAGGGGTTTATAAATTTGATCAGTTTTATTTTTCATCTTGTTATGTAACTTACGCTTTTCTCCTCTATAATACCTCTAAATTTCATTTTTCTTTATTAATTTCAGTGATTAAATGATTGTTTTCTTGTTGAGAAGTTATCCCCCATACCCAGTGTTTTAGGCAGTTTGGTGTGCTTAAGGAGTGTTCTGCTCATTAGAGAAAGTATTAGAAAGTTACTGATTTATCAGAATTGCGATTGAGAATTGCAGCCAGGACTACAAGATGGCTTAATATAGGTCAAACTTAAACATGCCATTACATTAAGTCTTTGGATAAAGCATGAAATGGGACTGTGTCATTTCTTTCCAAGCTAGCAGCCAAATGCATGGCTATAAGCATTTTCACTTCCAACCCCTGGGTCTGGCTGAGCAACTTGCCTGTAAAAAAAAAAAAAAAAAAAAAAAACAAAACACAACTACAGATGTAAGTGAAGGTTGTGGGGCTTCTTTTTGTATTTTGTTTGGTTTTCCCTAGACGTAGTTTAATGCTTAGGAGCTCTATTTTAAATACTGTTGTATGACTGTGATTCATCTAATCACCTAAATCTTACCATGTCCACTAGCACTAGAAACTACTTACTATAATATTGATATGGATTTCTTTGCCACTGCAGAATTCGCACTAGGCTGATGAAACCATAGGATTTAATTTTGCCACTTTAAATTTAGAAAGCTATACATATTTACACCCACCTTATTCGGTAATTAGGCAGTTAGATATGGCTTTGCTTAGTTGGTCTTGGCAGAACAATGCGTTTTAATAAAATAGAAAAAAAAAACCAGTTTTATGCAAAAGCTTGGAAAAGAATGAATGTGGTGGAGCTGTATCGGTGTACAAGGGAAGGATAGCAAGAGTGGGATGAATCAAAACCTGCTACTCTGTTACAAGAAACCATGATGCCTTTCTATTAACCATACTTGGCTATTCTAGATTAAGAAAATGCATGGGTCGCTTTTAATTACACTCCCAGTTCTTCAATTACCTTTTTAATATATCAACAGGAATACTTATTAATCAGCTGAAGTACTACCAGGGTAAGCTACATGGTACCAGTAATAGAAATGATCACATTAATTTTTTGAGAATCTCTTAGCTGTTTCTTCAGTAATCTCCAAAGAGAAAGTTCTTGTGGTCTTTTTTTGTCTGTTGCTAAGTGGTTTGGTTTGAAGTGTGAAATTTATGCTTTCTTGTTTAACTGGTATGAACCTGCTGTAAGCCCAGGAGCACCTTTATATTAGGCTATTTAATTCTGTGCTGCTGTCCAGTTGCCTGAAAAATGAGGTATAGTAATAAGCCAGCAATTTGCTTAAAGATATTATCTAAATCAAAATAAAACTAGGTGTTTTTTGTAGTAGTTTGTGCCTTGGCTGTTTCCTGGGATAGAGTCTGTATTATAACATATTCAACTAAGTGGCACTATTATTTAGCATTGATTAGAATTTTTAGGCAGGCAATTTTTATTCAGCGTGACGTTCTGAAAGTTCATTTTCCAAACATGCATTACAGGATTCAAATATTTGTCTGATGTTTTGAGAGGTGCATGAGGATGACGATAATCAATCATATCTAATTAGCTCATGACACACTGTGCTTGCAGTAATTAAACAAGACATTGCTGCTTACTTTCTAATGATTAAGATCACACAGATTGAGAGCCAGCTGTTAATAGCTTTTCTTGCAAGGCTAATGTCATGAACAGAAAATCCAATGATCTGCCCCTAAGGCTATTTTAAAAGAGCTTTTGGTGGACAGGCTGTGATGTAAGAAACAAAATAGATTTTTAAATTTTGCATTTTGAAAGCATCTTTTCAAACTTCCATTAACCTTGAGTTAATATTCTTTCCTGTACGTTGCTATATGCCACTTAAATATTTAGGAAAAACTGTGTTCTGAATTGCTAGAAAGTGATATTGTCACACTACAGTTAAGATCTTCTAAAAGCTTGTGATGCTAATATGTCTTTCACAAATGTATGGAGTGAAATGTTAATCTATAATATTGTCACTAATAAATGCAGACATATAAAAAGAAGTAAGAATAAATTTTAGGAAAACAGTAATTTCCAAGGTGCATATTCCAGATATAATCTGCGCTTTTGTGAAAAATGCACTCAAATGTTTTAAATATCTGTTCTTGATCATCTTTATTTCTGATGCTGAGTCTTATGTATTTCACTAAAAACTTAAAATACATTGTAATTCAGTATCTTTTGTCTTAATTGTGACCTATCCTGGAATCACTGATGTCCATCACATGTATTCCTTAGGCTTTGTTGTGAATGGGAGTCACCTCTTCAAAATGGGTTATCAGAAGTTTGTGATCTTTCTGACTAATTGAGAACAGGGATTGTGGAGACTTAGAAACTGTGAAATGGGGTTACAGCTCTAATAAAAGTGCAAAATGTAATGTCAATCTTGAAATGCTCAAGAGAATTTAAAAATAGTAAGATAAGGATAAGTACTTTTACCAGCTTTTTACTCACTGAGGTTACAAAGCAGCTTGGGCTTTTTTTTTTTTTTTTGCTTAATTCTTTGTGAGTTTGGCTTCAATGTTCGCTTGTTTTAAACAGGAGCTGAAAGAAGGTGTGTGTGTTCCAAGTACATCCTAAAAGTTAGGCAGCTATTATGTCTGGCTGTATGTTGCTCTAGATTAAAGAGGTCTTTTTGTTGATTTTGCAATATTGAAAATAATCTACTGTTAAAAATTAACATTGGCAGTTGCTTTCCAACTGGAATGAAATTCAGACTTGACTTGATTTTTGCTTTCATTTGAAATGTTTCCCTTCAAACTGCTTTAAAATATTGCCCTTCAGACACAGATGAAAGCTGAAGGACTGGACTGCTGGGGCAGCCACCAGTTTCATCAGGTGCAGCAAGATGCTAGTGTTGGAGTCCCCACTGCGGTGGTTCTCCTTGTTGGGAAGGGAGGTGGAAGCAGCTGGTGGTGGGCTACGTGTCTGCGGGCACGCGGAGGGCATGACGGGGGGGTTGTGGTCCTTGCCATGGCTGTAGGTGTGTTCATCATAGTCCTGGGCCTTTGCCTCTGAGATAGGGTAAGCAGGACTGCTGGGCCTAATGGATAGAGTAGCGTTGCCACATCCTTATGTGTGGGTCATGATCCCAGTGATGGAGGGCAGTAGTACTTTAGAGCAGAAAGGTTTTTGATCCAAAGAATTTCTATAGCATTTTCTAACACTTACCTGTAGTAAATGTTGTGACTACCAGCAGTGATAATGATTTTTTTTTCTAATCTTTTTTTAGTTAGATTAGATTTAGTTTGTTATGCATTCATCTGTCAAAGCAAACAAAAAAATGTAAAATTTTAATTAACATTATTATCAGTGTTGTTATTATTTTGAGACAAGCAAATAAATACCTGTACCTGTTAATTGTTACACGATTGATATTGCCTCAGTCTAGACTGTTGGGTGGACAATTGCTTGGATGCTCAGGCTGAGTGTAGTGGTTTGTGTTCTCACTTAAGGCCCCTTAAGCCTGGGTTTACCTTCTGGTCATGAAAGACAAAGGTACAGTTCTTCTTAGGGCACAGTCCTCCTTCAGATTAAGTGCTATAAAAATTATGATCATTAACAAATTTAATTGTGAGTGTCACTCATTCATTGTTAAAGTCCGTAAATGATAAACTTCTCAGGTCTTGAAGTCCGGCAGTTACAAGTTGTTTGGTGCAGGTGTCCTTCTACACCGGTCATGCTTTCTGCTGGATGCAGAGATTGTCATACGCAAGAAGTCATGGAATCAAGTATTAGCATCAGAGACAAATAGATCTGGAAGCAATGGTCTTGTCTGGGATTTTGCCTTGTGAGAGAATTAGTACCTGTACCATTTTGACAGATGTTTGTTTAGTTTTCTCTCAGAATCTCTTAGCGATGAGTGTCCACAATCTGTCCCAGCAATCTGTTCAAGGACTTAAGTTTCCTTATAGCTGGAATATGTTAAAAGGAGGAGATTTTTGAATTATTTTCTAATCTGATTGTTTCATTTGTCATTGCAATAGATTTTTGAAGTACTTAAAACTGTCATTATGTCCTCTTGTCTTGTGTCATTAAACTAAATGACCTGAATTTGTGCTGAATTACTTATAGGTCCCACTTTCCAGATTTCTGATTTTTTTTTTGTATTTCATGTGACACTTTTCAGTTTATTACCTCTTCTATGTAGTATAGTCATGAATCAATACTGACATAACACTGTATAAAAGGAAACAATATACTAGGATGTATTAAATGTGACACTGGTGATGGATTGTTACTTCAGGGACATATGAAATTATTCCTCACATTCATCAGTGTTTAAGGAAACTTCTGTACTACCCAGCTGAAGAACTCCGTTTACTTTTGGACATTGTCTTGTGAGAGTGAGAAAAGGCAAATCAGTCGGAAAAAGTCTGGAGGAGAGCAGTCGAAATACCTGCTTACCTTTATTGCAACAAGAGGATACTGTTGCCAATGTTTTGTTTTCAGATTGAAATCTGATTAGAGAATTTTATCACTAAACCTCTGCACTGTGAATAGTGCTGATAAAATATTTGTCTGGAAATATAATGTGGAATTTCAGCTGGATAAAAAGTTCAAATGTAGTGCTTAAAAAATTTTATTTACAAATGAAGAAAGGTAATTTATAAATGCATTTTAGCATTTAAAAATTGAACTGCCATGCCATTGAAGCTATGGATATATATATTAAGGATGAAGACCAGCAAATGGTTATTTCTGCTGGAGGACCAATGTAACTCAATGCAGAGGATTTTTTAGATAAAGGAGGGGAAGCTCCAAATGATCCATTTTCCTAAGTGTCTTAAGACACTAATACTCCATTTAGGTGGCAACAGTTGTGATCACAATTGCTAAAATACACTTAGGCAGAGGAAATGAAAGAGGTTTGGAGTTATCAAACATCACAGTTCAAGTCAAAATAGCACTGCAGTGGGTGTGCTCTGACATCTGTGCTGAATGCATACAAATATCTTGTATGAATTTAATATTAATCTCATCTGAATTTTTTAATCATCTAGGTTAAGTGTCTTGAACATTTTCTGCTTGTCTTCACAGTTACTAGCATGAAAAGCCTGACAAATACAGCTCTACTGTATTTAAGAAACAAATGGACATAAATAAATAGCTTCTATAGAAAACCTAGTACACCTCAACACTGCTTTTAAACTCGACCTTATTTTTTTGGCAAGCTTTTTCAAAATAAAACTTACAGCAGCGAAGACAAGTATTTTATGCTAGTAAGACCCAAGGTTGGCTTGGAGAAAGAGAATTTTCAGCTGTGAGCTTTGGGCTGCAGATACAGTGTATTGAAATTGCAAACTGCAGATAGAGTGTATTGAAAGAGTTACGATATTTTGAGTGGGATCGCAAAACATTACGCTGACCGGGGAGGGCTTTAAAGCAAGTACACTGGCTAGGGGCCTGGCTTAAATAGTCAACAATAAAACTGATAAAAGGATTCATCTGCAATTGTAGCTCCCTCTAGAGAGTGATGTTTTCTTATGTGTGGTATTGACATTTTTTGAGCTTGTTTGGGAAAGTAGGTTTCAGTGGTTTGTTGGGGTTTTTTTCTTTCAAAAAGAGAGCAGTGACTAAGCTTTCTGAAAAGTCACAGCTACTGTGATCTGATCTCTTTTTCTTTTCCTCCAGCCAGTATGTGGACGTGCACATGCACACACCATTTGCCCCTCTTCCTGAGGCCAGTGTTTAGAAAAATGTCAGAGATGTGAAAATCAACATTTGATTTCCTCATCTGCCTAAGTGAATTTAAATTTATATTCCCCTACCTCTCATTGCAAACACTTAAATCCTGTTGAGATGCAGCTCCCTGTGCGCTTCCCCATTTAGTTTTCTTTTAATTACAAGATACATGTATATTTGGTACGTGAGCTCTAACATTACTACATCGTTTTGGGAAGCTATTTCTACTTTTCAATCCTAATTTTCTGAAACCATTTATTAGAATGGTTAATTTATAGCTAGTTCTTAAATGAGAAATCAAGATGAACATAGCATAGTTAGCATGCTGGATATACATCTAAGTTCCCATTAAAAGATCTTTGTTTGAAGAAGCACTTTGTCTGGACTGGGAATTGTCTGCTAGAGTTATGTATGCCATCTTCTTAACACAAAAGGAGAACAAGAGAATGTGCTAAACTCTGATTCAAAATAATTTATAGGAGTCTGAAAAAAATCCAACTTGAAAGGCTGAGAGAAATCTAGATTAATCTTACTGATTCTGAAAGCAAATAAGGTATTGCTGCATGTCACCTTGGATCACATCAGCAGTTAGATGGAGTGTGAGGTAGGTATCGGATTTTAATAGGAATAGATGAGCTTCAGTGAGACTTTCAGTTTAAGTAGAGTGATGGAAAATGCTATGCTATTTAATCGGTCAGTCTACATATTTCATTCATTACTTGATCGTCTGTTACAAATGGAAATTTGGGTTTTTTTCATTGTGTTATTTTTAAACGTGTGTAACGATTGCCAGCCAGAGAAATGTTCCAGGTTTTAGGCTGCACAAAGTACTCTTTAGAGCTCTGTTCTCTTGATGTTTCTGAAAGTATAGTCTAGTACATCCCCAAAAGTGGCAGTGGTTGCCAGCGCAGGTAGGATAGCGATGCTGCTGTTCGGAGGTTGTGCAAAATGGGGGGAATGGTGGTTTTTCAAGGCAGCTCTACTCTTTGAAAATACTTGCTGTTATGCAGCGTGGCTTTTAAGCAGATGGTGTTGGCATGGTTTTCATACATTGTCATTCACAATATTGTACTGATAAAACATTTACACATGCTGGAAATTTAAAAAATTTCAAAACCTTGGGAAAATGAAGAAATGTTGGTTTTCAAACAAGTGAGAAAGATTAAGGCCCCTACTGATCTTTGTTTCCTTTAGACATTCCCAGAAAACATTAAGAAAAAAGATTTATCTGCCTGGAAATAGATGTGCGTTCCCGAGTTTGTTACTTATATTTATTGAGTCAAAGTAGAGAGCTATGTTACAATTTGTTCCCTTCTAGATGGGTATCTAGAAGACATCGGGTAAATTGTGCTTCAGAGCTGTCTGTTGCTCATTACTGGCCTGACAGAATCTAAACAGCTGTCCTAGATGTGGATTTCTACACTGTAGATCTTTGGTGAGAACCATATCGAGCTGAAGATACCTATGTGGGACTGTCTGCTGACAGTGTCAGCATCCCGTTATCATCATGGGATCACCTCCAGATAGAGAAGGAGCTGGATGTCTTACAATGTCTGTGTCAGCCTTACGTGTGTGGAGATCTTAGATACCCCAAAGTGTCTTAAGATTCATCAGTGCCCTACATAGGGACAACTGCTTAGAGGCCAGGGACAGCAGAACCTCATGAACAATTCAGCTGATGAACAACTTCTGTCTCTATACTTAAGGCTAAATTTTCCACTTCTACTATAAGGGAGGCTTTGACGCTCAGTTACAGCTTAGAGCTACACTAACTTTAGATTTAAGCGCCTTAAACTGGTAACTGCCTTTAAAGACCAAAAGGTTTTACTGACAATCACCACAGACCTTTCTCCCTAATTTTATCAAAATGAAAATATAATTATGAAGATATGTTTTGTGTTTGATTTTATTTTAAAATCCCTTGAGCATTCGTTCGGTGCATTCGGTATGTTTCTTCTTTAATTCCATTACCTGTTCTTTATAGAGTGTACTATTTAACAAAACATAGATTAACAGCTTGGTTTTAAATGGTCTTTTAAAAACAAACGCTGCACCTAAGCCTTAAGTTATGCTTGATTATTCTTCACTTGCATAGAGGAAAGTGCAGTGTTGTGACGATATGATTATATACATTATAAATTAATAAACAAATATTACTTTTAAATATGATTACCAGTTTCAGAACAGGCCCTTTGCGTTCTGTTTTGTGCAATGACTGTAAGGCACTGAAATTGCATTAGTCAGCTTATTTTAACTGATGCCTAAAAGCAGTTCTAATTCCAGAGTTTTTGTTTAAGGAAATGTTTGTATGTTAGTGGGAAACTTGTGCATAGGTAAATAAATCAAAAATGGATTTTCTTTTCTACTGCTCATGGAGAAAACATCATTTATACCAAAATACTTGACTATCCAATGGAGTTTACTAGTTATTAGTGATGATGTAACTTCAGAAATCGACACATAGAAACTAACACCTGTGTTTGTGTTTTACAATGTGAAAACCTAGTTTTCTACCATGATAGAATTTTCTGTCTTAAAGGCAACGCTTACAACAGGTACAGGTGTTTTTCTGGCAGAGTGGAAAGAACATCTGAGTCAGGAGCAGTATCACATTTGTCCACTTCATGCTGAAACTAGAAAATATGTTCACATACATTTATATACATACCTCTCCGCTTCTGGTGCAGTTTCATAATAAATCAAGCAATTAAAAATAAATGGGACATCATTCAATGGCAACACTCTTCTGCAAGAGTACAATAGAGTTTGTTTTCTTTATTTATATTAATGTCTGCTTCAGAGACCATTTAGCCCATGTTTTACATACAGGAGGGGCTTTTTATATCTAATCAATTTGAAGCCTGAAAAGCAAATCAGTTATCCACTGTGCTCATTTATATGCATTTTATGTAATGAATGGGATGGAGTTGTTATTTATCATTATGAAATGTTCATATTCTTAAATTTTATTTCTGTGCCTTGCTTTTGCAGACTAAAACTAGTATTGCATTGTTGTATGATGAAGTATCCGAAAATGCTTATGACATCCGACTGAAGCTTACAAAAGAGGTATTAACAATTCAAAAACAAGATGTCGTCTGTGTTAGTGGAAGTGATCACAGTGCAAATGTAAGTGCTTCTATATCTCTGTGCTTTCAACTGTGCACTTTAATGTCTTCTGCAGAGATCAGTTTATGGTATTGGAGTGCAAGAGATTTTATTGGGTAATAGAAATACATGTAATCATCAGTTGGTGGATTTTTTGTGTGTATTTACATTTTTGCATATAAAAAGCTTTTTGTTTGGCCTGTCCTATATGTCCTTTTACTCTGACATATATAGCCTTAACAGGAGAGAAAATATGTATAAATATTGAGATTACAGCATTCTTCCACCAAATGTTGTTAGGACATGAAATGAAGAAAATAATAAAATACTTCCCATTGAAAGCATTTTAAGGGGAAACTAATTCACCAGAGTTTTCTTCGTTTTTATATCAAGTATTGACAGGATGTCTGTTCAAGGGCATTGAGCTGGCTGAGAGAACACTTGACAGACACTTATTTCATTTTAATTCTCTTCAGGCACAGATGGGGTTTAATCAATGCCAGCATGGGTGTGATGCTTTTGTTATCCAAAATTCAGTTACGCTGCTTTTCAAAACATGATGCCCTAAACTATGGAGGAATCTTCTTTATCGCTGTTCAGTAATGTCACTAGAAAAATGGGTGACATTTTGCATAACCAGTATAGCAGTGATATCTAGGTTATAGACATCCCCAAATGGTATATTTTATTTTCTTATATAAACAGTGTTCCTCTTAAAACTAAGTGTAGGTATCCCAAGTTTTACTGAGTACAATAGATTCATGAATTGTGCTGGTATTTGCTAGACTGAACAACTCATGGCAGCCTCCTCAGAGAGAGCCATGGGGGAGCTTGCTGTATCGCACGTTGCTTGTCAACATAAAATTTGGCACTAGGGGATAGCGGGTGAGTTTGTGATACTCTGCTGAGAACTAGGAGCCTAAGACTATGTAGTGAGTATCTGTATGTACATAGAATCATAGAATGGTTAGAGTTGGAAGGGACCTTAAAGATCGCCTAGTTCCAACCCCCTTTCCATGGGCAGGGACACCTCCACTAGACCAGGTTGCTCAAAGCCCCATCCAGCCTGGTCTTGAACACCTCCAGGGATGGGGCAGCCACAACTTCCCTGGGTGACCTGTTCCAGTGCCTCACCACCCTCACAGGAAAGATTTTCTTCCTAATATCTAATCTAAATATACCTATATGAGTGCGTGTCAGAGAAGAGAGCCTGCCTATATAACACAAAAAAGTTTCACTTCTGCTGTAGAAAATATATAGTTTGTTTAGTATCACACAAAAAATAATTTGAAATTGCTTTTTGGCGTTAGGAACATTATGTATTGGTTTCAAAACTTGTCTGTGGAACTCAGTGGAACATGACTTGCTTGTAAAAATGTTCCATCAGTTGGCAGTTAGTGGGAGGCCACTCAGTGAAGTGAAAGGCATGGCCCATTCTGGTTGGTTTGCTGAAATAAATATGATCCTTGGACAAAAATCATCAGCTTGTGTATCCTTTCTACTTCACTGAGAAGCGTGAAAAGCTGCAGCTTTTAATGGCAGATATTCAAACTGAGAAAGCTGGGTCCCTTTAGCCTGGAGACAAGAAGACTGAGAGGGGATCTCATCAGTGCTTTTAAGTATCTGAAGAGTGGGTGCCAAGAGGATGGGGCCAGATTGTTTTTAGTGGTGCCCAGTGACAGGAAAAAGGGCAATGGACACAGGCTGTGACACAGAAAATTCCATCTCAAGGCGAGGAAAAACTTCTTTGCTTCGAGTTGCTTCGAGGAGTCACTTGGGTGACTCCTGGGACTATGTTAGAACAGAGACAGTTTTTCCAGGATATAAAAGTACTGCTAATGTGTAACAGTGAGAGAATTTCAAATATAATTCGGATCTTACTTTAGGTTTGAGTTACAAAGTATTGTGTGCCTCTAACTGTAAAAATCAATTCAGAAGAGATTTCTTCCCTCCATATTCTTTTGATAGACAGCATGGGCAGTCCTGCCAAGCTGACCTATAAGGAGGTAACATTAACTATGTTTTCCAGGATTTTCCTTGAATTTTCTTGCTGAAGGCTCTGAAAGCTACACTTTCAGGTTCTGATCTTTTGTTTTTCCACGTCCCTTGCACAATCTCCCCAAGATGCCCCTTTCTGAAAGTGCTATCTTCAATCCTTATGGCCTTCTGTTGTCAAACTCCATGAGAAAAATAGACTAAACTGTGGTTTAAAATATGGCCATGCTTTTTTTTTTATTATACTTTGAACCACATAGAAACTTTTGGAACACTGCCATTTGATATAAAGGCCAATTGAGTGTAACAGGAAGATGAACACTGTTTTTTTACAGCATATAAATTGCTAGTGTATAGGAGCTCAAAAACAGAATTAGAAATCAGGCTGAAATAGCTGGTAGTTCTCTAGCACAGGTTTTAGTAATTCTGAAGTTCTACATTTACAGCTACACAAGATAAATTCCAAAGAGATAAATGCTTTACTTTTCAAGTGGTTCAGGAAAATAATTTTCATCCCTGTGCTGTATGATTCAAAATATTAATAGAAAGTTGTAACTTGAAAGTCAATTCTGTAGCAGTCATAAACAATCACATTGTCTTACTGATTTATATACTTTCTATACTTTTTTCTTTCCCAGGTACTTGTAGTTAATCTGTATTTTACACATGGCCATTTATCAAACTAGTTCCTTTGCAACAAAAATAGAAAACTTTTTTCTGTAGTCACCTCAAATGTATAGGAGGGGGGAAAAAAACCCTTTGTTTTTAGAGTAACTTTTCTTCTTAGGTAGGATATGTGAATCGAAAAATACTGAAAAAGAGAAAATTCTCTGTCTACCTGTGGTGATACTTAGTTCTCCAGCCAGTTCTGTGGGACAGCATTTGTAGGGCGTATTTATCATCCGGCCTCCCCTTCTTTGATCCTGAGGAGCTCTGAGGACAGGATTTGCAGCCATGTGTAATTAGCTCTGCTAGTCCCGTTCAGTTCTGAATGCTAGAGGGAAGACTGGCAAGTACATCAGTGATCACTGGTGCTGCTGGCGTGAGCTAAACTTTCAGCAGTAGAGATTATTCCCAAGGATAAAAGGCTCTCACTATAAAATACCTTTAACCACCATAATCTAGATCTATTCTTGTTTCACATTTTGCTGTCTGCCATTCACTTAAGTGCTACTTCTAAACACTGAGGAAGCTTCACCTTTGATGAGAAATTGTAGAGCTGGCTTTCTGTAACTTAACAGCAAGTTCAGCCCGTTTCACTAGTTTTTGTTATCTTGGGCTTGGGTGTAGAGTAATGAGAGATAAGAGCATAGTTTGTGACCTTCAAGATGTGTGTAAAAGAAATAATATAAAGGCAACTGTTTCTTTTCCTTAGTATTCAAATTTTTCATAGTAGACTATGGCGACTTTTAAATACTTGTAAAAATCATTTTGGAAGTGGAACCATTGTGGGAAATAGTATTTTTCAGTGTTTTATTATATACTATTGCATCCATAAAAATATTTTTTAATGTAATGATATGTACTATTTATATATATTGTATTTATGTGATTAAACATGTGATCTTCCCACCAAGATGTCTTTCATAACTTCAGACTTGGCAAATCCAAGCATTCTAAGCAAGTCTTCATGACTTAGTATTAAATTTTCAGTGTTTAAATTCATAGGAAAGAGGCAAATGTATGGGTGCATCAGAATCGGTGTGCACTCATAGAAGTCAAGCACAAAGGTATTCACAAAAATGGTGTCTTGAAAAATAGACGTTATTCACTGTCTTCTAAGTACTTTTAACAGAAGATATCTTTTTTTTTTTTTTCATCCCCCAGATCTACAGTTTAACAATACTCACAGAAAGGAATTAATAGTATGACAGACAGGAATAGATCTATTTTCAGTCAAACAGAAATAGGGAGGCATTAATTTTTAAACTTTATGCTTCATTAAGGTATGAGTTTGCTTTAACTCTTTGTCATTCCACATGCTAAAATTAATTTTTTATATGCAATGCCTCAACCTTAATATTCCTTGTTTGTTTCCATGTATATTGCTATTATCCTTCTCTTGTCAGACCACAGTTTTAGGCCACTTCTCTTTTCATAATAATTTTTTTTTTCTTTTGTATTATATTTCTCTATCTTTTTTCCCCTCTGCTAATTCCACTTGCAAAGTAAGAAAAAGAACAGAAATGCATCTGGCTTTTTGTCAAAATCAGTCCTTCTCACACAGCTGAATTCTGACTGGGTCAGTAGTCGAGCAAACAGGTTTCTAATATTGGGTCTTGTCATCTTGATTGGAAGAGGGCTCCTCAGAGGTTTATGTGAATCTAATAGAATTAGAATAACAAAAACCCTCTGCATCTTGGGTGCCCAATTGTCCAGCTTCACAATACGTGTCTTAGTTGGACTGTATAAGAGTGAAGCAGGGTCGGTGAACAGCAAAGAACCAGAGCAAGGTTAGTTGTTCTGTTAATTCAAAAAGTAGAAACAGTATCTGAAAGTACTGTTTAAATCCCTGATGAGACTGCTATGACTTTTTCTTTATAACTCAGATGCTAATAAGGACAAAGAAGAATGCTGTTTTAGCAAAACTTTAGGGAATGGATCTTCATTAAAGTCTTAAAGTTTGGGTTGGTTTTTGTTTTTTTTTTTTTTTTTTTTATTTATTTTAACCAAGGAAATCACTGTGTAGATAACTACTAATATTACTGTTTGCCTAATGTCAGTTCTACTGTTGCTGGTGTGGTAATTTAGTCCAAAAATATTTTTAAAAAACTAATAATATTTTTGTCTTTTTGGAAACATCAAATTAGGTGATTAAGAAAGACTCTTCCTCCTGAAACTAAGATCATTTGTATGGAGAAAATATATTACTTAACCATTTGTTATTTGTTTTTCATGATCTAGAAAGCTGACCTAGATATTTAGAAGATAGCTATCAAGTAATTCTTTAGGACCTTTATTATAAAAGATCATAAGCTCGTGTTGCTGTCACTATGAGAACAGTTAGAAGTCTGTATCACAAAATAAATAAGAAACATGAGCATTCATCAGCATGACAAAAAAACCCCAACTTTATTATAAAAGATAAAAAGAATAAGTAGCTTAAGTAAAAAAAAAGGCTAATAAATAGAACAAAAGAATTCAAAGGACTCTATGGATATAATTGAAAAAAAATTTCTCCTTGAAATGTGGAAAGAGTCCAGCTGAGGATAAGCGTTCATACAAAGAAGACAGAAGAATGGCAACACAAGATTGGTAAACCAGGCATATGTGTCCTTATTGAAGTTTCAATTAATCTGTTCCACCCAGAGCCATGACAGATTGTCAGAACTGGTAAATTGCAACTGGATCTATTGTGAGAGCTTGAGTGATGGTTTAAAATCTTCAGCAGTTAAGGGCAAAATGTCTGACTGCAATGGAAGCATAAGCCTTTCCAGTTACGGTAAGTGGAATATTGATAGATGCAACCTCTACTGTTCATCTTTGTCTTCACATCAGCCAACATGTGAAACATTGTGCAAAGTGAATACAAATGAAATCACTCAAAGAACAGCTGTGTTCTGGCAGGATTTAGCTATAATTGATTGTTATCAAAAAAGGATGCCTTTTTAATTGAAAGCGTTCTGCTTATTTTTAATAGGAAAAGAAAGAAATACAATCATATCTTGATCCTGGGTGCTACTTCTGTTTTTAGTAGCTCTGGAAGTCCATATTTATAGATAATCTGCATAGACTTAATCCGTATTGTCAGTTTGAGAACAGTCTCATTCCTGGGTCCTCTCATATCACTTGCCAAAGAAAGCTCCTGTCCCAAATTAAGCATCTTAGAACTCAGAGGAGGAGTTTCTGAGGATTCTTGTGAAGTCATACTGAGACTGAATATGTTTCGTTCAGGTACATTTAATATGATTATTGCACCCTAGAAAATAAAATACCTTGGATTTGTCACGGACATCTTTGCTGGAACAGATCATGTAAGAATTTAGATTGAAAGGCACCTCATGAGGCCATCTAATTCAACCACTGCTCGAAGCTCCCAAGTTTGGACAAGTTGCTGAAGGCTTTGTCCATTTATGTTTAGAGTATCTCTGAGGATGGAGATGCTGGGAGCTCTCTTCGCACCCTCTTCTAGAGCTTAAATTCTGTCACCCTGACTGAGATTATTTCCTGTTGTTATGCTCAATTAGAATTTCCTTTGCTGCAAGTTTTGACTCTTGCCTCTCATCCTTCTTATTTCTTGTGCATCTGTGAGAACAATTTTGTTCTGCTTTTGGTATAATACAGCTTTAGGTAAGCAGGTTTTGAAAATAAATTGCGTGACTTAATTTTACTCTAAAAAGAAAACCAAACCAAACCACAATCAAAAAACCCACTGCTCCACCTTCCCACTCCCTCCCCCCAAAAATGCAAAATCAACCTACCCTTTAATTTCCAGTAATAGAAATAGTTATTAATAAGATAAACTGATAAAAATATGTATCATTCCATATTTAGTAAGGATTCTCTGCAGCTGTTGCAGATTTTTGCAGTATGTGAAAAGATCTACTTTATATTTATACAAAACTTGACCGTGACTGGCGTGCTCAGTTCATTTTTATAGCTGCGTTCTTCCTCTCTTTTTGGGAAGAGGTGAGATCCTGTGCAATGCAAGAAGTTAAGTTTCAAAACTTTCCCATTCAAAATATTCTTTTGTTTTCTGTCTACCTGTTCCTTACTACAGTTATCTACTTTTCATGGAAATGGAGAATGAGGCATCACATGATGCCATGGAGGACTAATTCGTGTCTTTCCCTGTTTCTCTTGAGGTTTCTTGACATATGTTTTCATTATCTCCATAATTAGCTTCACTTTCTAAGTTACACTGTCTTTTTAACAAATGCAGCTATTTCTAAGAATATAAAACAGTCTATTAAAAATAACACCTTTGGGATCTAGCGTGTAAGCAAATGATACAGGCTGAACTAAAGAATATATTACTTGAACTTCTTTCATCTGTGGGCTATGGCTGTCAGCATCTTAAGTTGGGGCAAAATCATATCTATGTATTCACAGCTTTAACAGCTTGTGCTGCTGTTGTTTGCCCCAGTTGGCAGAACATTATATTGTTTTAAAATAAAGCCCCAGTCTGTGAGCTATGTGTTTTGATGAGATATAAACCCACTGGTCATGCCCTGGCCCTTCTGCGGAGTAAATGTTATTCCGTGATGGTGACAGTGACTAAGAGGAAGACAAATCGACCACAAGTAAATATTGCTTCTAACCCAAAATTTAAATTCTGTCCTTCCACTGTTGTGGCTCTGTGAATTTCATCCATAAAAATTCCTTTTGAGTTTATACATAGCTAGCGGCTCAGCGACTGTAAATCTGAGTCTTTCCCAAAGAGTATGCTGCTTTCTTAAATGCAGTTTAGTTGTCTTTGAACATATGCAAACTTGTTCAGTCAACACCTATATACTCCAGTGTTTTCATGCATCGAAACAAGAGAAAAGTTTTACTTAGATGTGTAATTAGGCAATATGAATTTCCTTTAACATTTAAAGCATCACAAAAGTGAATATTTTTAGTGGCCTTCTCGGGTTTACAATTTGTTGTTCAAAGAGAAAATAAATTCCCAAAACACGTATTCTTCCACCGTAGACTAAGTTGACAGCCAGCCTACTCGCTTAAAGCACTACTCGACATAGAAGCAGATCAAACCACCTGTCAAACACCTAGCAGGTAAATCTACTTGCTCTTTCCATTGCTGGTACATTTGTTTCTCAGAACTTAGGTGCTAGATATTGTCATGGCCAAATTGTTACCCTAATTCTTAAACATCGCAGTAGGTATTACAGAGCCAATATTGCTTTGAGAAACAGATAGTAAAATCCTTGACAACTTGCAACAGTAAAAGGTCCTAGAAAGAAATATTTCATGTTGGTATCCTGGCCAATTACAGTTTTAATAATTACATTCTGACTATGCAAATGTGTCCTGAAGTTTAATGCTGGGCACTTACTCTTCCTCTAACCTCCTAGAAAACAGAACAGGCCTGTTACGTGGTGTGCTATAGTGGAGTACAGGATTACTTCTGCTTTGTAGCACAACTGGAATGAGTGCTTATTGTAGTGCATACATCAAGTACACTGGAAGCCTTCAGAATGAAGTGTTTTAATAAACTGTAGATACTATTAAAGAATATCATACGGAAAACAAAATACTAATTAAACTGCCAAAAAAAAGTATTAATTTCAGCTTTTCTGCTCAGATTGATAATTAGTAACACTCTCTAAAGAGTTTTCTTTGCTTATATTTGAAATAAAATTACACAGCCATTATACAGTCAATTGTAGCTCTGTGGTTTTTGGTTTGTTTGTTTGTTTTTAAAGACTGATACAGATGTCTGCGTCACTTTAGCTTCAAACCATAAATCAACTAGTCCAAAAAGAAAAATTATATCTAGCCTGCAGGCAAGTAAAATGTGAAATAAGTTGTTTGTATGTTTGACTGAGACGTAAACACTGGGTTTTCAGCTGTATATGTGCATGACATTATCATTAATGTCACAAAAAGAGAGGGGGTTGTTCCACAAATATTGCAATTTATTCCTGGTAAGAAGTTTTGGATTAGAAATTTATTTTATAGTTGCTTGCAAAGCTAGTGTGAGTTTGTCCAAATTTTGTAGTCATGGAATCTTGTTATTGCATAAGAAGTTCAGAACTGAGTAAGATCTAAAATCTCCTGAGCCTACTGCCCTTTTTCCAACAGCAGCTGTTAGCGTTTCCTTAGAAAAGCCAAGCGGGGCAAGAATACACAATGCTTCTCTTAATGCTTTCCATGCCCAAGTTATCCAGTGCCTTCCTGAGCAAAATGCAGTTTTGCGTTAGCTCTTAACAGATTTATTTTTGCTAAGTTGTCTGGTGCCCCCTTGAACACTTCATCCAGAAGTTTGTTTTTTTCACCAGATTCTGAAATCTACTGTACATTGCACAAAGAATCACCTTTTTTTGTTTCTTCTTATCCTAATTCCTAATAGTATCCTAGTTTTTGTACTGGAAAAGGTTATAAAAACTAATTCCTGTTCACTGTCCTCAGTGCAACTTACTGTACTGTAAGTGCTTCCTTATGTCTCTTATGTCACTATGTCTCTTTTCCTGGATGAAGAGATATAGCCTATTCTCTTATTCTTGTACAGGAGTGATTTTGTGCTTCCATCATCTTCATTGTCTTTTCCTGGACCTTTTCTAGCAGTTTCAGGTATGAAGGGATCAAAACAGTGTACAGTTTTCAAGGTGGGGTGAACTTTGGATTTCTACAGTGGTGTAATGAATGTTCTTTACTTATTCTGTGTTCTTTTGCTAAGACTTCCAAAAATTTGATTTCTGTTTTTGACCACTACTCAACACTGCACTAATGATGTCATGGAACCATTTACTTTAATCCCAAGGTATTACTCCTTAATAGAAATGACTGATCTAGAATCAACCCTAATTTCTTATACACATGAGGAAAAATAATCTCTCACTGTCATTAATCTGCTATTATGTTTTGTCTGCTATTTTGTTGCCCAGTTAATATTTTGTAATATATTCCACAAATATTTCCAGTTCACTTATGCTTCCTGTCTCAGTAAGCAGCAAAGATGATTTTGTTGCTCATTCCTTTTTAAATTTTTAATTATTTTTGAATATTTTGAATAATGCAGGTTGCAATGTAGGCAACAGTGGAACTCATAGTGACCTTTTCTCCATTGAAAGAATTGCGCAATTAATCCATCCCCTTGTTTTCTATCTAGTTTCTAACTAATTTTACTTAGCAATATATCTGTGCAAGGCTTTTCCCTCATGTGTTTCCCTAAAATGCCTTTTAAAAAAATACAATGTTTTCTTCCAAGATAGATCCAGTTCATCAAAGTATATGCCAATTTTTTTCTTTGCTGTAGTTTTTCTTGCTATCTGTAGATCTTGTTTTTTTTCCCTTTTTTTCAACTTTAACTGGAATCTTTCATTTAAAAAAAAAAATTTCAGTGTTTAGTAGTCTTCATTTACCAAGGCTTTATTCAGAAGTATCACTCCAGTGCTCCTGCTTTGTTTCATCCATGCATTCTGTTAAGACCAAGGTGAATGTTGTCTGACCCTGGTGATTTGCTACTGTGGTTTAGTCTATTTGCTTCTAAAATTATTTCAAATTCAGACAGATCCATATGTCCTTTTTGCTACAAAGAATGATGAAAGAACATCTCTAGTTTCTGTCACACTAATGACAAGTGTTAATTTATCTTCCCTTCAGTAGCCTTATTTACTCAAGCTATGCCTTTTATATCTTGATCATAAATCAACCATGTGGGTTTTTTGGCAGACTTCCTGCTCCTGATAGATTTCTAGATTTATTATTAATATTTATTCTTTTTGGCAGTTTTTGGAACTCTCTTTTCTGCTGCTTCCTAATTTTTTTTTCAGTTTTATTTGTTTGCATTCCTTTTTCTTATCTTCACATGAATGTGATGGCCCTCACTCTTTATGTGTAATAACCTCTCTTAACCTTTTTAGCCATGCAGTTTTCTTATGTCTCTTAATTAACCCCTCCTAATAAGTGGCATTTATTGGCTCTGCGTTCCCAGTGTTGTAACCTTAAGTACTCTTCACACTGTCTATAAACTTTTAATTTTCTTAGCTGTCCCCTTTATTTTTCTTTCAACAAGCTTCCTCACTTTTGCCATGTTCCCTTCTTGAGATCACAGTTGCATAAATGCTGAATGTAAAGTATGTAGCAGTTGCTATTACAGAATAGTTTTTCAGCTGTAAAAAAAAATAAATTAACTAGGTCCTGCATCCTGCCTTCAAGAAAAGGGGAAGTACTGAGTGTAGTCTTGTTTTACTAGTTGTGGTAGTTGCCTTACTGATTTTATTTGACTGTTAAGCTCTCTGTAGCACAAGGCATTTAATCTGCTGCTTTTCTAGCTTATTTTTCCTTTCTTATATACTTTGCACCCTAACGTTTTTCTACCAGTAGTGTTTTTCTACCCCTCCAGAATTTCGTTCAGATTAAGTGCAATTGTGGTTTTGTTTCTGGCATTCTGTTTTACACTTCCTGTTTGTGTTATTCACTCCCTAATCTATCACTTCAAGATACAGAATATCTCTGTTTATATCCGTAGTAGAAGCATCATCTATAATTATACTGTCCTCTGTACCTGTCAACTTTTCCAACACTACAGTTTAAAACTTTAGTTGTGGCCTTACTGAATTTTACCTACCAACAGCTTTGGTTCCTTTCGGATCAGATGAAGTCTATGCCTCCTGTAAAGGCTCCTTTTGTTTCAAATATGTCCCCAGTTTCCGATGAACCTGAATCCATCTTTCTTGAGCCATCTCTTTAGCCAGGCATTAAAGCCTTGCCTGTCTCTTCAGCTCTACAGGGACTACTGAAAGATTTTTGGAGAACATTACTCTATAATTCCTTTCTAGAGTAATTCTCTGTCTTCCTTTCCTCCTAGCTAGTTTTTATACATAGAACTTATTTTATGTGTTTTCATACATTTTTGATACAAACGCAGACCAAATCTGCTTTGTGCTTCGTGGGATAAGAAGGATTCCCGTGGGATGTGCTATCTTGCACTTGTTTGGTCAGACATTTTGGAGTCTTCTCCCTGGAGTCATAAATGCATCTATTTATTTGCTTGATCATCATCTACCACCATTACAGCTGTCTGGGATCTCTGCTTTAAGAAAGGTATTCACACATCAAGAAAGCAATTTGACATTGTCCATTATGAGAACTACTAATGGAATTACTTCACACATCACCAACCTGTTGCATCCTGCCAGATTTGCGGATTCTGCCTGTACGATGTTCCTGGAAGTCCTCTCAATGAAGCGGGTATGTATTCCCTCTTCCTCTGGGGAAGGTACTCAGAACTCTGATACTGACACCATAAACTGGATGACTCTCATCTTCCATGAATTCTGCCTTCGTTTCTTTTATGAGAAAAGATGGAAAGACAGTCCTTTGAAGGTGATTTTTGTGTCCAAGAGATTTGTAATATTTGGTCGTCCTCTGCCAGGGAAGATGCTTTAAAGCTGTTCTTGATCATCGCTTAAAAGTGCTTAAAAAAAAACGAAGTACATTTAACTGCTGGTGCCTCTTTCACTACTACACAAATCTCTCAAGCTGTTTTTGCATTCCTGTGGCTCTTGCCTGCTACCTCTCCAATTTATTTGCATCATTTTCAAAATGAGCATATCAGAACTAACTGTATTATTTAAAGTGTGTGGACCACTGCCAGATAGAGAATTTATAGTCTCTCTACTCCTCCTTAATAGTCTCCTGATGATGTAGTGTTACACTAGTGGTTTTGGCTGTGGCTTTGTGCAGGACCATAGCTTTTTCTCATACTCAGCATGACTCATATGTTTAGTATTTTTGCAGGACCACCATTTGCTAGATAGTGGTTTTTTTTCTGTTTGAGCTGGTTTTCTGTTTGAGCTGTTTTCCTTATTACAAGGATGACCTGTAATTACTTTGACCTTGAAGTGCTTTATGCTATTCATCATTACCTTATCACAAGTGTTGTACCTTACAAAAAGTATTTCAATTAATTTAGATTTTTTTTTTTAGATCACTGATTATTTAAAAAAAAAATAATCCAGGTACTGTCACTATCCCACAAAAAGCCTATCCAGTAAATAGTAGCTTTATGTCAATTACGCTTTTAGCTAGCCAATTTACATGTGCTTAAATACACCCTATTATTTTGAGTAGCTTTATGTTTTTAATCATGTTAAAACTTGTCAGATCACTGCCTTAAGTGTCATTGCAACATCGGTACCCTGTCATCAAGATTGGAAATTTCATGGCAGTATTCATGTAATTTGAAAAGGTATTTTCTGCAACACTTTTCTCCTTTAAAATTATTCCTCTTTAAATCCTTATGAACTGGTTTTACTGTTATTCCATAATAGAATGGATGGTTCATTACCAGATTTATGATCATCTGAGCTTAAATCATTGTAATAGGATGAACATCCATGTCCTTCTTTATATGTTTTCAATATTGATCCAGTATTGATTTTCTTCTAGTCTTCTGGAATTGTACACTGTTCGGTTTTTTTAAATTCAAAATCAATAATAAAAATCTATCTGTAGAAAATTAAATGTGATATTTGATCTTGTATGGCTGCTAGTCATAGTCATAGAGAATTATGTATGATCATAGGATTGAAATGATTTTGATTATGGCACTTGATCATGCTCAGCTTTTGGAATTTTACTTCGCAATTTTAACATTAAAAAAAAGGAAGTTTTTACATTTTTTTTAATTAAGCACTTATCAAAAAAACATATGTAGAAAATCTTTAGGTATGTGTTCAATACATTCTTTCAGCGTGTCTTAATAGGAATATTTGAAGCTCTGTAATAAGCAATGCTATGTTCTATGAAAATGTTAGTATCATGGTTAACACAATATGTTATGCAAATAGATTATTTCATAGCTCTACAAACACAATTGTATCATTAGTATTATCATTTGAAATGTATCTGTCAACCATAGAAAAATACACTTTAGTTGAATGTATAAGATGCCAAAAAATAATACCTTGCTTGTCTTTTATAAAATTGCTAAAGCTATCCATGTAGTGGTTTTGTATCTGTTGTCTGATAATGCTAAAGCAATCTAAACTGTCAAAATATTTATTCCATCATCCCTATGTGATGGGATATATTGGGATAATTTGTTTATGAGCTATAAGCATAGGTGGATAGAAACATGAATTTAAATAAGCAGACAGGATATGTGTCATAGAAAATTACTCCAGAATGAGTCAGTGAATTTAAAGGTAGAGACATATTCTAATTCAGTTGGATCTTAACTTTGTCAGTGCTTATGATAATTCAAAAGTTCTGATGCAGTTCAAAATGAAGAAGAGAGCCTATGAGACAATTGGAATTAGCACAGATCTCAATAAAGATGAATTATATAATCTGAAATTGAATCATACAAACCTTTTTGATATAAAACAGATAACATATGTTGTAATATAGTTTTCCATTTTTAGCACAGACTGGTGTAGTGTAATGTTCATGGGAATAGAAGAGAGAAATTTTTATAAATGTATGAAAGTATTCTTATTTTTTTTTCCATATGGATTAGTTTTATCCTCCTAAAATAAGACTGAAATACATATCTTGTGTTCCTCTTTCCTCTAAGTCAAGATGAACATATGTCTACTCAGGTGACTGTTAAGCTGAAAAAAAACTAAAAATAACTCGACAATTTAAGATTTTGGGCTTGACTACTGAAATAAGAATTTACATTTGAAATAAGAATTTGATTATTTTGATTTTGCTATCAGGATGTATACATATAGCAGTAATCTCACATATAATTTATCATGTACAGAAAAAAAAATATTTTTTCTTATGTTCAATAATTACTGTAAAGATGGCAATCTGTGCAGTGCTTTTAGACATATAGCAAAAAAGTTCCCTTCAACTCTATAATTATTGTCAATAGATGAAGTGCTATTATTATGTTGTCAGGCACCAAAAGTTACACATTAATGAAATGTCAAGTTTAGCATACTGTAAATGTGTGATAGGTTGCTGTAGAAAAATATTGATAAATGCTTACCTTTTTTATGCACTTAAACCTGAAATGTAAGAAAATAACCATTTGAAGATGATTATCACTAGAAGTTTTTTGTCATATGCTGCAAAAAATCAATATAGGTCTCTGAAGATATGGATTAGAAAAAAATAGTATTTATATTGAAAAATGAAAATAAATATCATGCACACATAATAGCCATGAAAAATACATATCTCAAAAGTCTTCCTATAGTTCTCTCATATCAAAACAAAGGCATGTAAAAATTAACATTTAGAAAGTATACGCACTTCAGGGATAGAAAAACGTACTTAAAAGTCTGCACCAGTTCTGCTTTCCTGTGGTATGGAATTAAATAATAAATCATTGTTGAATGATACTTCAGAACTGAGTTTGATCACCCAGATTCTAGGCTACCTTTGAGAGTTAATTTTTTTTAAAGTAAAAAACAGATTAGAAACATCTTTTATGGTTATTCGGAGATTGTGTTTTCACCTAAATTTATTTTTTCTCCAATTTTTTAAAGCACAGAACTGTTACACTTCGTAGACAACCAGTTGGTGGCTTGGGGTTAAGCATAAAGGTATGGACAACTTCTTGTTTCTTCTTTCAGTTTTCAGTACGATTACTTCACTTCAGTCTTAATTGAGATCTCATGGTTAACGCACATCTTTTACAGGGTGGTGCTGAGCACAAAGTACCTGTCGTCATATCAAAAATATTTAAAGACCAAGCAGGTAACTTATATTTATGTTATTTACTTATGTAGCTCTGTAGTGTATATATAGATATTTTTTTTTGAAAAATAGAATGCTCTGTAAACTGAGAATTAAAACATACGTATGACTTATTCTTTCAGCCTCACTCTATCTTTAAGCCTTTTTATAAACATCCAAATGGTCCATGTGCATTTGTGTTGAATTTAAAAATCCATAAGCTTTTAAAGTCTTTAGGACCCATACTTGAAATGTTATTGGTAAGCAATAGTTTCAGAAAACAGATTTTTTACTGCAGTAAGACAGTTGTGTTGTAAACAAAGTATTTAAAGTTACTTGTCAAAACAAAACAATGACATAGGAAATCTATTGATATACTTAACTTTAATAGCCCAGAGGATAAAAAAAATAAAAAAAATAAAAAACAGACATATTTTGGTCCCCACACAGTAATTCACTGCTCTATGGTATGACTAACTGCCTAGTTGCAAGCAGAGAGTGATTTGTAATGTTTATTATGGTGATGATAACACAAGATCTAAATCAGTGTAAGTCTATTCCAGTTAAGTATCAAACTGGCATTTATCTATCAAAAGGAACCTTCCAAGGGTTGTGTCAGACCTTGTACCGATCTTGGCAGGTTGGAGAGCTGCTCTGGAAAGCAAAGGAGCCGTTCAGTAAGGAAATGAACTGCTGCACGTGGGTGGGCAGTGCCTTGCAACATGAAATAAGGGTCTTAGTTGATCAAAAACAAAGTTGTATTTTTTTCTCCGGTGGACAAGGAGACAAGGAGTAGTTTGTTCTTTTCTTTGCTGAGGCATTCTTTTACCTATTTGAAGATTCGTCATGTTTTATGATAAGCTTCCATGTGTGTTGTCTCTTCCCTAGAATAAATCTACCCCTTTCATGTAACCTTTCCTGCAAGAAAAGGCAGAGCACTGCACTGTGACCCTCAGTACATGTCCTGCTCCTTAAAGGACTCGGGGCCACTGACATGAACCTTTGAACTCATCAGCCTCTCTTCCTGATTTGCTGCAGTGGAGATTAAGCACATTTGCTTAACCATGTTCAACCTCATGATTTACTAAATGACAGCCTGTGCTTGTTTTTCTCCTCTGCATTTTCTTTTGGGGCTTTTCCTTATTTTGCTTGAAACATAGTACCCAAACTTGGTAACTAATAAATAAAATAATAAAATGAGTAAGAACTTTCAGGTCTAAGGAAAGCAATCCAAGAAATTAATCACCAACAAGGAAAGCTATCTTCTGCCCTCTTATGATGTTGGACTTTCAATCAAGGTTAGTAGTGAGTTTGTATATAAAATACTTCTGTGCAGACTTTTGTAGGTAATTTTTCATGAACTTTATTTACTTGTAGAGTAACAAGTGCAACAACAATTTTATGGTGTCAGCTGTTTACCTCGAATCTGAAAATCTCTCCTCAGAAGATACTTTTTTCAAGATCTTGTAACCTTTTCCCAAGGAAGCTCCGAAGTGAGTAGTGGTTATAACCAGAGGCAATGGTGTGTCACAGTAAGCCCATATGCAACATTCCTGGTGGAATTGAGGAATGGCATGAAGACACTGACACATCCGACAAGGCATGAAGAAGGTAGTCTATAAGGTACCAATTGAACCACTGGTGTGTGAAGAAGAGAATCTCAGCCCTGTTTGCAGCATGTGTTGGGGCTGAGTCACGAGAACTCCTGAGGTCCCTTCCAGCCTGAATGATTCTGTGATTCATTTAGCACTGCAGATGCTAAAGATCAGAGATATGTGATATAGATGCTGTTGTGGCACATTACTTCTTGCATTCCCATTCCCATTGTTGAATGTGTGTGCAACAGAAAACAGCATTGAGTTTTTTGGAAACTTTTTGGAAAATTAACATTTCTAAAAAGCGTCAAAAGATTTTGAGAAAAAATTTTGAAGTCCAGAACCTTCTTATGCTGCAAATCTTTTTCTTTGTATATGATTTTAAAAAATTTCAAAGCATTGCTGTTATTCAGTGTAGGAAAAAGGCTATTCACAGCATTACTTCAATAATATATTTAATTGGTAATTAATAGTAACGAAGATAATATGTCCAAATTTAACTCACCTTGAGGGAGGATTTCTCTTTTAAGATTCTAGTGCTTTAATGCTTTAATGTTCAAAGAAACAATCTGGTAACATTATGTAAGGGAAAATAACAAGCGTTCTAAAAATACGTGCATTCTTTCTCCCTATATATATATATGAATGCACACATACTTAAATACATATATTTATCTGTGAAAGGATATCTGGAAAAAATTCATGTTGGATGTAATGAGAGGAAATGTTAAGTATGAGGGAGAGATGAGACTCATACAGATTTATCTCTAACTGGATTTTGGACTGAACATCTGTGTGTTGGTAATGTGAATAAATCACAAATGGACTTCCATTATGCAAGGTACTAGTAATGGTGAAACTGATTGGCTAACTTCAAAGGTGACTCTGGGTTATGCAGTGAGATTGCTTGAAGCAGCAAGCAAATATACTGAATGGAAAAAAAAAATTGTATCGTGCAGTAACATTGGAAAATACATCAGTTACCTGATTAAAAAAAAAGGGGATTTCATATCAGGACTCTTACTGTGAGGGATTTTACTGTTTTGGGCCCGTGGGTAAAATGTCTGAACTTACGTGAGTAAAATTCTCCTTACTGACTAAAGTACTGATTTCCTAAAATGTCTGGTAACTTATGATACTTGTGAAATGTAATGGCTGTTTTATGGCAACACTGAAAAATCATATTTCCAATCTTGCTTTGTTTGGATACAGTACTATTTTATAGTTCCGAAGCACTACATCTAGTATAATAAAATAAAGCAGTTGATTCTTTTTTTATATCTGTACAATCTCTCTGCTATTGTAAATAATTAGTCAGCTGTCTTTGTACTCTCTGAATTTTTCAAATGTAGAAGTGATTTTGTTGGTATTGACTTAATCAGCAGCTGAAGGCATTTGCTCTTCAGTTATTGAGACTGGGTGAACATTTCAATTGGATTTTATTTCATATTCAACACAAGCACTTCTGTAGCAACAGTGATAATACTATTCTTACAGTTGTGACTGGCTTAGAGACCTCTCACGTGTGATCACTGTGTTTACAACTTTCAGATTGTTATCCTAGATTGCTCTAATCAATAAGACTTTCCTGAACAAGTTCACTGAAACATACACAATCTCAATTAAAGAGCACAGTTTTCCCTTGCTGAAAGGCAAGATTAAGTGGTCAGCTGGAAACTAATGTCCCATGTATTACAAATAACAATAAAGAACAGTATGAGTTTTTCCTGGCCATATGCCCTCTGCAGCAATATTAAGAGCAAGTTTTGCTAATGCCAATGACTCATGACCAAGTTTAAGTCCTTCACATTTTTTCTGTGGATTCTGTCGTCCTGTCTAACAAAGGTTACATTTTTTTCATACCAGTAAAGCTTTTGCTAAAGTTAATTTCAGAGGAACAACAGTCCTGTTCCAGACAGAATGACAGCAAGTGAATGCAAAACATATTTATAAATTCAAAAGTAAAATGATCTAATTAGTTACAGTGTAAATTTAACCCCACAGGTAATTATCTCACTTCCAAAGCAAGGATTTTTTTTCTCCTACCCGTATATCAAATCAACCAGTTGACTCAGCATATTAGCAGCACTACTAATAATCACCCAGATCATGAAAAGATGTTTATTGATGTAGAAGCTTCTCAGCAAGGTTTTCTAAGAGTCATTCTTGGTTTCTCTAAGGATTTAAGTAATTTAATACAGTATTGCTTTTCTGTATTTTCCTTTTGAAACTGGCTTAAGATAGAGTAAATAATTGTGCAATGTTGGTTATTTACTAATAGCTTCTAGGTGTATATTATTTTTCTATTTGTTTTATGATTAGTATTACCATAAATAACATTATTTATGGTAAAGGCTGCAGTAGGTTTACAGTAAATAGATATAGAGTCCTGTTCTCAGAGACTTGTACAGTGGTTCTGTAAGAAATTTTGTTAGATTCATTAAATATTCTTTAAAGAATCCTCATACACAATATATGGGCAAAGTGTATGAGCTTTAATGTGTTTTCATCTTTCTCTCTGTTACCTGTTGTTCCCATTTTTAATTACTAAAGAGTCTTTAAGAGCTTTCAGAATTTAAAGATTGGAGACTGTAAAAACAAATGGACTTTAAAAATCTAACTCCATCAGACATAGAAGTGATTAACTGCATATAGTATTGGAAATTTTAATTGTATGAAGATCAAGCAATCAAATTTCTATTTTGTGTTGCAAAATTATCAAGTTAGAAATCCCATTTTGTTACCTTGCTACAACTTCCCATTTCTGTGAGACCTGCTGTAATAATCTGGCTACTGCTGTGAGCTCTGCACATCTCTCATATAACACAAGCAGCAGCAATGAAACAGAACCGTGGGTTCAGCTCACTGAGGTGTAGTGAAAATAGTTAAATAGAATTAAATAAAACCTGATGGAATAGGGCTAGTTTGCATTTTACCAGTTTCAAAAAGGTTCTCTCTTGAGAGCCAAAATTGGCTAAAACCTTAATTTGAAACCATTTTCCCACCTTCTGTGATGAAAGGTGACTTATAAGTCACATTCTGCTGCATTGAAAAATCTTCTATTTTATGTGTTTAGCCCGTTTCTGACAGGGGATACCATATACCCTGGCAGGATTGGAACAAACTCAGAACATTCAGCCACTGAGACATTCTTGGCTTAAAACCATGTGCTCTTCACAGACTGTGTCCAAATATCACATCCTGGCAGCCTGCGTCCAGGACCATCTGTTTGGAGGACATGGTGTCAGTTTGAGGGCTTTTAACAGTTTCACTTATATGCCAAGCAAAGGCAGTTTAGTGTGGAAGCATATGTGATACTTCCCCCATAGGTATTTTTTCCTGTGTTGCCTCTGGTCGTCCCCAGGGGTAGTGCAAGTAGGGTGTTCAAGCCTAGTCAGAACAAGTTGGTGGGCACGATGTGAGATTACAGTCAAGCTGCACAGCTTGGTAGCTGATGTTCTTCATCCCTACAGCTGTACTCACCTTGGCTTCATTAGCCAGGGGGGTTCATTGCAGTGAGCCAACAAGGTCAACATTAAGGATGAGCTAAGCCCAAGTTGGAGGTATTTGAGTTTATAAGGAAGTCAGAATGGATCAAAAATTTTACGTTGTGTCTTATGCTAATGAAGGTGAAGACTGAACACAAGGCCATCTTTGAACATAGAAAGACGGGTTGACATGGTCCTCAGGAATATGGTTTAGTGATTTTTATTTCTTATTTCTTTTTTTTTTTTTTAGTCAGAGTTATCATTAATTAATTTTTAATTGTATTTGGTAGTGGTTTTTTTCTTTTATGGAAATCTAATGCTTTCTGAAGATAGCATCTACTCGCTGTTCTCTCTCTTGGATCTGTGCCTCCAGCTCTAGATTTATTTTCAGAAGGCATAGAAGAGCATTCTTAGCATTTTGGATTTCTCTTTTTATTGTTACCCCCTCAAGACTAAGCAGGCTGCTAAAAGCAGTACCTCTTAATAGAAGGGACATCTTGACTGATCTTTAACAGTTCATTACCAAGTAGAAGGAAGGTACTTTGGTCCCTTACTCAGGAAAGTATTTTTTTATTCAATGTAATAGTTAAGATACTTAAGGTCCAGTGATAAAAATAGCAGTCACTGTATATTTAGTGAGGGGAGCATATCAGTAGATGAATTTGTGAGTTGAGGTTCTAGAACAGTTTCTATTACTGGGATTTGTTTTGAGAAGTAAATGCTGAACAAGGGACTTAAATTATTGACCTAAAATGAAAGAGTTCTTTGGATAGAAGGGTGCGAAGAGTTAATTTTTTAATGTTTATTTAACTGAACAGGCATGTATTTAAAATCAGATCTAGTAAATGTTTTTAAGATGGTAATGTTTTCATTGTTACAATGAAATGCATATTTTTATGCATTAAAATTATTCATAGGTAATTTTTGGACAAAAGATTTGGGATGAAATATTGGTAACTTTCACTTAAGAATTTTTTTTTGTTATAGAATTTCTGTTAATGTTATTAATAGAATTTAAGAGCTTGATGAATCCAGAATTCATTTTTACATAGAAAATAAAAGCATTCCCATTTCACAACAATTTGAAATTCGCTTTCATTCATATGGTTTGGCTAAAAAAAAAACCAAACCAAAACAACAACAACAAAAAAAAAAACAGTGAATTAACTTTCCAGCTCTAGATTTAGGCAGTTTCTTAGGTACTTTCCCACAGTGAGCCTTTACATATGTATGCATATATATATATATATATATCCGTGTGTGTCTAAAAATATGTGCATTAGGCTCCTGATACTGAATAATGCTTTTCTGTTAAGTGGATAAAGAAATTGCATGGGAAGATAAGATCAACTTTCAATAAAAGATAATGAGTTTTGCTTAACAGCTGTCTTAAAATATAAGAGGTTTCTGGAAACCATATTTCAGTTCTGTAGGGGTTTATGATGAATGTTCTCTTAGGAAGGTGTATTTTGCAGTTTATGAAGTAAAAAGGTAGATACAAAATCTGAAAAACATATTGTCATTTCACTGCGCCTGTAATATTCTTCTACTCTAGAGAAAGGTATGAAAAGTACATTACATTGTTTCAGTTGTTACCTGTTGCAGGTAGCAGTTCATTGAATAAACTCTGGCCTTAGGATGCCCCACGTACAGTTTCTTTTCTTCCATTTACCTACCTCTGACTGACAATGTAGTTCCCTTATGAACTGCAGAAATCTAATGAAAAAGCACTTAAAAGTACTAGTTGAATTTGTTACCACTACAGTCTAGGTTGAAGAAAAAGGTTAATGAAAATTATTCTGTGCAGAGAAATTAGAGAACTAGATAATGTCTTAATTCAGTTAAAGCATTCAGGAGAGAACTGCCTGAAGTCCCTCTGAGGATGGATGGGTTTGGTGCTGAAGCAGTCAAGAATCATACAGAACATCTGATGAAAAGAGCAAATGTAATGACCCTTCTGCTTGGAGATAATGTCACATGGAATAATATGAGAAATTTAATGGCATCCTTTCGCAATTTCTATTTTTGTTTTTTTCACTGTTCTTATCTTTCCCTTAGCGTCTTTTGAAATAAAGACTTTTTAGGCTATTTCAGGAAATACATCTTTTCTTCTAACTCATTTAAAGTATGCATTTCTTCTACTTTTGGCATCCTCCTTTAGTCTTCAAGTTTGTTTTCTGGTTATCACCTCTACAGCATTTATAACTGTTTGGCACACTATAATAGAACTTAATGGAAGCTTATCTACATATTCTGGAAGAAAAGATTGAAGAAGCCAGATTATAATTTATTTCCTTATGTAATGTTACCTGTTCATAACTTGTCTAACTTTGTAGTATGTTATTCAGCTCAGAAAGCCTTTTAAATGTAAAATTAATCCAAAGGCTATTAGAGCTAACCTTATGCCTTAGAATATTGCAATATGTGATCAGATTCATCTTCTTTTACATTGTACTACGTTCCTTTGTCAATTTATTCTCCTGGTGATTTGTTAATTGATTAATTTTAAAATACGCACAATTATTTTTACCTGAAAAATACTGTTAGAAAAATTCTGAAAATATGAACAAGTACCTGGAGCTTCTAACACTACTGTCTGTATTCCTAGAAATACCACATTTTTACCAAAGCTTTTCACTGACTCTTGATGGAGTGTTAACTATGCTTGGCTGATAGAACTTTTTTTAAAAAAACTAAATATAACTTATTCATAGTTAGAACTATTTCTTTTGCTTCTTAATTATTGCTCCTTAATTCTGTCCACATAAGGTGCATGAATATTTTTAGTTTTATTTTCAAACTCAAGGGACTTAGTAGATATGGTTAAGCAAGTATTCCAAGTACTAAGTGATGGTAGTAATGTAACATTTTCAAATTTTCTGAAGATAAATTTTAAAAAAAAATATACCTGCTTTGCTTTTCTTATAGACACATCTTAGTTATCATGACTTTTCTTAAATGGGCAAAATTTTAAAGTACTTACACTATTAATGTTCTGATTTTTTTCCTTATGTTGAGAATTAATATTTTTCTTTAAAGGCAAAATCAAATTATGAAGTGCATGTAAAACTGGAAGTGTTTTTCTCTAGTAAGAATTCATCATAGGAACCAGTACTGTGGGCTCTCTCTCCTGAAACATCTACTGGGTAATCTGAGCTACGCTAGGACTCTCCCAAATTAAAGAACTAACCTGTTGTGTTTTACTTCAGTGTAATGTTACTTGTTTAGAAACAACTTCAGGAATCATGTTGTCATTTGGTTTGACCTAAGGATCTTGCATTGAGACATGCAAATACCTGGACTTCTACAGGAAACTCAGACCATCTGAATTTTTCTCCTCTTGGTTCCTAAAGCAGGTCTAAATTCTATTTAATCCCAGTGTATGCTAGTCTTTTTTACACATCCTTTGTATTTGGGTATACGTGAGTGACTTATGGATTTCTTTACAAGGCAAACTGGACTTATATAAAGAGGAAGAAAACTAAAGAAATCTCATGTCAAAAATATACATTTGGAAAGTGTTTTTATTTAGACAAAGAAATGAAATCTGACCTATCCCCATTCTGCCTCATGAGTTGTTACTACAAGTTTGCCCAGCCAGTCACACATGGTGGACGGGGATCCCTTTGACTTTATCCTTTCATACTTTCCTGCGACTGGAATTTCAAACACACCCTTCTCCTCCTGTCTCCAAGTCAAGTATGCTCTCGCTTTCTTAAAGCAGCCCAGTGCCCCTCACGTAAGCATTGAATTAAAAGTGGTTCATATGTTTTTCTTTGTTGCTATATCTATTACTGAAATCTTCAGTAAAAGTTAGTGTTGAGGTACCCGAGCTGATGTTCAGCACATCTGGCGATGTAAGAATCCAGTGGAGGCTACTTGGCTTTGCTTCATGGTGCTTTTGAACTGCTTTAATTCAGTTGCATTTCTATACATAGATGTCTCTTTTCTCTGAGAGCTATGGCAAATTGTGTCTATATTTTAAAATACAAAGCAGAATAAGAATACAACTTGTAGCATGTTATTTAAAATATATAGGTAAGTCTTTCCTTAAGTACTGATAAAAGTATGACTAATGAACTGCTATCTTTTATCTGCCAAAGAGTTATTAAAAATCTTTTATAAATCTAATTTTAACATTAAAAAAAAAGCATGCTATTTGTACCAAAGCTACATTGGTAGTGGCAAAAGGTCTATTGCAGAAATGGTGAGAATAGTCTATGCAGGTTTTTTTTCTTTTGTTTTTATCTCTGTATCCATCCTCTAAAATAATATCTATGTTAACATTTATTATATTTTTCAAAGCCTCAAACTGTGACTGTATAATGTCATATATAAGACTAATATGCCTTATTTAATCATTTCAGTCTTATCAGGTTCAGAGCTTTACTTTCAATTAAGTAATAAATTCTAAGGTATAAACACCCTCCAATTCCCCTAAAAAGTAAAAAATGCAAAAGGGAATACACTTAAAAATTGTCACTGTTTTTATCTATGCAGAATTGTTTGCAGTTTCATTACATTATTCCTATTAATGCTGTAAGGCAGGAAACATGCAAATTACAGACTGGAATAATGTATTTTGTTATTCTCAGGAACAAAGCTAACTCAAACTCCATGTTAAAGAGTTGCATTAAATTCTAGGCACAATCTCTTTAATTATAGCAGTCCCTGTAAATTTGATCAGGGGGAAAGGAATTGCTAAGTAGTTCCAGAAATTCCTGTTTCCCTTTTGTGGAAGAATAATGAAAAGTGTGAATCATGACTTCCGCATAACTTAATGAAATCCTTCATTAGTGAGAAATGACATTTATATTCCATATTAAATAAATTCTTTGTGCATGGGAAGTAACTCTCTTAATTTGTTTAAAATTGCTAAGAATCTATTATCTTTATAGGATGAATACTGATTGCTATGCCATTGGTATTTTCATAACCAAAATGAAGGTTTCAAACAGCATGCTAAATGAATTGCTGAAAGAGAATATAGTGGTATTTTTCAGTGCTACTTTCAATTAAAATGTACTCCTCCTGTAATCCCACAGCTGACCAAACAGGAATGTTATTTATAGGAGATGCAATAATACAGGTCAGTAAACATTTTTTTTTTCCCCACAGACGTTTGTTTCGTATTTACATTTATGATTATTTCATTAACTAACTTACACGTTGTAAACCCTTTTAAACCTGTCATATCTATTTTTAGGTTAATGGAATAAATGTAGAAAGTGCTACCCATGAAGAAGTGGTAAGTCATTCCACTTGGATTTTTTGATAGTGTATGGAATATCCTGTGTCCATACTATTCTGCCTCTAGCTTTGACCCATATGAGTTTACTCTTTTTTACTATAAAGACACAGTACTATAGTCAGGTTTGTTATATATGTGATTACAAAAAGCTTAATTTTGGCTATTAGCATTTGTTATCGTTTCTGCATTCTTACTGTGACTCTTCCTCAAAGTAAGATACGTGCACTTGTGGCACAAATGTATCATTCCAAAGTGGAGTCTTCACCGTCATTTTTTTTATTGTAGTTTTTACATCTCTTAGCTAAAATAAGTATTTCAAAGCACAAAATAAGGCAAAAATGCAAAATCCTGGTAGGTTACCTTTGTTCCGTTCAGCAAAGTGCAACTGCTCTTCCCACGATAGGAACTGTATCAGTTTTATCAATGAGCATATCTGTATGTTTGGGTTTTTTCCTGTAAACTGTTCACTGAGCTGCTTGCTGTGAAAATTCAATAAAATGTAAACAAAAAATTAAAAGCCCTTTACAACTTAAGAACAAATGTTGAAGGTATGAAAAATATACATTACCATTTTTATGATGCTACTGTAGGTACCGAAATGTCCTTTGGGAGATCACAATTAGTCTTTCAGGGGTTGCAAATGAATTGAACACAGTGCTCCTGTTTCATGTTGAGAATTCTCAAGTGTTATGGAAGTATAGATAATAATAATAATAGCATACAATGTTAAACTGTTTCTAAATGCTGGGACAAGAATGCGAGGAAAGGAGAAAGCAGTGGGGTTACGTGTTTTTAAATTTCATCTTACTCCCTAAGTCATTTAAAAATGCTATTTATCAGGCATTGTGGAAGTTTCTTTATTAGGAAGCAAGAAATATTTGTAAACATTGGCTTTTTCTGATGACATCTATAGGTGTAAGATTCACTTGCTGTCTTCAAGACAGGGTGCGCATTTTGGACACATCCTAATCCATAGCTAGTACTCCCAGAGCTTATAGGACTATAATAAGGGACGTAATAGGACATTAGGACATAATTATAGGACTTATAGGACATAATAACATAATAAAGGACATAATAAAGAAAACTTGTACCTAATAAGACCGTACCCACATACAAGAGAGAGAATAATACAGAAAACATAGAAAGATCTCAACTTCAGGCTGGGAGGATATTAAGGCACATATCTCAGTGTCTTGGTTTTCATGGGAAAACGTGTGTGTGGATTGCTGTGACACATTGAAGAGGCACCTTACCCGTGATTGTACAGCACGCCGTGGAATGCAGTCACAGTTTCTGCATAGCTTTTTGAATCTGGTGATGTTCATTTTAGGGGAATCTTGGAACTGAAGAATGGAATTATTGTTCTAGTATGATACGCTGACTCTTGCTGGTGTATTTGTTTTCATGGTAACGTTCAAGAAACAGACCAAGGTCTTCCAGTGAGTTTATTTGCTTAAAAGGAAAATTATTGAAATGTTTTTTACATTGCTTTATAGAATTAGGGTGGCAAGGACTTCTTTTGGGAAAATATAAAATAGGGAACTTTCTTCTTCTAAAGAATGCTACTTCTATAGCATATTCAGTGCTTAGATGCCTGTAGCTGAACCTCAAATAAAAAAAGCAAGTATCACAGAATCACAGAATCACGGTGGTTGGAAGGGACCTCAGAGATCATCAAGTCCAACCACAAAAAAAAAAAA
>JAOTQQ010000023.1:96466187-96489615 GCA_026546715.1 Gallinago undulata
CACCGAGGTCAGACTGACAGGCCTGTAGTTCCCCGGATCATCCTTCCGACCCTTCTTGTGGATGGGCGTCACATTTGTTCTTTCCCCTTAATTTTCAACAGAATCATGTCCTTTAATGATTCAACAGAATCATTAAACAAAATTTCCTGGAACAACTGTAGGCCATATGGCTTCAGGAAGCTCCAGAAGGAAGGCAGATCTCAATGGGTCAAGGGGACAGATCTGCAAAGAGACTTTTCCACTACCACAACCTGCTGTCATAATTGGAGTGGGGTTAAATACACGTCTGTTGGTAGAGAAAGGGTATGATTCTGTGAGATTTGAGATGAGGTAAGCTACTGCCAAAGTTCTTCAGAGAATGGAAGATATTTTATTTCTTATCAAAATTATGTTAATGCATTTTTATGAAATAGTGGTTGAGACTTCTCATCCAAAATAAAAATCTAATTTGATTTTGGTGGTTTTAGAATTGAAAAAATAATGCTTTAGAAGGAAAGGTCCATTTAATGTCCGTAAGCTTTCAGCTTGTAGGGATCAGTTGTTTGTTAATAGTTGCTATGTGTCGATAGAACGTGTCGATGATGATGCGTTTGTCTGCTACCTGTCAGAAAGTTAATATTTATCATCTCATTTTTTTTGGATTACAGAGGCCCAGAGTGTGTGCACTTGCACACAAATATGGCACATGAACATCTAAAGTGAAATTTATATTGAATTTAGGAATAAGTCTGAGCAATCCATTTATTTTTTTACAAAAGGAAGCCTTCAGCTTACGTTCTTGAGGGTCCGTGGTCCTTCTGTCTTTTTGTTTGATGAAAGTGAATGTGTTTAAACTGTTGGTATGGCCCCAGATCCAAAACTGCAATAATGTTTGCCTGGAAAAATGGTCTTCTTTCATGTGTAAGGTTTTTAAGATATGCAAATAGGAAATCCCAACCATAATTGTCATTTAGGGTTGAGGCACCACATAAACCGTCAGCTTTGAGTTTTACATGTAACACAGAAGGTTGCAATATATAAAAGCATCGCTGGAGAAGGTTACTGTTACAGCGTATTAAGCTATTAATATAGTAGCTTAGTGATTAAGGGTACTTGTCCAGAAAGCAGGAGGTTAAGGATGGAAGTAACTTTTAGGAAATCATACCTGCATCTTCTCTCTGTAAAGAGTGTGCTGTTATCTAAGTGTGTCAGGGTGGGTGAGAGGCACTCCAGCAATTCTGTTCAAAAGGCACTCAGCAATGAGGCTTGGCTAGGCTCAATTCACACACATTTTACACTTAACGTTAACGTCATACAAAGTACTTAATCAGTGGGGGCCTGTCAAAGGCCATTGACTAATTCTTTTGTCTTGCTTTATTTTTTCATCTGGCACCATGATCTTGTACGCCTACCTCAAGATGGGAAATCTGAAACACCACCCTCCAAAATAGTTTGAACACAGTTCTGCTGCTCGCAAAAGAGGTGGTGATGACCTCTTTTGTAAATATCTAAGTCAAGATTTCAGATTGTACTGTGTGATCCAAGGGACTAGGTACTCCTGGCTCAGGCCGGGATGGAGTTAATTTTCTTCACAGAGGTCAGTAGGGTGCTGTGTTTCGGTTTGTAACTAAACCAATATTAATAATGTGCCTATTTTTTTTTGTGATTGCTGTCTTGCTTGCACACCATCAGGGCTTTCTCTTTGTCCCACTCTTCCCCCTCTCGATGAGTAGGCTGGGAGGGGGCAAGAAGTTGGAAGGGGACACAGCCAGGACAGCTGATCTGAATTGACCAAGGGATTTTCTGTGCCATATAAATCATGCTGAGCAGTAAAAATCATGGAGAGGTTTTGCTGAGGAAAGCAGCCACTGCTTAGAGACTGTCTGGGCATCAGTCTACTTGTAGGTAGTGGTGGTGAGTGGCCTTTGCATCACTTGTTATGTTTTTACCTTTATTTTTGCTTCACTTATTAAACTCACTATCTTGAGGGTTTCACGGCTTCTGCTTTTCCTATCCTCTCCCCTGTCCTGCTGGTGGGGGGTTTGAGTTGGCAGCTGTGTGTGGGCTTAGCTGCTGGCTGCGGTAAACCATCACGGACTACTAGAAGGGATGCTGGTAGCAACGACAGAGATACTGGATGACTTCATTAGTGCCAGCCATAGTGATAAGCCATTAAGGGGCAGAAGCAAGTCCATGCTTCTTGGCTTTTCTTAGCATTGGGGTTTTGGTTTTTTCCCGTTTTTTTGTCTTTTGGTGTTTTGATATTTATTTATTTTTAATTGTAGCTCTAACAATTTTTTTTCAAGAATTTTCTTTGGATTTTTTTATTTTCTTTCACAATGGCATGTTTGGTTTCCTTTGTGTTTAGAATTTTCCGCATTTGTTCTTAATTTCTACCACTTCAGAGTATCTGCTGGTTCAGCTTTACACCATGTGAGAAGGTGCATTGAATAGGCACGAACTCAGATAAGCTGTATGTGGAATTTTATATGTAATTGTTTGTCTTAAAGGTGTTAAGACCCACTGGGGTAAATATGTAGGAGAGAAAGCTACAAGATCTGGGAATTATAGGAAAGAAGGCCAAGTTGTTCTGTCTCCTGCCTGCTGTCTTCACAACTGGCACTCTGGAGATGCTTATGTGGATAGCTGGTTTGTCCCAAATACAGAGTTTTGTTTCTTGACCCTTGAACTTCCAGCAAAGCTAAAAGATAATTCCTTCTCTGCAAGCCAAGCAGGTAGCCATCCCTACAGGCCTACAGGAGGGATGGGGAGGCACTCTTTACCAGGGAGTATAGCAATAGGATGATTGGTAATGGTTTTAAACTGAAAGAGGGTAAATTTAGACGAGATATTAGGAAGACATTCTTTAATATGAGGGTGGTGAGACACAGGAACTGGTTGCCCAGAGCAGCTGTGGATGCGCCGTCCCTGGAAGCGTTCACAAACAGACTGGATGGGTCTGTGAGCAACCTGATCTAGTGGTGGAACATAGATTATTGAATTTTATCCATATAATATCAGAAAGAAAAATGGATGATAAATACTTAAAGTATGTAATGCTTACCTGCTCAACAAATCTCTCACATAAAATTTTATAAGATAATTAAAAAACATAGAATTACAGTGGTGAATTAATAAAATTAATAAAAATCTTTAACAGAATTATGAAATAACTTGCCAAATTGATGGATGCTTGTGAAATAAAAAAATTACATTCTTGTGTTTTACTAATTTTATTGTGTAGTAATATCTCATAGTCATATTAGTGAATAGATTTTATTGATTTAGAGTGTTATTAAAATCATTAATGTACTTATATCTTTAAATAAATTAAGAAATATATATATTTACAATGAGAAAACTGCAGTGTTATGTTCTGTAGGCTTAACTACACGTTAATATCTGAATATGTAATTCAGCTATACTTGAGGCAACTACCTTTTAACATTTGGAGAAGGTAAAAATAAAATTTTCATTTAATATCTGTAGAGTGTTTAATACCTTAGGATTCCTTCCAGAAATAATCAGGAATACACACGTTCAAGAGAAATGCTCATTCTTTTGTTAGATCGCGCAGCTAGTTGCTAGTTGCTACATACCTACATACCCTTACAGACATACACATATTTCTGATCCAAGCTTGATGCTGAACTTTCAGGTTATTCCTTGAACTTTTAGTTTTTCCCACAGGAAGCTTCTCAGATTGAACATGCTCTTTCACTCAACAGAGAAAATATTACAAAGTCAAAAAGAACAGTTATAATTGAAATCTGACTATTATGAAATGAGAGTTTGGGCAGTTAACTGAAGGAAAAGACTAACATTTTTCTACATAAAGACTATGTATGATTAATTTCATGGATATCTGTCTGAAAGCTGCCAAGATGTAGATTCTTAGTACTTTCAGCAATACTCTGCGTGGTTCACTTTAATAGTCTTTTGTACCACAGTTTGTAGTTCTGTCAACATAGAAAAATATTCCTCTAATATTGAGACGGTAATTCTACCAGATCCAGAAGAACCACTAACTGAGATTTTCTCACATCATGTGTAGATTATGTCTTTCCTTTGAATGTCATGTAACTGTTTGATTATGATTTTTTGTCAGCTGCATGGCTCTCCCATTTTCTTGTTACTTTCCAAACTTTACTTTTAGATTTCTTCACTTTAGTAAATTATTTGTGTTGAGAATTTAAAAGAGATGTTATAAATGGTTTTCATCTAAGTGAAGTTGTGCTTCTGTATTCCTTATCCCTTGCTGCCTCACCTGCACACCCAAACAAAAGCAATCTGTTCCTCCCGTGATTTATTTGTTTTAGACAAACAGGAAGAACAGGTACCTGCTGCTGAAGAGCATTTTAAAAATGAACAGTTACCAAAAAAAAAAAGCGCACAATAAAATTGTACACACTTCCTGAAATTGTCTATATACATTACTGCAAAGTTGATCTGGAATTACATCTTACCTTGCGAATGCAAGTTAAAAAAAATATGTGGTATTGCACAGAAACTCAGCAGTTGTGTCTTAAATCACCTCAACATCACACTGTTTCTGGGAATTGCCATGTGTTCAAGTAATGCAGGTGCAGTAGAGTCGAAATAAGAAATCAGTCTCTGTAAAAATTATATTGAACACATAGAGAAGTGTATGTGCATTTTTGTGGGTGTGTATGTTCTATCATGGGAAACCTAAAAAAATATGAAATAGAATAGTCAAACAAAGCAGCCATTGTGCTTTCAGAGAGATGACAAACAAGTCTCAGGAAAATGTCAGAAACAAAAGAAAAGGAAGAGCAGTAGGAAAGCATGGAAAAGCTGTTCCAGTGAGTTTTTGAAAAGGTTTTTGCTGGTGCTTTCCCTGATCTCACTCATGGGACAATTAAATAAAAATATATATAAAAAAGAAGTAAAATCTTAAAATATGCAATTGACTAACCGGAAGGTAAAGTGCTTTCCTTCTCATTGATTAATCAAATCTTGAGAGGAAATAAAATCAAGGTACGTGCTTTCACACCTTGATATTATCAGTTCCCTTCTCCAGATCCTCTCTGTTCATGAGAACTGAAGAGGAGGAAGAGGAAAATGGAGATTTCTCTAGAGCAACTTGACAAGGCTATGCTTTGAAATTACTTAGGGGGATCCATCCTTATGGGTACCCACTGAGTCTCCCTTTATTTTTCAACATATTTTAATGTGAAATGCTTTTGATCTTTTGAAGATAGTTTGAGCTATTTTCTGAATTTTCTTCTTGAATAATTTCACGGTTGTTTCCTCAATAAAAGTACAATAAAGAGTAATTGACAAGAATACAGACAAAACCTTTAGCGGATTTTACTTTTCTTACTCTAGCTGATTTCCAACACTGACCTGCATTGTTATTGGATGTTGGAAAAAAAAATGTAGAAGGTTTTACCTATCAACTTTTCTATGGCCAGTTTCTGTGTATAAAATGTGATTTATTTAGTTTGGGATTAGGCATATTGTCTTCCCAATATGTTGCTGTTACCATTATTTATTTAAATGGCCGTTTAGGGCATGGAATAAGGGAGTCCTATCTTGTCTGGCCTAGCTGGGCTGGTGAAGATTTTGCTTTCTTAATTTCATCCCCGTAGTTCTCAAAGAGTTCCTTTGTCATTTGCCTCAGTCAGTCCCAAAAGAATGCTTGTCATCTGCTATTGGACAGCAAATACCTGTTATGGTGAGCAGATAGCTACAGAACATCTGCGTGCTTCAAAGAACTGAAGCACGAACTGAAAGATGTGAATGAACCCTTTTATTAGGGAGCATTTATTAATAGGTTCAATGTAGTTGCTTTCATCTGTTAAAACTTACCACATATTTCAGAAAATTAGCTACTGCTATGTAGATGGGCAGTAACAGGATAGAAGAAATACATTAATAGCAATAATGCTAATTTTTGACATCAGAGTGCAGAGGGAAGTTCTGCTGTTGGTAGTTTTCATATTCTTTCATATTCTGCCTTATACAATTTTCCTGAGCTATTTGGTCATAGTAGAATAGCAGCAGCCCTGTTATCATGACAGTGAGACAAATTCACCTTGCTCAGATGAGAAAGATCTGAGTTTAGTTTCATTTCTCCAGGTGCTAATTTGCCATGAGTATTTTGCATCCCATAAAAATACATAAAATCAGCAAATTATAGTACAACTTTAAAATTTTGTGGGATGTACAACTGAACCTCACTGTTTGCCAGATGCTCTAAGAAATGTGATTATTTCATCACTGACTGCATCTGGCAGCATTCCTCATTAAGTAGCAAGTTATAGTATACTTTTGGTCTCCAGTGTCTTTTACATGCAAATGATAAAACTCACATGCTTTAAAACACATTTTTACCATTTAAATTTTCACCCTCGTGCACCTTTACAGTGCTTTTGTAAAGGATAGCGAAATTTCAGAGAAAGATTTTAAAAAAATAGAGTAAGACATTATGGTACCTGTGTTAAATGTATACTTAAAAATATTGCATGATTTCTCTGAGATACTTGTGGAAACCCACTTTCTTTCAAGCTCTAAACACATTAAGAAAGCAGCCACAATTAAGTAGTTCAGATTTCAGTACTACAATTTCACCCTCCATCTATTTCACAGTCACTTAATTCCCTGGGTTAGAGAAGCAGCAGGTACTCTGGCATTATGAGCATTTACGGTGTGCATAATCTTCAAGTACAAAAGCAGAATTACTATAATTAAAACTGATGGAACAATTCAGCTACCTGGCACAAAGGAGCTATAGGAAGAACTAAAGTCTTTGTTAAGCTATGGACACAAAGTGTGGCACTTCTTAGAATAAAGCACAGAGAGGGGCTGGACAGCTACAATTTTAAGCAGTATTTCCTAAGGGTAACAGGAGGTAAGATTTTAAAAACTTGTAAAATAGAAAATAAAAAAAAATTAAAATCTGTGTCATTACCCTTTTAATTTATGTTTATTTCATTTATAAATATTGAAAGACCTACAAAGGATTTATAGCAAACTATAGTCTTTAGTCATAAATAAGGAGGTTCCTACTTCCATCTCCTCCTCCCACCTATATAAAACTGAGCACCATGGAGGAAGACCAAATATGTAAGCTAAAGGAGAACAGTGGAATAAGAACAAAAGGATATAAACTATCCATGGATAAGGCTAGAAAGAGTGTACTTGAAAGAGCTGGTAGGAAAAGAAGTTACCAGGTTTTAAAGCAGGACTTGATAGATTCAGCAGCAGATGATGTCCCTTGTTACCCCTGACAAACACTAGGAAGACCTGTCTGCTCTTGCTTCCTTTGATCCTTACATCCAGTGCACAGACTAAGCCATGTCTTTATTTTTGGTCACTCTGCTGGGTTTCAACTCTGATTGAGCTGGCTTCTCTGAAGCCACATCTTCCCTTTCTCGTTTCTCCCTCCCCCACCTTCCTTTGCTTATCTAAACAGAGTTTTGTGCTTTTGATGGGTTCGCTAACTTATATTGGGTGACCCTCGGTATTTCATCATGGTATAAAGAGCTATGACTGTGATGCACCCTAGCTCAGTGTTATTAAGAGAACCAAGCTGGAAGCTAACGAAGAGTTAGTCTACACCCTTGTGATGTTGAATAGATTAATTAAATATATGTATTTTTAAAAGATTAGACTTACGATGTTTACATAAGTGAAACGGCTATTTTGCACTTCATAAATTTCCTAAAATGGAAAGGAAAATGTAAGTTATTTAGAGAACTTGCAGCCTCATAAAATTAACTCATTAATAAAATTGTTGTATTTCTGATCATAAGGAATATTAACAAACTCCTTTGAGTTCACTCTATGAACGGTACATGAGTATTCTTTCTTTTCAACAGGTCATTGACTTCACGGAACTGTGATCTAAACAAGCACAGGGGTTTTAGAGCTGTCACTGATGTTTCCAGCAGGTTTGTTTAGCCACTGAGCTGAGGCTGGATAATGGCACCTGCTCTTGTTCTTTATTGTTCCTTATTGTAGGTACCAGACGAAACATGGACTCACAGAGCAGGAGTTTATTCATAGAATTCAGACACAGCTCGCACATTGCATCAAAACTATTGAAGAACTGGATCAGAAATTCACAAGTTTTTTTTGTGGTTGTTTTTTTCCTAATGTGGTGTTAGATAGCAAAAAGTCTAATATAAAAAGATATAGCCCTGTATTTAAAGAAATGTGGCTTTAGCTGAATTCAGTACTCTGGGGGAAGAGAAACTAATTCTTCAGAAGACTGTAGCATGTCGATAAGATTTGCATGATGTTCCCCTCATCAATTAGAATGATTTATTTTTTTTTTCCCCCAGTGCAGGAAATGTTTAGTGTTGAATAAAGGAATATACTTTGTGGTGACCTGTGCTGAATGAATATTAGCCAGTACAGTAGCCCAATTGCAAGGAATTATGGCTTGGGGTACTGAGATAACATGCAGAAGGTTCAGGTATGGTACTTTGCCTAACACAAATTTCTTTCTGATGAGTATGAATATTGCAGATGATCTGCAGTATTATGGTGGCAGTAGCGCTTTCATGCTTGGGAAGCTGATAAAACAAAAGCATTAAAGACTGAAATCAGGGATACTATTACTATGAAACAGTGCTGAATTTTGTCCATTGGTATTTCTTTTATTCTATTACGTTCTTCTACACGCTGTAAGAATTTCAGTGTAAGAGTGGAATTTTTTTTTTAATTTCTAGGTACCCCAGTTCTTTAAGCCTGAAATGTAGGGATGATTACAAATAAATTTTATGCTTGATCCAAAGTACAAGGTGACCTGTTGAGCTGATCAGTTCATCAGTCTAGGACTTCTGTCTTGTGCTTCAGCAGTCAATGTGTAGACACAGAAAGCAGTTCTCAGTGCTTCTTACGTTTAGTCCTGTATTAACTCTGGATGTCTCTATTAGACATCTAAGTACAAAAGGATCATTTTAGAAAAGTTTTTTTTGTAAGAAAAGAAAGCAGTGCCCAAATTGTCAACAATTTTTAAATCAGAGAATGCAGCCTATAGCCTACTGAGTTTGATAACTTCAGAAGCTTCTGGTTTAGCTTTTGCACTCAGTAGCACAAGACAGCCTTCATTAAATATTGTATATCATTCAACTGAAATTACCTATCCATTGCCAGTGGATGATGGCAGAAGTTTTCTGACTGGTATCTCTCTCCTCAGAGGCACTTCTAGTCAGATAAAATCCTTTTCTGAGAACTCTGCAAACAGTGACAAAGAAAATTGGAACAGTAACAGCTACATGAAAACCTGCATTTAGTCTTTTCAGCTCAATTTGTGCAAACTGAAGTTTGTATAAACACAACCACTTAAAATCTTTCTAGATGATAGTTAAAATATATTTGAAGAGTATGAACCTGGAGGGTTAGAGTGCTCCAATTTGTTTGATTGAAAAGGCCTGCATTTGGGGTAGAAATTTTTCATTTCTACAGATTCTGATTCCACTTCAATATATGCATTTCCAGTCACACTCAGTCAGATGTGGCTATGTGTATTTGAACTGAAAGGGGAACTTTGATTCTATAGTATGTGTTGCTGACATACCAGGTATGTCCGTAATTATTTAATAACATTTCAACCTAGGAATTTTGTGTTTATTTTCTGGTAATTTGGCCATTTTTGTCTGTTGTGATTGTTTGCTACCTGAGACAATTCTTTCTTTTTACAAGTAATGTGTAAGAGTAGATGAGTAATAAAACATGGTGCTCATTCTAAAATTTTGACTTTTGTGGCTTTGAACTCTCCAATTATATCACATTGATAACAGTTGAGAGTGACAGGAATTTCTATAGAAGAGTCATTTTAATGCTCTGATGTTCTTGGAACTTTTTGAAGTATGGCAGAGTTACTTTCTCAGGGATGGATTTTCATGCTTCAGGTAATAGCCTTCAGCAAATTTATTGAAACTTCCATTGCTTCAGGGAACAGCTGATTTGGCCCAGAATGTATTTTGCAATGCACAACGTGTATCAGCATCTCTTGTATCCCTGATATTTGTGTTGTTTTGAAGTGAAACACAAACTAGTGTGTAATTAAGTAGAAAGAATAATGTACAAAATAATGAAAAAAACCCTTTAAATAATTTCCTTTTTGTCTATAATTCCTGGTAATTATATCATACAGGAGCAGTGCTTTTTTGTCTGAATTAATTACGAAGCTTTGTGGTTGAAAACATCTTTTACTGTATTTGTAGGCAGAAATGAGAGAAAAGTGCTAATTGAATGAACTAAGAGAAATTACAGTTTAATTTAAATATGTTAAAGTTTCCATAAACTGCATTTACTTGATAGGTGGGTAATGTGGAGGGGATGTTTTTAAAGTGATAATAAATAGGACTTAGTTTCTCAGAGAACAGGATGTTTTATTTTTGCATTGGATCCAGATTCCCTATGGTTTCAGTGTCCTGACTGGGACGTACATACCAATTGCTGTAATATATCCACCATGGTGGGGACTCCTCAGATAATCATTCAGCCAAAGGGACTGATTTGCAACATGTGGATAGTAGTAAATCCATGTGAATATAAGAGGAGGGGAAAAAAAACAAAGTTAAGCATAAGGAGAAATGGGAAGAACACTGGTCCCTCTTCTGCTTTACTTTTCTGTGTGTTTTGTCTCCAGCTAATACCTTTTCTACCTTTGAATTTATGTCTGATTCTTTAAAAAACAAAAAACTTTATGGCTTTTCCTAGTGTAGAGTGCAGTTGTATTATAGTTGGTAGTTTTATATATACCTAAAGCCATACAGGGGGTTGTGCATTAAGAATTTCAACAAGGCCAAGTGCAAGGTCCTGCACCTGGGTCACAGTAATCCCAAGCACAAATACAGGCTGGGCAGAGAATGGCTGGAGAGCAGCACTGAGGAGAAGGAGTTGAGGGTGTTGGTCAATGAGAAGCTCAACATGACATGGCAATGTGCACTCACAGCCCAGAAAGTCAACTGTATCCTGGGCTGCATCAAAAGCAGCTTGGCCAGCAGGTTGAGGGAGGTGATTCTGCCCTTCTCTTCTGCTCTGGTGAGACCCCACCTGAAGTACTGTGTCCAGCACCAGGGCCCCCAACATAAGAAGGACATGGACCTATTAGAGCAAGTCCAAGGAGAGCCACAAAGATGATAAGATGATCAGAGGGCTGGAGCATCTCTCCTATGAGAGTTGGGGTTGTTCAGCCTGGAGAAAAGAACGCTCCAGGGAGACTTTATAATGGCCTTCCAGTACCTTCAGGTATTGGGGGCCTACAGGAGAGATGGGAAGGGACTCTTTATCAGGGAGTGTAGTGATAGGACAAGAGGTAGTGGCTTCAAGCTGAAAGAGGGGAGAGTAAGATTGGATATGAAGGACAAATTTTTTACTGTGAGGATGGTGAGACACTGGAAGAAGTTGCCTAGAGAAGTTGTGGAGAACCCATCCCTGGAGGTGTTCAAGGCCAGGCTGGAAAGGGCTTTGATCATCCTGGTCTAGTGGGACGTATCCCTGCCCATGGCAGGGAAGTTGGAACTCAATCTTTGAGGTTCCTTCCAACTTAAATCATTCTATGGTTTTATGAAATCTCATTCATTGAAGTATAAAATTTATGTATTTCTCAGCATGTAGAGAAACCACGCCCAGTAAGGGTCATCTTCCTCTTTATAGCTATACCCTTGTAGTTAACTTCATTGTGTCTGCAGTCCAAGTGAAATTCATTTCACTTTGAAAGTAATCATTAATAGCATCCTTGGTAAATTCAACATTATTCTCTGTATTTTTTTGGATAATTAGAAAATTTTGAAGTGTCCGTGCATGCCTGATGCTGGTCTTTTTTTTGTTGTTGCTTAAAGGCTTTACATTTCAGCAGAAGGATGAGAGGAGAATATTTTTATCTATGGGTGGTATCAGTACCAGTGGAGTACTGTGTCAATATTGTTGGTGTGTTGTAGCAATGACAACATTCTGGATGGAAACTACTTCATAAAAATATTTTTTTACTTCACCACTTTTGTCCCATGCTTTGTCTCATCTTTTTAAATTTTAGTTCATTAAAATAGAGACTATATTATATATTTGTAAAATGGCAGGTAAAATAAAATTTCTCAAAAATATAATAAAATAAGCATTCATCTAATGATCAGATAAAAATTGATGGCATGGACAGATTTTCAAAAAAGGAGTGGGTTGACTCATTAGCAATGTTATACCAAGTTGTGTAATTCATTATGTGATTTGCTCAATGACTATGAAAGCTACAAATCTCTTCAGATACATACACGAATATCAAAGAACAGTAATGATAAAGTAGAGAAGTTACTTGAGTCATGGTATATAATTATGCAGGATATCTATGATAGATTTCTTTAAAAATAATTTTGGTTCTAATTATAAGATAAGGTACCTGAGTGAAAAAGGAAAGACTGGAAGAGAGTTGAAGTCACTGCAGAATTAATAAATTAACTGTCATTTGCCTAGTATATTTTTATGAATTTTTCAGAAACAAATGATTGTTTCGGAGTAGCCAATAAAGTATTAAGGAAGAGAGTGTTGCTCATAGAATACTGCAACACTAAGGGAGACAAGAATTAGAAGTAATTGTAGGGAAACCACTTCATAATTGACTAGTGGAAAAGAGACAAGTGTTAAGAAATCATTAGTTCTTGAACTAAATTCTGCTTCATGCTTTTTCAATACTGTTTGCAATCCAATTTTAATTTTACAAACTGTAGTATAAAGCCACTTTGCTTCTTCTGTCACTTTAAAGCCTACTTGTACTGTAAGGTCTCTGTTTTTCATGCATCTTCCTTGCCTACTCATAGACATGAAAGCACGATACCAGATTTTCAATTCTACTCATATGGGGCTGAGCTGAAACTGCGATTTCAAAAAAAACTTCCAAACACACTTTAGTCTAGGAGGCATTTTAAGTATTCATGACTGTCGTTGCCTTTTTTTTTTTTTTTTTATTCTGAGGGTATTTTTTAAAACTTCTCTAGATTTCATTGGGTATTTTACTATTACACATTACGATCTCTTCCAACCAAAACAATTCTATGATTCAATGATTCTAATTCTCTTCATAGGCTTTACTACAACTTCTTGATTGTTTGCCTGCTACATTACAGGCTTATACATAATCTTCCATCCTGGTATTTCTCAAGCCCAAGACTTTCACTTCGTGTGAATTTCAAGTGTTTTTTTTGTGAAAAGCTTGTACTTCAAGATCAGACATTCATCAAGAAATTTACTGCCTTTTGCAACAGACATTTTGCTTCAGACTTTTAGTCCAAGTTAGGTGTTCAATCTTAAATTTTAATCTATGGATGTGAGATAGGATTAATCTCATCTAACTTCAGATGTTTACGGTTTTTATCCAGATTGTCCTTATTTAGAATAGACGTCTGCAGGTGATGATCAATACAACCACCTCTTCAGACACTACCTAAGAATACAAAGTAACTTGAGGAGAGTATGATGCAGTAGAAGTATCTTTTAAGGTATTACCACTTTATAATTTTAAACCAAAACATGAATATTAGAATACTTTCCGTTTCAAAATATAATTTGAAATAAAATTCAACCTGCGTGCTCTGCAGCAGTTTCTAATTTACTGTTTTGTTTTGTTCCATACAGTTTCCTGATTTAATTTATCTTCATAATATTGGAGTAAGTTCTTCCAAAAGTATTTGAGGCAGTATGTCTGCCATGCTGTCTCCTCTCATCTCTTGACAGATGTTGCACACAATGTTTATGTCCAAACATTCTTTGCTTAATTAAGAGGAAATATAGTTCTTATCCTGTGTTTGAAAGTTTTCTTAAATGTTTGTATCTGTTAGGACATCTTCTTTGATACTCCAAAGTTGAAGAGTTTACATTTGTGGCATTTCTAAAAAGCCAATTGTGAATAAGAAAATAAGTGCTCAGTTTTAGTTTTATTTGGTATGTTTCCTCTCATTACATATTTCAGTACAGTATTGTGACTATATTATAAATTTGTTGGGTTTGAAATTATCTATGGGATTTTACAAAATACTGATGTTGGTACACAACATCATGCTAAAGTAATCTTTACTAATATATTTACCACACAATGACAGTTAAAAAGGTATCAAAAGATACAGCACCATTTGGTGACAGGTTTTTCTATTTCTTTGTAACTGACTTCTTATTACCCTGATACTGACTGAAATTTATTTTTTGTGAGTGAATTGAGCATCTCTTCCCTTGCTACCGTATCACCTTTTTGGCATTTTTGCACCCAGGCTGGATTCACTGAACTGGGACTATGTGGATAGCATTCCTGCACTTCTTCCTTTAACTTTTAGGGTTTTTTTTTTTTATTATTGTTTTGTTTTGCTTTAAATAAACTGTCTGGACCCCATGGTGGTGGGTCAGCCATGCTCAGCAGCCAGACTCCGACCCAGCTGCTCTCTCTCCCCTTAAAAGCTCCTTATATGATAGGGTGCTATGCCTTTAATTGAATTCTAAAATTTTAATATATGTGTCTATACACATATATGTGTGTATATGTGTTCCCTTCTGGTTAGCAAATACTTGCAGATGATGAAGATAGTCACAAAAATCAAGGCGATATTTGAAAAAGAGAAATGTACTTAATGCATTACCTAACTGAATCAAACGAAATACTTAAGATCTTTATCTTAAGGTTACTTAAGATATGTATGCTGTATTAATATATATGTGTCTGTTTATGTGTATGTACACACAATTAATATATTGTATATACTTAAGCACATGTTTTCCTACTACCCTTTGCCGGTTTTATAAAATCAATTTGTTTGTAAAAGTTCTGTTCTGCTTCAAGTTGCCCACCAAATTATTTATTCAGGTTGTTCCAGTGGTCTTGCCTACTCTTATCCTTTGGTGTGGCTTGACTCTCAAGATATTCCTCATTCCCAGTCAGAAGTGTTCATACTGAGTTTATTATAGATCAACAGAGATGTTGATTTCAGTGTAAGTAATGTTCTTTCCATGACTGGTGGTTCTTTGGTTTAAAGTAGCTGTTATTTGTCACACTGACAGGTACACCTACTGCGAAACGCTGGCGATGAAGTTACTATCACTGTTCAGTACCTCAGGGAAGCTCCATCATTTTTAAAGCTCCCATTAGGTAAGAGGAAATTAATGAATAGGAGTAATTTGTTTTCCTCTTTGCAGTATTCTCATAATAAGATGACAGTGACAGAAATAGGAATTCAATCCTTGAGCTTTTTACAGGAAGAAATAGAAAATTGTGTGTGTACTTTATTGCTTAATGTATAACAATCTAATGCATACAGCATGACTTCTTCTGGATAGTTTATTCAAAATACCTCATTAAGATGCAGTACAATCATTTTTTCTAGAGAAATTTTGCCTGAATACAATAAAATGTTTACAAACATTTGAATCAGATAATCACACTGAAAGGTATTTTCGGGACACTTACCAAACAAATGGATAGCATTAATTGTGCATATTTCATAAATTACTTTGATATTGTGATAGTTTTTGTCAGAGTAGAATTACAATGTGACAACTGAATGGTTAAAGAATAGTAAATTGCTTATGAACAGTGCGGATGAGGGAAATTTTTGGTTCTTCTGGATAACAAATATAAATATTCAAGATACTCACTTAAAATTAATGCTGCAAATAGAAAAGCATACATCATATATCAGCTAACTTAATCAGACCAGATAATTTTGCACCAGTTTATCTTACATATGATTCTCTTTCCAAATCAAGCAAAACAGATTTACAGTGTGTCTTGTTTTGGGGATTCTGTAAATTGGGCTCAACTATCTACTTGTTTTTTCTCGATTTCAACAGAATCATAGGTCTAACTCTTGTCATTTCATCTAGATTCTTACACCTTGTCTTGTCTTGTTGTTTGACGTTACATACACACTTGGACTCTTATCACTTGTGGTCAGTTAACCTTGGGTCCCTCCCACTGGCTGCAGTCCCTTCAAACTGGTCTAGTATGAGTTTTCTCTATGGGCTGAAGTCCTTCAGGAAAAGTGAGCTCCAGCGTGTGTCCCCCACAGGCTGCAGCTTCCTTCAGAGCTTATCCGCCTCTTCCAACATGGGCTTCCCCATGGGCTGCAATGTGGATATCTGCTTCAACGTGGTTCTCCACGGGCTGCAGGGAAATACCTTCATCATGGTCTCTCCAAGGCTGCAGAGGAATCTCCACTCCAAGGCCTGAAGCACCTCCTACCTCTTCTTCACTGACCTTGAGGTTCATACAATTATTTTTCTCACACTTTTTTCCCCACTCTTTCTGCTGTTCAGCATTTTGCCTTTTCATTAATAGTTTCCAAGAGGTGCTACCACCTTGGCTGCTGGGCTCAGCTGTGCCCTGCAGTGAGTCCATTGGAGTTGGCTGGAACCAGCTGCATCTGGCCCAGGGCCACCCCTGAATATCTTCCACCCCTGAAGCCACCCCATCCCCCAAAACCTTGCCACTTACATCCCGTACACAGCTGCCACCTTCACAAGGAGTTCATGCAGGTCAAGGGATATTGGTGCCTCCTTGGTACATCATGGGAGAAAAGAGGAACTTAGCTGACTCCTGTATTGCATTTCTCACCAGGAGGCCCAGCAGCCATTTCTGTCTGGGATGCTGAGATCACGGCACTAACTCCATAAAGTGCTGTTTTTGGAAAGAGAAAGTGATTAACAGGGAGACCGAGATCATCTTCTATCTCTGTGTGACTGGAGGTGTGTGCGAAAATTCTGTAGGCAAATAGATTCCTTGAATGCTTGAACCAGAAACTTTCACCTTACAGAAACCTTCATTCTCTTTCAGAGGGCTGTTTTCATGGCCTGTGGCCAGCTAGTGCTCTTTGGAGCCTGCACCTGATTACTGTTGTTCAAGGAAAACCTGTTTGGAATAGGGAAGACTGTGCCCTTTTAGACAAGCTATCACAGACTATCAACAAGCACAGCAGAGAGGCAATTCTTCTTAAATGAAAGAGGCATCTTGGATACAAACGGGGTGGTTTATTAGAGCTGCCTCCTTTAAGCAGAGCATGAGAAGAATCTGGCAAGCATTATAGTACCCTGGCCGGTCCCATGCACGATCCCACACCCTCAGTCCTATACTACGTGTTCAGCAAAAGGACTTGCTAAGTATGATCAGACAGCTGAGGAACTTAAGAAATGACCCATCTTCTGACCTGAACCAGGACCTCAGCACAGAACTCACCTGTTCCTCTCCAAGATGTTCTGTTCAGCCATCTAATACAGGCTGAAACTGAGCTCAGTGGGTGAGATGTTATTTGGTAAGTCACTTGACATAATACTCATTCTTTTGGTGAGGAAATAAGCAAATAAGGTGTAGGAAATTATGGAAAATAAATCTTGTTTAGGGCCCTATGCTGAAGTTAAGGAGAACAGCAGGGAATTCCAGTCCTGAAGCATTAGTGACACATATAACAAGCTAATTAGCAATTCTACTATAGAATAAAGTACTTCCCAACTCATAATGAAGGACAAAATTTAAGTGTATACATGCATAAATCTGAAGCATTTTGGCCTTTCCTAGCATCCCAGAAGACTCAGGCACATGGTTCCCTACCACCAAGCATTTTCAGACCAGCTTCTGTGCTGGCAGTTTCAGTACTACACTTCAAATGCAACCACACAGTCTCTTCCTGTTAACTAGTACTATTAATATTTCTTATAACTACATCATGAGAAGTAGCATCTGCCTACCCTCCTGTTTTCACATACGTCTTCCTTCCCTATGCTATCTTATGCCACAGCTAGCAAAAGCACAAGATCTCACAGAAGGGAAATATCTTCCTACAGTTCTCACCACATTTTTCTGCTTGCTTTACCCCTTCATGGATTGTGAGCAACAAATACAGGCTTTGGCATGGGTTTAGGCATGGATACTGATTAACTGGCACTTAAGGATAAGACAAGGACTGCTTATTATTTCTCTGTTTGGAGGAGGCCATAACCCAGGGTGGTATGCCAGCATTGTCTCTTTCACAGGGACGCTTGGCCCTTACTAGAATTTTTATGAGACTGTCCATAATAGTAAATTAAATGATGCCAGGAAATAGTCTCTGCCACAGGAATTTGATTAGCAGTTTTATAAAATATTGCAGAATGCTTGGCCTAATTTTGCATAGGGCAAATACTTTCTCAAAAAACTATTACTCCTGGATCAGAAGTTAGCATGGGCCTGTAGGGTCATTACTGCCTGCTTCATTGGGTTTTCTGGCTCCGTGGCTAGGATGATTCCTTATCCCATGGCCTGTGGTTTGCTCTAAGGTCACTGTGAGCTAGAGAGAGAGTAGATTTGTGTTTCTGAAAACCAAAGGAAGGAATTTTTGGTTTTGGGGCTGGATCAGGAAGATATTAGTGGCTATGAGGGTTATTTGTTATCCTGTTACAGAATAATTATGACATTGACTTCATTACCCATTCCAGAGTTGAGCAGGGCTTGTGGCACCCTTTATTCACTGCTGCTAGGAAGACTCCTCAGGAGATTTTATGATAAAATAGGCTCTCTTCAAAATTTTTCTTTTTGATGGTTATACCAAATTATCAGAATACTCTGAAGTTGCAAAGCTTTCAGTGTAATCAGAAATTACTGGGAGTGTTTTGTTTGATTTTAATTTTGTGGTTGTTCTGGAGTGGGCTTTTTGTCTATGACCTAATTAACAAGTTAGATAAATGAGATTTTATGCACAAGAGGTCTCCATTATCATTCAGTGATGTTGATAATAAGATAAATTGTTGTAATGGATAAAGTCTTGATGACTATTCACTGTAGATTGTTCTGCTGCCTTGAATTTTGGGAGTTTTCTATGTCATTTAGAGATTTAGTGTAATGTACTGACTGAAATAAACAAGCATCTGTATGGGACTCTGAATTGACCAGAATTTTAATAGAGACTTTTCTAGGTTGAGGAAGCTTAAAGCTTTTAAAGTTAAAAATAAGATCTAGGGGTTATTAAAATGAGTAATAGAATGCCTAACTTAAAATTGAAAATTCTCAAGTGATTCTGTCAAAAAGACTATAGAAGGATTTATAAACAACTTCTACCACTGCAAATGAGTTCTGGCTTTAGGTTTAGTGTTGGCTAGTTTGGTGATTTCATGAGTTGCTGCTAGCTCTGCAAAATCTCCTGTGATCCTTACAAACTTTCTTTCCCTCACCTTGGAGTTCTGCCTGCCTTTTTCCTGCTACCCCCAGGGGCATCTCAGTCTCTTTTGTGAACTGCAGACTCCTATATCCTTGCTATATCTCTCTCTCTCTGACCCCTTTTCACCTTATAGGGTAAGGTGTTTTTTTGTTTGACCATACTCAGCTATTGCTCAGGTAAAGATCAGGCAAAGATCTCCTTGCCCACATGATCCTTGCTGACCCAGTCTTCTCAAAAAAAATAATAATGCCACAGTTGATAATAAGCAAATCAAACAAATGCTGCCTGTCATAGTGTAGGTTTTCATTTCTCATAGGCTGGCTGTCTATGATTTGGGTGAGATAAGAGGAGAACTAGGCAATAATGATTGATAGAAATCTCACAACATATCAAATACCTCTTTCTCTGGCATTGGTACCGATCAGGATGATGTATTGTAGTCATGGAGGGGGGAGTTACCTGTAGCAGATGTTTTATTTTACATAAACACTTTCTTTTGGTAGTCTTTCTTGAACTAATGTTCCCGAGTTTGGACTGGTACCTAACAAGTGATTTGGAGTCTCATCTACATGGGCAGATAGTACTAGATTTACTTTGTCCTAGTGTATTTTGTGTCGTGTATATCAATGTATGTGTACATACTGTGTTTAGTTCTAAGAAAAGGGAGGAAGGACTGCCTAATTGCTCTAGGGCTGCCGTGTGTGGAACTCCTGAGAGAGATGAGAGCACTGCACCTTCCATTCAGTTGAGCATAAACAGAGGGAACTTCTAAAATGCTGATATTGTGAAAGAGTAGTCCGTGAGTGAGGTAGAAGGCAGGGAGCAGACTAAAAGACCTATGAACTTGCTTGCAATCAAGTGGTAGAGGTAGCATAGCCTGAGAGAAGCTGTGGAGTTTGACTCTGAAAACCAAAGGAAGCTGTTGAACTGAAAAGCAAGTCTGCAGGGACACTGGGAGGAGGGAAATTTGTTCCTTAGCCTTTTATTCTTAGTTTTACCACACAACGGATGTCAGTTTTCTCTACTTCAAAAAAAAAAAAAAAGAAAAAAAAATTATTCTAAGGTAGTATTTTGTATTATGGTAAAACCTGGATTTAGAGATTTGAAAATACCTCAGTTCATGTGTTTTGATATGCTTAAATTGCTGAAGAGGTAGGATAATTCCACTTTAAGAATCTCATTGACTCATGGACCTGTCATAGTTGTCTACTGCCAGAGACCATGGGAATCCCCAACAGCCAGACTCTTCAGTGGAGAATTTAATGCCAACTTTTTCATTATTTTTATTTTTTAAAATTAGAAATTATCTTCTGTCCCAACAAGTCACTGTGTTCATCTGTGAGTATGAACATAGATTTTTGTAGTCTACTGTATACATATAGTAGCTACAAAGTGTTGTAGCTGGATAACAAATTTGGCACTTGGGTTAGACCCATACAAGTAAAGCGTAACGGTTCCTTCTGCTGACGTCATCTAATGCTGTGCAGAAAGGACTTAAAATGCAAACATAATGAAACTTCAGAATTCAGTGTATAATTCTGAGACCTTAGCACTGAACTGACAAAGATGTCTTAGAGAGAAGATGAGTTTTTCTTGAATTAAATTCCATATTGCTAACTCTTTCAGATATGAGGAATAGATACATATAAAAATGTATGACTAAGAATGACTTTTTTACTTTTGTGATGTTAGACTTGACAGACCTATTAATGTGAAATGATTTACAGGCAATTTCAGGTGACTTCTTCAGATGGAAAAATGAGTTTTCAGTGATTATGAATATAACGCTGTGAAATCGATTTTATGTGCTTTATTGATAAGACCAAGTGCTGTCTGAGTAATTGTATGTTATTGGTGCTGTATGTTAACATTTTACATTTAAGCAAAAATTACAGAACGATGTGACTTTCTGTTGTTTCCATTATTGTGTGTTTTAAAAGTATTAAGCTTTCCTGAAGTCACTTTAACTAGCAAAGTTGGATCATGATGCATAGCTACTAAAGGAAGAGTTATCTTGAAGAATATAACTGTGTAACTTTAACATACTAACACAGTATCAACATTTCAAGATGACTGATTTTATTTTCTGTTTAAGAATGTGCATCATTCTTGAAAGTAATTGGCGTTTTGAGAAAAAGATATATTAATGAAGTGTATGTATGTGTACAGGTAGTACTTGCCTCAGAATTTCTTATTAGCTTTGTTTATTGATACAATCCATAGTTATACTCTAAAGTGAGACTTTCAACACTCGATAAGAAATTTATTCATAAAATTAATGGGATTTGTGCAACTTAATATCTTCCTTGGTTTTGAATATCTTGTTCTCAGTGAAAAAAGGCTTAAACTTGCAAACAGTTAAGCATACAAATAATTCCCATGAGCACAGCCTCTATAAAGTGACATCTAGCTACTTTTTTTTTTTTTCCTTTCCAGGCATAAAGTATAGTGTGTGGTCAGACTCGTTTTATTAGCTGTCATTCTAAAATACAAGTACTACTTCTGGCCTGGTTTGGTGATTTATATTAAAAATTCTTCTTGTATTTTACAGCTGGAATAGATACTGCCTGATATATACCTATATTTTTAACATAAGGAATTATTTTTCATGGTCTGATTTTCAGGTTCCCCTGGACCATCCAGTGATCACAGCAGTGGAGCTTCATCCCCTCTCTTTGACAGTGGCTTACATTTAAATGGAAACTCAACTAACACTGTAAGTAAATGAATAATGAAAACATAATGTAAGCTACGTGAGGTCTTTTCCCATTCTGAGCTTCAAAATGCTAGTGTAGGACTTGTAAGACTACCCTAATTTTGTTGGGTTTTCGTTTGCTTGCTTGCTTGCTTGCTTGTTTGATTTGTTGATTTTTAAGTGCATACACTATAAAATTCTGTACTTACAAAGTAGCCAACATGGAGCCCTGGCTGCTAGGTTCTTACTCTGAGGCAACTGAGAAGCTTGTAGGAGTGAGCACCGTAAGATTTAATCATTGTTGAGGCATGAATTCATGTGAATTTTTGTCAGACTTTGTTGAATTTTAATATTATAATATTGAATTTAGCCCAGCAAGAGATGCTGAAATATACGTGGAATTCAGAACATACAGTAAAGTTGAATTATTGGAGGAAACTTTTGCAATAGGAAGAAAAGGGAGAAAAAGAAATAAAACAGAAATGCAGATTTAGGGGAAAAAAAAAGTCTATTTCTTCAATCCAAAGAATATTAAGTTCTTTTCTTCTGTGGTGAATATTTATGATCGAATTAATTGCAGCATTGTGGAAAAAAAAAGATAATTTCTATAAAAAATGTAAATATAAAAATAATAATAATAAAATAATTAAAAATATAAAAATACTAGTTACCAAAGCCAAAGAAGGTAGGATGTCTTAGTAGCGAACAATGTTGCTCTTTTAGAAATGAGGACTGAAGATGTAAATACTAGCTGTACTAGGACATGGACCTTCATGCTCAAAAAATTGTTTAGCTCCCAACAGCTTGCAGCTGTAGTCTTTCAGCCAGATATTAAATTTTACCGGAGTGCCCAGTGAATGGAGTGAAAGCTTCTACTCTTCTCTGCTTTCTTTTCTTTCCTACTCAGCCAGAGATGTCAGTGTACTGCTTACTGTACTTCTCCCAAGCTTTGCACTTTTTTTAGCACTGTCTCTCTAAATTAATCCTTGTTTTCATCTGATAAATATATTACATACATATGATAAATAAATAGAAATATGCTTTTCTGCACTGATGTCTTTGCCTAGTGCTTGAGGCCAAAACTGAGCGTAGATACAGAAGGTTTAATGTTTATTTGTTTTTAATTATCCAGATAATTATTACCTTTAATTACCTTGTATTGTTGTCTTACTAAAGAGCTCCAGTCTGTCCTTAAGGTCCAGAATTCTGCAAGTGCCTGTTTACCAGGTGCTCTGCAGACAATCAGAGCCCTTTCTGCAAAGAGCGCACAGTATTAGAAGAGGGCTATGGTCAGATGATTGCCTGTGATTGCATTAGCATGTTTTAGTAAATTAATGCCTATTAAGTGCTAGAATGAGTGTGCCATAATAACTTTCAACAATCATTCTGACTGTACCGTGGGAATTGCACACTTTGAATTCTACACATTATAAAAACATAAATAAGTGACTGGAGTTTTGTAGACTTGTAAGAGAGTAATTTAGAGTTAGTTTCCAAGGCAGCACACAAAAGACTGCCTAAGCTTGAAATATAAGTGGTGAATTAAAGAATAAAGCTAAGTATGGCTTGAAGGTTTGCTTACCTAATATATAGCAAATATAACTTGGCTGACCAC
>JAOTQQ010000023.1:96489715-96547128 GCA_026546715.1 Gallinago undulata
TCCCTGCATAACTTTACTACACCTTTATAATCTTCCTGAGTAGCCTGTCCTTTTTTCCAAAGGACATAAACTTTCCTCTTTTCCCTGAGCTGTGACCTTATCTCTTTGTTCGGCCAGGCCAGTCTTTTCCCTCAACGGCTCGCTTTCCTGAGCACAGGGACAGCCTGCGCCTGCCCTTTTAAGACTTCCTCCTTGAAAAATGTCCAGCCTTCCTGGACTCCTTTTCCCTTCAGGGCTGCCTCCCAAGGTACTCTGTCAAGCAGACTCTTGAAAAGACCAGTCTGCCTTCTGGAAGTCCATGATGGCAGTCCTGCTGGTTCCCCTTCTTGCCTCTCTGAGGTCACTTTGCCCCAGACAGCCTCCAACTGTCACATCCTCCACAAGTCCTTCTCTATTTACAAACACCAGATCCATCAGTGATCCTCCCCTAGTCGGCTCCCTCACCAGCTGTGTCAGGAAGTTATCCCCAACACACTCCAGGAACCTTCTAGACTGTTCCGTCTCAGCTGTATTGTGTTCCCAGCTGATATCTGTTAGTTTGAAGTCTCCCACCAGGACAAGTGCAAGCGATCTTGAGACCTCTGCTAGCTGCTTATAGAACGTTTCATCTCTCTCTACATCCTGGTTGAGTGGTCTGTAACAGACTCCCACCACAATATCAGACTTACTGGCCCTCCCCCTGATTCTTACCCATAGACACTCTACCATTATCCTCAATTAGTTCTAGACATTCATAATCCTCCCTAACATACAGGGCCACCCCTCCTCCTCTTCTTCCTTGGCTGTCCCTTCTGAAGAGCTTTTATCCATCCATTGCAGCACTCCAGTCATGCGATTCATCCCACCACATTTCCGTGGCGGCAACTACATTGTAGCTTTCCTGCCACACGATGGCTTCCAGCTCCTGCTGTTTGTTGCCCATGCTGCGTGCGTTTGTGTGTAGATGCACTTCAGCTGGGCTAGTTGTCCTGCCACTTTTCGGGGGGGATGAGCCCTATTTCCCACCTGATTGTGCTCAATCCCTTCTGTAGTTGCCACCCTATTACTACTTCTTAGGCCTTTGCTACCATATATATCACCATCCCCCACTGCCCCTGAGCCAGTGGACTGCAAGGCCTTCCTAGCAGTAGTAGTAGGCTTAACCCCACCCCCACCCCAACCCCCCCGCATTGCAAGCAGGCCTGATGTCCTGCAAATCAACCCAAATGAGAGAGCAAGGGTCCTCACTACTCTCCTGTCCTGATAAGGCATCCACGTTGCGTGCTTTTATGTATCTATTGAAGGTGACTTAGTATCTAGGCACGTTGTGGACTCAGTGGAGAGCATATACTCTTTCTTGGCTCTGTTAAATGATCTGGATTGTCCTACCTGTCTGTCTAAGGATTCTAGCATCTTAGCTTTGATATTTGGATTTGATATCGAAGGCACTGTGAATGGCTTCTTTTTATAGCACCGACTTAAGTCTGTTTCCATGCTCCACTGTGTATCAATGCACAAGGGATGACAGATCAGCCTTGTCTCAGTGGGATGTTGAAGAGATCATACCATAAGTCATTCCATTACAGCACTGTTGGGATCTCTGTCAGAGCCTTAGGTAAAAGAAGCAGCATGCTTGAGAGGTGATTATTTCCCTCAGTTTACTTGAAGACAATAAAGGGATGTTTTGACTTTTTCTTTCTTTCTGAAGAGGTGAAACATTCACTGAAATGAAAGTGACACAGAATTGTGCCGTTGCCATCAGGTTTTTGTAGTTACGACAATAATTCAATCATGACAGGAAAACAGGAGAATCAGCCAACATATATTTAAATGTTCAGACCAAGAATGTTGGTTTTGCGAACAGCAAGTATAATGCTTTACGACTCTTTTAACAGTAATCAGTTAATGTATATATATCTACTAAGATACTTTGTCTTGTTAATATTGTGTGTGAGGTGTATTTTATATGAACTTCTTTAGCAAGTATATAGAGTTAAGTATTCATGTTCACAATTGAACTCCCTTCAAATGACATATGTTAGGTTAATAACTTTTTCAGTAAGTCATGAATGAGTAACTGCCAATTAACCTCTGTGTGTCATTTTGAATGCTTTTGTTGACGTATATCATAAATTAAGCAGTGGAAGATTTCACCTTAGATTAAAGAATCCCTGGAAAACCCAGCAACTTCATAAAGCATTGTCTTTGATACAGTAGTTTGCTTTCTTCTAGGTTAGAACCGAAAAGAAAGCAATAGAGCATACAAGTATAAACCTGTAACTTGTAAATGTAGAAGGTAGCAGTGATATTCTTCAAATTAAATACAAAACCAACATATGCACAATTATTCAGATGATTAAATTCGTTTTTCACAATCATCTATGACTAAAATCTATTTATCATGATACTCGTGCACCTAATTAGTCTATGTAGCTTTCCAAAGTTTAGTTCCTGAAAATATTCTGTTATGTTTCGAATTTAGACCAATGTACTTTTATGCCACTACTTAATGAACTTTTGTTGTTCCTGTTGAAAAATCTCATAGTCAAAAAAGAATATCCCACCAGCATTCAAATGGGGGGGATTTCAGAGGTACAGAAACAGTGCCTAACTTACTGCAGATAGTAAGTGAAGTATTGGCATTGGATAAATTTGCTATAAAGAGGTAAAAGATGCCTAAAAAAATTAATAAAATGCAATTGCACATTAGTTCTCAGTGCTGTTTTGAGAAAGAGCCCTACATTCAAAAATTATCTAAAGAACCTTCTAAGTACATTTTTCAAATTCCTATGTCATAAAAGAGCTTATAGTAAACATTGCTTAGAATGTTATGTAGAAAATTATTGGAAACCAAGAAATTTAAACTAGGGAAGGCAGTTCTTTGCAAGTTAATATATTTGTAGTAAATGAAACCAAAATGCAATAAAAAAAAATAGTCATTTTGGTTTTAAAAAAATTGTTTATTAAAAAAAGTATAGAGCATACTTTCTGAATATGCTACCTTAAGTCCAGTAATTATGAACATAGTACATATTCTCAAGGGAAGTACGTGAGCAGCACATATATATCCTGATACAGAGAAAGTACTTATTCCATGTGTTGCTCCTGGTACTGCCCACTATTATCCTTCTTTTTGTTGCCTTTGTTTTGATTTGTAAAGTTAAGACTCAAAGCTTGTCAAAAGGTATAAAATTCACTTGAACACTGAGAAATACTGGGCAGTTTCAGAAAATTGATGTATCTTCCTTTACGGATATATTTCTTCTTACTGCAGATCTAATGCATTTGAAGTGCTGGCACTCGATGGAGTTAGTACTGGGATACTTCAGTTTTATACAGCCCAGGAGAGTGCTGACTGGCTGAGAGCAATATCAACTAACATCAGTGATTTGACACTTCAAAATGTATGTTACTTTCTGCATATTTTCTTGTCTATGCTATTGTAAAATTATTTCTAATTTTCCAAGGGTAGAAAATAATTCACATTTAAGATAAAATATACAAAAGGCATGCATAAGAGAAAGGAAAAGAGCAAGAAGAGGTTGTCTGATCAATCAAAAGAAGTTTTCAAGACTTTGAGTGTTACTCAAAGTTACCATAGAAGAAAATCTGAATGCATAGTAGAAAATCTGAATGCATCTATTATTTTAAAGACTTGTTAAGGCAAAATATTTATCTTTTCTGGTCATTTCACAGAGCTTTAGATATGCAAAATATTTCATTTTGATTTTTTTATAATTAAAATGTGCTTGAAATTTATATTTGTTGATTTTGAAGGAGGCATGTGAAAATTCTGCAGCTAGTGAAGTGTGACTTATAGAGGTTTATTGGGAGACAGTATTTTTACCTCTCTAACTTGTCTAGGAGTTGATTTTATCTAAGGTCATATTATTCCATCTTTCTCCCAAAAAGTAAAAAGGTGCTTATGCTGTTTTAAGTTATTCCTTTAAATTCATAAGTAGCTTTTGCTATTACAACCAGAAGTATTAAATACTAGAGACACAGAAGATTATTATTATTTGGACAGCACATTATTATTTCAAGAAAGAACAACTGAAATCTATTGAAGATTCTGGAAAGAATCATAAAGTTAAATAGGGAACTCAATAATGTGCAGTATTGAAATATATTTGAGTCTTTTTGAAATGGTAAAAATCAATAATGAAAATGTAAGAGCACAGCTGGCCCTTAAAAGTTGCCTGTGCAGGTTTTTGATTTATTTTTTTTTTCAGATATGTTCAGACTGTAACTTCTTTCATAAATTATGATTTTGTAGCATGGCTTTAATTTCTACTTTGTACTCTAGGTTCATTGTTGCTTAGTTCATCTGATTATATTGTGTAGAATTTTTATTGGATTTCATCATAAATCTTTGGTCAAAACAGATTATAAAATGAATTTATTTTCTGGTCTTCAAAAGTTACTTGGAATCCCATTTGATCACAATAGTTCATGTATTATGTTAATTCCTTTAAAATATTCAATTGCTTAAGCAAAGTCTGACAAAATCAAACATTTTTGCTTGTGATACATTCTTTATAAATATTTACATCATTTACAGGGTGTTACTACTTGATAACTCTAAGAAAGCAAAGTGAATTTTTAATGAAATTTCAGAGTTCCTTCTATGTGAATAGCAAAAAGAAGCATATGGTAATATTCTTAGAGCAGTTCCACTTCATAGTTACTAAGCCAAATTGTTTTGCTTTCTAAAGAAATCCACTAAATAAAAGCTATTCCAAGGATGTAGGTCAATAAGACAATAAAAAGTGGCTAAAAATGCAAGTAGGTTTTATTCTTTGTAGGGTTCTAATATGTTTTTTCAAATGCACTGTGTACAGTAGCATGTGTCTTGACTTTGTATCTTCACTTCATTGTGACCTGTCTGCAGCAATATTTTATTATAGACTTAGTACTTGTATTGGTCTTCTCCCGTACCTGTCACAATAATGAATTCTGTAAACAAAGTAGTCCCTGGTGTTCATATATAAGTGGCTGTTCTGGGGAAGGGTCTGAGAAACAACAGCCATGATAAATTCACAGGTTTTGTGTTCTTGGTTAGATAAACTCCTATGAGAGGCTTTATGTGCAGTCTGTGTACACACCTGGAAAGGCCTGACCAGAGGATTATTTTAATTACTGATCATCAGAACAGGAGACGTAATAGTGAGAATCACTTTTATTGCAAACCATTTTTTAAGACCAGGACTGCAAGGCTGGACTGGAACTAAAGTGTACAGCAAGAGAAGGCTGGAGAGCACTCCCTGCCTCTGGGCAGCCAGAGGGCACAGGGTGGTTGACATCCAGAGTGCTTAGGGCAAGGCCTTTGCGTTAGGCTTCTTGAAAATCAATTCTGAATGCTTTTTATTACCTTAATACTATAATATCACAAAATTATTATTTTCTTATACTTCTGAAATTGACTTTAGGGAATGGATCTGTAATTCCTCAGAGCTTTTTCCTGTTTTGTGCTTCTCCACTTGAGTAAAGTGTATTCCTTATTCTCCAGGAGTACCTGAAGATAATCACTACTGGTTCAGAGATTATTTCAGATACTTCCTTATCTACTTACAGGTTAATGTCTTGAGTCCTCGCTGACTCTAAGTTCAATTGCTTCTGCAAATATTCAAACTATTCATTTTCTATTCTGTCCTATACTATCATCTCTGTACATAAATTAACTGCTAGATGCATGCTCAAAATGGACCTCTTGCTGATACTGTTGGCATAAAGAATGTAGGCATTCTTACCCAACCCATTACTAATTATTTAAGCGATACTTTCTACTGTTTGCTTTTTACTTTGACACATTTTCAGATTTGGTTTGTGCTGATACTTGTTTCTTGACTTCAGCAACTTTTCCTGCACCTTAGTCATTCGTATTTCATCCGCATCTATTCATGCTGTTCTTGTATACATCCTTCATCATACATGTTTGCATAAGATTTTGAATCATTTCTTTTAGAATTGTAGTTCTTAGAGTTCCTGATAAAGATTGTTCTCCTACAGTGCACACTATCTTTCATGTATTGCTTTACCCTAATATGCTTCATTTTGCTATCTTCCCCTAATATAGTCTCGTTCAGCAATTAACATCTCTGCCAGATCTCCTGCTGATGCCAGAAGACAATCCTGATGTAGGCAGTACAAAAATAGCTCTGCCACAATTTGACACTTCTACTAATGTCAGACTACTTTTTTTTGAAGTACTGAAACATCTCACTTCGATGCAAAGGCAAGGTCTCTGGGGATCAAGTGTAAAGGAGGAGTTGTCTTTCAATAGTGAAGATGTGAGAAGTCGTCACTGCATAAGGATGCTACACCTGGATGTTAGCACATCTAGAAGGTGTTACTTGGTAGATGAGAAATAATGATTCCAGTACCAGCCAGGAGAGAGCTAGTTCTCATGAGGCAGAGGAGTGCACGGAATACTGCAACATGGAAAAGATGTAAGGGTGTCTTTTCAGCCCTCCTTACAGATGCTGTAAGTCTCCTAGTAACTCTCAGCTTTATAAGTGGTATGGATTACTTTTTTTCATCAGAAGCCTTGCCCCAAATTATTTATCACTTTGTTCAGATTCTTGTATTTCACATACTTTCCTACCAGCAGCCTGGCAGAAAAGATCCTTCCCTATAATCTTTTTTAATTCAATCCCCAATCTTATCAGCGTTCTCTAAACTTTTCACATTTGCCTTTCGCAGAAGAAAATAGAGATGAATCAGCATGTCACATTTATTTCTTCATATACCTCTTTTCTCACAGAAGGAGGTAAATTGAAGAATCACAGAATCACCTAGGTTGGAAGGGACCTTTTAAGATCATCTAGTCCAAACAATGAAAAAAAAAAAAGAAACAAAAAAAACCCAAACCACAAACGAACAAAAAAACCCCACACAAACCCCACACCTCACCCAAAACAACATCATTCCACTACTAATCCATGTCCCCGAGCACCATGTCAACTCCTCTCTTGAATACCTCCAGGGATGGTGCCTCAAACACTTCCCTGGGCAGCCGAATTCCCAATGCCTGACAACCATTTCAGTAAATAAATATTTCCAGCCACTCTTCCCCAAGCCTGTAGCACTGCCTGGGGTTGTTGTGAAGCTGCCATGATGAAACAAAAAGCACAGGAAACAACTTGATCTGTGCGTGCTTCTCACTGCTCCTGTTCTTAAACTGTTCAGCTAGAGGGTTCTTTGTAGGCTGAAGTGGCAATACTGTGCTGGAGATGTTTTTTAGGAGAGAGTTCTTTGGAATAATTTATATTTCTCTCTCTGTTTTACAACATTCAGATAGGCAGCTATTAAACATGTGCAGCTTTTCTCATGGATTTTACTTACTTTATTTGAAACATAACACTGAACATTAATGTAGTCACCATCAGTAAAAGTATCTAAAGATAATGTCGCCAGTTCATTTACATTATAGAGACTTGTTTCATAACTTTATCAAGGTTTTAATTCTCTCCCCCTCCCCCACCCGATACTCTAATGGTGTTATTTAAAAAAAAAAATTTACAAATAAATGAGTAGTTCACAAGCAGGTAAGAGAATGAGCTAAGGTGCAGTTGTTCCACTTTAAGCATTATTTATGATTTCTATAAATCATTCCAGCAGCTTCATTGCAGGGTGGTAGAAACTTAAAATTTGGCTTCAAAACTGGGTTATGAATCTGAATCATATTTATGCCTTTGACAGCTTTTTTAATTGCATATGTCATATGTGTAATCCTTTTACGCCTTTATGTGTATGTATATTTAAGTGATACTCTGTATCACAGTGGAGTGAAATTTCCATTTGAATGGGGAAAGACTTATGAAATATGAGCTTTGAACATGCATATAAAAAATGAGGATTGAGGAGGTCTGTCTTTCTTTACCCAGCAGAAGGTGGGGTATGTGTAGATGGACACAAAACCCTTGTGTGTAGGAAGCAGTGCACAAATTTGACTGCCTCGATTATACAAACAATTCTGTTCCCAGGGTGAAGACACATGATAATATTGCTGGGAATATTTTGCTGGAATTTTTTGTTTGTTTGTAAACTCAAAAATTTCCATTTGAAAGTACCACAGTTCAAACCGTGGAGATTGTAATGGGAAGTCAGTAAGGGTAGGAATCACATCACCTGCATTTAGCCAAGCAACAAGCAGTTATGTAGAATCTTCTTGTAGCCAGGAAAAAAAAAAAGTGCCTGTCAAGATCATTCTCTCTCTCTGCTGTCTGGAAAGAGAATATAGCTGTATTAAATGTATAGCTTTTTCCTTTTTTTTGGCTTACCAAAGTTAAGTGAGATAAATCCCAGCCTGGGAGGTATTTGTAGTCAGATAAATGATTCTGAATCATTGCATCCTCATTCTGTTCCTTCCCTGGATGTATTCATTTAGAACAAATTCTAGTAATTACAATTGTTTAATAGTTCCTTTTGCAAGTTGCTTGCAGTCTTCTCAGATGCAGGTTTTTGGCTTTAGTTCCCCTGCTGTCTCCAGCTCCCACTGCTGAACTGCAAGTGCTGAAAGCTCATGCGCTGCCAGCAAGGTGTAGTGTATCCAATTTGTATTCCTGTCTCTCTGCACCAGCTGTGGAGGCATGTAGACAACATGTGGTGCCAGGTGGAGTGGAGAGTGCATATGTCTCTCTCCTCAGCCCTGTGACATAGGGACGTGATGTGATGCAGAAGGAGATCTTGCCTTTCCCCACATTTACATCAGGGCTGCAGCCGTCCCTGCTTTGAATAGGGAATGAGTTAAGGCTGTACAGTGAATAGCTGTGGATTCCAAAGCTTTCTTCCCTATTGCCCATGTCAGGGGAAAGCTGGACTGGTTATGAGGATGCTCTTCACAATAGTCTACCCTCATGCTGCAGAAGAACTGCATGGCCAGTCTCACATTTTTCCAGGCACATCTGAACACAATGAAATAAAAAGTAAGATAATAAAATTTCTTCCTATCATATAGGGAGCTGAAGTAGTTTGACTGAACCAAAGTGGAGGGTGAAAGGAGACAGGATGCCTGGTAGTCCTGTTTATTTGCACTGTTTAATGCTATAGTGATCCTATTATTCAGCATATCTTTGGCCACCTGCAAAGAAATAATATTTTCTGTGCATAACATGGCTTCTGTGTGGTTACTTTGTGTATGTATTTGTCTCTGGAGCACTGGAGAAAGGTTGGAGCAGGGTGTGACGATGTTCTTATTGACGTTCAAATATTCCAGATATGTATTCATTATGTCCTGCACAACTGCTCAGGATCAAGCCTGTTACTGATTCAGACTGGTGAGGTTTGTTCCTTCTGCAACACTGGGCATGTCGCTAATTTGTTTTATCCAGGTTACAGAGTGGGATTCTAGAGTTCCCTCTGGTTTGTTACTGTTGGAACCTTGGGAGCACCAAGAAACCTGTCCATCTCTTCCCCCTTGCAAAGTCCTCCAGGCCACCTCTGGCATGGTACAGTCACGATGCTGTAGGCAGAGCTGCATGCGAGAGCTGCAGGGAACCTTGCTGTGCCCCCCCTGTGCTCTGCTTGGCAGCTGCATGTCAGGTCCGTCCTCATCTGTGCTATGGTGCAGGTGCCAGTGCCTGCAAGCTGTGACCTGCCTCTGTCGTAGCGGTCCCTGTTCCTCCTCTGGGATGACATGGCGGTGCCCCTCAAAGGGCCTGGCCAGCTCTCCTGGCACTCTACCCAAGGTGATACAAGACCTGGCAGGTGCCCCAGCCTCCCACAGGTCTGGCCACCTCCTCCCCAGAGCCTCAGTCACTCCCAGCTGTCTGACCCACCAGCACACCTCTACCTGCATCGTTTGACCACACAATTCAATTCAAATGGGCTGCAAAAGTGAGCACGTGGGGGAGAAGGAGCCCTGATGGCCCATGCTGGGTTAGGATTGACTGGTGAGTTCCTACAGCCCTGAGCCTTGGTATCACCCTCTGTCTGTACAGTCAAGGCTCTTCCTGTCATCCTGTACTACTCCACAGCGCATTTTGTCCTAGAGTCATTTTGTTTACAGTCATAGATAATTCAATCTATGCAAAATAATGACTTCTTATTGCCATCTATTAGCTACAAGTGTGTGTGTACATTTTATATACTTTATATATACACACCTGTAGTTTTTATATATGCATGTGCCATTACATCCCACAGCTGTACTTTGCTAAAACCACGTTAACAATATTGTCATGGTCATTAGATGTTTATGTTATGGCTAAACAACCTGTAATGCAGCTCTGGACAGTCCCAGACAAGTCCAGATAAACCCTGATACATCCTGAGGCCTGTGTCATTAACATAACACAAAGCCTGTTGGCTTTAGAGGTGTACCAGGTCTGGCTGGGATGAAGGTATCTTTCTTCGTAGCAGCCATATGGTGTTTTGTATTTGTGGCTAAAACAGTGTTAATAACACACCAGTGCTTTGGCTATGCTGAACAATGCTTCCACAGCACCAAGTCTTTTTTCTCACTCTGATGCTTTCTTCCCTGGCGAGGGATAGACAAGGAATTGAGAAGGGACAACTGAAGGAAAACTGACCTTAGGGATGCCATCCAGAGGGACTTTGACAGGCTTAAGAGGTGGGCCTGTGTGAATATCATGAAGTTCAACAGGGCCAAGTGGAGGGTTCTGCATGTGGGTTGGGGCAACCCCAAGCACTTTCTAAGATTCTATGGTTCTATAGTAATCTTGTGCTCTGTGATAGAAGTGAAATAGCTGACAAATAAGGTAGAAGTTTGTCTTCCAAGGCGGCTGTTTCTTGGAGACTGGTGGGACATCAGTCTGCTTGTGGGAGGCAGAGGGCAATTCCCTTTATATTACTTGATTTTTTTTCCCCGTTTCCTTCACTTAATAAGTCATTGTCTCGACCCATGAGTTCTCTTGCTTTTGTTCTTCCTATTCTCTCACCCTTCCTGCTGGGAGGGAGAAGGAAGTGAGCAGCTGTGTAGATGCTCAGCTGCTGGCCAGAGTCAACCCACCACAACAGGCAATGGCATTATTGTATTTACTGAGTTACATGTCTGCGGAGATGCTCTGCTTCCACAGATTATCCACAGATTGGATGTTACAAATCTAGTATTGCCAGGATACAAGTGGTAGCCCTGGATTGCTGAGGGGAGACCTTATCAATGCCTATAAGTATCTAAAAGGTGGTTTGAAGGATGATGGAGCCAGACTCTTTTTAGCGCTTGCCAGTGAGAGGACAAGGGGCAACAGGCACAAGTTGGAAGATAAGAGGTTCCGCTCAAATATGAGAAAAAACTTCTTTAGAGTGAGGGTGACAGAGCCCTGGAACTGGCTGCCCAGGGAGGTTGTGGAGTTCCTTTTTTGGAGATTTTCAAGACCCGCCTGGATGCAGTCCTGAGTAACATGCTCTAGCTCTGGGCAATCCTGCTTCAGCAGGGCAGTTGGACTAGATGATCTCTATGGTCCCTTCCAACTCTAAAAGAAAATTCAGTGAAATTCAGTGAAATTTCTTCTGCTCTGTTCCTGTGGCAATTGTAGGTTTTCCTGTGCACAGCTGTAGCTTTCGGTCTTCTATCACAAGCTTTCCATTTGCTACAAACCAGGCTTTTTGATGACAATATCCTTTGGAAGTACTCGTCAATTGTTTGGAGCGTATATCTTTGCATATGACAAGGCAGTCTGTCTTTCCAGTCATTTGATCTTTTTCTGTCTAGATTCCATATTGTTATTACACTTAGTGATACTGCACTTTAAATAGTCGTTTCACTGTAGAGAAGGGAATATCTGTCAGGGTTTGTCAACCACTCATCTATGCAAACTATGACTACCAAAGAAAAGCCAAAATCAACAAACTTTTCATTATCTGAACAGAGAGGAAAAAGAAAGATGTGACTTTATCTTGAAGAGTAAACTAAAAGCAAGGCTTTAACAATATTCTCTTCATCTTTAAATGTATCTTACACTCTATGGCCTTCATTTCACAAGTACTTAATCTCATGCCTCATTTATAGATCTTCCTAAGCAATTGCTTAACTATGAGGTGTTTACAGTATAGTATAATATTTCCACTCAAGGTAGCAAAGTTAAATTCATAAATGCAGATGTTTATGAAGGATTTAATGAAAACTGATAAAAGGCTTTCTGTCACTTGAGTCCTTGATTTTGTAAATTTAGTGTAATAGTAAAAACCTACTATTTATGTACTGAATGATTAAATTTCTTATAATTTGGAAGAATAAATACAGTATTCAATAACTAAGTCAATGCTAATTGTATTGCAGAAACTCTTGAGCCTATTCATAACTGAGTATTCTCCTATCTGTCTTTCATAGATGAAAATGGCAAATAAATGCTGTTCTCCCTCAGACCAGGTAAGACTCTATTATATTATCCAGTTTTTTACATTCTTGTCATTGCATTAAGTTGCAAAATTTGTAAAGCTTACATTTATACATTTAATCAGTTTTAAAAATTAAAATACCAGTTTTCAAATTATGAAATTACCTACTTAATACAGCAGATTCTTACTAATCCACAGTAACAATTAGAATCCTCCACTGTAGACCTAAAAAGTGGATTTGATGGAGCCATGAAATAAATGAGAGGGAGACAGTGGAACTCACACCCAGGTCTTGGAAAGCATAGCTTGTGTTTGCATGCAATATTGCAACAGTGAGTCTGACAAATTAACTCTGTATTTACATCACATATGGTGCACAGGTAGCCAAGGAGTGTATGGCAAATCCAAACTGTTTTCCATTTCTCATGCTGTGCAGACTATGTTTGCTATGACTGTTTGGGAGTTTTGGAGCTCAGGAGCCTGATGATCTATTTCTTCTGCTCCAACTAGCCAAATGTCCTGAAGACCCAGAAGAATTTACTGCACTGGAAAGTATTCTTACTTCTTGTAGTATTGCAAAGAGTTTTTTCATTTGCTTTGTAAAATACAATAGTAGCGTCTTCCAGGTTAATTCTATAATTCCGGGCAGTACTTTGAAGTTTGTATTGTGAAACAAATTAGTTTCACATATGTATGCTTTCATTGCATCAATGTGACATTGAATCATTACTCAGGAACAACGAGCCTGGTCCCTTATGTTTCCAAAAAAGATGTGCTTGTAGATTACAGAAATTGAAAATTAGGCAAGATGTCTTTTATACTGTTTTACTGCAGAAATTTATTATGGAATTTTATTACAGAATTCAAAGACTGAGTTAAAAATTCTTTATCTAAGGCTCAAATAAACATCTATTAGTTTGACAACTTGTATATTGCTTCATATGTCACCATTTTGTCAAAGCAGATTTTACAAATAAGATGACATTTATTGACTCCTCTAGAAGTTATTAAACATATTTAACCATTGACATTTTCTTACACAGAAAACTGTTTTCTTATATTTTGGTCAGTACTTTGGGGGGGAAAAAAACCAAACCACTTCAGAAACTAGTACAGACTTTAATTCTGTGTAGAGTTGGTAATCAAGTCACCATCAAACCCTAAATAAATACCTTTTCTGTGTAAGAAGAGAGCATTTATTTACTGTCTCTGCCATGGCTTTTGATTATTAATTAAACTGATATGAAAAACAGGTGACTATGAAAGCCATATGAAAAGGTATTGAATTTGGATATCTTTTGTTGGATGAACTCTCTACTAAAAGTCCTTTAGTAACTATTCGAAGTTTATTCATGTCAGTTTGTGCACACGTAATGGGTTTAGTTGAAAAAAGGAAGACATATTCTTCCTCAACTTTTAAAAATACTGGGGACAGTCATACAACCTATCACTAAATACCTATTTCTGTTTCAGAGAGTTATTCAAATGTGGAACTTGATATTCATGCTTTAAATCATCCTTCAAAGGAACCTCTTTTTCTCCCTGCACTATACTGAGGTCCTAAGAAGTGTAGCCTCTTAGCTTATCAGCTAAAGCAGGTGCCTAATGTACAGTAAAAATCTATCCCACTTCTTTCATTCCAAATAGGAAAAGAAGGGAAGATACAATTTGAAACTTAATTTCAGGATTTTAGAATTTAAGATGGGACTGACAATAACAAACATTGGATTGTTCTCTGTCAAAAAGTGAGAAAAAATAAAGTTTACAATGAATTTGGGCAGATCAAGTAAATAAAACTAGACAATATAAAAATATTAAAGGAGAAAATTTAAAAATTCAGACTTGTCATGAGAAAATTTGCTTTAAATGCAACCAAATTGTGAATCTCTCATATATATATATATATATATATATATATATATATATTTCACAAAGGAATAAAATAAAACTTGGCAATGATAACTGAAAGCAGGAAAGGGCTTGATCTGCCCTACATCAATGGAGCCTGTTAACATCAGTTACATGTTTGTACAAACCTGAAAAGCACTTCTTAGTGCACTTGAAATAAAATTGGTGATAGCTACAAATTTATCTTTGCATTTGAGTATGGACATTCCTGAAGAATTAAACAGGTCCTTAGAGTTTCATTATTGCATTGCCTGCAGTGAGTTTTCTTCATTACCTTTAGAGTTCAACTTAATCTTTCATAAAAGGGATGAGGTTGGATCAGGATAGGTTTAATTTATATTGGTTTTCATAGATCATTAACAAACTGGGATTCAGGGTCAAGAATGTAAAAAATTACTTTGCTAAATCTGGCTTTCTTCCTTGTCTTTCATATTGCCCCTGAATGTTTTTACTGGAAACTGACTCTCCAGAACATGATGAATTCCGTGAGCACAAAACCAAAGAAAAAGGGAAAGTGAAAGGACTAAGATATTGGTTCCCAGGTCTACGCCAGCTGTATTTATGTATCTCTTTGCCAAAAGAAGGTATCAAACGAAGAGTCTGGACTTTGCCCTGCATCTATGATCCAAAGTTAGAAAGAGGTAGTAGGAAAAGTAGTAGTAGTTGTATATTTGTATTGTTAAAATAAACAGTACTAGGTCATGAAGCTAATTGGCATGGTCTGGCTAATTCTACAATTTTAAATTATCCTCTCCCACCAAAGCAGGGTGTTGCATTTAAACTGGGTGTTGGAAATTATTCCCACCAATGCTTAAATCCCAGACTGTCCTTGGGAATTGTTTGGAGAGTTCTAGTTAGCCGAGGGCATGCCATGCTAGTTAGTCCATGTCAAGGACTACAAGAATTTAACAAATATGCAGGGATTACATGAATTTGAAAGGTATTGCATAAGTACCACTGCTGAAGCTCTGGCTCTAAATATATAAATCTAACCTGTGTAGATGACAAAATACACAGCATCTCCGCACTGGATACTTTTACAGCATATTGCTGCTCCACAAGGAGCAGGTTGTATTTCATTGAGTGTGGAGGATGTTTACAGCCACCATTCTCCAGATATTGTAACTTTTGATTCTACTTGGTATAATTTATTGCAGTGCTGTAGGGACTTGAAAGCACTTGATTCTGTGTTATCAGTAGGCAGTTAGATTTGGGACTCAGTTTTCAAGAAAACACACACTGCTGGATTGCTCTATATTTTTTATGAAACAGTAAATTAGGCAATTCTCTCTCTGTACAGAAAAACTACTTGCAAGGTTTTTTGTTTTGTTTCCTGGGTGGTTTTTTATGGTTTTAAGACTAATATGATAATTTCCTGTCCTCCACTAAATCAATAGAATTTCTTCTCAGTAGAAGGAGATATTAATTGACTATTTGTATTTTTTCTTGTGATGCTGTAAAGTGGATTCTCACTACACTCTATGATGTCTCTTCCCTTCTTTGTTTTGATTTTTGCAATGACCTATTCATTGACCTCCAAATGAAATCATACAGAAAATGAAATCTGGAGACAATGAATGTAAAAGCATACCATGTGACAGTACCAGGAAGTCAGGACACAGATTAAGGTGCAACCATCAAGTGATAGATGGGTAACATAATATTACCCTCTAGGTGCATAAATAGCAAGAAGGCAAAGGAAAATGTTTGTCATCTACTCAGCATATCAGAGGTCAGCCTTCACCAAATTGGTCAGCTGCAAAATATGGTTGTTGCAAATAATACTATCAAGAACCAATAAAATCTCAGATTACAATCCAATGCCTTTAATGCATGGTGGTATTTGAAAAACTGGTCAAAGTAATCTCAGAGCTATTATCAAGATATTTCAGGGAATTTGTGTCTGCCAGGTGACATATCAAAAGGTTAGGACAGGGCAAGCATCATGGCTGTTCATGGAAAAAGAAAGAGAAGTTGGAGTATTAGAGACTAGTCAATTTAACTTCAATCTCCAGAAAGAAATTTTAAATAAATAAACAAAATATTTGTATGCAGTGCAAGATAACAAATGAATGACTGCCCTGAAGGATTTGTAAAGAATAAATAGTGACAACCAATTTAATTTCCTCCTGTGATAGTGTAACACACCTTGTGGGTGGGTGACAAGCAGTTGCTACAACATATCTTGATTCCAGTAAGGTTTATGACATTTCTTGACATAAAAATATTTTAAACAAGCATTATACGGATTTGGTTTTACAGATTTTTTTTTGGAATAATCCAATAATAGGTATAAACAGTTCACTTTCAAAACTGACATATTGTCTAGAAGTTCTGAAAAGGTCTGTCCCCTGAATCCAATTCCTTTGAATACTTCCTTTATGATGCTTTAGCAAAAGAAAGTCAACTAGTTTTGCAGACATGAAGCTTTCAAATACAGTGTTAGACGTAAGAATGATCTTGACATATTGAAGAACAAGTCTGAAAAACAGTGTGGAAGCCAATTAGGGTCCAACACATAGGCAAGAATAATCAAGTATAGACGGGAAATAACTGGAGAAGTTGTTACTGTAAAATACTTGAAAGTGTCTAGGGATGTAAATTCTTTTAGGGAGATTTTTTTCCATTGTCCATTGCCTTGAAAGCTCTCATTGAGGCCATCCCAGATGCCCTTCTCTACAGAAGCCAGTCAGATAGAGATATTAAGAAAAACAACAGGTTCATTGTTATGATTTATTATTATAGTTTATTATTACATCAGCCTGTGGTAATCAGGAACAGGACTGATCAAGAGACCCCCCCAAATCCCCATTTATGTGCTTCACCTTGTTCCTTTTTGCCCCCTCTCAAGTAAGGGATCTACCCACATTTTACCCCTTCTCCAATGGTCCTTAATTTTTCTGATTTTTACATGATTATTTGTTTATTTCAGCCTTAATCTTTGATATCACTACCACTGTCTGTAAGTCAGCACCCCCTTTTCATTATCTTTTGACATTCTTCACTCATTCTTCACTTTCTTTTCATTTTTTCACCTGCTAGTTTATCCCCTTACTATTTTATTAGTATAACTGCAGGCTTGAGTTGGCCACCCAACTTCCCCCTTTGCACTGCATGCAATGTCCAGCAGTTTCTCACATTGTTACTTTGGCACTTTAACATCACACCAGGGCTGGCCGTTTGCCTTCTTTCCGTAACAACCATGTGTCCTTTGTGGCTTTTGAGGGAGTCAAGCATTGTGGGCTGTACCTAAGTGAGTTACTGCAGGACATGCTACGTGTTCCTTTTGCTGTAAGGCCTTGGCAGGAGTATGGCATCTGATTTTGTGCACTATAGTTCCAAAAAGATTTTGACCAGAGGTTTTCCATGGCCTTGTGGACAGTTTGAAAGAAAGAGAGGGAGGTATGAAAAATATTCAGGAGTGATGACTTTGTGCTCAAAGAATGACGTGAAAAGAAACAAGGAATGGTACCACACAACCTATATGTTCTTGTTCATGGATTTTTGCTCCATGTGTGAACTGAATAAGCTTTTTTTTTTATTATTTTTCCAATCCAAGTCCAAAATCATTTGAATCTTTAATGGGGAAAAAAAAAAGTCTTAAATTGTGGTTACAGGAAGACTGATTCATGTTTGACATGACTTCCTCATCACTAGTAAAGATAATGAAATGCTAAAATGGATTCTTGAGAGAAATTATGAAGTCTCCATTACTGGAGATTCTTAGGACACTAAAGAAGGATTTTTAGAAACAAAATAATTATCATGGGTACAGCATTTTGGAAAAGGTAAGGTACTAAATTTCTCAGAAGCCTCTTATCCACTCTGTTTTTGAAAATTGTATGATCCTAATTCTAAATAAGGAACTTTTCAAATATGGAGGCTTTTCCCATTGTTCCTCATAGCAACTCAACATTTCCTTTTCTCTTAAATATACAAAAGTTCTAAAACAAATGAACAAACAAAAAGCTTGTGTGTCTTTCAGCTGTACTATATTTCTTTTCCTAAATGTATATTTTAAATTGATCTATATAAATGGGCTATTTATTGAATTTTTTCACATCTTCATTAGGAAAAATGGAAAAAGTTGATGTAGACATTCATTTTTAGGTGCCTTTTAGGAAGTTCAAGAATTTTGTTTCCTAGCATCTTTAAGAGTTAGGTATTTCATTGTGCTAATATACAGAGCAAAATCTTGGGATTTAAAAACTTTTGGAGGGCTTTTTACTTTGTGAGCTTTTTTAATTGGCATTGAACTATTATATGGCAACTAGCTTTTCCAGATAACTTTTTATTTTCTTTTGTAAGATATAAATCATCAGACCATATTTTCGTATTTCTAATGTGAGATATATAATTGTTTCCTTATCCTACAAATTATGTTGGCAATGCAAAGCAAAGTAATGGTTTTAAAGAAAATGAAAATTGAAAAACTTTTGATAAGTTTCTGGTATCTTCTGGGATTTATAGTCAAATTTAGAAACAAAAAGGGTCTTTTCATATATTTTAATCATTCTCAGACTTTCTATTTGACTTGATGATCCATTATTTTGGATTTTTCTGATTGAAGTTCTTTTTTTCCTGGAATTGGAGGTTTTGTTAGTCATTTAAATTAAGCACAGTAATAGTCAGTGCAATGGATTCAAAATATAGCTGCAATATTGCTATTTGGTTTTGTGTAGACTTTGATGAAGTGGAATGAATAGGTGACCTTATCACAGTCCCTATAGATCAAGAGTGATATGTTATAATAGTGTTGTAATAATTCAGTGAGTAGAAAGACCATTCCCCCAAAATCTAGTCCAGTGAATGTGGTTTTGTATCATTCTTTTTTTCCCCTGATATTACAGCATACAGAACATCTTAACATTAAATTAACAGTTTATAGGTGTTAATAATTGTAAAAAATCTGTTTATCGTGCTGAGAAGGGTATACTTCAAACCAAATCTCTTGATTCTGATCTACCACAGGTAGACTTGTCATAGTACAGTGTGACTGCAATAAAAATAGTAATAATACATTTCGTAAAACATTTAGAACACATGCCCAAGAAATGTCTACACCTAATTAGAAAATGCAATCTTCTGTTTGTAGCTAAGTACATACTCAAGAGTAGTATCCAGAAGACTAAGTACTACGTTAAATTAAGACTATAACATTTGAAGCTCCTATCACATCTTGCAGCCATAGTTGAGCACAACAGTGATAGGGCCTTCACATGAATTCCACAAAATAAGTAAAGGAAATTCTTGTCATTTCACAGATGCAAAACTTTGACGTAAAGCACGTTTTCATTGAAAAAAAAATATCTTATTTTCCTTCAGTGATAGAAATTCAGTGCCAATTTTCTAAGTTTAGAATTTTATTGGAAAAAAGTTGCTTATTTATTCAAAAGCAGTAGCTTAAAGGAGAGAAGTGAACAGAGGCAAGTCCATTCTTGGAGGGACAGACAAACCTCCTCCTTATCCATCCTGCCTTCCCAGGTGCCTATGTGCAACAGGTGTGAGGCTCTTGGATGTGGAAAACCAGTCAATGGATGATGCGGATAATGTAGATGACAGCCCATCTTCACCAGAGGTGTTGCCAAGGTCATAAAGGCCTACCCGCCATGTCACAGCCACCTCCAACAGGAATAAAGATGGGTTATAATTGTAGGCTACTCCCCTTTGAGTGGAACAGACGGTCCAATACGCCGGAGAGACACTCCTCTTAGGAAAGTCTGCTGCCTCCCTGGGGTCCAGGTTAAGGACATCACTAGGAAACTTTCTAGCCTGGTACAGCCCTTGGACTATTACCCGTTACAGCTCTTCCATGTGGCTGGTGATGAAGCAGCAACGCGTACTCCAAAGACAATCAAAAGAAACTTCAGAGCTTTGGGACAGTTGGTAAGGAAATTTGGAGCACAGGTTATTTTTTCCTCTCTCCTTCCAGTTGCTGGCAAAGACACTGGAAGAAACAGATGGGCCAAGTCTATTAATATATGACTCCATGGCTGGTATCACTAACACAATTTGGGGGTTTTTGATAATGGGATGGCCTACACGGCACCAGGCCTACTGGTGTCAGATGGGGTTCATCTTTCTCAAAGGGGATAAAGGATCTTTGCTCACACACTAGCGGGGCTTTAAACTAGGCTTGAAGGGAGATGGCGATAATATCAGGCTTGCCCATGACAAGCTGTGGGATGTCACGCCAAGGTTAGAGAGACAGGGTGTTAGCAAGGACTTGCAGTCTGTTGCTCTGAGACATTCTGGCTACACTACAGCCCACTTGAAGTCTTAAAGAAATGACCTGGGCAGACGAGGCAAACACCAGTGACATACCTCAAAGTAATTAAGGGATGTTCCTCTAAGAAAGTGGCTGACAACCCAGCTGAAGTATCTCTACACCAATGCACACAGCATGGTGTGCAACAAACAGGAGTTGAAAGCTGCCATACAGCTAGAAAGCCACAACCTAATTGCCATTACTGCGACTTGGTGGGACGAATCCCATGACTGGAGTGCGGCTATCAATGGCTACAGTCTATTCAGAAGGACGGGCGAGGAAGAAAGGGTGGAGGTGTTGCCCTCTACGTCAAGACATGGATAGAGTGTGAAGAGCTGTCTGAAGAATAGTAGGTTAACAAGTAGGTTAAAAGCCTATGGGTAAGACTAAGAGACCGAGGCAACAAAGGGGAAATCGTGGTTGCTGTCTACTACAGGCCACCCGATCAAAGGGATCCTATTGATGAAGCCTTCTTACTCCAGCTACAGGAGGCATCATGCTCACAGGCTCTCATCCTGCTGGGGGACTTCAACCACACTGACATCTGTTGGAAAAGTAGCACAGTGAGCTGTAGGCAATCCAGGAGACTCTGGGAATGCATCAAGAATAACTTCTTAAGCCAGGTAATTGCGCCATCAGAGGGGATGCGATACTGAACCTGTTGGTCACCAATCCAAGCAAGTTTATCCGTGACATCAAGATTGGAGGACTTAGTTTTGCTATTTGACATTGTGGATAATTCCAAAATTATTTGGTGGGTGCTGATGTAAGAATAAATTTGATGATAATGATGATGAAGGAAGAACATAATTGAGAGCCATATCCTTTGCTTATCAATTTATCAGTTTAATCAGTAAACTACTTTTTAGTAAAGATTTTAATACTGTTACAGGTTAATAAATGGTGTCCATTTGCAAGTCATCAAACAAGACTTTATGAATGTAAAGGAGAATATTGTATTGTTTGTGCCCTGTGATTTGGACATTATTTTTTTTGTCTGTATTACTTAATATAACATTTTCACACTGATAAACTCAATATATAGTATAGTTTGTAGTAGATTACCAACATAACTATAGTATATTTTGTTAAAGTAATGAAGTGTCTGAACATCCTGTTTTTAAACCTTTGCTGAGTACTGTAGAAACAATGTTTTGGAGAGAGTTATTAGAGAATAGCAAATTGAGAACTGGAGGTGCTACTGTATTTATTGTGGTGTTTCTTAGATCTCTTTAAAATGTTAATGCTGGAGCTTGATGAAAGGGTATACAGAAGGATTATCTGACTCAAGATATTGATTTATAATTTATTTCTGAATAAATTGATTAGTAAGAGACATCACTGATACATTAAATAACAAAATTAGAAAACAATGTGTGAGCTTTTCATGATATAAGAGTATGAGCATGCATCCATACTATTAGCAGCTCCCTGTCCATTCTTTCCACCTTTGTGCTCTGTAAGAATTACAGGTACACATGCTGGGCTTTCAATAGAAAAGCATTCCCGAGACCATCACATTTTCCCCAATTCTGTCTATAGAACAAATGCTGAAGCTTTCATGCAATTTAATAAATGCCTTCTTCAGGCTGTTTCCACTGACTTCCAGCAAAGCTCTGTGGGCTCAGTATATTCACAAGTGCTATGACATTTCTGTCCCTGTGTAACTCAGTATTTTCCTTAATTGAAAATGAACAAGCTTGTCAGTAATAGCTGTATATTCAGATTGGTGGATCACTCCAAATTTGAGTACCTGTTGCAAGGGCAGTATGTTCCTCTCAATGTATATAAAATGAAACCTAAAATGTTTTTGTTTATTTTTGGTGGATAACTATGTTCATGATATTCCACTACCACACTGTGGGATTATTCTTTTATAAATTTTTGGTTACCTCAAAATGATAGCATGCAGTTTTACTTCTTAGTTTTATTTTTTCTTAAAATTAATTTATCTGAAACATAAAAACATGTATTGTAATATTGTTAGAGCAAAATTGTATAACAACTGAATTTGACATCTAATTCTACGAGAACATAAATCGTCATGACATGAAGTGTGTATAAAAATGCATATAAACTCTGAAAGACCATCAGTGTGACAGAGCCACTTTGTTAACAGTGGCAAACCTGACCATGCAGAAAGCTGTTTGATTTCAGATGCATCTAGTGATTTCTTCAGGTGTGTTTCTGTAGAGGTACAAGTAACAGAAATGTTAGTACATCCAAGTTTTGACTGTGCTATAGAAAATGTAGGATTATGGTTTTTTATAAACTGCTGGCTGAAGTATTTCAGTACACCTAGGTTTTCTGCTGGCTAAAGTGTCGGTCTGCTGAGACATTTATAGGTGGCTTTTAAAATGGTGGTTATTTCAGACAAGATTCAGGCCACCTGTACTGTAAGTTTAAGTCTCTTCAAGGATTTCTGACACACTGGTATGGTGATACCATGCACTTCAAGAGTATGGGAGCGGTGGGAAGAAGCAGATGATGCATCCTGTTCTAATATGACCACTCTCTGAAAAATAGAACTTCAATTTTCAATTATTTTCTTCTACAGGTCATACATATGGGATGGGTAAATGAAAGACTTGAAGGAACTGATGCATCTCAGCTCTACAAATTCAAGTTTCTGGCACTGAAGGGTTCATCCTTCTACATTTTCAGCACTCCACCGGTAAAAAAATAATATATTTGTAACAGTTGCATTTTAAATAGAAACCTGTTATGTGTGGGTTTGTTTTTCCTTGCCAAGTGAAGTTGTCAGCTGAAATTTCAAAAGAAGTTAAAGCTGCAGACGCCACTGAATTTCAATAAGCTGTAGATATTTAACCTCTTTCAAGGTCCTCTGAAAATCTTACTGTACCTGGATAGTTCAAAGAATTCCTAATAGGGAGTGTTTTACTTCTGAAAGTTGTCAAATTCAGATTTTTCTGTGGTTGGTTAGGCCAAATATTTCTTACCTTCTTTATTCTAAAGTATGTCATAGATGTAATGAGGTGGTGCATACTATTAGTAGATACTTGTAGATTTTGCACAAAGACAAGGGATTGAACTGTTACAGAGAATCCAGTCCTAAGAGTACAGTTTGAACACATGACATCATCTTGCTTTGGTAATTTTCATAGCTAGTAACGAGAATTCTGATCTACAACAAATGACTTGTCTAATACATCTCTAAAAAAACCCTAGTAAAAATAAATTTAAAATAATGAAATAAAAATAAGCTGTAGAATTGTAAACTCTTAAAAAGTGACCCATACCATGTGGTATTGTTTTATCCTTTCTTTTTCTCCAGAAAGCCTTTCCTTTAAACAAATCAAAAATAATTAAATGTGGAGTTAGGATGCAATTTCAGTTTATTCAAAGCTTCCTTATGGTTTGGCTCAGAAGGTTGTCAGTCTTTCAATTTCTTCAGCTGATCCAAAGAAAATCTGACCCTTTACATATGTACCAACTACTGTACCTTTAGAATGTACATACTCTTCAAACCTTGTTTATGAACTGCAATGAGAAGCAATAAGTAATGTTTTCTCTCTCTCTAGACTGAAATTCTAAATTCAATGATTCCTATTAACTTTAGATATTCTTATATGGCCAATAATATTCTTTCTAAAATGAGACAACACCTCTGGGAAAAGTTGGGGGGTTTTCCCCCTCTAAAAAATTATTTGGCTGTAAGTTAAGGAATCAAAATTTGATTCAATTATTACAATCCAATTAAAATGCAAAACCAATACAAAAATATTAAGCAAATAAATAAGACAACACATGAATGCCTTTCCTTTAAAAATTTTAATTATTGTTTTCAATAATTGTTTGGGGGATTTTTTTTTTTGTTTGTTTAATTATTGTTTTTGAAGAAACTTTTTTGATATAATTAAAACTATCCATCTACATGATGCTAACTGGGGATAAACTACTTCGTTTGTCATGTTCAGCACTCTAAGAACACACATTGAGGATAAATGTTTGGTGGTATTCATACTGTGTTACTTGTCAGTAACTATGACGCACTATTGTGTTTCTGCACATATTTTTTTTTGTAGAAACACTGCCTTTTCAAAAAAATGAGCAAAGGAGACACCAGTAAGTGTGACAGAGCCTATAAATCATAAAACCTCTTGACCACTTTCTGTGCTATTTAATCATTCCATAAATGCTTTCTATCGGGGAAAAAAAAATAAAAGGGGACATTGGCAGTTTCCAGCAACCACCCACCTGGAGAATTCAAACCTGCCCCTAAAGCCACACTCTAGAAGCTGATTATCAGCATCCTGAGGGTGCCTCAGCACTGACTGTCCCTGACCCCTTTCCCTGGAACTCCCCTCACCCTTCCAACAACCCAGGACCCCATTGCAGCACCCCATGGCTGTCAGCCCCTGCCCCAGCAATGCTGCAGGACTGGTGTCCAGCTTCCCACAGCCCTGCCCGGTGGTGGTCCCCAATGAGCCAGGACTACCCACAGGCTCAGGCCCAGCCTCAGCCCGTCCCTGTCCTCAGGGACGTGTGTGGTGCCCAGAGCTAGGGCAGTCCTGGGCCTGGATAGGATGCAGGTAACTTTCTTTACAGCAGCCCGTATGGCAGTGGGTTCCTTATTTCTGACTAAACCAGTGGTAACACACCAGTGTGTTGACTGCTGCTGAGCACTGCTCGCACAGCCTGATCTGTTTCTCACACTACTTGCTCACCAAGTAGGCTGAGGGTGGACAAGAAACTGGGAGGGGGCGCAGCCAGGACAGCTGACCCAAATAGGCCAAAAGGGATATTACATACCATAAAACATCATACTCAGAAAAAAAAAACAAAAAACAAACAAAAAAAAAAACAACAGGGATTTGGTTTTCCAAAGCAGCCATTGCTTAGAGACTGGCTGGGCATCCATCTGCTAGAGGTGGGCAAGGTGCAATCACCTTTGCATCACTTTGTTTTTTCCTCTTTCCACCACTTATTGAACTGCCTTTGTCTTGACCCACAAGTGTTCTTGATTTTGTTCTTCCTGTTCTCTTCCCCCATCCCGCTGTGGGGATACGGGAAGTTCATGAGCAGCTGTTGGACGGGGTCAGCCCACTACAGGGTGATGGGATGGGCCCTGCCTCACAAGGACCCTGCCTGCCAGAGCCCTGGGGAGCTCCCATGGCGCCCAGGGAGCCACCAGCCCTGGGGTGTGCTGTGCCCTGACACTGGTTCTGTGCCACATGTCCCAGTTCTGTAGCTGGAAACACTGGTCCACACGCAAAGCCGTGCACAGAGCTGTGTCACTGTTTTATGGAGGTACTTAATGGTACTACTTTTACCGTTACATCTGCTGACTTCTTTTGCCTATGTTAAGTGAGGCATTAAAAAATTGATTGTTCTTTCACAAAAATGCAGCTGTTTTAAATTGCTTGATCTTTAGAAGATAAGTTTAACATGTTTAATTTCAGAGATGGTTCTATGATGTTATTGCTAGTTGTATACTGAATCACTGTCGTGTATCAACATACCAATGCATTATGCAGAAAGTAGATGACCTATAAGTCATACAGTTATATTTAGTTGTAACGACCTTACCCATAGTTTTACAATTGCTTGTAAAAGGATCTGGTACAATATCTGTTCCTTTTTCTATTTCATTGTGTGTAAAAGATTATATGAATGTAAATACAGCTGCTAAGTTTCATAAGAATGGAAAACATAGTAACCCATGGGCAAAAATAAAGAAAATTGTGGAAAAAATGTGGATATTATAATATGAAAAGAATTATTATGGTAAGTAATGTTCTATTTATACTCCATTTCAACAATATCTCAGCTGGTGTTTCCAAAAATATAGAAGCTTCACCATAGAAGTAAATATCAAGAACAGTGTGATTACCAGAGAATGGTCTTTCAGCATCTCTGATGTGGCTTACTTGACTGTATTTAAGAAATTTGCAGATTTCATTTACAGATTGATAGAATTGTGACACATTTCTGAAAACTGCGTATGTGAAAAAAGCATGGAACAAATAGTGTCTTGTGTCAATGTTAGTATACAAGTGGTATTTCATTACATTCTAAAAAGATCTGATACATTTCTGTCAATTTTCAGATCTTGAAAAGGTTCTGAATTCATATCATACAAAAAATGGGGAGACATTATTGAAAACTGTCACTCAAAACTAAACTATTTTTATGTCATTCAAAATTTCCAGAAAAATTAAATGTAGTTTTTTTGGTTTTTTTGTTTGGTTGGTTGGTTTTGTTTTGTTTTGTTTTGTTTTGTTTTAATGGAATATGTGCTATAGGTATATAGTAGTATAGGTATGTAGAGGATTGTACTGTTTGTTTTTTTTCTGTCTTTCTCATAGTTCAATATGGTTTTTAGATTCACGTCTTCAAGTAGCCATATCTTTGGAGTTGCTGTGTTACCCTTAATTACAAAACCGTGGTTTTCAACATGATTAAATGAATAGCACTGAAGTTCTTTACATGAAGGCAGCTAGGCAATCACTGCATGAGCTCTTTACAGTTTTAAGAAAAGGAATAAATACAAGAATAATATGAAAGTAACAGAAATAGTTCCACCTTTGAAAAACCCTACAGAGAAGAAAAGCTTGCATAATGTAATTAGCACATGAGCAAGTGTTTTGAATGTTACAGAATACTGCTGAGTAAGTTCTAAATACTTGTATTTGTAATTTACATTATATATAGTGTCCGTGTAACATAAGGAAAGAGGTGGCAATAAGTTGGAGGACATAGACTTGGCCACAAATGCTTTTGATGAGCTTCCTAACTGTATACACAAATCTTTTGTTATTTTGTTCATATATCTGCTAGGACCTGACTGCTGTGTGTTTTGTACTGTTGAGTTTGAGTTGGTTTAGAAATGTTTAGGCTTCTTAAACTGCCATGTCTTAATTCATCTCAAGAACATGTCTTGTTTTTTTTTCTTTTTTAATATTTTTTAATAATTTTTTAAAATTATACTTGGTTCAATTTTTCCAATGAAGATTGAAGTATTTTATCTTTTGCCTAGAGCTTTTTAATACTTCTAGGTAGCTTGGATGCTTCTGCTTAATTGTCAGATAATGCAGCATTCTCTGTATTCCAGTAATAAGTGTTACAACCACTTTGATTTTTTTCCTTAAGTTTTAGTCTTTAAATGTATTCAATTTTTTTTTTAATATTTTGGGAGACACTGGAAATTTCTAGAATCAGATTCAGTGTTCACAGAAAGTCAAAGAGTATGTATGTTCCCTTTAACTTTAGCAATACGTGGGGTTTGCAGGTGAAGTCATTATCGGGTTTATCATATTATAGATCTGCATCAAAACCCACAGCAGAATAGCACATTTAAACCACCCCATGCAAAGAGCAAATAAATTCTACAACACTTTGAGCAGATTAAGCAGTATTGCATCAAGTAACTTTAAACAAAGCCCTGTAAAGGCATGATATAACATTTCACTCAAAAAAACATGACGTGAACTATCTGTTTTGATTTCCAGCCCCTTAAGACTCTTGTAGAAAAAAAATCAGATACTCTTTCAACTGAGCAAGTGGAATTTGAACTATTCAGGCAATCTGTCGTAGACCTGGTCAAGCCCCAGTCCTGCCCCACATTGGGGGCCAGTAAATCTGTTGTGGTTTGGGCTGGGCTGGCCACTAAAACAAATGACAGATGGTCTCACCAGCCTCCTCCTTCAGGGAGAGAAGGATGAGAGAGAGACGTATTGATTGATAAGAAAGTAAAGTACTTTAATGAAATAATAAATAATGTATTAATTATATTATATATATTACAATAAATTCTTAAAAGATAAAAATAATGAAATATATACAATATGTACAAAACTGTATTGGTCAGTTTTGGGTCACCTGTTCTGTCTGCTCCTACCTGCAGCTGCTACCCCTCTCTGCTCTTCCGCTTCTAGCTCTTCAACACAGCACATAACAGAGTTAGCTGACCTTGATTGCTACAGCAATAAGTATAAGCAAGAGCCACTCTGCATATCAATCCTTGTATTATTTATAAACATCAGGCCTTATCTCTGATAGGAGCTGACACAGTCTGAAAAATATGCCCTTAATTTCAGAGAGTTCAGTTAGTTAGAAGAAGCTTAACTGAAAAGTAACATTACTGAACAGAAAAGTGGTTCCATTTTACCAAACCAGGTAAACTATTCCAAACCAGGACAGTTTTGCATGTTTTCTTTTTACATTTCCTACATGCACCCTATATTTATTTCTCATGTCTAGTCAATCCATTAGTGCTCATCTCTGAATAGTCATGGAAGCATTTTATGCCTGTTTTATAATTGCAGAATTCTCTTCTAGGGTGGCGTAACCTTTTCAGTTTGTTGTTTACAACATGCATATGTCAAAATTAATTTAATTTTATTGTTTTGTCTCTATTTTAAATCATAACTTTTTAAAGAAAAATCAATTATTAACACACACATCTAAAGATAAGTATATTTGGAATATGAGCCTGAACTGATGCTGAGATTGCTTGGTCTAGCTAAGTAAAACTAGTTTTACTAGTTTGTTTATTTTCGGAAATCAATCATAATGCCTGTTTCTAAAACATGAAAAACTTAAGAGAAACAGCCTTGAAGAAAAAGTACTTTGGTAAGACTTAGCACTTTTGTAACTCTACATACTTCTTTCAGTCTCTTGTTATGGACTTCAAATTGTAACTTCAGGTTCCTATCCTATTTTTCTGTCTTTGTTCCTTTTCATTGTCTCTGTGATCCACTCCATGTTATCGGTGAGTTTATAAATGTGTTATTTTACAGTCTTTCTGAAAGGATTAATATAACCAAATATCTACAAACCCAAGTATTCAATATATCACATAATGCATTGAGTTAGCTAAGGAGTTGGTCTTCTAGTAATAACAACATTCAGCTACTGTTGGTCATAAATTCATATATTAGACAAACAAGAATTAAAGTGGAAGGTCAGTGAATGCTTATTGGTACTTTGACACTTTTACAGAACTGAATTCATGTGAATGAAAGTATGTCTCCTTAAGTGACACATTCTGAATATATCTTTTTTGAAACATTTTGTCAAATGCTTTACTAAAAAATGAGTACCTTATTATGCTAGAATAATCCCAACAAATTGCTATGTATAGAATATCTACAGGAGCAATTCCAAGGGGGGACAATGAGAAAAACTTTTTTATTGCTTAAGGAATGTATTTCAGTATCTCATTTGTCTTAGTTACTTATCATTACCCAGTTATTAAATGTGTGACGATGGATAAACCTGCCATAAATCGAAACACCCTTTAAAGCAAATTTTCTGATTTTTCCAGCTTTTCTCTTGACTAGAATTATATGATCATTTGTGATTTTTTTTTAAACCAGTGCGCTCTATAACAGTAACATTTTAAACTTAGACATACTATGGTAGCTTTGAGAAAACTATGAATAATGTCAGCTATCTCTTTGGAGATTAGTATCCCTTTGTATTATGTTCATTACCCCTCAAAATCCCTCTCAACCTGTCATTGGTGTTCTTCTGACCTTGCACACTATGGTATTCAGAGTGTTTCACTCTTGGCTTTACGGTAGCCTTTTTCTGATATACACAGTAAAAGAAAATCTTGGCTTGTATAGGTGCTGACAGTTATCATAATCACTAGCTGTCTCTGCTGAAAAACTCCTAAGAGGTTACAGAAAGCTGAAGGATGAAAGAGATGCCCAGGATAATGGGGAAAAGGATGAAGTACTCATGGCACGGCAGTGTCACCATTGTCGATAGTGGCATCATTAATATCACCAAAGAACCCCAGCAGTTTAAATTAATCTTCAGGAACCCAAACAAATGATGTCTCAAAAGTTTTTAGATTACAGCCTGTGTCACTAAATTTGGTTTAGTAAACAGCAGATTAGTCGGTGCTTATGCTTTTATATCTTGTCTAGCCACTAATAGGAATGAAGCATTCTCCTGCTTTTAACTGAGATTGAAAAGAGTCTTTCCCTTTGAGAAATTCAAGACCAAATAATGAACTAGCCACCATTCTAGGCTGTAGCAAAAAGCATGAAGATTCCTTTTGAGGATCAACAGTAATGGTTCATAAACTTGTATTATTTAATTATTTTCTTTTCAAAACAGCCATCAAAAGAAAAAAATATTTCCGTGTAAATAAGATTAAGCAAAGACCTGCAGTACCTGCTCTGTATGAGCATGCTTAATGTATAATACTGCTTTATGAATCAACTTTATAATTCCTTAGTTTCAGTTGTTTTAAAACTTGTGTTATTGCTTACTTGTAGCAATAATAGCAAAGCAAAACTCAAATAAAATATTGAATGGACCTTACTAGAAGGAAGAGAGTAATAGAAATCTAAAAATCAGAAATACACGATTAAAAGTTGCTACATTTTAAGTGATGGAGGACAAGTATAATATCTAAAATTGCTTTAATTCTCTAAAACAGCTAACATTAGTTTAAAATTTGACAATGCTCCTTTAAAGTAGGACCAAGTACTTCTAAAGTGAGCTATATGTAATGGTTTGAGCTTTAATTTATTATGAGAAATTGCTCATAATAAAACAGAAATTATGTAACATGCTTTTACATATTTTACTGCATGCATTGTATTCCAGTGATGTTTGTCATTTGATTGTCAAAATATAAAACCTGTCAAATGGAGGACCCTAGAGTATGAGTCCCTTTACATCCTGAAAAGATGTGGTGATAGAATTTTCTCTTCTAGAGGTGTTCAGTCCCATTTGCAGAAAGTGATACACCTCATTTAAATTTAGTCAACTTGAAGTTAAAGATCTAATTTGAAGTTAAAGAAACTTGGAGAAAGCACTGCCTTTATTCTTTTTTTTTCCTCTTTCCCAATACACTGAAATTAAGATTAAATTATTAAGAATAATAATTAGGTTGTTAATATTAGATACTTCTGATGTCTAAATTCAGGTGGGATGTTTTCCGCATTACAAAGAACTCAGGTAAATTCTGAAACACTAATAAGAAACACAGAACTGGGAGGTCTATTCAATAATACTGCTTATTAGTTTCAACTGCAGTGGACATAAGAGCATATAAGATTAGAAAGAAAATAACACCAAGTTCACGGTCCTACTCCAACAGCACTCTGAAATAATGTTTAATAATCAGAAATCGCATCAGTCTGCTGCTGAGTGTTGTAGTGGTTTGGATTTTCACCATTTTATTATAATTTTAATTATTGTTTTAGAATTTATGAAGACCTGGAAATTCAATTTAAAAATAAATTTAAAAAAAAAATCATGTTGATCTTCATACAAAACATCAGGAATGAAATTGATTATTATAGGTGATCAATGCTACTGTGAATATGATGAAAAAGAATGTTATTGAATTTCGTAGTCTTTTCTTAGTTATGTTTCATCCACAGAAGCCAGATGTTTTACAGACAAATCTTGTCAAATCTTGTTTTACCTAAATTATTTAATTTTATTTTTCTATTTCGGGGGATGGGGGCGGGGGGGTGGGAGGGAGGGGAACAGGACAAAGCTGCCTCTGCCCTAGTATTTTAAAGTATCCAAGTTGCTATAAGAGTTACCAGAACACTTATTTACATGTGCTAAAAGCCTCAGATTTACAATTTAGTCAAATTCTTCATCTATCCATGCAGTCATTCCTGTGGATTCACCAAGAGCTAGGATTTTGCTCTAAAACATTAAAACAAAATAATTGCCCATGTACTTTTCCTTTTTTTTTTTTTTTTTTTAAACTACATAGGCTAAGTACTGTTAAAAGAAAAGAGATTGTCACATTATATCATGAGCTAGAATTTAGGGAAAAACTTTGAATATCATTCTAACTTTCTAACTTGTATTTGAACAGTCTGTCATGTCAACAGGATTAAATAATGAATTCAAAAGAAAACAGTATGTCTTCATATTCATTACTAAGCACATTCTTCTTAATTTCAAATACTGCAGTCATATCATCCTTTCCAGTTTTTAGTATCAGTATTAAGATATTGGTACCCTAGTGTATGTAAACTCAAACCTGAATTTAGGAACACATCTTGGTCTGTTGATTGTAAAAAAAATTTAAAATTTAGACAAGAAGCTGAATCACTCTGGGTTTGAGGCTCTGGATTCTCTGTGTTAGCATATTGGAAAATAAATGTGCTTGTGTAACTCACTACAGAGATTACAAAGAGGCTTCCATCATACTGTAGTAATAATGAGGGAAAAAAAACAAGGAAATTCTTTAATAATTTTAAATTATAGTAAGACTCTTGTAGATGCAGTTTCTGTAAAAATTAAATGCTATTTGACAGTCTTTTCTAAATGCTGGATATTAATACAGTAACGTACCTGTATTCCAGTAGAATAATTATGGGTGAAATCTTTTTAACTTTTTTCATCTGTACATGATTTTAGAATAAAAAATGTGGTGTTAATATTTTCTTTTGATATTATAGGTAAGCACACTAGACTGGGTACGAGCTGAAAAAATCTATAACCTCTGTGAGGTTCTATTTAAAATTCACAAGGTAGGTTTCCAAAGATTACAATGATATTATTTAGTAAAGAAAGCTTGCCATTTCCTGTTAATGATAAGCTCAAGTTAATCTTAACTAGGAGTAGCTAACGTTCAAATAGTTCATCTGTTGTTAGAAAAACCTGTTTATAATTGCTAGTGCATTAGCTATGCAAGTATAATAGAATACGGAAAATGGATTAAGCTCCAAGTGAGAAAGTTACCAAAATGCTCCCAATATTGAAGAAAATGTCCAATATTAGAGTTGGTTGTATGAAGTAGAGATGAGACACACAACAAATCATAATGAAGCTGGATATTACTTTTTTCTTAGAGGTTTGGATTTTTAAATGAATGGGATGAAGAATGCTTTTGCTGTAATTCCTGTAAAAGGATACTTTTATTTAATTTCAGAAATCAGAGTGTTTGAATTATGTCCTTCTTTGATCATGTGTAATTTGCAAATATGATAGTAGGTTTTACTTTACAAAGGGCAACATGGTGCATTTGTGTACCATAGAATTCTTCATTTTTTTCCACCACCCAGGGACAGTGTCATGCTTTCTGTTTAGCTTGTGCCAGGCAAGGATTTGGTGCAAAACCTTAGTAGTCTGTTTAAATAATTGACTTATAGAAGGTATTTTTAATAAGTTGAGTCAGATTAATTTAGTTCTTTACCAGCTAATGAAAAACTGCTTTGCAGATGAGGTAAGGCTAGATGAGAGCCTACTTGCTCAAGAGTGAAAACAAACATATTACCAGGAAAAAAAAAAAAAACAAAATAAATTAAAAAAAAAAAGGCAGAACAAAAAGATCAGTCTTTTCAGATAAAATGCTCTTTCACCAAAAAAAATTACAAATCAGCTTTAGTTGTCACCAGCTGCTGTCCTTCTCTCTGCTGTTCCTCCTTTGACCATATACTAATGTTATAGAGAAGGAAGGTTGTTGCTCTGTTACCTGTACAGATCCTGATTTAACATCGCGCCAAAGAAGAACTGCTAAAGTTTTTAGGGTTTGGTTTTGGCATTATTTTCTTTTTTTTTTTTGTGATGCAACACAGTTATTTGGGACAATTTACACAAAGACAAGGCGGGGGGAGGGGGGGGAAGAAAAAAAATCATAGACCTGACAACACACTAATTCCCCTTTACTGCCCCCTTCAGCATAGAGGGGAGTTCTCTGTAGCACTAACCGACCAATTTATTCAGAGAATGGGGTGGCAGGGAGTTTCCATGTCCTGACTACTTGTCCCAAACTGACTTTCAACAACACCAGCACATTTCCTACACAATTTTTGTTGACTCTGATGTAAAAATAAAAAAAAAAATAAAAAAAATTGAAAATGTGATGAAGTTACAACCAATGGAGCAAGGAAGCAAGGAACACAGGAATTTGGTAGAAATCTAGAAAAAATATCTCTCAAATATGAGCTGACATCTGTATTGTACAGAGGTCTCAGTTCCATTAACTGGCTGATAAAAAGAGCTGCTGCTGATGTCAGCTGCCAATTTGGCAGCCCATAACTGCTGTTTTTTTCTCTGTTGTAAGCCTGCTGTCGCAGGGGAGAAGCATTCCCTTCTCTGGCAAAAGTGGGGAGAAGGAAGGGTCTTGGCTAGTGCCATGCCAGGAAAACAGCAATCCTTGAGTTTGGGACTTGAGCTCAGCTCCATAGTGCAGGATGCAGGAGCACAGCCATATTCTTGTAGACATAGACTTATTTAAAGGTGACCATGTCTTCAGCTGGGTACAGGTGGGCAATTTCAGGTCCTGCACATCATTGTGACAACAACAAAGAGCAGCGGTTCTCTCCCAGATTATTTATTAGATCTCCTTCATCTTTTGTAAAATACATTTTTTCCTGATAAATAAGTCAGGCACCAATGAAATACATACTCATTATGCCTTCTGAAAAGATTTTGCTGTGGTTTGGGTTTTGCCTTAGCTTTTTTTTTTTCTTTTAAATGTTTCTGCTGATTTGAAACTCGATCCTTCCTTGAATATTCTGGTAACTTCAAGGATAATCTACCCTTAAAGCAAATTCTTTGATACTTTTTCATTAAGAAAAAAGAAGTGGGAAACCCAGGATTCAACTTTTTAGTGTTCTTGACATTTTAATAAATGAATGATTAATTGCCAGTCTTCATGAATATATTAGCTAAAGTGCAAAAGCTCAAATTCAACACTTTAACCTCTTTTCTGTTGATTCTTTGGTATAAACAATGAGGCAAACTGAGAAAATCCAAAAAGATAGGAAAAATATCTTAAGAGATTAAGGTTTCTACACTGACGACTGAAAGATAGAGTTTATCTTGTAAAAACTGCCATTTGAGGATGCTGTTCTTAAGGATTCTAAGTAGCTAGAACTGATGCAAAGCTGTGGTGCAGAGTGCTATTGTGTCTTCTCCTGAAAGATGGATTTCAAAGTGAGGTGTGTTTGCTACTCACCTAATTGTAAGCTTCTCATCTATGTTTATTATGACACAAGAGTTTAACATGAAGAATAAGAATCCAGTATAGAAAAGTTTTTTGCTATATTTTAAACTTGTGTGTGTGTATAGACACATATAAATACAAACTTGCATACGCAATTATGCATATGCAATATGGGAATTAAAATTCACATATATAATGAATTTGCATATTCATGGACCTTTAGTGGTAACAACCAGATGACTGAAAATGTGATCTCTTTTATCTCAAGTGTTTTTTCGATACCTTGCCTCATAGTCCATATTTACTGGAACAGTTACTGAAAACTTTTATTTTTCAAGTTATTAGATCAAGAATATTAGATGCATTTTTAAAAGCCATCTGTCTTTAAAAAGTTTTATTTTCTTTTACTGCCTGGTATTTTCACACATCACATTTTCACATGCAGAATAAAAATTATTACTATACTAGTCTATGAGCCAGGTTAGGCAGCATTTAGACTTGAAGCAGATGTAGATGCAATGCCTGTCACTCTGTAGTTGCTGAACAATAGATGATAGGCAGGTAATTTGTTCAGCTTTCTTTTCACCAGTCCAAAGTAGCATCATAAAGTAACTTTGAACTTCCCCAAGACTGTTCTCTCCTTGGGTAGCTGCAGGGCCATTTTTCACAACAAACAAAGTGCTACGTACCCTGGTGGCATTATGTGCTGTTGCTGAGGTGCCCCACAAAATTTCCGTAGCTTAAGAGACTAGACTTGAGTAATTTCCATAAGGTTAGATTTGCTAGCTTTGTGCTATTCAGTTATTCACCAGCACAAGGAAAATTTTCAGTTCCCATCTGAGCATTTTGTTCTTGTTTGTGAATAGGAGAGCAATAAACAGAGGAGAGTGTGCTAGCAGAGCATTTCTTTCCTCTGCTTTTCATTACTAAGAATTGGATCTTCACTGCTGTCCTGCAAGGGCAGTTGTGTGTTTATCTGCAACAGGAGGGACATAAGACCCTGAATATATAGGCATTTATTTTACATGTATCAAAATATTTTACATTACATTTGGATGCTCAGATTTCAGTTGTGTCTTTGCTTGTTTTTATGTACATGCAGTTTATGTTATAGCCTCAATAGGCTATGATGGACTATTTGAAGTCCTGGAAAAATAAATTCTAAATGTTTGTGAGGCTTATCCTGACCACAAGATTCTAGGACTTGGGTACCACTGCAAAGCTGCATTCTGATCTTTTCAAAGCCATCTAAATCCAGTCAAATATGGATTTGCTTTTACCTCAGATCTGCTTGACTAGAGTCAAGTCACCTAAACCGAACGTGGAGTGCTAAAGAAAGAATATTCTATTTGCAGGTGACTTTAGAAAATAAAAAAAATAACATTCTCTTTGCAAACTACTTTTTTGTTCTTTCAATATTTTCTGCCCCATGCTATCATGGAGAAATGGAGATAGGAAAGGACCCTATCTGATAAACAGAAATTTTTAAAAAATGCATAATGTGGAAATTTAGTCATTGAAAGTATTCAGATGTGTAAGTAGTAGCTTTTTTATTTAGTTTTCTTTTTCTGTATATTTATGCTAATCAATGAATTCTTGAAACATTAGGGAGGCTTCCTGGAAGAATTTTTTCTCATTTTCAAAACATTCTGTTACAGAGATATTTTTTTATTATGAAAAACTAATGTGAAGTTTCTCATCTTCATCTTGAAGTTGATGGCAGAATCTCACTTCACTCCCCTTGTAGTTGCAGAGCACCATTGGCAATTATTAGGGGACATTTCAAAGCTCACGTTGTCATTTCTAGAATTACCCTTGGGTGCTTGATAAATTAGTGTATTCCTTGGTGTTTAGTATACTGGAACCCAATTAGAACGAAGTAGTTTTGTTCTCTTGTAAAGCTGGTACACCGCTCTTGAATTGTTTTCACACAATTCAGGGATTTCCTTCACTTTCACTGTAAAAAATACACTGCTACAAATTCCTTTTAAATTATGTATGTATTATGTAGGTACTTTTGACAGTGTTTTGGAACTGCAGAAGTGGCTCAGATTACATGATACAGGGTAAAGTGATTAAGAAGCAAAGAGAGAAGTTGTCCTTAGAATTGTTAGTTAATTCTCAGAACGTTTTTTCAAGGTAATTATTAACATAATGACATAAAGTATCCAAGTACCCCTCACTTAGAGAAGACAATATTGCTTTAACTCTTTTTGCTAGATGAATAATCACATACTGAAACATGTCTTTCAGCTCTGGCTTGCTGATGAGTGCTGGCTACAAGCAAACTTGTATTTAGGTATTCATCAGGACTTCAATCTTGAAGACCAGCGGCCATATTGTTTCAGTGTTATGGTTGGACATGGCAAGAGTCATTATTTCAATGTAGAGCTGGCCAGCGAGTTGGCAGTATGGGAGAAATCATTTCAAAGAGCAATTTTCTTGGAAGTTCAAAGAACAGGGGTAAGTAATTAATAATTTAAATTCTGGATCCATTTAATCAGTAAAATAATAACTTTTTTGCTAATTTGTATGTTTAATAATTGCATCAGATTGATGTGTTCAGTGTCTAAGGATCCGAGTATGCTTTAATACACCAAAAACTTCTGAAAGCTTCATCATCACTTCAATATTTCTATGTCAGTGTCTTTGTAATGACACTGTGGGCATGTTATGATGATTTGAAAATTGGAAATTGAGATTCATTATAACAAACTGAAAATTAATAAATTTACTACTGGAAAACAGTCTCTGTGGAGATTTTTTATCCCACCTTGGACGTTTTCTTCCAGAAAGTTTATTTTCCACTCACATAAGGTAAATTTGTTATGGTTTACATAATGCTTCTGTTTTCAAAGAAGAAATACTTTGCTCTTCCATTGTTAATTGTAAATTGGAATAGTCCTTGTTAACATTAGCAGAGTTTGAACACTCATCATAAAAGTGAAAGTCTTTGATAGTCTTAAAATCTCAAAATTAAACAGCAGATTATCACTTTCTACTGGCTAGTACAATTCTCTCAAGTAATTATTTTCTCATATCAGAGAGTGCACTTCCCATTAGGTGGTTTTAAATTTAAGATCAAGATTCCTGGTATAGTTGCCTAAAAGTGGATGTCAGTTAGCATTGTGTTGACTAAGTTCCTGTTAGAATCAGTGGGTGGAGTCCAAAGAATGATTGTGCTTACCCTAAAGCAGATACTTTCTTCTAAAGGAGATATTTTGTGGTATGAAGCCAGAGGAAATAAATAGATTTTGATTTAAGTTGCAACATAAAGCACCTCTATACTGTTATATAAATAAGTTATTTGCTTAATATCTAGACCCATACTCCGAAATGAACTGGACCAGTGGTGTGTCAATATATGGATTAAAAGTATAGGCCTTCTCTAATGAAACGTATTTACACAGGTTAGCACAAATGCAAGCTTGATCTGGTATGTTCAGATTTGCAGGGATCTCCTAAAGATGTTTATAAGAGCACTGGATCACAGCATTGCATTAGCATAGCTTGCAAGGAGCAGGAATCCTAGCGCAGGTGTTGAATCAGCTCCAAATCTCTGGGATTCCAATGAAGTTTGCAGGTGCTTGCTTAGAACTCTTCCAATTGTCTCTTCATGCTGATGAGGTAACAAAAAAGATTTTGTAATGGTGATGCTGTTGCTCCTGCACTTCTGAGAAGGAAAGCAGTTCTTAAAAAAATAAATATTGTTTCTTCCTTGAAAAGTTGCCAGGCATTAGGAAGGGATATAATTCTGATTATGCATAAAATATTTTCTCACATAAACTCATCAAGAAATTATTATATGACTGTTTGAACAACCATTCAATTATCCTATTTATTATCCACATAAAAAGCAGATAATATATAGTTTAAATTAAGTATAACAAAGGTGGAGATTAGCTGGTTCTGTAGCTGATTTGATTTCTGAAGTATTTATTGTTAAATAAATTTTCTGGTCTTAAAGGTAAGTACTGCTAGTGAACTTTCCATTTTGTTCTGTAACTCAATAACTGATCTTGACAGACAAATAAACCCTGGGACAAAAAATATAATATATAGTTGTTGCGGGGAGGGATACAAATGTATTGTGCTAAGAGAAATGTCAGCAGTAAAATTCATGTTCCTGGAACTATACAAATTCCTCCTGTGAGGAATATACATGAAAAATAACAAAACTTTTTTTTTTTCACAAAAGTAACAATATTTCACTTATATCCATGTCATGTGAACATTATGGGAAATCTCAAACCTGTTTATAATGGATATAAATGTATGAGGAAATTATTCCATGGTTTCCTTCTTTATATATCGGTTAATATGTATCTGCTTCTGAAGACTTTTTATATGAAGTTTTAACATTTACTTGCTCTGTTAAGAGTTAACAGCAAACCATTCTCTATAGTGAGATTCTTGATGCTGAACATGTAGGCCAGACTGGCTCATTGTGGCTCAGAATTGCTGGCTGATTATGTCTCTTCCTGAATAAATGCAAATATAATTATTGGGAACAATTGTACATGCAAACCTGGAGCCTTGTTTCTAAAGGATTCCCATTTCAATTTTCTTTCTACAAATATTGTGTTACTAAAACACCATAATTAAAATTCCTTTAAAAAGAAATAATAGTTAAAACAAATGCAATTAATTGAATAATCTTCTGTTTTGTAAGCAACAATTATTTCCTTTTCAATATTGTTTGGTCCAGCCAATCTCTGTTTTCGTCTGTGAGCATGAGCAGTGTTCCAAGCTTATGAAACATAAGAGTAACATGTCTTACAGTATCCTTAGTTCACCATCTTCCTGTTGCAGACTGTATTTCCCTCTATACAGTGTATATTCTTTGGGATGATCTATATGAAATGCCTGAGGAATCTACAACCACATTGTTGATAATTAAAACATCACAAAGCAAAGCAATCAGTTACTTTGAAGACGTGGTATACACAATGTCCTTTCCTCAGCTTTGTGTCTTTTTCCCTTTTTGCTTGATGGACTATCTCTGATTAAGTGTCTAGTCCTGGTTACTTTTGATATCCTCTCTTCCAGTCATCTTTTTTTAATTTCCTTTTAATATCTTGTCATAGATTTTACTAGTTCATCAGTTTCAATTAATTTTTAGCCCATTCATAATATTCTCATCTGAGAAAGATGAAGTTTCTTTCCATGAAACATCCATTGTTTATTGTACAAATCCTTTTACAAACCACACTGTTGACAGGTTTTTGTTTTCATCTCTTGTTTTTCTATTAAAGATTTATTATTTAAAAGTTTTCTTTATAAAACTGACTCATGCAATGCTTTCCTCTCGTCGCTCCTTTGCAGCTCAGATCTATGCAATCTCCTCACTCCTACCACCACTTGCTGTTTGTTGCTGTGTGCATACGTACTACTTCCTAACCTGTCATAAATGATAATTGCTTTATAATGTGAAACTTATATTTTCAAATCACCTACTTGCTTCCGTGATGTCTAAAATCACTTGTAGTGATGAGAGACCAAAAAGAAAGAAGTCTGCAAAACTGTACTGACATTTTAAAAACCTGTATTTTCACCAAATGAAATGGACAAATAGCTCCCACGTTTTGAGCAACTGCAGAAAGTGCCAAAATTAATATATGTATTTGGGCTTTTATTCTCAGTCCACTGGACATAACAATAGATTTCAAAATTAGGTTCCAGCTGTAGAAATTCCTTTACATAAAAGTTCAAATGGCTTCTAAATAATTTTTTGCCACTGAACCTCAATGCATATTTTAGCAACGTTCCTTTATATATGCTTAAAGTTGAGTGCTCAACAAGCCACTGAGAACGTGAGCAGTGATGTGCTGGTCAGTGATGTGTATTTCCTGCATACCCACTGTATGGTGGCCAAGCTACATGGAAGTGTGAAATTAGCCCATCTGAAATAACTTTTTAGCATGAAAAGTACAAGTCCAATTGAAGATTTTGAATATAGAGAAAACTGAAGAAACGGGTTTGTGATGTTTGGATTCAGGCAACCAAAAAGAATGCTCCTTCTTGCTGGAACATTACACAAAAGGTATTTTCTAGTCATTCTCCAGTAGCATCTTGAATTGATCTATTACAACTCAAGTTAGATGTATAGAATAGATCTTAGAGACTGTTTTGGGCAGAGATGAGGTATCTTTCAACTCATCTTTCTATCACAGCTAACCTAACTCTTCCGACTGCCTGATTTCTGAGATGCTCAGAAGACTTTGGATGTCTCAGTAACTCTATGGTCAGAACAAATACACTTATATTGTTTCTAGGCTTGAGAAATGGTAGTCTAAATCACTCTCTGAAGGTAAACAAAAGAATTCCACCTAAATAAACAAAATCTAGCAGAAATTAGGCAGGCTGAATAAGAAGTAATTGTCAATCCTAACTTATGCATCTATTAATTCTTCATGATAAACTGAGAGGATGAGTAAAACAGGATCGGTTGATCATAGTGTAATCCTTGAGAATTATAAATAATATATTTTAAATGCAAAATTGTTAAATACACTTGGCAATGCTATCTTAATTTTATATGTGATGATGACAAAGCATATATGAAACAGAATTACATATAGAGATCCCTTTAAGAATGGAAATACCACCATGGCCTGATTTCAGAACTAATTTCTTAAACAAACAAATAAGCAAAGTGAATTTCCTCCTTAAATTCAGGTGAAATATTAAATGCCAGTTAGATTAGGTTAGATTTATGGGGTCATTAAAGATACTTATCAGTTTGTTACCAAGAGCACTCAGTTTAATTACAAAATTAAGTTTTAGATTGTTTTCATTATGTGCAGAAAGCTTATTACAATTCCAATTTAACTGGCCATCTTTAGAAATACTATTAGATTCTAATTAATTTTCACACTGATGCCAAAACCCAACCATTCTCCAACACAAAGAAAGACACACAAAGATGCAAGCTATATGGATTAATTGTAAATACATTTGTAAAAATTATTAATAATACAATTCAGATACCATGTGAGAATCAAGCAATACACCCTTTATAATTTAAAAAAAAAAAAAACAAGAAAAAGTACCAATTTACAAGGCTATTGAACAAAATCTTGTTTAGGTATTCTGTATTTTAAACATGATTCATATACAATGTTGATTTTCATGAGGCTACACCAATATTTCTAAAAATAGTACTATATTCTTAAAATTATAAATTATTCATATTGAAAGGGTAATTCCAGAGACTTACAGGTACATCTCTTAATATATTTATATTTATTTATAAATTCAAAGATTTATATAGCAACTATGTGGTGTGAGTCTCATTTTATTATTTTCCAGAGGATCTCATAGACTTGAATAAGGATGAAACTATAAAAGCTGTTAAGAAGTTACTCTCATAGAATTTCAAATTTATGGAATGATATTACCTTTGAATTTTGATGTTTTGTTCTGTGTTTTCAAAAGTTGGTGTTCTTTATTATTCTCTGCCAGAGATTCCTTTACAAGAATCAGGCAGAAAAACAAAATTTGAGTCTAAGCATCATTGATTGGACTATATGATCTTAAAGGTCCCTTCTAACCTAGACAATTCTATGATTCTATCATTGATCCAGAACTGAATTTTGTAGCCAGGAATGTCTCTTGATATTTTTCTTTAAAGTCAATTTTCAACTGCAAAATTCCAGAATTAATAGATCACCAGAAAAGAAAAACCCCTTATTATATACTAACAAACTATATCAAAAACAAGTCAGTGCCTTTGCTGAAGGAAAACAGTTCCACTAAGATGAGTGGTTCCAGCCTAATTGCTGTGATTGCTATGTCAATCTGCCTCAGGTATGTGAAAATATACTTGGGACAATCTACAGGTAGGAAACTGTTAAACGTTTAAGTCACTGTTATATCTTGCTTTTCTTTATGGAAAAATGAGTTGCTACAAAACCACAAAGCTGTTGCTCAGGTGCAAAGATAAGGAAACACAAGATCTGTTCCTGGCTTATAGACCAAGGCTAAAAAGTGCACTTTGAAATTTCACTGCTAGAGTGACCACTGCTAAGCTACTGGCTTTGATTTTGTCCTCCTACCTCCATTTCTCTAACTGCCTTTTCCTACAACCAATTTAAGCCATAGTCTGCAAGCTCATCAGAGGAGGTAGCAAGTCTTCTTTCTTCTCTCATATTACAGAGAGCTGTGGCCATGAATAGGCATCCATAACTGCATTATCAACTCATCTTGCCAAGTGATAGCTGAACCTACAGCAGTTTAGGAGAAATTAGTTGACCTATTAGCCTTCCTATAGGAACACAATTCCCTGCAGAGGAACATTTGTTTCAGGCTGCATGCCCATCTAGCCCTAGTCGTTCTGTGATAGCGGTTTAATGCTTAATCCCAGTTATGCTTAAGTTTTCTGAAAAGGTGGTCTGTCCAATGAGAGCTCTACTAAGAAACCATTTTTGCAGTTAGCTGCTGTAGTGTCATAAACATTACAAATTACAATTAAATTAGATCAGATAGATACTTATTTCAGCTAGAAGAGCTGTTGTGTGACAGGAATTTTACTTACGAGTGTGGCTCAGATTGCAATAGATGACTGAAAGGCAAAAATTTCGAGCAAAGCCAGTATTAGAAACATGAACATATTAAACAGAGGTGTTATTTTCTAAAGGACTAAGCACTGAGCTAGCACACTTCTACTGAAATCAATAGAAGCTTTCTTTGAAGAGTCGTGAAAGTATAATGAGCCATTACTTTTAGTGCCAATGTGTCTCTTGCATACATACATGCCGAACCACAGATGTGTTTTAAAAAAATGACTATAACATCTTCTTGAAATCACCAGGCTAAAGCACCATCTGTTACAAAAGAATGTACTTTTTTATACTAATACTCAGAAAAGTATGTAAAAAAGAGTAATTTTAGGGCACTAGATGTAATTCCTTCGATTGCAGCAACTGTAGATCTTGAAGGAATGTACAAGATTTTTAGTCAGATCTGTTTAGTTTCAGTAAGGTGGTTTTAGTTGTATCTATCCATAATTATCACAGTTCTGTAACCTTTTAATTGTGACATGATGAATTCCTTAAAGGTATGGCCAAATTAGTGGATCTGTACATTTTTAAAGTCAAGAGGGTATTCACTCATTCACCATCACAGAAATTATTTCACTGATACTTTTTCACAGTTTTCACAGTTTTCTGGAAGAGGAATACATCTGAGCTTTGGAAATTTCTACATGAAATTTCTGAAAATTTGTGTTTTTGATGAATGTCAGATTTCATTGTCAGTTCATTTTGTCATACGCAATGAGGATTCAAATTGAGAATGTTTTCAGTGTAATTTATAAATAACTTCTGAAAGTTTGGTTTTTTTTTTTTAAAAATAGTCATACACAATATAAAATATTTTATCCTAAAATAAGAATCTAACAATCAGTATTTTAGAATATAGGAAGGCTAAAATACATGCATTTTTAATTCAACTATTCTGGAATTTCAGAGTTTAAAAACCCCTTCGGTTTAGTACAAGTAATTCTATGCAAAAAGACTGTTGAAGAAGATTCTGTCTTCATAATTAAAGGGTTTAATTTTGTATGCCTCCTAGTACACTCTCTGTATGTGGGCTGATATATTTTTCTCAGTACAACCATAACAACTCTGGTTGCTCTTATCATTATCTCCACATCTTACTTGAAGATTTTTTATGCTAAAAATGGAATTTTCAAAAAAGCTTATTTTTGACCCAGCTGGTCCCATATTAAGGCTTTTACCAAACTGTGTTTTGGTAACTACATTGTATGCATTAAGAAACCTTACTCCTGTCACTCCAGTATGATTTAACAGCTTGTAAATAGCTACTGCATAAAAAGCTGTGTTCCAAACTGTCTGTTGATGGTATATTTTTTTTCCTTACCCTCACTGTATTTTAAATGCTGTTTTTTTTATAAAGTATGTGTCGAATTCTATAGCATAAGTAGAGTGAGAAATAGGGTCTGTGTTCCCACTTACACATATTAAAATTTTAAAGTGTAATGGTATTGTCTACTTTCCAATTGCTTTTTGGAAAATGAACAAGCAAAATCATGTATGTGCCAAATTTTTATTCATTTAGAAAAGAAGACCGGTATTTATTTCTGTATTTTGACTAATCAAAAACACTAGAGTTTCTGCTTAACAGAACATAGCTGAGTCCAAAATGAATGAATATATTGCATATAAATGCAGTGGTTAAAGAAAGGGTGAGGGTTTTCTTCCCTTGCCTTTCCCCAGGCAAGACAATAATTAACCACAATGTAGCCAAGCATCAGCTGAATTTTTGAAACTATAAGATTTATGATGCATTGAGAACAACAGCACTAGAGTTACAAAGGCAAGCTCCATTAAAAGCAATATACACTATGTCATCTTGCTGTGTTCCCTTGCACGAGCAGCATCACTGAATCTCGTTTGTTCCTTGAAAACTTTATTTGCCAAGGAAGTAAAGTAAATCTTAGGAAAAGGAATACTGATGGAAAAGGTTGGTAACTGACCACCCTAATTATATATATAAAAAAATTCTCTATATATAATTGTATTTTTTTACTATGTATTGTTGTTGATCTCAGAATGTAACATCTCAACTGCAATCATTATTAGTGATTATGATTTTAAAGAATTTTAGTGAAAACCACAAAAAAACGTGGAACTCCTGTTTCATAGACAATTCCACATCCCACATCAGAGTAACTTTAAAAGTTTGTATGTCTTGAAAAAAATCCATAGGTACTACATTGGACAACTATGACAGAATTTCAGCAAATTCAGCCTCCCAGATAAAGCGTTTCAATAAGCTCATAGTCCAGTAACCACAAAAATCTATTGCATGTTCAGATTTATTTAGAAGCATTTGGACTGCAGTGTTCTTGAAGCAGCCAAACTTCCTTACAGCTTCAGCCTACCTGGGAGACCCACAACATCAGAAGTCCTCTAATCTGGTGCTCCCTTCCTTCTAGATTCGTATGGCTCTATGTGGCCAAGGAATCCTACGTATAGAAGGCAACTAAAGAGTTGAATTCATCTTTTTTTTCCTTGCAACTATTTCCTAAGCAGCTTCTGTCTGAGCTGCGATGCAGCCTATCACCTACTGAGTCTTTGTTCTTCCAACCATGTCATAGGTCAGTGACTACACACAAAACGGACAGAGCCCAGGCTCTTGTCTTTCATTATACAGATATTCGAGGTATATTTATGCCCTCTTCTCTGAGTGGAAATAAGAAAGACCCTCCTGCAGTCTTTCTCATGCATTCATTCTCCAGGTTTAGTATTTACTCAGTTCTTGACTTGGGTACCTAACGCCCATGAACAAAATTTAAAGCCCTTCTTGCTAGAACAGCAGATCTGTTCACAAACACATTCCCTCCTTCTCAGGGAGTTATCATAACTGATGATGATAAAAGCTGGTTTTGAAATTAATTGTCCTGCCATTGAGCATATTTGTAAAGTTTCTTCTCATTGTTAGACAGAATCATATATCGGTCTTTGTTTTAGGGTACTGAAGCAAGCTGTCCCTTGTCCTCTCCCTCTTGTAAAAATTGATGGAAGATAAACATGAAAGAAACCTTTCTGTTTTTTCCATTACGAGGTGATTGACCCAAGCCTTTAATACTAATTACCTTCTGTGGATTCCAAGATGTGTGCTTAGTCACGGAAGATACTACCTGGTGTGGATTGCAATCAAAAAAAAACTAAAAAGAAAGAACCAAGTTCCTCAAGACTCATAGTATTAGTTGCCTTTAGGATCATGCCAAGATGGAAGTGTTTAGAGTTTTGTAGATGGGAGTGAAAGATAAACTACTGACCAGCTGATGTGGCCTTGTAAGTGGGCTGAAATCTTGCCCTGGGTAAATGTAGGGACTTTATTTCATTCTGAAGCCTGCAGTAAAAGGCTACTTACACACTGTCACTGACACCTCCTGCTCCTAGACGCAGGCCCTCTTTTTCCATCATTTAGCCCTATCCAGCCTTTTTACTCCCCTCCAGAAATCTCAGTCCCTGCAGTTCGTGCACAGCTTTCAGCTTTGTGTCAGTGATTTGCTGAGGAGAGGCAGAAATTTCATTAGCAAGAAGGAAAAGCTATGGCCTGCTTTTAACCTTCCCCTTCTGCTTTTGGTGCAAAGAGGCTTGCTCAGTCTCACATGAGCTCCTCTGGTGAGGAGGACCCAGTGGGGACGCACGGACAAGATAGGCAGAGAGTATGTGTGCTCAAGACTGGTATTGCCAGTATGTGAGATAATATCATTATGCACTGATTAGCACTAATATTGCATGATACCGCCTACATTTAGTGGTGTAGTGCTAACATGACAGTGTCATGCTGGCCACCACAAGTCTGCCCAACGAAGCAGCTAGAACACCCATTGATCATACAGAATAGCTCCAGTGGAACCTGCCATCAGGGGAGCAGGAGCTCCAGGATCCTGAGTTGGTCTGCTAAATGAGGAGGATAGATCAAAGCTGAATAATTTCTGGGAAATCTCTATGTCTATGGGAAAGATAGTGAGTGTATATGTATAGTTATTGTAACTATTAAACTCTGTCAAGGTCTGGGAGGACTCATACCAGTGTCAAAGACAGATCAGTGCCATGCTTGTGAATAAGAACAGGAGGTCTAATAGAATGCGAATGAGTCAGATAAACTGTTCTTCCCCTATGTGGGCAGTCATATTTTCAACTTAGAATCATATAATCATTTAGGTTGGAAAAGACCTTCAAGATCATTGAGTCTAACTGTTAACCTAGCGCTGCTAGCCACTAAACTATGTGCCTAAGCACTGTCTACCTGTCTTTTAAATACCTCCAGGGATGGTGAGTCAACCACTTCCCTGGACAGTCTGTTCCAATGCTTTCCAATTCTTTCAGTGAAGAAATTTTTAGTAATATCTAATCTAGCCTCCCTTGGCACAACTTGAGGCCATTTCCTTTTGTCCTTGGGAGAAGAGACCGATTTCCACCTCACACAGCCTCCTTTCAGGTAGTTGTAGACAGTGATAAGGTCTCCCCTCAGCCTCCTTTGCTCCAGGCTAAACAACCCCAGTTCCCTCAGCTGCTCCTCATAAGACTTCTGCTCTAGACCGTTTTTACTTATATTCAATTTAATGATCTTTTCATGAGTTAAAGGCATATGCATTGAGATATTGATACCTGAACAATTACACAGATAAGAGTTTTGCAATTGTCTTTTATTACAAATGATTATTCTACAGATCATTCCACAATTGCTTGGAAAACATTACATAATTGATCTAGAATATATACTACAATTTTTGAAGCGATTGCAGTTCAGGTATGAGGCCTTCCTTCTAACACCTAAAGTCTTCGTACTTTGACTCCTTAGGCTTAAACTTCCAGTCTATATCCCCATAATGTTCAGAATCACCAAGATTAGAACTGGAAAAACTTTTACATCTTGTCTGGAACAGTGCAAGCCAAAGAGGGTCACTATCCCACATTTGCTACCAATTTGAATTTTCGTATGTATATGAGCTATGTAAATTCATGTGGCTATTAGGGTATAGCCATATGATGCGAAAATATTTTAATACTTATCTTAAGGTTGATAACCTTGTAGAGTCTCATCTACTTCTAATTGCAATCCTCAAGAGTTTTGTGATAAGCTAGTAGTAGACCTAAGCCCAGAAAAATCTCATTTCCAATCAGGAAGGAAGATTTTTTAACCTGTTGAAGGGTACGGAATGCTTATTCCAAAGGCAAGAACAAAAAGGGATAGTGCTCTCTACTAGTGTTAGAGTGAAGATGGGGGTCCTTGTCACAGAGTTATCTGAGAGCTTGTTCAAAGTCATTAAGCAAATGCCATAGGCAGGCTTCTAAATTTATATGGCATAACCCTAACTAATTCTGTTGTAAGAAAAAGCCATTAGTGTTTTGTAATATAAACCTTATATATCTATTTGTAATGGTTTTCACAGTAAAAATGCAGCATATTCTGTTTGTCTCAGCTATTTGTCTGCAAATAATTTCCAAACCAGTTCAGATAATTGCAATTATTGAATATTTGTAAAATACTCCGGGCTAATTATTTGTGAAAAGTTCATTTTAGTATTCACCATTTGTGGCTGAGTAATTAGATGCTTACCCATTGGGGGAATCTAATTTAATATGTCTTAAAAATTGCTTTGCTGAGTCAGAGCTCAGCTAGTGTAACCTTTTTAATTGGAAAATAATGGAGAATAAGTTATTACTGGTGCTTAATGCCACTTTATAATTACTGAATGAAATATAGGAATATTTAAATGTCCTTCTAATTGAATATCAATCACTGAAATAATTTTAAATGCCAAATAATATGATCTTTGAACACCAATGAGCAAAATAGTTTATTCAGAAATAATATACATCTCTGTCATTTTTGAGCTGATTCTAATACTAATCTGTACTAATAAATTAATTAAATTCCCAACCATTTCAAAACCCTTTATAAAATATCATATCTGTAACTCAGAAATTCTTATTTTAGTATAACTCTAAATATTTTTGTTAATTGTTAATGAGATCTTTACAGTTAATAAATACAGACCTTTTATAGTATACTAAAAATCTTTAAAAAAAATTAAAAGGACAGTTTTCAACTTAAGCAAGTTTATTAATGCTTTCAGTCTACTCCAGGCCATTCTTGTGTTAAAACCATTTTGGGGAATTTAAAGAAGCTATCCAGATAGAGAAAAAAAAAAAAAAGTAATGTAAACAAACATCTAATCATGGGGCAACATTGGAGTTTATGAAATATCAATGAGAGCAAAGTAATGCTTCCTTGGCAGAAAAAAAAAAAATCAACAATTTCATAAAGCAGAAAGGTATCATTTTTTAAATGGCTGCGAAGGTGAGTTGAAGAAAGGCTGCTCTCTACTCATGCTGAAGGCAATGGCCTTTTGCCATTAACTGAGTGGTGATTGTCATCATTCTGTTTCATATTAAATCATCAGCAGAAGCTTTTTCATGTGCCTTCAGTACCATCATATACCCAAGTTAGCTAGCCTTAAAAACACATGTAAAGAGGAATATTAACTGGCTTTTTACTGAAAAGCTTATTCAGGAGTTTAAACAGAACTTCTACATTTTGGTAATAAAACAGAATATTTCTTTTCTAACATGAAAGGTGATCAAAGAATTGGTGTATATGTAGCACTGTCTAGCAAGTGTCAGTGCTAACTAATGAATGATAGTTATTAGTTCTTATCATTAAATTACATTAACTAACATTGCACCGTACTGGCATCTTATCCAAGTTTACGAATGAAAAAATGTTGCCAAATAAAAATATCTGTCTACCAAGCTTAAATCAGACAGAGAGGTCAAGTAGACAGATAGCTTTTTTGTAATTGGATTGCAATCACTAAGCGTTTATGCACTGTTACCAGCATATTTACTGGAAATGAAGTCAGAATTCATTAATAGGTAAAGTCTAAGTTTTCCAAAAGCTTTGAAATAGTCAGATTTGGCTTTCTTTGTTCTGTGTTGCATTTTGTAAGGGATGGTTCCCAAGAATGTGGTCTTTATTTTCTGGAAGAGTGACTCAAAAGATAGAGGACCTCCAGTTAATGTCTGGCTGACAGATCTGATCCTGACCTGCAATTCGAATTTTTTGACAATTTTAAAATGTCATAATGTAAAGCAGTACCAGTGTTGCCAGCTGAATGTCTTGCCGCAAGAAAAATGCATATTATTTTTATATGATAAATGACGATAATGATTGTTCTTTCAAAAATAATGGGTTTTTTATTCCAGTCTAAAACATATATGTGCAGCTGGCAAGGGGATACCCTGTGTTTCACAGTTGACTTTGCTCTGGGATTTACCTGTTTTGACAGTAAAACAAAGGTAAGAGAAAACAAAAACATAACTCTGTTTTGTTTTACTATTATTGATGATATCATTAACCGTATTTTTTTATGTTGATCATTAAAGGAAATTTTTTGTGTTGTTGTCGATTATTTCTTCCTCCAATGTACTTTTTATTTATACAGCACTACTGAAATGTAGTCAGTTTGGGACTAGAAAGGGACAATTATACTCATGCCTTAGCATGTAAAGATAAATTTTGGAGAAAGATATAAAAAAGTAATTTCCTTTTCAAGTAATAAAAGCAAAGGAAAGTTGTATTTAGCAGAGAACTTGGTTTCTTAGTCATGAAGAAACGTCAAGATTTTTAAAAGATCATCAGTCATGAAAAAGATTAAATGTCACCTGATTCTATTTGTTTTGAAGCTATGGATATAAAATAGGATTAATTATTCTTCCATCATAAGAAATTTAGGCCATGTCTAAAATAAACAGAACAAGGGCAAATGCATTTCAGAGTCATAATCTATAAGATTAAATTCACTTATCTTGCAAAACAGAGTGGCTATATATAAAGTGCCTACGGGGAATGGTTTATGATACACGCCAACTTCCAAGCTCTCCTTATAATTCTACTATTTTATATATAATTTAAAGTGATACTTTAATTTAAATTATTCTAAATGGATTTATATATTTGTTTGCCAGTAGAAGTAAACATACATACAAAAATATTTCTGCCTTAAAAAAGCTGTCTTCTGAAATACAGTCTTCAACTCCAAACTGAAAGGATTATTTTAATATATATTAAAGAACTTCAGTCAGTCATTCTGAGTTAAGAGGGAATTTATTGCATTTTGAAATACTGACTCAGAATCTAGTTTTTGTTTATTGGTATTTAGAGGAGTTTGGGCCAACATGCATAAATCTTTGTGCAGACAAGTAATGCCCAAGATCGTTGTTATTTGAAAATTTAGGCTAATTGCATTGTGTGCTATCCTATGAGGTGGCATAGAAGTTCAAGAGATATGTTCACATACCTTTCTCTGCCTCAGGTGATACTGTATTCTGAAATTGTGCTTTTTGCACAATTTCGGGTGTTTTGTGTTTAGCCACAAATTAACTATAGAAAGTAATCTCATTAGTTTAGGCTATATAAAATGTTTATTTTAAACTTGAAGATTGATTGGGTGTACTCCCACCTTTAAAATTATAAGCTTCTCTATTGATACTGCTTTTTGCAAAACCAGAAAATGAGCCATAATTAAAACTGTGTTTCTACTGCATTCAGTATTACCTATAGAAAGGACTTTGAACCATTGTACCTACCTTCAATGATAAGGAGGATTTAGATCAACATTTTTTGCTTACTGACGGAGAAATATGGAATAACATCAGATAGATTGATTCTGTTGTTAAACTGTAAGAATTTTGGAGAGCTCAAGACATCTATTGTTCATTCATTTGAGAGATGGCAATGTCCTCTGCATCCGCAAGCCTGAGTAAGGCAGCAATGGGTGGCTTCCGCAGTTCATCTTCCTATAATTGTCAGCTGGAATCAGCTGTCTTGCCCAACACTCAGAGATTTTTCAGTATTTCTGTTACCAATGCTGAATAGATTGTTGAAGTGGTCAAGCAATAAACAGTTCATTAGGGACATAGTAATTATGCTGAAAAACTTATTTTTTCTTGGAGATAATTAATTTCAAATTAAAGTCACCTATTGATGCAAAGAATGGTCTTACACCAGAGCAGGTGTTCATACAGACTTATTAAAATGAAGGCCAGTCCCCCATCTGCCCCACAAATGTAAATCTGGATCTCAAATTTTGGGCAACCAGCTCATATACTAAAAAAATGTTCTATATTAAAGTCTGTAAAATAGTATTCAAAGGGCCTTCTTATTACAAATTAAAAAATAAGAAGGGCAATAACTTTTGCTTAGGAGTTTAAGTATCTTTTAGAAAGTTATTCTCTAGAAAAATTTTGAGGGATTCTTAAACTTAATTGAGAGAATTACTTCACTTCATATATCTTCTGTTCCAGAGTCATCACGGGCTTAACTCATTCAGCTTTTACCATTTTGGGCCCTTCACAGATGTACTCCTGTGGCCTGCTGCTGCTTTATATCTGATTGTAGAGATTTTTTTTTTACAACTTGGCTTGGCTGGATCATCTTCCCTATCCTGTGCCTCCAGCTGCCCCTCAAAGATGAAGGGATACCAAAGTTTGCATTTTCTTCCACATTCCAGAGCCATCCACTTATTTTCTTTTCCAATCGGTCTCAACTGTTGAGAGAGATGATGACTCCAGCAATGCCGATTATTGCTAAATCATTCCTAAAGTTTTGTGTTATTTCCACCCTGACAGTTGTATTATATAGCGAACATTCGTCCTAACCTATTTAGATCCAAACTCATTTAAGCTTTGAATACTTTTCAGATGTTCTAATTAGGCCCTCTGGAACCAGTTAAAAATCTGTTCATGAATGTAAAGGTTAAGCTCCATCACAATGTTGTAGCATAGTTGGGTTTTTCTTCATCTGTTATATTTTTCTAAGACAATGACATTTACGTCTGCAGGGAACTAGGAGATGGAATCAGGCTTTTTATGTCTTCTGCAAATATTACTTTTATTTATAGGGCATTCCCTTTCAAACTATAGGTAGGGTCTTGAAAACCACTGGTCTACATGCAAAAAAATATTTTGCAATGAGATATACTGGAAAATGAAATATAGCAAACTTTTTTCTTTGTGTGCTTATGAAGTAGCCTTCAAAGTATTTAAATTGTGTTTCCCCAGCAGTGTCCAGGGACTGAATCACATTTCAACATGTGCATAGAATTTTCGTTAATATTATAGGCATTAAGGAAATATCAGTAGGAAGTCTGGATGCAAGTTGTTACCTTGTGTTTTTTTAAAATTGTACATTTTCAGGTGATCAATAGAAATCCTTCAAATAAATGAATCAAATATAATCTCCCAATATTTGTTTTTTAAAAGTATATCCGTAACTATTAAAACATACTTGCCCATGCTAGGATTTGCTAGCAGTAGTAAGATGCCATGCATAAATCTGTAGGAGACCAAGAAGCCTAGAATTCTTATATATTTTACAAACTACTGTGTAATGCAGAGCATTTTTCTTTGTGGTTTATGACACTACATTCAATAATAACATTTTTGTACTTCTGTAATTTTCTTATCTGAGGATTTCAAACCATGTTACACACATCAGCAAAATTCAGCTTTGTGATGTCTCTGTAGGACATTATTAGCTACATTACACAGATAAGCCAGCTGAAATATGAAAGATCAGCGTGGAATAGTGTTCTTAGTGAAGCTGATACAAACTTCCTCATGGATCTTTCCAAACTCAAGATTTTGCCATGGATTTTGATATTATATAGGCAACTGAAACATTTACATTTCAGACGATTTCTAAATATTTGTTTGATCAGTGAATATTAATGTTGTATCTTTTGCTTTGATACAGAGCAACTTCATTTGCATCCAGCTTGGTATACGCTATGTTTACTGCCCTAATGCTTTATCTTGATATGTATACATTGACCATCAATCTATAGTTCTAGGTAAGAGTCCTTAATCAAATTTCTCTCTCTTCAGAATGTGCTGTGGAGGTTTAAGTTTTCTCAGCTCAAAGGCTCTTCAGATGATGGGAAAACAAGAGTAAAGCTGCTTTTTCAGAATCTGGACACCAAACAAATTGAGACAAAGGTAAGCAACATCCTTTTTCTCTGTTTAGTAAAAAATTAAATGGAATTACTATCAAGGCATCAAAAATTCCTTTTACTTCTGCATATGCATATAGTGAACTCCACATGACAGTATGTCTTTTTTTTCCCTATAAAAATAAAAAGATAATTTTTCAATCATGCACTTTTAAAAAGAATGAGGAGAACTTTGGTGTGATATGACAAAAAGGGAGGTAAGAGTGAGATTCAACTGTGATTTGGTGGATGAAAACCAATGAAAACAAAAAAAAAAAAAAACAGAAGATTTCTGAAAATTTTCAAATACTCTTACATGGGGTTGTACAGGTTAAAGTCACCTATGGAGAGATAGTTTTCTATAGTGATCATACACAAGGGTTATATATTACCTACGCTTCCAATGTTCAAAAAAAGTTGCAAGAAGAAAGTCTCTAACTGTCCTTGTTCATTGTAGTTACAACAAATGCAATATGGCTGTCTTTGTACATCTATATTAGTAAATTAGTCAGTATTTCATCAGCAAACTTAACCTGAGTTTTCTGTTGGCTCTTCTGTAAATGATATTATAATAGCTGTTACAAAAGGTACAGTACTATAATAATGTGACTATAGTAGCAAATCATTTCCGCTTAATTTCTCACAGTACTCCTTGGAGTCAGAAAAAGACGACTATCATCATTTTATACATGATCATCTGTTGCAGAGAGCTCACATAACTTGTTCCAGGTCAGACAGGTGGACTGTACTGGTGTAAAAAACACAATCTGAATCTCTGAATCTGTGTATTAAATTATTAGATAATCCATGTGTGTGATTGGCCAAGGTCCCCCATTCCATTACTTGCAATGGGATTCCATGGTTCAATACTGGATCATTCTTATTTCTGTTGTGGTAAACTATGTCATTTCTTGAATTATTATTTTTTTTATTTCTGTTCTCATTTTGATTGTTTTTAATTGGTTTTACGTGTATTTTACTTAATATATATTAATTATTAAATTATATATATTAAAATATATATTAAATTTTATTTAATTATAAATATTAGCATTTTTATGAAAATTTTATTATCTGTAAAATAATGATAAAAGTGAGTCCTAATGATAATTTTATAGTAAGTCGTGTCCAGGAGACTGATTTGTTAAAACACTAAAAATTATACTTTTGTATAGCTCTATTGAAAACACCTTGTAATTGGCAAAATTTTTGTCAATATTTGTGACATACCTTGAAACTATCAGATGGAAGATGATATGTGATTGGTTCATGCAGAATTATAAGTATGGATGTACCTAAATTTACATACATGTTGTACTGTTGGAAGAGCCCAGGGAAATCTCATTAAAGGCCAGAGGAAAGGCTGATACTAAGTAGCTGAGGATTTATCAGGGTTTCAGTGGCCATACCTTTTAACACTGCCTCCGCACAGTGCAGTGTACTCACTAGGATTTCACACTGGGATACAGCTGTGGAGCCTCTCCAGATAAGTGGTATATATATTCATCTATATGCCCACCACCTAAATGATATTATTTCTTAGAATTCAGAATTACAGACTAGTTGGGAAATAACCAACAGTAATACCTATAGTATAGTACGGTATCTGCCTCATCTTATTGTACTGAAAGAGATTCCATTGAGCCAGATGGTGCTTTACAGTGAAATGCAGCCAATAATGAGAAACAGAAAATGCCATCACATAATAGAAGGTTCATTTTTCCTGAGTAAATGAGGCACTACGTGTGTAATAAAGCTGGATACAGATGACTTATGTTTACTTGACAGTAAACAGTACGGTTAAGGTTGCAAAAGAATTTTCCAGGTTATCTCTAATTTTGTACGCTTATGAATTCTTGGGCAAAATCATCACATTTGGAAATTTTATTTTTGCACCTTGGTTACTAGCTAGAGATTATGTTTTTTGTCCTATAAATTGTAAACCAAGTGCTTCTTTCTGAGAACTTCAGTTTTAGGTGAAGAACCTAGAATTTTTCTATTCTAAAAGTTTTTTTGTTCTAAGAAGCTAATAATGCTTAGATTCCTGTCAGTTATTTCTCCTTCAGGTCCTTCATATTCCCTACAGCTTCTCCTCATAGGTTCCCAATTCAGTGCTTCCCTGAACTTACCCTGCCTTTACTATTTCCAGTAATAACTCCACTTCAGCTCCTTGAAATCCCCCAAAAAGTCATTGCAATGCATTTGTATCACTGCCAACTCCCACCATATTTTGATCCAGCCTGACAATGGTGAAAAAAATTGTTGCAGCTGGTTTGTAGGTGTATGTCTATTACCTGGTTGGATAACCCATGTCAAATGGGTGGCCAAGGGACCTCTGCCCAGCTGCTGGTCCACACAGGAAAGGACTGTGCTCTCCCTGCACGATGACTTTAGGGAAGTCATCGTACCTCTGTAGGGAAGTCATCGTACCTCTGTACTCGGCATTGGTGAGGCCTCACCTCGAGTACTGCGTTCAGTTTTGGGCCCCTCACTACAGGAAGGACATTGAGGCGCTGGAGCGT
>JAOTQQ010000023.1:96547985-96558943 GCA_026546715.1 Gallinago undulata
TTGTTTGTTTGTTTTTGTGTGGGTTTTTTTTTGTTGTTTGTTGTTTTTGTGGTTTGTTTTTGTTTTGTTGTTGTGTGGGTTTTTTGGTTTTTTTTAATGTGGTTGGACTCGATGATCTCAAAGGTCCCTTCCAACCACTAAGATTCTGTGATTCTGTGACTTCTCTGCAGGGTGGTAGCAGGACCTTCCAATCCCTGCCAACAACTTGTGCCACACTTCTAGAAATTCGGCTCCTTTGAAGTGTCCACCTCTTCAACGAATAGGGCAGAAGTTACACACATGCACAAATATGTGACTTCACCACTTCGTTTCTGTAGGAAATCAGACATACTTTTTTAGACAAGAGGAATTAGAACATAGTCAATTGCAGCATGCAAATTGATCTGTATGAAGGAGTAGCTCTGCAACTAGTTTGAAAGAGAGAGGAGAGTGGTTGACTCTGAAGTATTCCTGGATCATGGCGTTAATGTGGCATTTATATGGGCTGTGGTCAGCTCTTCCTTGGATCAGCAGTTTGGAATTCTTTGAGCTGGAGATATCTTTTCACATCCCTTTGGTGGGGGGCTTTTAAACCTGTATACTCTTCAGTCAGATGGAGCATGTTGTCTACACATGCGCCTCTTACACATAAGAAGTTCATATGCAAACAGATACTTGCTTTTAAAAAAATAGAAATTAAGATTAATACTTCCAAGATTGCATTGATGCTTTATCTCACTTACCTAAATTGTAACTACCTGTAAGATAAGACTTTTTTTCCACGCGTATTTTAATTGAGGATTTCCCTTTTCTTCTCATCTTTTTTTTTTTTTTAAATATATTCTGTGGAAGGGAAAAGATGGCATTATATTTTAACAATTCATTCATAGGAAAGGAAAGAAAGTTTATCTTTCTTCACCACGTTTGGTCCTTTAATAACTTTTTATTAATATTTAATATTATCTTTATATTTAATATATTTAATATTATATTTATCTTTAATATTTACTTGAAAAAAGAAAATAAGTCATAGCGTCACTAGACTATTGTTAGCCATATTGAAGCTTCAGCTAAATGTTGATAGTCACATACACTTCTTGTCTGTTACACATACACTTCAAGAGCCCAGCGTATTCATCTGAGTGCTTTCGGTTTTCTTTCTTCACTGACTTCAAGCCTCAACTCTTCTATAATTTTGGAGTGGTACAGTGATACAATGTGATCTGATCTTACAATTAGACTCTGCAGCAGTTTTGCAGTAAAGCCTATTCTCTTTAAAACATGAGAATTTCAGAAGAGTGATCAAGGACAGGTCAGTAAATCTAAAGAAAGAAATATGGTTGCTGTATTCATCTGAGAGGATGTTTATTCCATATTAGTACTGTTGAGACATATGGCAAATTAAGGATGGTGCAAGCAAAGCTCTCTCTTTACAAAAACATTAATCTCTAGCATCAATAAACCATAACCTTGTGCTCAAGCCCTTCTGTATTTTTATTAACGTGGGTCTTTTGTTGCTGAAGTTTGGCAGTTTACTACTGAACATCTTGAGAGCTTGAAAAACGTTTGCAAGACGATGGTAGATAAGAGTTAAGATTATGCCTGTTTGACAGCACTGGACAGTGTGATTGCTGTTGGAAATTTATTTTAATATTTGCTGGAATGTGTGAATTTAGTTGGCTGCTCTTAGACAAGCATCTCTGGAACAATTTTTCAGATGATTTTCTTGTGCATTAGCAAAGTTTGCATCTGCCAACGGAACATTTAAAAGCATTTCAAATTTAGCAGTAGACAGTGGCATTTGGAATCACTCAAGCTGAAAACAAAAAGCCATCTGACTCTTCCAGATCCCTGTGGAACACTGTTAAGAGTTAAGTACAATTGATAGATAGCGTTGCAAGTCATCTGGCACTGAATGTTGGCATCATAGATCTGGTTCTTATGCTTGCAGGGTAAGAACAGCATTTTAGCTCATCCTTCTGCTCTTTCTCCAAATGACAGTCATAAAGAGGAGGCCAAAAAAAAGTTTATAGCTGAAGAAGCTTTCATACCATTGCTGATAATTTATCATTGTGTGTTTATAAGTCTTAAGCTGTACAATACTAATAACATTTGTCCTTCTCAACCATGATATGGCAACCAAGCCCTGGTATACTTGCTGAGATATAGAACTGAACTTAGAATTTCCTTTCCCATTTTGACTTCTATGTGGAATGGAGCTAAAACCTAGATATCTTTATCTGTTCTTTTCTTACATAAAGATATGATTATCCTTTCAATCTGATTGAAATAACATGCTGAAGAATATAGTAGTAAAAATTGTGCTCTAGTCAACAACTAATAAGCAGTAGCCTACCCATGTCCTTAAAGTAACTGTGAAGCGCGTGAGGCGCAATAACACTGTCTGTCAGTGTCTCCATTATCTGCCTTTTATGTGATATAGGCTCATGTCTTGTTCAAATAGACATTCAACAGCTCTCAGAAGTAATCAATAAAATTAAATGTGTGTGTGGTAATGATGCAACAGGCCTGTCAAGCTCTTTGTGATATGAAATAAATCCAACTTTCATGGATGGGTGGACAAAGCAAGAACATACATTTTTCTTACTTGGCTGTGCACATACAGTGATTGAGGTCAGTGCAGAGTGCATATTTTTTATATTCTTAGTACCAGCAGGCAGTTTTGCAGTTTCTCGCTGCTTTAATCCAATCTTTTGTGTTCTTGTGGTGTCTTCCTTCTAATGTTGTATTTAATCCACTTGTTAAGATACATATAGTAAACTGAAATAGCTTTACTTATTGAAATATCAGACATGGCACAGATTCTTCTAAATGCACCAAAAATAAACTGATAATCTTAGTTAAAGAAAAAAAGTGGCAATCACAGATAAGGCAAGCAAGCGTAAGGGTGGTGTTAGATGGTATAGAGCAAACAAAATGATCAGTCATCTGCCTGGCTGGGTATGGAGAGAAATGTTACTTTAAAATAATAAATTATTAGAGCAATGCATTTTTTTGAAACAAATGTCATTAGTGTTACTTTCTAGGAAAAATTTGCATTACATTCTAAACCTGAAGGGGCCAAATTTCCATCCTTAAAACCATATTCAAGATGATAGTCTCTTGTTAAAAGACATATTCTGTCCATATCCTCTGGCTGTGCAACAGGAAGGTGCTAGGTTAACTGTGATTGCTTATCTTGATAAACGCGTATACATTAGAAGTGCACAAAGCCAAAGTAGAGAAATGGAAAGCTTTGGAAGGACTCTCTTCTCTCAGTTCATTTGTCTGGATTCAGTCAGTGTGTTGAATGTCAGAACCTGAGGTGAAATTGTTGTATGATTTCAGTTGATTTTGGAGTAAATCTAAGATTAATCTGAGTGGTTTTATATTTTAGAATTTATTGTGTTTAAAGATGTTAAATCAAGAGATGTAAACCTCTTTTACTAGAGCTGAGAACTGATATAATGAGGCCTGTATTGTTTCATATTGAGTTATATTTCATTAACAATCATGAGTGTGTACTTAATTTTAGTTTTATAAAACTTAGTCAATGAGAGTTAAATAACGACATGATTTTATTCTGAAAGTTCTTACATTAATTTTATATTAATATTTACAGTAGACGTATCCTTTCTAATTTATCTGTTTTCAAATACTTATTCCCATACTTGCTCCATAACTGTCAATTAAATTAGAAAAAGCAGGGCATTTATGCCTGAAAAGAACCAGAATAAAGATAACATGGGCTTAAGTTCCTAAAATTATTTCAACCAACAAGCTTGATTTTCCTTTCACAACAAGACCTAATTTTGTGTATGAGGCTCAAATGCCTTCAGCAACCAAATGCCAGTTATTAACAATTACCGAAGTGCTTAGTCTGATACGAGTTCTCAAGAGATATTTTTTTTCTTTCAGGATCATTATTTCTTAATTTTTTGACTAAAAAGTATGCAAACCCAGAAGTTTAAGAGAGTTTTGTCTCTTCTCTCAATGTTAGCTTATTTTCTTCTTATTTAACTATGTATGAATGAATGATAATAAATAACAAATTCTGCTTAACAGTTATATTCATTTATGCCCTTATTTTTGTAATTAGGAGTTTGTGTTTCTATTCTTTTATGATCTTGAAAGTATCAGTTTTTAATTTGTATTAGATATTGAATTATAATTGTTTTAAATTGCTTGTTGCTTCAACTGTTGGCATCAAAAATGGCTAAGCATTGTTTCTGAGTTCAGATATTTTTTCTTGGAAAATTGTAGGAAAACCAGTCAGTCATTGCAGAGAAGAATTTTTGAAGGAAGGGGAGAGTCATTTAATTTATGTTAAGCCATTCTCAAAGCTGTTTAATTGAGGAATTACTGCGTTTCCAGGTTCTGGAAGGATTTAAAATTTGTCTGATGATGACCCACCCAAGACAATTATACGCATCTAAAAATCTCTGCTTACATATTCTTTGGAGGATGTAGGGGCTGAAAGCATTGTTCTCTTAGGCTTCTGTGTGCACTGAGCAAGCACTCTGAGGAAAACAGCTTGCTGCCATAACTCTCTCTGTTCCAAGGCTACCGTGTCTAAGAAGGTCTTTCCCTGCAATTTTTTGCAGATGTTTCATAGAGGCTAAAAGCATTTGTAAGGTTATTACACCACGGGAAGAGCATATCTTGGGAGCTTGTTGAACATTATTCTATTACTCTTTTTGTCCAGTAGTAGTGCTTATTGTCATCTTATGCAGGAAGGAGTAGTCCGTAACAGAAAATTACATTTTTTCTGGGAATAATAAATTTGCTTAGTGGGAAATAAAATTCCTGAGGTAGTAAACTGTGTGTGTCTGAGGTTGTAAAGAAACAGTGCACATTTTTTTAAAAAAAATCAGTAGAATCTCATCATCATGAAGTAGAGCCCTCAAATATTGTCAGAGTGTAACAGCTTTTTTCTGCAACTCCTCGTTTCTCTTTTCCTTTGCTGCTCCTTTGCTTCTTACTCATTCCTCTGCTCCAGCATGGCTCCTCCATCCTTTGCAGTCCTTCTGGGGGTGTCACAGGGAACCTCCTACAGTACTAGCCTTGACTTTTTGGAAAATTTACTGCCCTTTCTTAAATGGGCAAACCTTTCCCTGAGGTTGCCCATGGCTGTGCCCTGCAGAAGGGTCAGTCGGAGCTGGCTGGAACTGGCCACATCTGGCACAGGGCAGCCCCAGCCTCTCCTCACAGATACTGCACTGCAGCTACCCCACTACCAAAAATTTAACAGTTATGCCCAATAAAGGGTCACAAAATCATGCCCCACAGTTACTACCAAACAATTTAAGATATTCATTTTAGCAGAAGCACTCCTGCCTAGTAAATACATGGCAAAATGGTGTGATGGTGAGCTTTTCCAGAACAATAACCTTGAATTCCAAATATTCTGTCTCTGGCAATTTGCTTGAGAACATACCATAAAATACCATGACAGGAAAAGCAGAAGTCTGGTACTTTGCTCTTTGTTTAAAGGCAAGTGTACAGAGAGTGCCTCAATAAACTATTATGGAACCAACACATTGTTGAAAAGAATGTCTTCTCCCCAAATGAAAACCTGTCCCAAGCGTCCCCACAATATATTTACCATCTGTAGACTTTACAAATAGTAGTATCATGTAAATTGAACACATTTCTTGTATTATTTTTGTTGTCAATGTATCAGAATATCACTCCATTTATGTCTGGGGAGACTGGGAAGAAGAAATTTAACTTGTGCGCACAAAAGATGAAATATGTTATAAAGAGTCAAGGGAATCTGAGAACTGGTTAAGAGTAACTCGTGCCTTTCTTTGTGAATTAGGGCATATAAATTTCATACCCAGCCATATTTCTATATGCAAGCTGTAGTGTGACTTTACCTTAGCTTTCACCCAGCCTCTGGCCTCCCCTTTTGTTCATCTGACTCCCATTCAGAGGCTGCCAAAGTAAGTCCTCCTGGCAAAGTATGTCCTCCTGTCCTCCAAAGTATGTGACCTGGCACAGCATCATTCCCAAATGTCCTTATCAAATACTTTAAAATACATTGCAATATTTGAATGTTCTTGCAATTTGAACACTTTCATTGTACAAGCCGAGTAAAATGTAAACAATAAAGTAGCACAGAGTGAAAGCTCAATTGACATGCGGCACTGCCAGTGGACAAGGTATGGATATATACATCTCTTATTCTTAACACTTTTGACTTTACAGTTTCCTGTAAAGATTCAAATTTTCGTTTAAAGTCCATTGTTTTTGCTGACTAGTCCGTTCTGTATTTATATAAAATGTTTATAAACCTGAATATGAATTCACATTTTCTCTTTTTTTTCTTTTTCTCTTACTTCCTCTTTCAGGAACTTGAATTTCAGGATCTGACGGCAGTTTTACACTGTATTCACTCCTTTATAGCAGCAAAAGTGGCATCTGTGGATCCAGTATTCATAGATAGTCAGAGTATTGCAAGAAAATATATGTACAGTAACTGATACCAGATTATATGTTGTGACTATGGAAAATAAATTATTTTCTTAAAGAAAGTAGTTATTTCATGCACAATATTGCAACTTTGTGATTTTATAAGAAGTCTATAGTTGTGTTATCTGTAATGTTAAAAGTTTTCACAATCTTAAACATTTTGAGTCTGAGTTAACAAATACTAAGTCAAACTGAATCAGTTTGCCATCTCCAACATTAATCTAAAATTATAAGTGAATATTCATTCAAAAATATTTGTGCTGTCATTTTCATTTCTGCTCTCATGGTCATATATACTCCCTCTTATTAGATAGAAACATTTGAAAAACGTATGTCCAAAATTTGGCCTCTAAGTCTGTTTTGAAAAGTGCTGGGCACACAGAAAATTTCTACAGCCTTCACTGTAGAAAAGAACTAATTATTGAAGACAACTGCCATAGGAATAGAACTTTTATCTTGCCTCTATATGTTTGAGAAATTATAGTTCCACGGTCCAGTTCTTTCGAGGCCTGAGAATTTAGCTCTCGGAAAACACTAATTACAATGTTTCAGACCGAGGAAAAGACTTAAGTACACACTTGACTCTAAGCATATTAAGTAACTCCAGTGTATGCACAAGGCAATATTAACTATGTATTTAAATACTGTGGTAGATCAACTGAAGAGCTTTAGACTCTGCTGAGAAGCCCAACTATAGGCACTCAGTTTTAGAAATCTTGCCACAGGGTTTTCTTATCTATTAATAAAGCTTCCATGAATCATTCATTTATTCATTCATAGTTTGCCTTGACACTGTCCTTTGATGTGATGCTCTGTATGGTTGAGAAAGGCTTCTTTAATAATTGTTCTTTTTGGAGGCGGATGCTACCAGTATGAGGTAAACTCAGCAAAATAAAAAAAATGGCCATCTACCTTTTTTTTTTCCCTACAGCTCTAACCCTGACAAGCAAATTGGGTTTTGTCTTTGCTAAGGAAATAATATGGTTCTACTTTTGATGTATTCCTAGCCTTCCTTCTGAAATCATCTTCATATATGCACAGATAATACTTTCTGCTATTGAAAAATTATATAAAAAGAAGACATTTTAAACTTAGCTTATGTTAACGTAAGTAATACCAAATGTTGCAGGTTTCTGTGACAGAAGTCTCAGTTCTTCTCAAGTGCAGTTCTGAGGCAGCATCAGGCAATATTTATTATTTTTTTTTAGAAAATGAAACAATCAAAAGTCAAGCCAGAAGAATATCCTAAATGGATGCAATGAATACGGAATACATTCATCAAAGTCCTCACTAAATTTTAGGAGTCTAGGAGCGCCCTGCTAAAGTAAAAGTCTAAAGTTACTGTATCTTAAGGAAAAGAGGTAGGTGCTTTTAAAAGCTCTCAGGTGAGGAGTATTTTTACATAACAGTGCTTAAATTTAGTCCAGAAGTTCCCCCTCCCAGGTCTTAAGGTAGTTGGCTGTCTTGGCAGACTGCGATGGGGCCTCAGGCACTCACGTTAAATGGAAGTTTATCTGTCTATCTAAACCTTAGGCACAAATAAAGTGCCTAAAGTAGGTGATTTGATGCTACCTTAAGGATTACCTGTTGCTATAGTGTTATCCATAGAGAAATTAATTTGAAAAGTAGGGACTCTCAAATTCCAGTGTTGTTTACGGTTCTAATGTTGTTTGCAAGGAGGTATAGTAGGAGCACTAACTCTTGTTAAAACAGTATTTAGCAAAGGTGAGAAATATTTTTATTAATTGTAAATAAATAATAATAGCCATTATGGTATTTTTTAAAAAAATTCATCTCAATTTTATATTACATTTTTGTAATCAAAAAATATCCTTCTCAAACATGCTTTTATTCAAAACGTTTCATTTAATTTTCAGCTTTTCATTTTCAGCTCTTTGTATTTACTGAGATTTTAATATTCACAAATTATAGCATTAAAATTAGAATAGCATTCTTTACAATCAATTCTCAGTTATTAGCATGAACAATTATAAATGACAGAGTGTCTGTAGGATAAAGAATGATGGAATTCCTTCAATTATGTTTTTCTGCTATTTTTTCATATGCAAAGTTCAACACTAACATGAAACAGTAGAAAACTGTGCCAGCTAGTACTGAACTGATACTACATTCAGGCCACTAGACTTAGTCTTTTAAGTATCACATGATTAAAAACACAGTGTATTTCCCCAAATACTGTAAATAAAAACTTAAAAGAAATTAACCTTAGTTCATGAAGTAATCTTTCATTTTTACCAAAAAGTTCTTCAAATCAAAATGAGCATAATTTTTTTTCTTGTTTGCAAGAGCAGCTGGATATTGCACATTTTCATTAGCCAACTTCTGATTTTTTGTATGAAGTTGCTTCTACTGATTTGAAGAAATGTTGGTATTTGTTTCATGGTAATTTAAATTCTTTTAGTCTTTCAGTTGAGCTATGTTATTAGGGAAAAATTTCTTACGCATTCTCCAAACATTTTTTTTTTTTTAATGAGGGATCTGCAAATCCTTTTTATCTCACTTTTTCCCTTCCTTTCACATTCTGCCACAGGTGGGGGCTAAATCTCAGTCAATCTCAAATCAGGGACTAAAGGCCAGTCTTATGCAGAAGTTGCCAGAACCTGGGAAAAGCTAGCAGACTGCTAGTTACTCAGCTGTTATATAGGTTGTATAGGACTTTCATAGCATCTGACATTTCCTTTTAATTCTCTTAAACAGGGTAACATATACCTCATAAGTGATGATGTAGTGCTTCCAATTTGTTTGGCTGCTTAAGTTCATTTGTTGTATTATTTTTTTTTATTCCCAGTAAAGCTATTATTTTATCACTGCCTTCAGAGTGTGTGTCATAGACCATAATTTTTCCCAATCAAAGTTCTTGGGTATTTGCGCCACTTTTCAGCACAATAAAGGCCTCAAAATAGTAGGACTCACAAACGGTAGAGTTTGTGGGATCTGCTGGTGGGAAGGTGTCTTCCACAGTCAACCCCTCAGGAGTCACATGCTGAGGCAGATGACCTATGCTTTATAGTGACTGGGCAGCTGGAATGTCAAATATTAATTGTTACCAGGAACAGAAAATGAATCTTAATATGCTTTATTATGTTCTTGTGATATATTAAGCTTTAGTCTTACCTCGTTATTAATTTCTGTATAGTTATCCTTTATTTTTTCTAAGGAGACAGTGGGACCAGAATTGAACAAGGGGTAGGGGGAGAAAGGCAGAGCCATAAACAGCAGGCTGGGGAAAGAAGCATAAAAATGTAAGAATTAGAAAATTGCGCACTATCACAAAATAGGCACAAGATGGCCACTTATGACTGGAATCAGAGTAAAACCAGGATAATTTCTGTATGTCCAGTTGATCTTTATGCATTTAATTTAAACTCAAAACTTGGCTAAAAAGCCAAAACGAATCCCATTTACAAACATGATTTTGAGTAAATGGGTAGTACCATTGATTTAAATCAGAGCAAAGCTCATCAGTGACATAAATTAAGGAGTGGTACGGCCTGGACTGAGGCACTGGACTTGAACTATACTGTTGATTTGTTAAAATAATTTCTGGTATTTTTTTGCTGTGCAGTGACTAAAATGTACCCAAACAAAATCCTGTGCACAGTCAAGCTAGAGTCAGCTCGGGTCTGTTCCCAGTGAGCAGCTAATTCTACTGTGTTTAAAACACAAGGGCATGTAATAGAAGGGATGTGGGCAGATTCTGTCTGATGGCCTCAGGGACAGAAAACAGGCCCTGACAATTTTAGTTATAAATGTAGATGTTGCCAGAGTCTTGTTGTCTTCAGTGGGGGCATCGCCTTACCCACTGTTTCTGACCTACATTATTTTATTTTATTTTTGCTTATAGACATAAAGCATAGAATTAATAATATTGAGGCTGTGCTGATCCAAAGCTTAAGTTCTGGAAATCTGACTTAATTCTTTTCACATTAAGATCTTAGAAAAAGTATTTCAAAGTGAGCCAGCAGGCCTGAAGCTTAAACAAGATATTACTTTTTTTGGCGCGCGGGGGGCGGGGGGATAGTCTCTGACAAACTTTGCAACCATAAATCTAAAATCCTGTCGTATATCTGAACTACATTAATTCATAAGTAACTTCACACTAGGCATGCTTTTTCCACAAAACCTTTAATGTGTAGTCTGATCTTTGTAGAGGCATAAGCAGTATTTTAAAATGCCTGAATTTCTTTTTAAGTAGATTTTCATAAATGTTTCTACTAAGATTCTGTCAGTATTTTATAGCACCTCCCCACACATCTGAATGTCTCCTCTATCACAGTGTTCAAAGTGGGGCATGTATAATGGCAATGAATTTTTCTGGGTTTTGTTGACTGCGGTGATTGATTTTTTGGTTTGATATTATTTGCCCATGTCCTCCAATAATTTTCCAAGGGTGCAGAGGGTGAATATTAAAATCACAGAATCACAGAATCTTAGTGGTTGGAAGGGACCTTTGAGATCATCGAGTCCAACCACATTAAAAAAAA
>JAOTQQ010000023.1:96559043-96610132 GCA_026546715.1 Gallinago undulata
GGGGGTAGCTGGTCTGACTATTAAAGACAGAGGCAAAGAAGGCATTAAGTATCTCAGCCTTTTCCTCATCTTTGGTAACAAGGTTTTCCCCCGCATCCAGTAAGGGAGACTCTTTCCACCCTTTCCTCCATGCTCTTATGAGAGGCAAAGAGAAATCAGTGGTGATTTCTCTCCCTCTTTCCAATGCATGGGAAATGGATCAAAGCACAGCAAAAGTGGAAGCAGGGGATGGATGGGCAGACTGTGAATCTTAAAAGCCTCTTTTACTTAAGCATGCAAGCTAGAAGTACCTATCACTCTTGGATTTGCATAGAGAAATACTTCTTTCAGTGTAGTTGTCTTTAAATTGCTGTTCATTGAGTTATGGCTACTGAATAGGAAAATATTTCAAATAAAAGGTCAAATATATCATGCAATGATGTATTTTGTTACTTATCCTATGATTCAAAAACATTTAGGTACTTCTGTGTTGAAGCATGTAGAGTAGGAATTATCTCATGTAAAGTAAAAGACCTTGTAGTAAATTTATTAGAAAGTACAAAAGGGATTTGTGTAGCATGCAAGATGAAATTGAAGATGTATTTTAATCTGGTTCAACCAGAAAAACTCTACAAGTAAAATCTATTCATTAAATTTGAAGTTATCAAATTCCAGGGACTTGAGCCAAAATCCACTGCTGTTGTAAGTCCCAGTGACTTAAATGAGACTTAACCTGAAAAAATGACAGATAATTAAATAATCCACAGGAAAAGAAAAACTCTTTTCTAGGTTTCCCTTGGTGCATAGCTGCCTACATTGTCAGTAAAAGGGTTCATTCCTACAGAAAAAAACAAAACAAAACAAAACAAAACAAAAACCTGCTGACTTTTCAGTAAGGAATCAAACTATTTGGACTAAAAGCTGTAATCTTCTATTTGGAAAAGCTGCCATTGCGCCCTAAGTTTCAGTTATTCAGACCTCTAGTCTAGATGTTTTCCAGGCTCTTTTTTTCAGTGTAAAAACATGTTCTATTGTGCAAGTCTACACTGCTTCAAGAGCTGCGAATGGCAGAATGGTCTCAGCTGCATAGATCTGCAGGATTGCCAGACAACCCAGCAGAGAAAAGTTAAATGTAAGAAGAAATTTATTTTTCTTTCTTGGTTACAAATTATCTTTGGAGCATTATTTCTGTTATATTTCTAGGCTAGGTAACTGCCAGGGTTTTACATGTCTCTGAATCCTCAAATATGACGGAAACATTGTACTCAATGCTTATTAATGAATTAATTAGGTGTACAGTCTGTGTTAGTCAGCTGGTCTCAACTCTGTAATTGGTGGAGAATGCTGTTTCAGGGAGTGCTTTACTTCCTTCTGCAATAGATGCCTAAAACCAGTGGATTGAAAAGGCATCTTTCTCCATCAATTAGCCTAGATTTTCCTATGCTATAGCCTAGGTTTTTTTACAATTTACTATAGATAGCATTAGCGTCAGATTTATGTACTAAAAAGTAGCAATTGTGCCATGTTGGAGGATTATGAGAATAAAATAAAACAGTCCTGAAGTGAATGGAGTGTAAATCAGAAGTTTGTCATCACCTTAAACAGGCAGAAGGGGGAAGAAAAATTCTTAGCCTATTTTTCCAATTAGCAGTTACTATCCAGTGCTCAGTAGAGCATATTTCTAAAATGAGGCAGTAGAATTGTATTCATTTTTAGATGGTTCTATGTCAGAGGGAATAAACTGACTCTTGGAACACCAAGCTACTCATAAAAAAATTTTCAAGAAATTCTACTGTGTCTTAAAGCACTTTGTTCAATTAACATTCAGAACCGAGCTAAATTACTGCCCTTTAGAATGCCCTGTAACATCCGTAAGTAGAGTACATAATCAGCTTACTGTTTTCTTTTCACACAGAACCTGGACAAATATTCCCCAGCTGAGTTAATATGAATATTTAATTGGTTGGATAAAGATTTTCCTGTGTTTTAAAGTAGAAATCCTTTACTGAACCAGTGTGTTTGCTCAGATTATTTTATTGTTGGATAAAACTGGACAAAACTCCTGTTCCTTAAATGTTTCACAAGAAGACTTGGAGAAGTGCTATGATTTACATTTGTCTTGAACTCTGGCTATATTCATTACTATCAAGAATTTTTGAAGTAAAGGTAGGAGTTTTTCCCATCTTCCTCCTCTAAAAGCTCAGTGGCTTCCACAAGAGCCCCAACACTTACTGGCACATAATGCATCTTGGTGTCCAAGACATAAGAGTGCTTTCATAGAACTTAAATGGGGAAATGTATGCAGTCAGGGAAATGTAGGAGACTTAGTGCCATCAAAGCAGCTGCAGGGTTGAATGTCAAAGACATTTCTGCGCTTCAGTTCTTTGTGGCAGTTCAATGATGTTTTTATCAGCATTTTTAGCATTATTGCAGATTTCTCCCCATCACGGGGATATTCATAGCAGGATGAAAGGAAAAGGAACTATATTCATAGCCGAGCTTGGCTTTAATTTGCCCCTCACCTTCCTTTAGATGGAGGCGCTGAGGAGTTTCAGTTAACTCACTCCATACGGTAGGTGAGAATGCTGTTGCGACAGTGCCAAATTCTGAGGTTGTGGTCATTTTAACTTACATAACATTAACTTCCTCCCAGTCCTGCTACTAAGCTCCCAGTTTATTTGCTGGTTGCTTTGGTTTGCACTTTAATTTTTTAGAATTCTACTATGATCTCAAAATACTCTTCAATGTTTTTGTTTCGTTACAATCTTTGTCACCCTAATTCTATAAAATCAAGTAATTTTAATGCCTTTTATTGCCACATTAACCACTTCTTAGCCCTCAATATTTTTTTTCATTTCTGTTTAATTTCTTAATAAGTTACTCACACGCTGGTTTTATACCTGTGCAGAAAGATCTGCAATTGCAATAAGGAAATTACCCCAAACCCCATAGTTTTTGAATGCTCATATGAAAAGGATGTAAACAAATTTCTCTGTTTTAATGACTAAGAAAGATCTTTTACTGATTTTCCTCTTGGAAAATATTTCATTCTTGTCTGGTATATTCTAGTAAGCACAGCAGTACAGTACGTCTTTTCCCGTGCTAACTAGTGTACCTCTCTCAACTTCAGATGCCTTTTCATCAGTAGTAAATCCATTTCTATGGCATGCTTTTTTTTGTTTTGTTTTGTTTTTACTAAAACACATGTAGGTTTTCTGGAGGTTTTTTTGCTTTCTCTATTTAAATAGCTTTGCAAACAATTGTGTGGGACTTCGCACTCAGATTTGCTTAGCTCTCTTGCCTTGTTCTCCCAGTTAGACATGACTGATACTGTGTTTCCTACCAATACAGGCAAGTAGGCAAGGTAAAGGTGTTTTCAATATTCTTTTTAATAAGCACAGTATTTTTTCTGCCATCCACAGCTGCACAACTTTTCCAACAGTTCTTGCAAAAGTACTTTAACATACATAATTTAATATTATGTATGTTAAACTGCGTGTAACAGAGAGTCCTGTTTTTGCCTAATGCTTGCTGATCTTGGTGCATCTTTATCTGTGATATACATTACTCTTTGATCTATCATACCACTTCACATTTTTTTCAAGGTCATTTTTTTGAAAGATTATGTGCTGTGTTCATTTGTCATTGCTCTTTTCAAAAAATTACTCAATCAACCTTTGTTCTTTTATAGTTACATTCTCATCTCTTGGTCTGAAAAAATTCAACTGCCTAAAACAAATCTCTGTAGTTGTTCTCCAACGATTTTCTTCATTGACTTTTTTTTTGTGTCTCTTCTTTTTTTTGTTTCTTTTTTTTGACAAAAAAAAAAAAAGTGAGAAGAAAGTTAAGATCTGGAATTTTTAATGGTGTACTCCATCCTACTCTTCTTTTTCCCACACTTTTTAATTATTTTTTTTTTTTTTGACATTCAAAGCACACCCAGAATATAAATTGGATAAAATATGTCTCTGTGGTATGAAAATGTTCCCTCCAAAATAAAATATTAGGAGTTCAAATTGTTCAAAAACGGCCCTCAAGTATTTACAAATAGCAGGTTAGTGTTCGCTATTCTTCGACACCACAGAGTTTGGAAATTGCCAGAACTATATGCAGATGTATTTTAAGTTGTTTGAACTCCAAATAAAATTGATGGGGGTTTCATTAAATATTGCAAAACCTAGGAACATTTTATAGCATAAGGAAGAGAGGATATCTCAGTATCAGACAGATGGTTTTGTTATATTAAGATATTATCCAAATCATATGGACATAAAAACTACCATTTTTGTCTGGCTAAGATTTGCATAACCTAGAAAAGCCAGGGACCAGTATCAAATACTTAAGAAGCAGTTTCCCAGACTGATTCAGATCTGTGTGGACAGACCTCTTGTCCCCATCATTTTAAAGCACCGTATACAAGATTTCTAGAAGCTGAACTCTAGCACCTGCAGCATAACCCAACGCCACTCACTGCGTGGAGACCATTTGGAGTCTGTTTGTGGACTGTCTGTAGGATTTCCCTACAGACAACAGCCTCCAGCCAACTAAGAACAAAAAAAATATTTATCTAAAACACCCAGAAAAAGGATGCATAGTTAGGAACCAGGGTAAGATATGGATAAAATTGTAGTTCCTCTGTGAACTGTCACTAGTGACAACATTTGAGAGAAGACTCCAGGCTGTTAAACATCCTTAGGGGTTCATTCAGAGGCAGCCTGGGAGAAAGAGATCCAGTTCCCCCCTTGCTATGAACAGGTTTTGCAGTGGGAAAAAGATCTAGCTGTTCTAGTATTGTATGTAAGTGAATACTTAGATTCCTGCAAATGGACCTAATCGTTAAAATTGCTAAACACACAACTGTCTACTCATGACAGACACTCACTTTGAATTCCTAGACCTTCGCAGTTGTTTACTGAGCATGTTTCATTTAATATCTGTAGAGAGATGGGAGTGTGCCCACAGATGATTGCTGTGCCTCTGCTGATGAGTGGAAGTCAGTAAGATGTAATAGCTTGGCTACCTATGGTTGTTTAACTGTGAATCAATCTTTTGACTTTTCAGGTCAATTTGATTAGCCCCACTAGAAGCGTGCTTCAGAGCTGGCTTTGAAACAAAATTAAGAATAGAGAAAAATTTCTGCAAAATATTCTTAGTCTGATAAGAGCAAGTAAAAGTAGTTATGTTATAAGTAGAAGTAAGCACATGATGCACATGGAAAGTCTTTTAAAAGCTATCTTTAATTTTTTTAATTCTAATAATTTCTAATCATATCAAACTAAACCATTTATTTTGTACTCATGGCAACATACTTATGCAGAGTAGGAAAGTCACACTTTAAATTGTAAGACTAGCATTTTCAAATGCGAGAGGTGATTCAGAGCATCAGCCCTTTCAGTTCTGTCATTGCTTAAGGCTTCTCTCTTTAAATGCATGCCTAACCCTTAGTGGCCTTATCCAAAGTCATCACCACTCATACTGCTGAAGGCCCTACACCCTGCACATTCTCTATGCTGAGTCAGAAAGTAAAAATTCACCATTTCTTATATGCATTTTGTCTCAGATTTTTGTTGGAGAGTGAGGAATGGTTTTATGTTTAGACCCAGAAGAAAAACGCTTTCTTTCCTTGAATTAAAAATGAAAAAAAATGGGGCAAATATACTGAAGAGCTGTTTTTAAGGGGGGGGGGGGGGAACATTTTAATTTAGTACATAGTTCCAAAAGCCATTAAACACCCCCAAAGGTCCATTAGTTGAAGAGCATTACAAGCAGTTTACATCAGCATCGTGGTAGCAAGCAAGCATGGCCTCAGTCTTCTACACAGACTGGGTCATCTCACTACCCAGCAGTGCTCAACAGACTCCTGGGTCCCTTGTTCTCTGTCATTAAACGATTCTGTTCAGAAAATACCATTCTGGTGAAAGTTGGCAATTTCCAAGGGGCAGATATATTATTGACAGCAGAAGCAGCATTAAAGTAAAGCACAGACCTTCTGCAGGAGGGACGCTCTCTCCGATATATTTTTCTATAGGATCTAAATCCTGAAGGTATTCAGTAAAACTTTGAACTAGTCAGTAACATATTACTGTATTGCTGGAGAGGCAGTGCAAGATGGGAAAGGAAGGGAGACCAGGAACTGTATGACAATCTCTGAAATAAAGGTACAATTCTCAACTGTTAGAAGGAAAAGGAGGATGAATCTTGATAAAGAAGCAGATATTAATTTGATTTTTTTCTTGTACTTTTTTTGGTTGTCTATACTTAACTTCTGTTGATGACTATTTTTCCTGGTTGAACTGATTTGCCTTCACAAACAAAACTTTTTCTGATACCATAACATGAATTATAAGCCAAATTTGAAAGTGTGCTTACTGGCATGAATTAGCAAAGTAGATTTCCATTTATCCCAGCACAACTGTTGTGCATCTGGCGCTTCCTCCCATCCAGCAACCGATCTGCCTAAGCCCAAACAGCAATGACTTGAGACTCTGGGATCCAGTACTTGGGGAATTCTCAGCCTGTCAGCTTTCCTGCTACATGCTCCATTTCAGAGCAGAGGCCCTAGATGATAAAGATGTTTCCAGGTTCTTCCATTTCAATAATAGCAGAGCTTTCAGGCTGACCAGCCAGGCATGGAGAAATACTGTCGTCTTGTTAAAAATTCCTGTACTGCAGATCAGGGCAGAAACTAATTCTGTTAGGAAGTACTGAAAGTGAGAGGTGTCTGGTTCTCATCTTTTTCTTTGTATTCCCTAAGCATCTGGATTATGTGTTATTCCACGATTTCAGCTGTGGTTCCTCAGCTTGTTCATCACCATGATGATCAAAATATCCACCACTGTTTTCTCCTCTTTGAAAATGGTGTCTAACACAGAAGACTTCCAGGGTGAAATATCTTGGGTTAATTCACTGACTAAAATTTATGCAGCTGTGTCTTTTTCACTATGTGCAGGCAAAAGTGGTTTAATTTGATCAATAGACAATAATAACGAAAGACAAGTGTGCTTCATGTGGAATGGCTTGCCATTTAGTTTCAAACATTTAATATTTACACACTTAATTGTATTAATTAATTAATATTCAGAATACATGTGATTACAGTCAGAAAGACAAAATTTATGTAAAACCATGTTGTAAATGAGATATAACTGCATTCACAAGGCTCATACCTGTAGACTACGAAGCTTTGCAAAAGCATATATAAGTAGTTCTAGCTCTCTCTTATGTAGAGAGTAACTTATATCTGTTGAATCACTTTTCTTTATGCCATAGCTGTGTGCAATACTTGTAATAAAGAGCAGGAATGCATACTCTATTCCATGAACAATTAGACCACTATACTATATTAATTGATGTTAATTCAATAGTGGGAAAGAAAATTATATTTAAACTGTAAAAGTCCTCTCTCAAATGAAAAAGATGGGATGTGAACAGAAAAAACTATAAACTAGTTTTGTTGGTTTTTTTTTTCCTTTTTGTTCCAGTCAGGGATTTTGCAAGTACAAGTCCTTTCTGTGTTTCTTCTTAAGTGTGTGAGTTGATATCTCACTACCCTGCTCCCCAGATTATAATGTCATCCACCTCTTTTGGGGGACATTAACATTCTTTCAGAGGACAAAATACCATTCTGCAAGAGGTTGGTTTACTGTTGGTCACTGAAAGTTTTCTCATCTCATTTCTTTTTGTTCACTCTTCCTGCAGCAGGTACCTGTTCACGAGTCATATTTCTGCTATTAACTGTATTTATTCACCTATATTATCATCCTTGGGTTGCTGGGATTTATTTATATCTGATCTAGTGCCTCTGTTCACGCCCCCTGGAAACTAAACATTCTGTTCTGTTAAACAGTTAATACAAAATTTCTATTTCCAGCCCATATTTTGGCGTGTTTAGATCTCTCACAGACAGAATGAGACAGGAGTTTAGCCCCTTTCTGATAGCTCACTGTATTTGCATACAAAATGTCAGCTATTTGAAAATTTTACTTTGATATGGTACCATCTGATGTACATAAATTATTATTTATGCTTCTTGCATAATCTTTATTCACTTACATTAAGTAATTATGAGTATTTGTTTTACAAGCCATTGTAAAAACAGGAATAATAATTTGTGATGTTAGATGCTCCAATACGTATCTCACTTCACATTCACTGGAAAATCCAAGAAAATTAATAAAATGTTATGCTTGGAGGTTTGGAGGTTTAAATTTTAATTCAAGCATTTTGGCATCTTTCATAGTATATTAGTCTAAAACTAGTCTTATTTCAACAGAATAATTACTAATGACTTAGGTTGGTAAAGATAACATTCCATAAATCACTTATGATTTCAAATTAAGGGGATTCAAAGTTCTCTGACTGTGCTCAGGTTTCACTTAGCTGTAAAAAAATGGAGGCAAGACATTATTCTTTGTGGAAGTGGTAAGTAAAAACAAGGGAAAGCTAACTGTGTATTTGACTTCTGTGTATTTGAGAAAGCAGTTGTTGTGTTTCCTTGAAATTTTTATTAGTAGCATTCCCATATGTACTTTTATATCAACATTTCCAGGAATTGCTATCTTAAATACCCTAGTAAACTTGTCCACTGTGGGCGGCAAACACCATTAACAATGGAGCCATGCAATACAAATTCCTGTGGGAATTGCCATCCAAAATTAATCAATTTGAAATATGCAGTAATTTCTTCTCCTCCCCTCTATCACATCATCTTGTTTGTAAAGTAGATGGCAATTGTCGCTTGGTGAAAACTTGCAGAAATACATTATGGAGGTGAAGTGTGGAGGGTTTTAATAAAATTAGTGCTTTTCTCCTGTGTATGAGTGTCACCAAGACTCATGCACAGATGATGTCTAGAGTAGGTTCACATTCTGATCAAGCAACCCACAATACAGCATAAGGCTGATGGCTGCATGCTGTTGTTCATTGGAAAAAGTGTATATTTCAGATATTCTTTTTAATGGCTTTTTTTTTTCTCACCCAAAGAAGAAAAAGCTATGTGAATATCCAGTGGACGCTTTATAGTAAGTGTTTTAAATCGCTTCCAGACATCCCTTTGAAAGTCAGCAGGCGTTGGTGGAATTCCCTAAGAACTCAGAGATTCTAGGATTAAATCATCAGTGGGGACATTAACACTCATGTTTTCCCCTCTAATTGCCATTTTTTCTTTTTCCCATCCTGTAAATCTTTCTTTATTGAAAGAGAAAGATAATCTTTTCTTCAGTAATTGACATAAATTTAGAAGGATCAAGTATACTGAAGTCTGTCACAGGAAAAAAAAATATCAAAGTGAGCTACACCAGGTAATTAGCACAAGATTTTCAGTTTTAAGGCTTTACACAACGTAAATTCAGAAGTTAATTTTTAAGAAGAAAAAGGTTTGAATTAGTATACTCTATTGCAGCCCATAACTACACCTTATTAAATGTTTCCTGCTCTATTGCAGCCAATAACTATATCTTATCAAATGTTTCCTGACAGGCCACTAGCTCTCTCCTAAAAATGCATAGTTCAACAGTTCATAAATGCTAGTTAGAGCCAAACCTAAATAGATATCAAAATTCTATACAGACACATAGAGACTGATTGAATGTTGTTCATCTTAGCCACATGGCAATTCAATGTTTGTTGATTTTCTCCAAGTTTTTGTATATTGCACGTTTCTTTCGGTTTTAGTGGAAGACTGCATTTAGGGCCAAAATATTGTGCAACAAAATGATGCCATAAATGTGATCATTCTAGTATAGGGAACTGTTTACAGGTAATCCCATAATTAACAAATAAAGAAAAAGTAGCACTTTTTTTCATATTCATAACATTTCGCATCTAGATGGTATTCCTTATCTATTTTGTTATACATTTTATGTATTTCAGTTTGCAAAGTAAAAAGGGCATCTGAAATGCAGCTTTGGTGTGTGTAGCTTTGCTTTTTTTGTTTTTATTGAAAATGCAGCTTTGCAACATGTGCATGATTGTAGATTTACATAGTGGAAAATTACTGTAATTTTATCTGGTCAGTTCAGGAACTCAGAAAGAGATTTAATAAGTAGTAAAGATTAAACTAGGAAGTAATATAAAGGCAGAATGTATATATTTTGCACTTTTAAATAAACTTTTATAACAAGAGAACCTATTATCGTACAGTATACTGTAATTCAACTTTCTAGTGATACTCTTGCTATTGTCACAGTGTTGTCTTTACATCTGGATATGAATAGTTTGTATATGTAAACACTTCAGAAGTGATTTCTATAATGGAATATGTGCTCCCCTGTTACTAACATCAAACTGGAAAAATATTCACCAATTATTTTTTTTATAAATTAAGAATTTACAGTGTAAATTAGTAAATCAAATATTGCAGCAACGAAGGGATGCACTTTAAAAATGTAGAAGTGTTTATCTCCAAAAGCGTTATTTTGTATAGATGTCTTTGAATAAATAATTTATTCCTCATTGGTGTTTTTTTTCTCATTTATGAAATAAATATAAGGAATTAGCAGCTATTTGAGGTTTATATTTTATCATCAGTGATTTGGTGGGTTTCTTATTTTTAATAATCAAAACTTTGTAATTGGATCAGTAAAAGACATAGTTGCATTTCACCTTTCATTCAATAACTCATCATTGGCTTGATCTAGTTCCTATGGCAAAGCCTAGGTGTGATCTGTGATGCAGCTCACAGTCCTTCTCATGTCAACCAGTGAGGGGATCTGGCCACAGCAGCTTCCTGCAGCCATGAAGACCAGTTTTCACTGTGGAAATCAAGGTATGGAGAGAGGGATACATAACAAATGCTTTCAGTCTTAAGCAGGGCAAGACGGAGTCAGGGTCTGTGATCTGGAGTCAGGAATTAGAACACTTCCACTTCCCATAGTTTAAATGCAGGCAGTTGAGACTTACTGGGAAACATAATGACCATGATATATATATATATATTGGTTTCAGTGAGAGCTCAGTGCTGAAATCCTGAACTGAAAGGTGCTAAACAGCAAAATGTCCTCAGCCTTCAATGCTGGGCATAATTCAGATTTGTAATTTGAGATTTCTTGTATACTTGTTCCTTGCTTTCCTAACAGAAAAAACACGATGCACTGTCAACTCTACTGGCCAGATGGTTGGAAAAAGGGACTTCTGAAAAGCTTTATAATTATTTTTTTTTAAAGTATTTGTGTTTATCTAGCCTCTAAGAAGAATACACATTTACCACCAAGTAGGTGATACTCATATTTTTAATAGTGGAATCATCCATCTGTAGGGACTGTTAATTGTAGAAAGAAATTCTTCCTAAAGGAAGTAATAGTATTTCTAGAAGAGGAGAACATGTTATGAATGAAAAATAAACCCTGAATTTAAACCTAAAAGAAGCAGTATGTGCTAGTAACAGAGCTGAGATTTCTTTCTTTCTTAGGTAATACCAATACAATCGTGTGATCAAAGACAGTGTGTAAGTATTTAACACATTTCAGTCACCCCATCTCTTAGCCTTTGAATCAAGAGGCATCCCAGTATCACAGAAGTGTATCCAAAGTGGGACTTAGGAAACTGAACTGAAAGTAGATAATGAAAAAGCAACCACAGAAAGTCTTCTGTCTGTCACCAAATCTGAAGGCCATGTCCTTTAAATGTCCTCAATAGCCCAAATTCCCATGTATTGATGTACTCCCATGTAGGTAGAGGTCAAACAATTGGGAGGAAGGCTGCTTGGTCCAGGGAAAGGCTTGATGACACAGTGCGTTTTCAGAGAGGAGTCAAACCAGTCTCTTCAGAAAAGTACATGGCAACTGCCATTTCTATAAATATGTGTTTCCAGATGGGGGGAGGCAGAGTGGCCCCGTTACTTTACTGCCTATTGATTATAGCACTGGACCCAGAGAGGGGAGTGTTCTTTAACAAGCGAGTTCCTAGACTAACTAGGTTTTTGGATGGTATAGTTCCCTGCCTGTCCCCCTTCTCTGCTCAGGGCTACACCCTAAGAAGAAGCAGAAGGTAATATGTCTGCGTCACAGGTCAGAGTGTGGCATTTTAACTCCAGCGGCCCCTGGAGGGGGCTAGGTTAGTATGCCAGCCCCTGAGCAGCAGCAGGGCAGGAGGGGCAGGGGAGATAGCCAGGGGGGGCTGCACACTTTTTAAGTAGCTATTCCTCTTTGCCTCAGTGTGGGTCAGAGCCCTTGGGTGCATCTCAAGAGGCTGCTGTTTGGCCTCCTGCTGAGGTTGTGCTGCTGTTGAGGGGAGGAGGCAGATTTGCTGAGGATGAAGAGTAAGCGCAGATGAAAGTGCAAGCTTTGGTAACCCGGCAGGCAGGGCAATTTTCTGGGGACGTTTAATCCTGAGCTCTGGTCCCCTTTCCAAAGAGAAAAATGCAAAGATGTGAAGAAGGTCTCATTTATGTGAAGCTTAAATTGCATTTTACTATGACATATTGGACTTTTTCACTTCCCTGTGGTAGTAAATTGTGCTTCTCATGGCAATAGATGTAATTGCTTTGCACTAAATTATATTAACTATTTCAGATGGTTTGTTCTACTTCATGCTTGGAATGACAGAGTTGAATTATTTTCTGCAGTACGTAGCTCAAAAGAGAAGAAATTCCTGCTGATTGGGAAAAAATGGGGGTTTTTTCAACTGCAGAAAAAAATGTTTAAACAGTGGCTAATTTTAAAGTAATAGCATTTCTTTTGTTCTTATGGTTTTTACTGTTGGTTGTTGTTAGTTGTAAACTTCTTGCCTTTTTTCCAAAAAAGGGAGCTGTTCTTCACAGATCACTTTTATTAAACTAGGTCATAGTCAGTCTTCTCTGCAGCCCATGAACTCAGGACTGGTAGCGTTGCACCTGGCAGAGAAATGGGTAGGTTAATTTTTAAGTACTCAAAGAGAAGAAGCTGTCTTCCTTTTCTTTCTTCCGAGAGCTGGACTTTGTTGTTCATATGCAGCGCTATTTAATGATTCAGGCACAGCTTTTGTGCATCTGAAGGGGGAGCTTTACTTGATGGTGTCAAAAGTAGAGCATGAAGAGCTTAAGATTCACTGTCTGTGCCATCTGTGAAACTCCCGTTGCATGAAATATTTATTGCCTACCCAGCACAGAGGCAGCTGGGGCAAGAGCCCACCCTTTCTTACCTAACAAACTGCAACAAGCTCAGGTTTGAAGAACAGTCTTTTCTTGTGCTCTCAGAGTAGGTATTTCCTAACCCAGCAGCAGCCCCAGATCCTTTCTGCAGACCTACGCCAGCCTGGCAGTTTGGTAGAGAGCACTGCAAAAATCAAAGTATTTTACTTAAAGTATATTTGTCTAATTAGCATGAATTATTGTTTGTTCATGGTTTGTAAAGCATGTAAGATCATCTCCGTTACATACAAAATTATGATGGAAATCAGGAAAATGGCTGAGTGGGAATTAACAGAGACTCGGGACAGAAGAATAAGGATAAGGAACAAAGACTATGAAGGAAAATGTAGAGACAGTGCTGGAGAAAGGAAAGGGTGGAAGCATGGGAGAGGACTGGAAAACTGGAAATAGAAACGTGGGATAAGCAACAGGGACCTGCATAAAGACAATGAGAGTAAGTGAGGGAAGAGATGGAGCAAGGGTGTCCTGGCCTGGAAAAATGCCTGTACGTAGCTCAGACTGAGAATCAGAGTGGTCTTCCCTTCCAGGTGTTAACATTGAGCATGCTGAGGTGTGCACTGGGGTGGGGGGGAAGAAGCAGGATGGAAAAAAACATTGAATAGAGTTGGGTCAAAGTGGGGCTGTAAGGTAAGACATTTCCTGGTGATGTGCATGAGTTGATAGAGTTTGTTAAAACCGTTAAATTACTGGAAATTGCTAAAAAAAGATCCAGGGTGGAAGGAAAGAAGGACCTCAGAAGGGAGGGTCTTGTATTTTAATTTCTTGCCTAGAATATTTAAATCTTGCCTGTTTTCAGATATGAAAACTGTATCCAGCTCACTTCAGGGATTAGGTGTACTCACTTTAAGGAAAGGGTGAGAGAGATCTTCAGATCTTTACAAAATGTGGAGAACATGGAGAAAAAGTGAAACTTCAGGTGATAAATGGGCTCAAGGTAAAATACAACTGAGAAGAGGAGAAAGGAACTGAAGATTTGATCAGAAACAGGAAAAACAGAGTCAGAGCAGTCTGCAAAGGGTGCAGAGGCTTACACACACGGGTCATGTTAACATTGACATATGAAACAGATCTAAGTGAGAGGCCACAACTCTATTTTTACACAGCTATTGTATCTAAGCATACCAAAAGCCCCTTGACTAACTGTCCTTTGCCAATTTATTCTTACCTATTTCATTCCCTGAGCAAGCTTTTTATTCTCGAGAGCTATTGTAGTTCATCAATACAAGATATTCTGAAATATGAAAAAAATACTATAAGACATAGGAAGTTACTAATAATACTTTTAACAGAGAACCCTTCACATTTCTGTAAGAGAGCCCATGTAAGGCACATTGTGCCCATGACTGTTCAACCTTCCAGCGTCTTCTAAACAGGCATCTGGCCTCCGGACCTCAGATCCAAATAGATCCAAATTATTCCATCCAGAAATTGCACAAACCTGTCAACTCACTGTAAAAGATTAGCCATAATATACCAGGCTCTTAAGGGAAGACATGAGCCTGCTGCCTTCTGCACGTTCCTCCTCCTTGAACTCTCAGATTGAATCTATACATCCCTGGCATTCTCAGGGCTAAAGGAGCATATGTACACCTGTATGAAATTTTACGTACTAGAACATCCATAGCGTCAAGAATGTCTCCTTCCTGGCTCTCAGAGAAACTTTCCTGCATCTGCTATCCTGAAACCAAGATGAAGCATCTGTTAAACCATTACCCAGACCTGGCACATGTACTATTTTAAAAAGAATGTTATGGCACAAGCAGTGGAGTGCAAAAGTCGTCACAAACTATGGTTCCTTTGGGACTCTAGCCATCTGCTTGCTAATTATGTATACCACAGTCTGGCTGTTGCACAGAAAACAAACATTGCTTGCTGGCAGCTTTGTCCTGCCATATAATTACTCTGTCCGGCACAGGCAGAATTCCAGGAAAGTTATGCCTTTTTCTGCCCATTCCTGTTGCCACTTTTTGCATGTTCCCACTTTAAAAGATGCATCTGCTCTTTCTGCCACCTTCTACCTCCTTCTAACCTGTTTGTATCTGCCTTTCCTGGCTTGTGCTAATCTCTCTCTCTGACAGTGAAGGTACATCACAATATCCAAGACATGCTTCCTATGCTGCAAGGACTTTGCTTGGGTTAAGCTAATGTTGATGTGGCAGCAGAGTATTAAACATCTTTTGTGACTTTTAGTTGTGTAAAAGTAACCTTTTTGATAAGGCAGATGTATTCACTGCCTTGGCAAATGAAGCTGTTTTTCTTTGTCTCAGATGAGATCTCAAGAAGTGGCAGTTAATTCAGAGCAGTCAGACTATACTCCTCTGGTGGCCAAAGAAATACAAGAAATACAAGATCTGCACTCACCAGTGTCTTCCTCGTTTCCTTCTCCCCTGCTTTTCCCTGTGTGTGAATAGCTCTCCCTTGTGCCTAAAGTGTTGACAACAGGGAACAGTAGTCCACTGTGTTCATCTCTTACAGAGAGACTTGAGAAGAAACAACTTGTGAGGCTGAGCATTGCCTCCCCCAGGCCCCGGGCTGTTTGTGTTACACTGCTGGATAGTTATGGTCTTGCATAGGCACACAAATGTGCTCAGTTTTTATTAATGCAAACTAGAGCCTTAGGTGCTATCACAGTTAGGCAGCAACTGAAAAAAAGTTGAGGCTGTACACTTCTCTGTGCCTCAGAAAGGAAAGAACATGGACATCATTCCTAGATTTATGTATATTAAGAAAAGCTACTGGTGTCATAATATTATTTGGTTTTAAATCATGTATGAAGATTATAAACACATCCATATGAGTTATATAAAAAACTTCAGACTGCTTAGCAATTTCTGCAGGTAGAGGACTGATTTCTTATTGATGGTCCTTAAAAGATATTGCGTTATATTTATCACCTTCCAAAGTTTCTACTGGTCCTTTTGTATAGTGTGCCCTTATTTATGGATGAACACCCACACCAAATTGATTAATTGTGTCCTCCTGTTAGAGCTCTGGGAAGTTCATTTTGTCCTACAGAGTGGCCGTCAGCAGAGCCTGGATATGTTATTGAGTCTATTCCATCACAAAGTGAAGACTCTGAGATACTTCTGTCTGCCCTCTTGACGGCATTCAATCACCCTGAAAAATTGATTAGAGTGCACCCTTTTTTTCCCCTAGCAGTTTCTCCAGTGAAGACCCTTTCATTACTTCGATACTAATAAATTGAACTATATCAGGAAATGTTCAGGGATCTGAATTATGATTATCCCTAACCAAAATTGTGAAAACTGTCTCTGCTGTGATTTTGCCCTAGTCCAGCCAATGGTCTGCTGAACACCCTCCTTAGGCACGTCTGAGGAACTAGCAAAAGCCAGGCACTGCTTGTTACAGGCAGTTTAGCTACACCTGTCTTGATTTAAATATGAGATTTCCAATAGTACAGATGGAAGCTATAATGTCTCAAGTGCATTCAATTTACTGTACAGCAGCAGCTCTCCATTCCAATGTTCGTATACAAGCTCCACCAGATGCCATTGGTCTTATGTACTGATGAAAGGCTGTTCTGTGTGTGTCTTTTGGATGAGAAGAAGCTCTTTCATCCTTGATGACATTTTTGAAAACTAGAAAGAAGAGCTGGGTATCACAATGATGCAAAATTACACAGTACAGAACATGGTATGAACTTACAGCTCTCATACTACAGTAACATTTTTAGTGCATTCAAGAGTGTATTGAAACCATAAAGTTAGAGCTCTTTTCAGGGGCCCATGTTGCCAGTATGCTACCAAAAAACCATCTGCAAAGGTTGCTTCCCACTGAAGGACTCATTATCACAAATTTCATCATTTCTGATAAGAACTGTGATCGTCTTAGAAGGCAAATAGTTCTGCTGTCAAATATTATTGATCTGACTATACACAGATTTGGTTTTCTGTCAACTAAGAAAGGGCTACCTCGTGCATCAGGGATCAACTGCATAACTAAAGAGGTAAGGGATACATCATTAGGAAAAACAGATTTAGATATTTTCTCATTGGTATTCATAGCAACATGTGAAAATGTCCAGGTGGTTTACAGCAATGCACACATGAGCAGATACCAGCTGATCTGCCAGGCAAGACCTCATCCCAGACTGCCCGTAATTAACTGCCTGGGTACCTAGGTCATTGATGGGGGGCTGCCCAACACGAGCTCCTTGCTGTCTGCAGCAGAGCAGGGCTGGGAAGCTGGGCAGGAACATGGGTTGGGGAGGATGGGAAGGGCAGCAGGTAGGTGTTAGTTACCAGTCTGTGGGAGGAGTGGTGAGAAGATGGGGGAAGGCACAAATTTGCTGTTCTTTCAGTGAGTTCTTGGATTTATTCTCCTTCTCAAACAGAGCTGGTACTACAGCAGGGGTCACTGGTACCCAAGGAAATTTTATGTGAGAGCCCTGAACTAAGGCATACCCAGGCAGCCAGGGCCCTGTGCAGAAAGCTTTCTTTCTTTTTCTTCCTCACTGCACACCCGTGTAACCTCTTTCAGTTTTTATTGGGTTTTTTTGCTACTTGCAATTTATATTTTATTTCATGGTCAAGGTTATTTAACTCCATTACAGCTCACAGGTATTGTATCTTCTCATACCTTTTTCTGCAGAATTGAAAACTTGCTCCCTATGGTTTGGTTTTTTCCCAAGTGCAAATGCTCAACTGCATCAGATGTCACTTTTCAGTATTTTCTTACCAAACCAAGCACCTCCACTGCCTTAAGCCTCACATTGTTAAAGCTTACTCACGGTCTCCAGACCTCAGAAGTGGGCATGATGAACTTGTAGTGGTGTTATCAATTTCATACATTGACACCAAGTCAATTTTTTTTTCATTCTCCTTTTACATCTCCCTTATATCCTTTTTTTTTTGTTCTGCTTAGTCACAGCTTTCAAAATTCTCTTATCATATCAACTGCCCAATTTATTTCCAAAGACATCACCTTATATTTGGTTGCATTAAAATAATTTTATTGGATTTGTCAGTCTACCACAGTATCTATTATTATTTTTTTTTTCCTCAATTCAAATTTGAAGATTTCCGTGAAAAATGAGTTCTTCTATGTAATTTCATATATATATATATATATATACACACACACATGTGTACATACAAATACAGACACGCTCACTTACATACTCTTCCCTGTCCCTTTAGCTATTTGGTGACCTTTGCTTAATTGTTTAAAAAGTGTTGATTCTCATTAATAATCATTTAAATATGATGGGTTTCATTCTTGTTATTAGTTACTATTTAATGCTTGATAATGATCATGTGCCTTTTTCATCTGGATGTTTCAACATTGTTTGTTCAGTGTGTTTTCTAAAACATACTTTATCTAGCAGCAGAATGCTTCAAACTCAGCAGGGCATGACAAATAACAGCTCGAGATTTGTGGAACCTTGACATGACGTCAAATAGCCAAGATGTTTTTATTACTCAGTCAAAAGGCTCACTTGAACACTAAATGTCCCAGAGAGTAGAGCTGTGTGACCTCTTAGTATTGGTGCTCATGAAGAATGTTTCATTTAACTTCTTCAGATCATTTACTTTCCTGATTTGTGACAGACTAATGGAAATTTGGAGATTAATTCAGAAGCAGACTCATTTGCTTGAGTGAATATGAACTTGGATGAAAACAGTTCAAGAGTATCTCATTAGATTTAAGATGTGTTTTTCAATTAACAAAATGTGTTTATAATGTAGGATGTGTCTAGTGAACAATCCGTCTAATGAGCTGGTGGCCATCTTGAGAGATTATTACTTGATTTACTGAATAGAAGTCTAAATTTTCACTGTCTGCTTCCCTTTCCTTTTTCTCCAAAATGTTTGACAATTCCAGATCTGAAACAATTTCTTACTATGTTAATATCTACCATTGCCTTTATTGTTGAATTAATCAAAAAATTAATTGAAAATTAAATAATAAATTTGGGAGATCAGTGCCGCGCTTGGGAAAATGCAACCTACCAGGCACTTCACTAAAGGAGACCAGCAGAAAACATTTAAGCATGAGGAGGAATTCAAGCGCTGCTACTCCAAGTTATTGGAAAATTTGTGCCCATAAAGGGGCTTCCATATCACAACCTGGAATTCCTAATTTTGGGAAGGGTATCTAGCCTAGAAAAAACCTTTGTATGGTGTGGAGAGAGGATAAACCTCTTCAGAATGGCATGTGCCAATGTTGTCTTACTGAGACACCTGACCCAGCCAGTAAGAATAACTGGCACAACATTTGCACTGCTCACTACAAGACAGAGGCCTCTCTCCAGTCATGATTTTCAATTTTCTGCTTCTCTTCCTTTACAGGTGTCCATGTTGGTTTTGGTTTTTTTGAGCACTTTGACTATGCTACCTCCTTTCTTTCAAATGATGAGTACAAAATGAAAACGTGTTGCCACTGCTTTGATTTTCACAGTAACTTGGTATTGGGCAGTAGAAGGTAACAGATAGTGGTCCAGTTCCCACTGTTATCAGGGAGCTTCTGATGTGACCATGGTTCCCACCATGGATATATTCATGGAAAATTTCATTCATTGCAAAGGGCTACAAAAGGAGGATGAGAACATCTGCCATCTGTGGACACTTTTGTCTATGGAAATTAATCACTCTCAATACTGTCACCTCCCAATTTTTCTTCTGGAACCTTAAATCCTCTTGTGGATTTGTCACTAACCATGCTGAAGGCCTCGTTCACAGCACGCAGAATGCTAAAATTGGTCTGTCACAATTGTATTATGTGGCCATTGTTTATATTTTCCTAAATCAATTCCTGTTTTCTGCTAAGTTACAAAAGATCATGCTTGTTATCTTGTTAGTATTTGATCAGCTTTATGACTATATGACATATGATGTATCTACCTACCATCCTTAAATCCAAGACATAAACTTCATTATATGATACCACCGTGGTCTCTGCAAGAAGGCCATGCATTGTAAGAAGGCAGAAATCTCACCATTAAGCTTGCCATTAATATGATATGTCTGAGAGATATTGAGTTTGGTCTGAAATCAGTGCTTCATCTAGATGAAAAATTTATTTTCTGTCTCATTTTAAAAAGAAAAGTGTTTGTGATTCAAGCCACTGAATTTCAGACCCTCTGTAGACCTTAAAAATTGTTCATCTGTTCCACATTCTTCCACATAAATCATAATTTGCTCTTTAGTTAAGGCAGTTTTCAAACAGTGATATACAGGGTTGGCAGGAAGTCAGACACAAGAAATTGAGTGGACTCTCCTCTGCAGCTAAATTTACCTTTACGGAGTCTTGTTCTGCATTTATTACAAGGTATAAGAAACCACAGCACATTTTAAAAAAATCTTAAGAAAATTTCCTGTAACTTGATTTTTAAATATTGTTTGCTTGCATGAGATACAATGTCAGTTTGGGTTGAAATCAACATTATAACAAGACAATGTCATGGTCTATAGCTTTATTCAGTTAATGTTCATTGAATTTCAGTAATCCCAGTTAGTTACATGTTATATTCTACCTATTTCTGAGAACATAATTTCAGCATCATACACTAAAATTAGTATGTAATGGCCGAATCCTGTTGATCTTACTCAAAGCAAACCATTAGGCTAAGGAGAGATAAGAATATAAGACACATTCCACCAGCCTGGGACAACTAATCTGCAAAGGCAAAGACATTATTTTAAAGAGCAAACATGACATTTGGAAAACTGGTCACCAGATGGATAAATAGGTAATTCAGGCACCGACCATCAAACTCTTCTGCATCAGCAAGCTGCTTGTTCCTTCTTTGAGTCTACTTATTGCAGGTGTAAAGATCCAAATCTCTTCTCTTCCTTCCTTGCTCATAGTACCTACTGCTAATCTGGATGCTGTCAGTTACTACAGGCAGCCATTTAGGTATTTACTGGCCCACTTCAGTTTATTTCCTGATCTCTTTAGCTATTTGTCAGTCATGTAACAACAATTTAGTCACACAGCCTGAGGACTATTAAATAACACACCTCCTCCCTTAGTCTATTATTCCATTTTTTTAAAAGGCAGAAATAATATCTGAACTACTTAGTTACTATAGAACTATTTGTCCACTATATGTACATATATTTTTTCACTTATTATTTGTCATTTAGTTTAAGACAGCTATGTAGACCAGTTAAGCTGAGCTTCAAATCTCAACATAAAACATAGAAATTAGTGCTAAGAGACACTTAGCTTTATATTTTGCATTTGACAAAAAGCAACAGTTGCTGCTGAGAGAAACCTGTAAGAGAAGAAAAATAAAACTTCCAGCTGTAGCCTCTTTGTGCTTGAGGAAGTTCCTGAGGCAAATCTTAACTCTCATAGGCCTTGATGTATTTTTATTACACAAAATTGTGAAAACATTTCTATGAACTCATATAAACTTATTTTATCACAGCTTCTTGACACAAGCTTTTCCACAATCTAACTATGTGTTTTCTAAATAATTGTTTTCTTTTGTTTGTTTTCAACCTGCCACCTACTTGACTTTTAGTTCTGTACTGGAATAGACAGTGAATGATCATTACCTGTTCATCCTCTTCATCCCATTTCTGGCTTCAGAGACCACTGCAAGGTCTTCTCTAACTAAAGAGAATAATAGCAAAAAGTGTTTCTACTAAAATTGAATTAATTTAAAAAAAAAACAAACATAAGTGCTTAAAGTGACTATGAGTCATTGTATCAATGAAACCCATCTAAACTGATCTCTCCTTGTAAATGACTTTTCTGTCACCTTTTCTTGCATTTTTTAACTTGGTGATGTTTTCCTGAACTAACTAGAATGAGACTAACTGCTGTTGTTTGTATGATGTTAAGCTGAAACTTCAGCAAAATTGCTTTTATTGAAGTATTGTACAGCTATGTGCACTTTTTGCCTCTCTTTTTGCAAAAGAGTGCTCTTGGAATTTTAATAGCCAGAAGAAATCAGAGACTAATTTTTCTATTATAGATTAGACTTCCATATTAGCAGACTGTCCTTCATGCCATGCTAGAGCCTGGGATTGCCACTAAATATTACAAAACATGTAATCTGCTATCAAAAATAGCTCCTGCAGCTGCACAGATTTATCTTGGAGGTCTCTCATTCTAATCTGATGCTTGTAAGAACTGATGTTGCCTCAGAGACCCTGGTAGGACTGCAGGCTCTTACAGTGCAAATATAAGAGTTGTTCTGAGCTTATAGAAAATGTGTCTGTTCCCAGTATCAAACATTAGTTACAATTGCATAATGTTTTAAGTACAGGCTGCAGAAATTCATATGTGTGAATAGTCCAAAATTCTATTGCTTTGGGCTATTTCTGTGAATGTAACTTATCTTTGTATCAAAAGCTCGAAGATTTACTTTATAGGTCTTTAACTTTTAAGAACACAGATACAGTACAGTTCTTCATGTGCAGATTCAAAGCTTGCGAATATAAAAAATTAGATGAGTCAATTTAAAACTTACTATTGTTACGTTTAACTTTTAAAGTTCACTGCTGCTTTTCTTAAGAGTGGTGTTTAGCATAAGGATTGTTTCATACTTCTCTTGTACTCCATGTTTAGATAGTCATTGATCCATGCAGCTTCACTGAAAGAATCCCTGCAGAAAGAATAGCTGAAGACAGGCAGCTAGCAGAAGATCCAGAACAAAGGGGATACATTCAGCAAGATATTAATCCAAATTATCAACACCAGCATGTAGGCAATATATGAATCCTGATTCAAAAAAAATTTAAGGTTGTTCTCAAGCCACTAAACTCTGCCCTCTTACTTCTCTTTCAGCAGGTTTCAGTAACAAGATTCTGAATGAGCTCCAGTAAGACGGGGAATACAACAGCTCGTGTCTATATCAGTCCAGTGTAATTTAGATTTCCCACACCTTCTACTTAAAACTGTGTTTGAGGCTCAGTGGGGAGTTAAACATTTATAGGCTTAAATTAAACTCAGGAAAACACAAAATAGCTTCTGCCATTCAAATTTTTCATCACAAGTTAATGTGCTGCAGGTAACCCTTTAAAGCCCACTGTTGACAAATACTTAAACTGCAACCAATGAGCAAAGGCCGAGATCCTCATTAAAGGTAGGTAGGTAAGCTCTTTTTTGAACTAAATGGGGAAGCTTTGATTTTTGACTGTGAAATTGCAAAGAAAATCAGACCTGCTTTTCATTTATAAGAAAGCCCCTCAACTCTCAGAAATGAAACCTGTGATACTTGAAAAGTATATGAAAGGACATAGGTGAAAGCTCCTTATTCTATTAGGTATTTGGAATGAATCTGCTTTCTCGGTGCTTTGCTGTGCCATGGAAGAAGTCAGTCTTTATGTTTTCTTACATAAGGAAACACCCTTAAAATATTTGCAATTTGGAATGGGCTTAAAGGAGCATGAACCTACTTTTCCAGTAGAAGTCTTTTTCCCTTTATTCTCTGCCTCCTCATCACCAATGTCCACTCACCTTGGTAAGGGACAGAGTATGGATGGTATTCTGGAACTGAACTTTGCTATAACAACTACCTTGAGTTTTCCACCAGTCAGTTCATGTGCTCGTAGGATTTTTTTCACCACTGTATAATACAGCCACCAGCTCCAGGGTGCTCCCTCCTACCCAACCCCTATTTTTCTTAGCACTCATAGCAGAGATCAAAACACTGATCTTTGGCTCCATCTTGTGATCTCCCTGTTGTGACTACCATAGATTAAATTAGGGAATCCGCAATCCTGATTCCAGGATTTTGATCTTTCTGCCTAAAGAGGAAATGGAAAAAAAACAGCCAGTTAGATTCTTTAGGTCAAAATACTGACTTTAGAAGAAGCAATGGAGTTGAAAAAGTGTAACTAAATTAAAAAAAGGTTAGGCTTAGAAGTGTGAAATAAATTATCCAAGAGAAAACAAGCAAACTAAAAAATACGGAAAGGAAGCTGATGGAAAATTTGGGGATTATCATCTGAGTTTAAGGAGGTCATTTGGTTAAGCATCAATGCTAGAATATATAAGACACAAAGTTACCTTCTTTGTCAAATAAATTCACAAAGAGAACTAATGACAAGTGTACCCTGAATTTACGTGACTGCATAGCATGGCAATGTTATTTTTTTTTCGATCTGAACATTTGTCCTTCACATTTCCATGAAAACAATTCTGATATCAGAACCGACTACACAGGTAGCTCTTGGTTTCTAGCAGGCCAAAAATAAACAAATCAGGCATTAACGTCAGTTTCTGCTTTGTGAGTACATACTGTGGCTAAAAAGATTTGGAAAACATTTGCGCTTTTAAAGCTTGAGTGAGTAGCAGTGCATAAAGCTGGTAGCGTAAGCTGGGCCCCTGGAAAGTACTTCACTTTCAGATTTCAGAGCAGTTACTGTCATCGATAAAGTACAGAGCTGTGGAAGATTATCTCCTCAACAGACAAAAGGTCAGACTATAAAACTTTTTCTTGCCATTTTTCAGAAGAAATTCATCATATTAACTCATGAAATGTAAAAAATTTCTGTAGGCAACATTGCTTCCCTGAATTTTTAGGGTTGATTTATTAGTTATTCATTTTCTCATGTTGATGGAATATAGAACTAAAAACATTTTAAATCTTTTGATCTCCAGTCAACATAGTGCATGTGAAAAATGTTACCTCTTAGATATTTTATATATTTATACTGTTGTTTTAACTACAAGAAAACCAGGGCACTGAAATAATGAATGGAGCTGCCATTTGCCACGTGAACAGATTCATTGTGCTGCTTTCATAGCACAGTTACACATGGAACAAAGTACAGAGGGCTCTGATCAAGGATTATTAGTGTGGCCAGTCTTGCTTTCTTAAGTGCAATGACTAATATTAGAGCACAGAGAAGTTTCAAAATAAAGGATAACATATTGCTGAATTTTTAATATGTAGACTAAGTGTTGCTAATAATGGCAGAACATCCTATGTTATAAAATAAAAAGTGATGTCTCAAAATGGAAAAAAGGAGAAGGAAGAAAAGAAAAAAAATAAAGTAAATTACAGTTATTTCTAAAAACTAGTATTTTGAATTTCAAAACCATAGTCTATATGAGTCTACAAATCCAATTTAAAAGTAAAATTTACCATAAGTGGGAAATTATTTATAGTGTGGCATGTAATTAGAAGATGAAGGTACGTATTTTGTCAACAATTATCTCTTCTTTCTTTCAGATGAAAGTGTTCATTATTTTGGGAATTTCAGCAGCTATAGCCTTCACAGCTGTTTTCTTTTCTTTCCTTCAGATGAGCAAAGATATACTCTTTGGTAAGTAACAGAAAAAAATATATGTTATTTTCTTTTGTCAATGATTACTGTTAAGCTGAAAACACACTGGCACTGCAGACAGTTTAGCAATGGCAGTTTAGCTTAATCTCTTTTTATGTGCAAAATACACTATCTGACTTCTGTGAGAATCATTCCATGGGTGTTTTCTTTTAAAAGGCTGCTTCATAAGTTCACAAAGGAAAACTTTGTATGTGTAATGTTTCTCTATTATGTATTCTTTGACTATGAGTGATTTTACTGTCTTAGTGACATTCATATATCAGATGACATGTTTTCAGGCACAATTGCTAGATCTCTTTCCCAGGCTGTCAATCGCGATGTTTAGTTATCCTGGACTAGAGTTAGTTGTCATGGGATATTCCACCTGGCACCCTGCTGCTGGCCCACAAGGGTGCACGTCTCCTGGGCGTCCATTCTCTGGTCCATTCTCCATTCACCATCTACATGGTGCCACATGGGAGATTTCAGGGAGAAATTCAGAGCCCCTCAGATTGCAGTAATGTCTACATTCAAACAGTATAGTCTTGCTATTTGAAACATCAGAGCTATTTTATTTGCATCTGTTCAATCAGATTCAGTTAGATCTAATAGACATGGTATAGAGCAGATTACTAGGTATAGAGCAGTGCATTTTAAGAGACTTCTGCAGAGAGTGATTTTACATTGAAGTAGGGCAGAGATGATGAAGAAATAGGATTTCATTCTTTGCATTCTCTCAATTAATTGCATAGCTGTAGATTTGATTCAGAAGGGAAAATCCTTAGAAAAGTTTTCACTTGATGTTAGTGTAGAATCACAAATAAAATAAAATTATACATGAAGTAAAGTAAACAGAAAATCTGATCCAACCCCTATGCCATGACTTCAGAAGGGAAATCTTTTTTTGGACCACCAGTGGGAAATAGGGGATCAGTTTTATTTTATATAGTGGATCGTCTACTTGGAGCTTCAATATTAATTGTTTGGAAAAACATGGTCTAAAATGAGGTTATATTGTATGTCAATGCAAAGTGAATTCTACATGGACCATAGATAAATGGAATAGATAGACTGCATACGATTCTATTTTATAGTAAGTGTCCTTTGGTCTGATGGGAACAGTACAAAATAATGTTAACTACTGCAAGAACCACATTTTTTAAAACACTACATACTTCTCAGAAGAAAAGGAAGAGTAACAATGGAATTCAGGTATATTAAGGGTATCTTCTCTTCTACATCAGAGTCTGAATCAATACCACATGATGGGCAATACTTTGAGCGTAATATATTTCTCAGAGGTAGACTCCCTAAAAGTTATTAAAAACCATGCAATATTAAATTCTAATAGAATTAGCTCTTGCATGGCCTATATAGATCTTTAAATGTTAAATAAAATAGACTCAAAGCAATTTTCAGATGAAACAGAAATCTGAATGATAATATTAAATGAATCACCATATATTTTATCAAATATAGGTGAAAATAGAAATTACTGCTCTATTTAAAGCCTGAGAAGATCTTTAGTCAAGTGAAGTAGGATTTTGCCTAGGAAAGATTACTCTTCGTCACACATTATCTTCCCTTTATCTGAGCACCCTATTCAAAAATAGATCTAAGAAACAGCACAACAAGGACTACAGTTAAAATATGTGACCTAAAATTACAGTGTACTTAAATGATGAGCAATTGTACATAAATGATTGTTGGCAAACTATTATTATTCATATTCATTTTCTAAGAAAAAATGGGTGATATCACAAATAGAAATATCACAAATAGATAGAAATTAAACCACTGGCTTTTGAATATAACTGATTCATTTAATATAAAGCTAGATCTACACAAAAGAGGAATAATCTATGTTCCGTGATAGCACTATAAAAAATAGCAGAGCTGAAGTACTATCAGGTTCACATATGTCTTTCCATCAAACTTAAGTGTAGAGATGATAATAGTGGTTTCTTGCATTGATCATATCCCACAAGGTCTTAAAATTTGTTAAATATGCCTGAATACAGGCTTGTATTCTTCATGTGTCTCAGGCCAGCTCATACTGCCTCTGAGCAAGGCTCTAATTTCTCTTATCAATCCAAGGACAGTTTAATGCAAAATACATACGAAGACTAAGGAGCATGATCATATTCACAGAAAACAACACATTTCAGATGGACCTGTTGTGTTTGATACTACTTAATGTGCACAGCTGGACTTATACTGGAAGGAACACAAGGAAAGTCTAACTCTTCAAGCTTTATAACTTAGGGAAGAACTGATTTATTACCCCTACCTTATCTTTCAGAAAGGCCAGAAGCCAGACTAGTTTCAGAAACATTAAAATACGGAGATCCTTTTAATGAGGAAAAATTACATATAGCTTAATATTACAAACATATATTTTGTAAATGTAAATATTTGAATACGTATGTTACTGAATATTAGCCTTAATATTTTTCTTATTCCCTGTTCAGAAGAAACTGAAGATAACTGCATTACTGAAACTATCCAGAAGGGCTCTAATCTGGTGGATTATGCTGCACATTATACACTGAAAAGGTAAAAAAAAGTAATAGTGAAAGACCTATTCAGAGAACTTTGAGATCAACTGGTTTCTTTGAGAAAACATATAATGATAGATTGTATTCATGACCATCTGAACCAAGATAATCTTGTGCAATATCACGGCATGAGTTGCTCTCTTAAAATATGAGAAAAATAAGAAGTATGAAAATACATAGGAATGTTTTTCTGATCTAAGTAACACACTGCATTCCATTAACATACTGCTCAAAAATTGTAATTTTATGGACGTTACATATTTTTTAACTATAATTATGTTTTTTCCAGTGCAAAGTGAGATGGGAACAATTCCTATGTTAAGACCCTGTTGCCTTAAAAGGGACTGTTGAAGTGAGTTTCACATTTCCCCTTCCATGTAAAGCAGAAGTAATGAAAAGGATAAGGAAAAGGAAATATAACATTCCTCTTAAACTGTGGGTTGTGAACAACTTTGTGGAAAGTTGTTCTTTGTGCTTGAGTTATTCTATGAGAGTAATCTCTTTCTAGGAATGATAAAAGTGACTCAGGATGACTAGCCATGAGTCAAAAAAGTTCAACCATTTTCTGTGTAGCTCTTACTATATTTCTGTGCTACAGAAAATTAATTTCTCTCCAACATTTGGCACACATCAGCCAAGTTTTACAGGGTACAATCAACACGTTTTGCTTAGACTTTCCTAAAGGACTTATTTCTGTGTTTTGAAAACAAGTCACCATTCACAGAGCTCTGGGAGAGACAACTGTTTATATGGATAGAACCTGTCAAGAGCTGTGTCTGCTCAGTACGTAGAGACTGAGGTCACTTTGATTTTGTAGGGGTAGTACTTTGGTGACAATCCTGAGGCATTCAAATATGAAAATGTAGATCTCAACGTTTCAGTGGCTCAGCTACTTTATGTACCAAATGAAGATACTGATATTTAACTCTCTCATAGGATATTGTGGCAATTATTTGGTCAATATTTGCCCAATGTCTTAAAGACAATAAATACTAAATAAATACTAAAAGATAAATGCCTAAAGATGATTAATTTGAGCTAAAGAACTCCATTAGGAATAAAACTGAGACCACTTGCTCACCCCAGATAAATCACTGGACTGCTAAGCTTTCTTCAAAATATTTTATATGTGTATATATAGGCTCTAAAGAGCAGTACTGTTAAAAAGCCCTATTATTGGGTTCCCTTTAAAAGCCTTTATAAGAAGTGCAGTCACAGCATGGCTGGGGTTGAAAGGGACCTCTGGAGGTCCTCTGGTCATTTCTTCTACTTCTCTCATCCCTTCCTCTATCCTACCTTCTCTTCACTCTCCTTTCTTCCCTTTCCCCTTCTCTTCTGTCTTTTAACAACAGCAGTTGAAAATTTAAAGCAGTGAAATATTTGATTTAATAGTCACTGTTGTGAACCATTGGAACTTTCTTAGGCAGAACATTGCTAGTAACAGCGCTCTGAGAACTAGTCACGTCTTTTTCCTAAGTTTGGGGTCAACCCTGTAAGCATCCAAGGGCTTTCAGGAGAGTATTGAAAGATGTGCATTAGTATCACCACCAAGGCACATACTTTCCTATTTTAGGGAATCAGAACCACAAGTGTCTGACACCTGCATTAAGAGTCTGCCTCTTATAAGGCTATCACTTGCTTTTATATTAGCTGGCATAAAATACTTGGTCTTTCAATTTACAGATTATCATTGAAAATTGTATTTCTATTGTGTGCTTTTATATAATTAAATTAATTGTGGCCCAATTAAGTAGGCCAGTGTGGATTATAAATATCATTAAGAGACTTCTTCCTGTTTTAATATAGGCTTGCAAATGCACTCTACACCTGCCTTATAGACATTAGTCCTTGGCCTTTTGCAAAGTACAGACAACTGAATTATTGTCTAACCTGATCATTATAGTGAGGAGTGAATGTGTTTGAAACCTTAATTAAATAGTTCTGCATTTTCATGTCAGTTTAAAGCTGCTAAGGTTTCTTTCCTTTGTAACTTTCAGAATTCTGTAGACTTGAATTAAAGCTTTGGTCAGTGCAAAGGCTAAAAACAAGAAAGGAACACATGTGACTACGTATTTGAGCTTCTGGAAGTTATGGAGGTCACCATACTGTGAAAACTTACTTTACTTTGGTTTACAAGTAAATAAAGGAATTTACAGTCCAATAATATGAGCTCAGTGCTGTCTTTGAGACTGAAAAGCCAGTTCTGAGATGAAAAGGTAGCTCCTTTTTCAGTTTAGAATCAGAGAATCAGAGAATGGTTTGGGCTGGAAGGGACGTCAAAGATCATCGAGTTCCAACCCCCCTGCCCTGGGCAGGGACACCCCCCACCAGACCAGGTTGCTCAAAGCCCCATCCAACCTGGTCTTGAACACTTCCTGAGATGGGGCATCCATGACTTCCCTGGGCAACCTGTTCCAGTGCCTCACCACCCTCACTGTAAAGAATTTCTTTCTAGTATCTAATCTAAATCTCCCCTCTTTCAATTTAAAACCGTTGACCCTTGTCCTGTCACTACACTTCCTGACAAATAGTCCCTCTCCAGCTCTCCTATAGGCTCCCTTCAGATATTGAAAGGCCGTTATAAGGTCTCCCCGGAGCCTTCTCTTCTCCAGGCTGAATAACCCCAGCTCTCTCAGCCTGTCCTCATAGGAGAGGTGCTCCATCCCTCTTATCATCTTTGTGGCCTTCTGCTGGACCCCTTCCAACAGGTCCATGTCCTTCCCGTGTTGAGGACTCCAAAGCTGGACACAGTACTCCAGGTGGGGTCTCACAAGCGCAGAGTAGAGGGGCAGAATCACCTCCCGTGACCTGCTGGCCACACTTCTCTTGAGGCAGCCCAGGATGCGTTTAGCTCTCTGGGCTGCCAGTGCACATTGCCAGCTCATGTTAAGTTTCTCATCTACCAACACACCCAAGTCCTTCTCCTCAGGGCTGCTTTCCAACCATTCTCCGCCCAACCTGTATTTGTGCCTGGGATTGCCACGTCCTGGGTACAGGACCCTCCACTTGGCTTGGTTAAAATTCATGCAATTTGGATGAGCCCACCTCTCCAGCCTGTCCAGGTCCCTCTGGATGGCATCTCTTCCCTCCAGCTTGTCAACCACACCACCGAGTTTGGTGTCATCAGCAAACTTGCTGAGGGTGCACTCTACCCCACTATTCATGTCTCCAACAAAGATGTTAAATAGTACTGGTCCCAGTACGGACCCCTGAGGGGTGACACCACTCGTCACTGGCCACCAATTGGACATTGAGCCATTGAACACAACCCTTTGAGTGCGGCCATCCAGCCAGTTCCTTATCCACCAAGTGGTCCATCCATTGAATCCATTAGTTTCCAATTTTGAGAAGAGGATGTCATGTGGGACAGTATCAAACGCTTTGCACAAGTCCAGGTAGATGACATCTGTTGCTCTGCCCTTGTCTACCAAGTATCATAGAAGGCCACCAAATTTGTGAGGCACAATTTGCCCTTGGTGGCTGTCTCCAATCACCTCCTTATTTTCCATGTGCCTTAACAGAGATTCCAGGAGGATCTGCTCCATAATCTTGCCAGGCACAGAGGTGAGACTGACTGGCCTGTAGTTCCCTGGGTCTTCTTTTTTCCCTTTTTTGAACATTGGGGTTATGTTCCCCTTCTTCCAGTCTGCAGAGACTTTGCCAGTCTGCCATGATTTCTCAAATACAGTGGAAAGCGGCTTAGCAACTTCATCCGCCAGCTCCCTTAGGAGGGTGGGTGGATTTCATCAGTTTCCATGGACTCATGCACCTTCAGGTTCCTTAAGAGGTCTCAAACCTGATCTTCTTGTACTGTGGGCAGTTCTTCATTTGCAGAGCCCCTGTTTTTGCCTTTCATTACTTGGGCAGTGTGGTTTGAGCCCTTTCCAGTGAAGACTGAGGCAAAGAAGTTGTTCAGTAGCTCAGCCTTATCCATAACCTGGGTTGTCAGGTCTCCGGTTTCCTTCCGGTGAGGGCCCATAACTTCCCTAGTCTTGCCTTTGTCCCTTACACATCTGTAGAAGTTTTTCTTACTGTCTTTGATGTTCTTGGCTAGATTTAGTTCTGCCTGGGCTTTAGCTTGTCTGATCTCATTCCTGACCATTCAGACCGTTTCTCTGTATTCTACTCATTCTACCCATCCCTGCTTCCACCCTCTATAGGCCTCCTTTTTGGCCCTGAGCTTGTCCAGCATTTCCTTATTCATCCACGCAGGCCTGCTGGCTATTTTGCCTGACTTCTTCTTTTTCAGGATACACCTCTTGGAATGGCAAACACACGATTTGGAATGGCAAAGCTGCTCATTTTGTAAATAGTCCAACCTGATGTTTGCTGAATTCATTATCTGAGAACTGCAAACTGAGTCAAAGTAACGGTATTTCTCCTGAGAACTCAGTTTGGCCTTGAATTTTGATTAAATAGACAATGACATTTCTTCACCTCAGCTGCTTAATATCATCACTTAAAATCTTAAGTTGTTGTTTGTATTTTCACTGCTGGGGCAATTGACCTGCAGCACACTAAGCATATTGTCTGAAATTGTTTTATTATTCCAGTTATTAAAACACGTAAGGATTTTCTAGGAAAATGCTACTTCTTTGAAATTAGTTCCCAGGTTTTAAGGTCACATAGGTCCCAGTATGGTCCTCATAGTTTGCTGTGCTGTTTGTGATTGTCTCCCCTTGCCAAGTGCTTCTCATGACTGTTTGCTTGCACATGCCTGTTATTCCAGTGTGCTTATGGGTATATATAGATACACTCCTAAGAGTAGGTGTTCGTGCTTGTCATTAAAATATAAACATTCATTATAGTATTGACATAGCATAGATGGAACACAATGGCATCATCATTAAAATGTACTCTTTGTATTACAGCGGCAATGCCAATGGGAATCTAGGCAGTTTGGCTAGGGCTCTCAGAGCCATATGTCACCTGTGAGGTTATGACACCCAGTGGTACATTCAAGTATGTTGCTAATTTACTATGAGGTACATTATAACATACATTTTGAAAGTGGTCGTTGGCTTGCAAGAGGAAACTACTTCCCAGAAATCTCTTTGTAATAACAAGCAGTTCAAATTCCAAAACTTGTACTAGCTTTAGCCAGTGAGTCTCAGTGCTGCTGGGAGGGCTTCTGATTCTTACTGTACATTTCTTTTTATACTCTGCCAAGCATCTGTTTTTTTCAGAATTTTAAGTTGTAGGAGAAACTAAAGAGAACTCCAGACCAGGCAAGCAAAGTCTCTTAGGCACATGTTGCACTCAGCTGACTGATGAATGAGTTATGCATAAGGCAGATGTGAATTATGGTGGTATTTCAGGTGGGGCTTCCTCCCTGGTGCTAGATATTTTGTTTGAGTGATTTTTAGATAAGATACATTTTTATACTCCTGTTTGGATTTACCCTAATGGATTGAAGGTAAGTACAATTCTAATATAAACACAAGAGGTTTTCTCAGCCTAATTAAAGAAAGAAATTATTGAAATTACTTAGTATATTTTAACATATTTTAGCTGAAGACACGGTGTTCTTAACAGATTAAGAAGTATAGTTGACAACCCTAAAAAAATTCAAGCCTTAACAGCAGATTAAAGATATTGCTCATCATCTTTATTCTGGTAAAATTACTTTTATTTAGTTTATACTACTTTTGAGCTAGTTCATTTCACGTTTTTAAAGAATCTGAATTGTAAACCTACCAATTTAAGATTATTCTATGGGCCCCTATCTGTGCCAACTCAAAAGGCCCATCTACAGAAGGGACCATCTATGGAATAATCTATATGCATAGGGGAGTGGAAAATAGAATTCAGTGTTCCATATAAGAAGTTGTAGCCGCAGAAATGCACTGAGGACGATCAGTTAGTCAGTGCTGCTCTGGTCTTAAAGCAGACTATTTACACATTACAGGAGAGAAGAAATTATATTCGTTATCTTCTTTATCACCATGTTACTGTTTTGAGAGACCTCCTGAATGGTGACAAATATTGAGGGCATTAATTCTGGTTAGAAATCTCTAAACAAGGTATTCTAAAAATATATATTTTAAGGCAGAAAGAAGTCTCAAAGACTCAAAATATCTGAGGCTGAAAGTGTGGCTCCTACTCTGCAGAATTTATTTTAATTGGGTTTGGGGGGGGTCCTGTTGTGTTTTTTGTTCTTGGGTTTTTTTTGGGAGTGGATAATTATGATTTGTAACGAGATTCAGTAACTGAGAGTCTGGCAAACATGAAGAACTTTCTGTCCAAGCACCATGGTCTGCACTAGGACTTACATTATTAAACAAGTATGAAGACACTTTATATCTGATCTCATCTTCCTAACAATGAAACTGTCACAGATCATGCTACTAGCTTTAAGGGGCTATTTCAACATTACAAAATATCAAAATAGTTTGTAAATTAGCAGTGAGAAAAAACAGCATCTTCTTCCAGAATCAGAACTCCGCTTCAGGAATGTGGGTAAGAACTAGAAGGGACTAGCATGTGTATGTTGAGTTAGGGCAGGGGGCGGGTGAAATGGGACAGGGTGGGACATGACACAATACAGAAGAAATGTGGCAAACTAAAAACTGTTCTGATAATCTTGCAGGATCTGTAAGATTAAAAAAGAGATAGAAGATAAAATGTCTCAAAATGGAATATACCTCACAATTAAGGGTTGTGATTTTTTAGGGTTTTTTTTTTGGCGGGGGGAAGCAGGTCGGGGGTGGGCTGACACTTTTGATTCTTAGCTCCTGGCTAATGTTGTTATTTAACTCATTTGTAAAAACATGTTTCTCTGTCCATATAATATTTTTTTTAATGTTGCATGACTGATATTATCCTCACGTGGATATTAAATATTAAACCTAAGTACTTGTTTAGTTGTATCATCTTTCTTTTCTTTTTAACTGGGACACAGTTCAGGACTTTTAATTCTCTAGATTCTCAGACAAACTCCTGTCTATGGAAAACCTGAAAAATATGGTGCTCAGGAGCACGATAACTCTTTTTCATAATTGCAAAAATTCTCAATCTCTGCTCTTGAAAGGAAAGGAATAGTTTCTGTATAAAGAATAAATGAGCAGGCACGGGCTCCTTTGGATCAATTAGGAACAAATTTAGCATATATAAAAAATGCTGGAGTTGTATTTTCTTACATAATGCTTTTTATATAAACATGTTTCCAATTTTGCAAACTGAACTATAACTGTTTTCATTGCTGAAATCAAAACCTCCGTTTCCATTTTAAACTATTGTCATGCTTTAAAAAAACCTAAGTGAATATGACAGCACAATGTTTTCATGAAAATTGCATGTCCAATTAAATCTGTGCTGCAGAGAAGCCCTCAGGGATGTCTGCAACCTATGACCATGTCTGAAAATTGCATAGACTGTCTTTTTTCTAAGCTGTAGGAGTTACTTTAGGACTTAAGACTTCCAACTAGAAAGGAAGTTCTTCCCGTGCACTTTTCTCAAGGCTCCTCTGCCAATAAAAGGACAGTGGTAAGATGGTCCATGTGAATCACAGAACAGTTGAGAGAGAACTGGAGACCATCTATGCCGGTGCCATGCTCAGAGCACTCAGCTAGTGCAGGTTGCTCAGCGCACTGCCCATTTGGGCTTTGAATATCTCCAAAGATGGAGACCTTACAACCTTTCTGGGCAGCCTGTTGCATTGTCTGACTACCCTCACAGTACAAAGGACTTTTCTTAGGTTTAAGTGTGTGACTTCATGTTACGGAAGTTAGACCGTCAAACCTGAGCTCCTTAAAGCTAGAGGTAAGGCCAGGCTGTAAACTAACATATATTGCCCCATAACTGTCTAATGAAGTGCTACTAAACTAATTGCTGAAATACCATGTACATCTAGTCAGTTCAAGGCAGGTCCTTGGACAGTCTTTGAGAGGAGACGTCTATCATCAACTGCAGATGGCATTTAGATGGCTGTGGGCCAGTTACTGTACTCCTAGGTTCTAAGGCATTCATGAATCCACATGCAATGATAGGTCTTTGGTATGAAATGTTACGTAAAGACAAAGCTTACTCACTGATATCTCACAAGCTTAACCCTGTTGTGTGTATCCTATAGAATGGCACTTTCCAGAATTTTCCTGGTAGAACAAGGTACTCATCAATCAAAATATACCTCATATTCGGAACACATCCAGCATAGACAAATACAGCTATGAATAAGTTCAAAAAGGCTATGCGTTAAAAAAAATACAAAACACTTCTGTATTTTATCTCAATTATAGAAATATCCAAGGAAGGGAAGTAGCAACTCCTACCTTGCTGCTGGCTTTCTCCAAATTTCCTCAACAGGAGAGTCAAGATATTTCCCAAGCAGCTGAACGAATGGAAATGTCAATTCAAGTGCTGAACCAAAAAGTTTGCCAGAAGCATAAACGTTCACTGCATCCAACTGGTAAATATAGTATATTGACATTGGAAAAAGCCCCTGTTGATTTCTTGAATGTTGTCTTTTAGATTAAAGTCGGGTTAGCCTCACTTTTATTATACCTGTGGCAGGAGTACGTATCTTGTCTGCACCCTGGGGCCAAGATGCCATCTCTTTTGTTCTTAAAAGCATCTCACATAGTCACTGTTTTACATTTTTCTTTGCTGGAGTATGGGCTGTGTTCCTAAAGTTGAGGAGAGCAGCACTTTGCTATTGGCATCCTGTGAACTCACATCTGTATCTTTGTATTGCCTATAAATTAGCTTGCATATCCACAAAGTTGCAAGCTTCTTGTTTAGAGTGAAATATCTGTCTTCCCCGGTATTTTAGGTTAGTGCTTCTGAGGCCTAGAATCTACAGACAAAATAATTTCTACTACTCTGTTGGTACTGGCATTTTGAAATATACTTCCTCTCGACATTGATGGCCTTACTAATATCCCTCTTTTAAGAAAATAATTTCTTATTAGCAAGACTAATTTTATAATGCATTGCTGTTACACATTTATTTCCACTTTATTTCTGTTTTAGCTGGTTTTTATGTTAGATGTTGAAAGAAAGAGGGATAGACCAGAAAGTTCAATAGTTTTTTCCTTTGAGGAAGCATGTAGCTTGCTAGACTAATGGGACATTTGTAGAACTAAAAATGTATCTATATGTCTGTGTGCATACATTTATATATGCACGGACACACTCAGAGATACAATCATTTTTTTCTGCTGGTGCAGTTTCAAAATAAATCAAATTATTTTTAAAAAAATCAAAGTTCTAAATCATAGAACAAGTGCACAAAACTCTTGGTAATTTTCAAAACTGAACAACTTTAATGGAAGATGAATAGACACTGTACAGTCTATGTGTATTGATAAACAGTAGTTTTCCATGAAGAACAAATAATAAATTGGCTTTAAAGAAAACACATGAATCAATACCTAGGCAACACGGATACCTGGTGAGCCGGGTAGGTGGTGGGACTGGATGACCTGCAGTAGCCAGCGGCAAGAGGGGCAAGAATTAGGTGCTGCCTCTACCATTTTGTCTCAGCACGTGATCATTAGAGTCTCTTTGAATGGCAAGAGATCTCCGAGTTCAGTAAGGATGTTGCTCCTCTTTCACGTGCACCCTACCTCCAACCTGCCATACAAGATTTAACATGAATTCATGGGTGAGATGGGGAGCCAGCTCTCTGGAGCTTATGGAACAGTTTTACTTTATCCCTTGTCAGCTGAATCCTGACTGGGAGAGGCATCTGGGATCATATTATAAAGATATTAATAACATGCTGTCTACTGGTATACAGCTCCTTAATATTCCCCAGCTTCCAAATTCCAGCTAATAATTCTGAGCCTCTTCCCCTCCATGCTTAATTATATAGTCAGTTGTAGTGTCTTTAAATTTCTGCATTTTCCAGTCCCACATTTTTCCTCCTTGGTATATCCTGCTGTTCTTGAATGGCATTTTTTATAACTGTGTTGTAAGCACAGGGACCAGACAAGCAATATGACTACAATGCAGGGAAAGGAGGAAGCAGAGAGCAGATTAAAGAAAGAAAAAGGAGCAGTTCAAACTTAGTTCTTGACTATGGCTGGACTACTTCCTTCTCATTCTGTACGCATGAGACAATAAAACCTGCTCCCTTTCACCCTCTATCTCCTCTAAGTCCCTGAGGCTACCTCCTGCAGCACTTCTTACTTGGTGCTCTTTCTTAAGCAGAGGAGAGGGGATGCTGTGTTGTAGCTGACAATAATGTCTTTTATCCTGTGGCAGCTGTAGAGCAATAGAGCAAATTGCTTGTTTGGGTTCTTCCTTTCAGATCTTTTACCAGCTGACCTGTTCACTATGATTACTAACATTTCTGGATGCCTGCCTTATATGTTGCCACCAAAATGTCCAAGCAATTGCTTAGCTAATAAATACCGTCTCATCACTGGTGCCTGCAATAACAGGTATGTATGATAAGAATTGTGCCCTGAAAAAATCTTCTTTCTTATTCTTTAAACTCAAGGAGTTATGTTTACTTTTTTCCTAGAAAAATGGGTGGGTGGGTGTGAGACTTCAATGAGATAACTTTGGTATCAACGTGTCTCTAAATGAGGGATCTTTGAAAGCTCTCAAGGGAAGGACCTCTTCATCCAAACTTTGGTACACTACATTTTTGTGGACAGGCTCTCCCTGTGAAGACTTCTAATTTTATGTAAATAACTTTAAATTTAGGGAGGACAGTTTCATTATATGTCTTTTTCTATAGAAATTAAACAGACTAATTCTAATCCAGCATTCATTTTTGATTGCGTGGGACAAAATGATATTGAGCAGGAAAATATAATTATTTCATGACTGGCAATAAGAAAATCAAGTCAATTCTCTTTTTTTATTTTCCACAGCCTTAATATTTAGCAACCATGCATCTAAAAATTCTGGGTGATACATTTATTTTTATATATCTATTTATATGAATATATGCTTATTTGCTATCTGAACAACTACTGTTATCTCCTTGTTCCCTAAAATGTGGCAATCATTTCCTGCAAAACCCAATATAACAGAAGTAACCGCATTTTCAGAATCCTCCAATGCAGGATGCAAAACTGCAAATGAGAGCCCTTTGAGCATAACAATAAACAGTATTGGTACTCAGCAGATTTAAGTTACGTAGACATTAAGGTCACAACCTGCAAGGCAGACTGTAGTGTTACAAGTGAAGGGCTACAGCACCGTAAATGGTGTGGCACAGGTTAAGGCACTCTGCAATGTGGTGAATGAACAGCAGTAAAATTCTCTAGTTTTACTATTCAATCAGTCTGATTTTATGAGATGAATCTGTTTTTCTACATCACAATTTGTTTGCAAGGAATCTGCCTGATAGACTCTTAGTTGAAAGGACACAACCTTATATGCACCAAAGTTATAAATCTGTGGATATCCATAATTTCCCCCAGGCGCTTGCAGAGTTGCTTGGAATCTGAACTAACAGCTAGTATAACATTTGCACTGACAACTCCATCAGGGCTTGAACATGTTGACCAAGATTCATGCAGCTGAACGTAGGCACATGGTTGATGCTCTCAATTTGCAAGCATGGCTGCTGTAGTCTTTTTCTCCAGAGATGGAGAGAAATATATTCTGCTGTAGATAAGGTAAAACATCTTTTTCTCTTCAGTGGCTCTGGTGATGCTAGGATGTGTTTAGGCATTTCAGTCTGATTTCTAAAGGTGGGTGAGGTAATTATGATCCATTGAGTCTGGTCAATCTTTAGTTACTGTGTATAGTTTTATGCTTGCATCATTTTAAACCCCTCACTCAGATTTGGTGGTATTTTAGACTCCTTGCTCTAAACATATGTAAAAGGTGCAAGGCAGCAAAAAAAAAAAAAATCCCAAAACAAAGACTTTGAAACAAGGGAGTCAGATCTTAATTTAGTCTAAAACATTGTGAGCCTCTTGAAATACCTCAAGTTTTACTGAAATGCATCAGCTTAAAAAGCACATTATACAATAATGTGAACAACATATTCTACGATGTAAGCCTGCTTCAAAGACTTTAAACATGAAATGATGTACCAGTCTGTACTTTTCCTTGCTTTACAGCTGCCACTTTCAGGCAGAAAACATACCAGGACTTATGTTGTATTTGAAGTCTTGGTCTCTCTGTAGGAATGTGCAGCTGTGCTGTAGGTCAGTAAATGCTGCATTTCATAGGTGAAATTTAAAAACAAAATTCATAGTGAAATTCTTTGTTTACCTGTAAGAAAAATTTATTTAATTCTATTGAAAAGTGAGCATGGAATTTCTTTACAGATGTTTTACTTAATTGGTTCACATATTTGGAACAAATCAGGTAGATTACAAAGTATTTATTCCACAGCACTGACTTTGATTTAGTGTGAACTTCCTGGCACACACATTTAACAGAGTAGCATGAACATGGCCTTATGTGGAGAATATCAACATGACATCAGACATTCCCAGCAGCACCATTAACCACATTTCCTAGTGATAGATATCAAGAGCTTTTACTTTTATTTCTGCCTGAAGGTATATGCGTGGACAAAAAGCAAAATAAATTTACAGCATTATATTTTAATGAAGAATAAGGGAGACAAGGTTTTTTTCCCCCCATTTTTATTCCAACTAACTAGCATTGATCTGTGCAGGTTTTAGTGTTTAGTGCAGTGAGATGGATTCATAGGTGAAGGAATTACAGGTACTAAATGAATGGAATCTCACATTGCAGTTAACCTCACCTAATATTATCTTTCTGAGGTAGTTATACATCTACTGCAAGGTTGAAGCTTTAGCTGTTCCTAATAGGATGGGATGACGTGATGGCACTCAATAGTTGTCAGTTTCTCTGGCTTGATGGGCAAGTGCTTAGATGACCAGGTTATATTTTTATGTCTAATATTTGGACAGCTAGGAGGAATTTTATCTGCAGCATTTCTATTTCATTGCTCATCAGGTAAGGAGCTGATGCTTGGGATCATAGAATCATATGGACAGGACATTTAAAGGTCATCTACTCCAACTCCCCTGCAATTAGCCAGGACATCTTCAACTAGATGAGTTTCCTCAGAGCCCCATCCAACCTGACCTTGAATGTTTCCAGGGATGACACATCTACCACCTCTCTGGGCAACTTGTTCCAGTGTTTCATCACCCGTGTTGTAAAAAAAAAGCCTTCCTTTTGTCTAGTCTAAATCTACCCTCTTTTAGTTTAAACCCATTACCTCTTGTCCTACTGTATCAGACCTTGCTAAAATGTTTGTCCCCATTTTCCCATAGGCCCCCTTTAAGTATTCCCTGGTCTACCCAGAGCTTTCTCTTCTCCAGGCTGAACACCCCCAACATTCTCAGCCTGTCCTCATAGGAGAGGTGCTCCATCCCTCTGATCATCTTTGTGGCCCTCCTCTGAACCCACTCCAACAGGTCCATGTCTTTCCTGTGCTGAGGGCTCCAGAGCTGGACGCAGTACCCCAGGTGGTATCTCACCAGAGAGGAATAGAGGGGCAGAATCACCTCCCTCAACCTGCTGGCCACACTTTGATGCAGCCCAGGATGCAGTTGGCTTTCTGGGCTGCAAGCACACATGGCCAGCTCACGTCCAGCTTTTCATCCACCAGTACTCGCCAAGTCCTTCTCAGCAGGGTTGCTCTCAATTGTCTGAATAGCTTAGTCTGAAGCTCTAATACACTGACAATGAGGGATATGAATATGTCTTACCTACTGGAAAGAATGAGCAATCCTGACTGAAAGCATTGACTAGAGACGTTTCCTTTGACATAGCTGCTTCACTTCAATACAAGCTAAGTGTTCAGTTTAGTAGTTCAGAGCGATGTAAACCCTAACAAAATCCAGTTATTAAATTGCTGTATGGCATTCATTCACATAGCTCGCTCTACCTGAAACTAGGCTGGGCATTAAAAAAACATCCAAATGCCATAAATCTGGATGGCAAACTGTATCTTAAAACTCCAGGTTTCTTCTAAGGGAGCCAAAATGAAATCCAAATTGTGCAATTCCAGTATTGCACAAGTGAATGAAAAGTTCCACTTCCCATAAACAGAATGTGTAGTAATCAAGTCTGATTACTCTATAAAGCTATATGGTACTAAAATCTCATTATTTCAGCTGCCCTGAATAAAAAACTTTTTAACTCAAGAAAGATTCCAAGACATTAACATGTTTAATGTAATAATAAAAAGGCACGTGAGAAGGGTTTTACTAAAGTAACATTCCAGTGATCTGCTAAAATATAAAAGCAATCAGGAGAAAAATCACTGGTTAAGCAGTTGAATTAACATTTCGTTATTTTTAATTGAGTGAAATAGCACTACACTATGTGCAGTATTTTATGCAATTTCAATAAAGGCAAATCAACTGTAACTAATTTGTATGCTTTATTAAAGCATACTTCAACCTTCAAGTGTGAATTATTGTGGATAATTAAGTGCATTACTGTACCATATAGCTTGGCAAATTGAGCCACTTCAGTGTGCCAGAGATCAATGAAGTATTAATAAAATAATTGTTCCCTCTTTAGTGTCCCACTAGACATATAAATGTATGTTTTAACACCATGTAGTTCTACTAACTGTCTGGGAATATTTCTAGTTCCTTGTGGCTTACTTTACAATTTTGGTCTACTGGATAACTTGCAAAAATTTCATTTCTTCTTTTTAATTACTATGTATTTGGCAATTAAGAAATATATTGAACAGGCCATGTAAAAAATCCAAATAAGCAAATAAAAAGCCCCATAAAATATTCTGTTAGGAAAAATGCATTACAAACGTTCACAATAGGAGGAAAATCATTTGGGTCAAGCCGAGGACTCACTGACTATACCAATTAAAAATATCACCAGGAATCATTTCCTGGCTCTAAAGTCAAGTGTGACCTGACTCTTGCCATCTTTTCATTCTTAGGCTTTTATGATTTTTACTCCCTTTCCCTCTTCCAAACAGGCTGGCTGCAGGATAACAAATTGGCATGCGCTAATCCTACAGTGTGCCCAGCCAAGTGTCATTCAGAGAAATGCCAGTTGGCTTGAGCCAAAAACATGTGGCAGTTAGTGTCAGCAACTTAAGAACACAGTTAAATGCATACCAGTGTTTGGGCTTGTGTGTAGGCCCTCCCAAAGCTCTACCCAAGTAATTAGTATAGATGCAACCAGAGCGAGCTCAGCAACTTCAGCCATCATTCCCCTTTCCTCAGTCCTTTCTCCTTGGATCTTGCTAAATGATTGCTTCTATATAAGTTAGTATCCATTTTTCTCTTAAGCTTTCTTCTTCTTTATTCTAGGGTTACTTTATATTTTCTTAAATCTTGCTTTCCTAGCTATTGCTCTAAATAAATCTTTTAAAAAATGCCAGCAAAGACACTTAAGACTATATCTGACTTTATAGGGAATGAGAACATTATAAGGAAATCAGCGTTGAGGCATGTATTTCAAATATGTCAAACTTACATTATAAACATAAGTCAAATAATACTTCATTAGTTATTTATTCTTTCCTTTTCAGTCACACTGACACCAGTGTACATGAAGATAAGTATTTGATGCCTTTTCAGAGATCATTACATGGGCATCTTATTACAATGATTATTGCCTCATGGCTGATGATTTTTTTTTATATTCAGATTTATACAGGACTGGGAGGGGGCTTTTTTTGTTTTGCTGCTGTTGTTGTTTTTTGGATTTTATTTTTTTTTCTTTTCCCAGGGATCACCCTAGATGGGGAGCATCCAACACTGCCTTGGCTAGGTGGCTTCCACCAGAGTATGAAGATGGACTAAGCCAACCTCGAGGATGGGATCCCAGTGTCCGATACAATGGAGTCCAGCTGCCCTTGGTTAGAAAGCACATCACAAGATCACTTGAAACACTTTTACTGGGCTATAACCGTACCTGCCACCACAGACCTGCATTTGCATCAGCAAATCAAATACCAAAAGAAGGTGTTGAGCTCAGTTAAGGAGCCACTGCCTTTGCTAAAGCATAAATTCAGTCAGCCAAATAGTGAGAGCTCCCCTGCACCTGGGCTGAGGTAAACCCAAGGAGCAGAGCAGGGGGGCACCGAGTGCCTGGGGCCGGGGAGCAGCTCTACCAAAAAGGACCATGGTGGGGAGCAGCTCTAGCAAAAAGGATCCTGGTGGAGAGCAGGCAGGACTTTAGCCAGCTGCACGCCTGGCTTCGCTTGCACCAGGTGCAGAAAAACCAGCGGAAGCAGGGTGATGATTGCTCAGCCTAGAGAGGTGGACTTCATCACAGCCCTCCCATGCTGAAGAGGCAGTTAGGGAGAAGAGGGAGGTCTTCACAAGGGTGCACATTAACACAGCAAGAGGCAGTGGTCACTAGTTGCTTCAGGGGAAATTTTGCCTTGATACAAGAAAAAAACCACACAGAGAACAATTGAGTATCAGAATAGGCTGCCTAGACAACTGCTGGATTATCTCTCATCAGAAATAACCAAGATCTGGCTTGATGGGACTCTGAATAACCTAAACCCTGCTCTCAATTAGAAAGCTGCACCATGTGGTCTCCAGAGTTGCCTTCCAACCTAGAGTTTACATTGATTTTATGATTCTTTGTTTCAATAATGGTGCCTTGATTCAGGGAAAGAGGAGGGGAAAAACAGGGTTGGGTGTTAGCTAAAGAAATATAAAGCATATGGAGGTGCTACCATGCGTACACACGTATACCTAGGTTAGCATACCTTAACTGAACAAGTATTACTGTCAAATCATAAATTCTTTTTTTAGATAGACCAAGCTAAGAAGGTATTACAGTATGTATTGATTTTAGCAGCTCATATACTTTAAAAATAGCACAGCTGCTCTAGAGGGGAGTTTGAACAAAAAATATTTGCATAGAGGACTAGGTGAAAAATTCCCCAGTGCAATGTGCAATGATTTGTGCTGGATTTACTATTTCTGGTTTGTCATCATTGCTTTGAAACCTGACTTTTAATGTACTCAAAGTCTTGTTATTTTAACCACTGTATGTTTAATAAGGATGAGCAAGAGAATTAAGTGTTAATGTCACCTGCAAATCATGTTATTAATTAAATAACATTGTCTCTAAGCTGCACAATTTAGCGCTTAAAGATGAAAACCTGACATTTACACAGGTAAATTTCCAGTCGATGATACAAACTGCCTTTTGCTAGATTCATTAGGGTACATGCTTGTAAAGTAAAACACACTAAAACAAAATTACATGACTGCACCACATCTGATCATATCTGACCAACAGCAAGGTTCTCTGCTTCATTTTGAAGAAAGATAGGATAAAACTAGTGCCATAGATGTTTTTCCTCATTTACATAATTCAGTCCTTTTTGTACTTCTAGCTATCCAATTAAATCCTTTAAAAACAATATGCAGATAATATGAACATGAGGGATAAGTGTGAGGATCACTATAAAGCAATACTAGAACACAGCACAGTTGTGCAAGTTAACAGTGGTAAGAAAATCTTACTAACTGCAAGGAAAAAAGTTTGTGCTTTGTGGCCACTAAAGCTATTAAAATACTGATATAAGGACTTATATGCCTGATGAGTGATACGTATCTCTGCTCTTGACTATTTCAGTATAAAGCCTGATGTTCCTAACAAGTCCCATATTGCCTCTTGTCCTTACCAATTCTATTTAACTGCACCTGCCTTATACATTCATTATATAGCCCTTATATTTGTTACAGACTCTGTGACTATTTTATGTGCTGCCTTTTCAATTGCTTGACTTCTAAGGCAGCTGCTGTATGTAAGGGAATATTTTGCAGTATGAGGGAAGAATCTGTGAAGAATAATGATACCCTAATCATCACAAACTGACTGCTGATTTTATCTGATGCTTTTGCTTGGTTGTTAGTTTAGGCTGGACATGTAGCGTACATGTCTTCATGTGTTCCCCCTTAAAGCATCTGTATCTCTATGCAGCTTTCACAGCAGTGCCTCTGAAATGTGTTTTGGCTTCTTCCTGCCTGTGAAAATGAAGCAGAGCTTCCAGCTACCATGTATCTGCAACCTAGCTTGTCTCTTGGGCTGCATAAGCTGCTCCGTTTATGTACGCAGCTGCCCAGAGTATCCACAGTGATTTGAGGTTGCCCAGAAGACAGAATCCATTTGTTACAGGAGCCAAAAACAGAATAAATAGAAAGAAAACTTTTAGACAGTTTAAAATAAATGTGTGGTTTTCAAAACTCTCTGGAAAGGAACAGATCAGAGATACACTGCTCATTTGGCAAATATATAGAAAAAATTGGCTGAAACATCTGCTTGTGTGTACATAGTGTCTCAGCTCCTGAACTCTGTCAGAGGCTGGGCTTTTTCTTGTTGTGCTTTTGGTTTTGTTGGTTTAAAGGAAACCATTAAAGTACTCTAAAACATAAAGTATTCTAAAGAAAAAAATTAGCTTTTATCGTTGTTCCCCCTGCTTTTTAGCATTTTATCCTTTTATAAGAAGTAAATATTACTTGGCACTCAAAGTAAATTAGTTCTCTTCCCAGGTTCGTGAAGTGACAAGAAAAATTATTCATGCATCTAATGAGGCTGTTACTGAAGACAATCTGTATTCTGATATTATTATGGTGTGGGGACAGTACATAGACCATGACATCTCATTCACCCCCCAGAGCACAAGCAGAACCGCCTTCCTAACTGGAATGGAGTGCCAGACAACATGTGAAAAACAAAATCCATGTTTTCCAATAAAGGTAAGATTCTAAATTAATTTCTTCAAGAGAAATTCTAGGCTCTTAAAAGATGAGTAAAGTAAAAGACATAAGTGATACACATACATTGAAGTAATCGAAAAGCAAATTGATAGATCATCCAGAAACATTAAAGCAGTGATAGAAAAATTGAAACCCAATGCAAGTATTAAATTAAATTGGTGGATATTTAAATTGTTTTGTAGAGAAAAAAAATGATAGCTAAGGTACTTAGTACAAATATGAAAAAATGCCTGTCTCTCAGGTTTATGTTGCAGAGAAACCTGACTAGTCCTTCCCCTTCCCCCCCACCCCTCCAATGTTATTGTTCTCATGCTTCAAGGTTTTGAGTTCTATTGGGGAAAATAGGGACATAGTCATAAATAATTCCATTTTTAAATTGCCAGCCAGATAAAGTGAAAGGATCTTAACTTTACTCAGTGAAAGCAAAGACATTTCCAGCAGCTAATACAAACTTTTGAAGAGACCGATCTTTTCAATGTATGTATAAAATATCTTCTGGGAGTTGTTGAAAGTTACATACATCATCTCTTTGCTTTGAGTAGATGGAAAACATGAATTCAAAGCTTGTTAGAGTGTTAGAAGAAACATAAATTGTTATAAATATAGGATCCTGTATTCTTGCCCGATTAATTTAAAAGTATAGATACTCTTTCACTCAAAAAATTATGTAGCAAAGACAAACCACTTTTTTTGTTTCTCAGAGCTCGGCTTGTCCTTCTCCTTGTACTGCAAGAGAGCCTCGTGCTCGTTACAGTCCTTGGACTGATGCCTCCGACTCTGCCTAGACCAACCTGAATCACTTTCCATAGGATTGGAGCTTGACTACTGACCAGCTTCTCTATACACTGAAGCAAATGTAGGGAATAAGTTCCGTCTGAATGGAAAACTATTTTCCCCCCAACAAACCATAATTGACAGCTATGCCACAGTTTCCTTTTCCCTTAAGTGTCTCATTCCACTTCCATTAAACATAAAGGAAAATATTTTGCTAACTGTAATGGGAATCATATCGGGTCTTGTGTTGAAAGAGGGCTCGTCTTCCATTTGGTGAGAGAATCTAAAACCAAGGAAGGGTAGGTGAAATTAATGACTGCATGCAATTTTACCACAGGCTGGTAAACTTATTCTCTCTCACCCAGGAGATATGGACTTTCAAAAGTTTTGAAGCATAGCTTGAGAGCATTCAGAAAGAGCACAGACTTCTGAAAGAATCACACTCTCAGGACACATTTGAAGTATCACGTTTGAGTGTCTGACTAACCTGGTTTAGCCACAACAGCCCTAATTGCAGCGATTCTTCCATAGTTCTGAAAAAAAAAATATTCTAGTTTACTCTTTCTCTTGAATTTCCATCTGGGGCAAAAAATTATTTACTATTTATGCTGTTAAGTAATGGCTTTAGAAATGTTCTCATTCCCAAAGTCTTATCAGGAGAGGCTAGGACAGGATTCCAGTCCCCGACCAGTAATGATTCACATGGTGTGATGAAGGAGGTGGAGTCTGTCTCCATCATATCACACAATGTGACTATGTATTGACGCCCATTTTTTAAAAGTCAGTTTGCTGTAGATAAAAAACTGCAAAAGTCTTCAAGAACTTATTCTTTGTGTTTATGACATATTGTTTGAAACAGTGCAATTAATGTTTATCTTTAAGTGCAAAACACCTATATTTTTTATTACTAAATAGATTTTAAAATTGAGAACAGACTCATGCTGTTGCCCATAACTTGGATCAAATGTGGATGACAGAGACTATAGAAGTCTAATCACTGAACCCTGAGTAGTTCAAGCCTAGGAATCCCATCTGCTTAAAAAGGAGGCAATTTAAAGGAAAGTCTAAAAAGGATCCCAAGGGTGACATTATCCATGTGGCAGTGGCATTATGGTGCAGGGAGAAAGAAGCTGCTGGACAGATTACCATGGCATAGACCTACAAGTGCATCCTTCAGTGCTCCAAACAAGGGTCGTATTTTAGGTTTCTATCTTGGAACTGTGAAGAGATTCATCACAGAGGTGTTTCAACGATGCGCTTCAAGGCAAGTTTCATGTACAGGTGCTAAATCTAGCACTGAATGTAGCCTAGGAGCTGCTCCTGCTCAGCAGTATAGCCTGGCAGGGGAACTGCGTCAAGGCGTACCCATGGCTACCTTTAGGAGTTGACACTCAGAATGGCCGTGGAGGGGGACATATAAAAAAATTCAGACACAACCCTGAAACTTACTAGATAAATTACCAAACTTGCAGATTCATTATATGATCACAATCCCATGGTGGGTTTTTTTATTATTCTGTTGTACACAACTTAAAGAGAAATAGATACAAAGATGGCTGCTCTTTCGGTCTAGTATTTTGTGACTGTTTTTGTCAAAGGCAAATAGATACTGTATTAAAAAAGAAAGGGGGGAAGGGGGAGTTTCTAGTTATTAGTGTGACCAGAGGAGTTATTTTTTGAACAGTGAAACAAAATGCTGTTTTCCCCTAGAAATTATTTTCTTCCCGAAGTCTTAAGTAAAGCTAATCTCCACGTATTAAATACTTGGAAAACAGCCACAGTTAAGTCCTATATGTTCATTTTGTATATGAAGAAATCATGGCTGGTTTCCAAAAACAGTGAAATTAATAGCATATTATCCAACAATGTAAACATAGAAGCAGCAGTTTGCACTCTTGCTATGTTCCTGGAACATCGGCACCCAAGGGACAGTCTACCCATGGAAAAGGAAAACCGTGCTCACAGCTACACCCCTTCCCTGGGGGTTTCACCAGGGAAAGGGAGCTCCTGACTGTGCAGGTTAGGGCAGCTGGCTGGGAATTGTTCTGAGTCAGTGGAACTCAATGAAAGATTGAAAGCTGCAGTAGTACAAGCATAGGTAAATGATTCATAGGTTAGCAAAAACCATTATGATTTTCTATTCAGGACATTTTCATAATAAGGCTATAGAATTTCGTCCAGTGATTCTCACATTGAGCCTGTAGCTTCTGGTAGAGCCTGAACATCCTTTATCTTTTCAGAATCCCACAGTGTGGGAGGAAAAAATGCGGGGGGGGACGAAAAAATCTGTAGCTTTAGTTTATGCTTCTTTACAGAAGCCTGAAAAATGGAACAGGGATGTGGAGATAACCTGTCATTCCTCAGATGATTATTTCAGTTTAGGGCTGAGACAAAATGAGGCATTAGAAAGACTTTCATAGGAGAGCTACTGACTTTATTCAGTATTAATTACATTGCTGACAATAAGTGGCACATACACAGAGAAAGATACAATCCTGAAAAGCTTGCAGACAGTTAGTTCCAATACAAAAAGGTGGAAACAGAAACAGAGCCACAGAAAAGTGAGGTGCTTTGCAAAATGTGACACACGTCATGACAGGTTACTGCCTCAGCTACAAACGGATCAGTCGATGTGCGCTCAACAACCTGCAAAGTGAGCCCCTACCCTTTTCTTCTGTATTTCAGAGGTAGCAGCTCACAGTCAGATGGGGTCACTGACTCTCCCCCAAGTTTCACATCCACAATAAACATTCATGTTTTCCTTATCGGGAAACTTTCACAGACTATAAGCTAGGTTTTCGTTTAAATCTACAGCAAAAATCCTTTTACAAGGTTATTTCCCACAGAAAAAAATTCACAATAAGAAAGACTTTTCTTTAACTGAAATAACAGACATTGTAATACACTGAAACAATTACTGCTTTTCATTTTCCTACACGTAAAAGAATTTCACCATAAACAGGTCTGACCGTGCATATACAATAACAGTTTAAATCAATGTACAGCTATACTAGGAAAATTATTGTGGCCAGAGAGGGATTTGTTGTGAGTTTTTTTCTTCTAGAATTATGCAAAGCAGATTAAAAAATGATATGGAAATTCTTCATTAGTTTTGGAGAAAAATGTGATTCTGTACCCATTTCAGCAGAAAAGGGTCTTTTTTTTTCCCTCTTGGATTATTTTTTATGTCATTTGGATAATAACATAAGGAACCTCTCATTTGCACATTCAGCTGCTGGCTGCACGCTACTTAGCCCATGAAAAGAGAAAGAACTGCACTATGCAGTTCTGCCAGCCCCTTAATGTTCATTACTGCTGGTTTTCTCCACTGGGGCACAGGATGGTTTGAACTGAAATTGCAGAGGCAGTTAACTAAAAGTTATTCAGTATGAACTTCATTCGCTGTTGATATGTTTGATTGTGAGCCTCACTGTTTAACAACTTAAAGGCAGATCATACTTTTTTTCCCCAGTGATACCTGAATTCTTCCAGGTTTTCCTGATAACTAGAAGCAGGAGGAACTCAAACACATACAACGCTGTGGCTGCCAAGTTCAGATATCTGTAGTATGAGGTGAGCTTCTTGCTTACATTATCAGCTGAAGGGTCAGCTTCCCAGTTACCCCTGCAGAACAGGTATGGAGTCCTGCGGGAGGAACTGACTGATGAAGAGGAGGACGGCACACCAAGTATAGAGAAGATAGAAAGTACATGTCACAGCAGACCCA
>JAOTQQ010000023.1:96610232-96621752 GCA_026546715.1 Gallinago undulata
CCAGCCAGTTTTTAACCCAGCAGAAGGTATTCCCATCCAAGCCATGGGCAGCCAGTTTCACCAGGAGGATACTGTGGGAGACTGTATCAAGGGCTTTGCTGAAGTCCAGATAAACAACATCCACAGCCTTCCCTTCATCCAGCAAGCTGGTCACTTTGTCATACAAGGAGATCAGGTATCAACTCCTCCTGCCATGAGTAGTAAGAAAATTTTATATGACATAATAAATGAGGTAATGATGTTCTTATATGAAGTTCTTGAATTCCTTTCCGGAGTTGCCTTGTTACTTTATCCCAAAATTTAATGACTAGTTAATCTTCACACAGTGGTCTGTGCATTATTAGAAGTATGAAGAAGAAATTACAACACCTGCAGTATTCGCTATCTTCTCCCCAGGACTTTTCAAAAATGAAAAGCAACAATATAGAATACAGATAAAAAGGATTAGCTCGGGTGTCTTTACAAAACATTCGTTTTCTCTTAGTCAAATGTTCAAGGATTTTTTTTTTTTCTGGGATGTTTCAGCAGCTTTAGTAAGTGTTATCTGTTCCTATTTCATACTGATGGGTTGATAAGAAAACCCCAACATTAAATTCCCTGAAATTCAGACTCCGTGATTTTTATAACTTTTTAATTGAGGTTAACCTTTTTTAAACTCTTGGAACTGATATGTTGTTATGGCTACTTGTTGTTGCACAATGCAGTACTGTTAGAATTTGGAAATAATATGCTTTTCAGAACAACAGAGTTCATAAAGCCAAATGTGCATTACACAACTAAGACAGATTTTAGTTATTTTGAAACCTGGTGGTTTTATTTTAGTGATGAACTCTATTCTTTGAAATAGAATTGATGTTTTGAGCTTTCCTTTTCAATAATCCTACAATGCGAATAAAACCTTTCTCCGTCTTCCTTTCTATCCCCCTCCAAGATCTCTGCTTCCCTCCCCACATCTGTTAAGTTATTCACATACCATTATCAGTGCTGTCCTGTCGCAAAACTCCCAGCTGTCTGGTTTGGGCTCTATTTTCCCCTAAGACCCTTACCTATACCCCAAGATCCAGTTTGATAATTCCCACGTTTCCTCCATGCACCTGTATTTGGAGTGCCTTTGTTAGTTAGGAAACTGGATTAAATTTAGATATGGAAATGAAGCTTTTACAGCATGCTGCTGCAGACATTGAAACTCTTCATTACGTTTTTATGTATGCGTATAAACCCGCTGTTTCACTAGGTGTTCAGTAGAACAATAATTTGACCAGATGTTCACATCTTCACTGTGATACATTTCATGATGAATTTTGATTGTGAAGCCAGGCTAATTTAAGTGTAGGTCTATGCAAAAAGGGTTACATCAGTAGCTTGCTACTGTCACTTAGTAAAGATTTTGGGGTTTATTTCTGTCTTTGCTTATAAAGGGTTAAATCATCTTTTCGTTTAAATCTAAAGGGAAAAAAACCTCGACGGGTTCAGTGATGAGATCTGATCCGAAACCTGAGACAGAAGTTCGAAAAATTTACACAAGCTTTAACTCAACATCCACAGCTGTTACCTTCAGCTTAGAAAATACATGGATTTTTTTTTTATGCAGGTGACCACCAATGACACATTATCTTCAGGGACGGATTGCCTGCCCTTCTACCGCTCATCTCCTGCATGTGGCACCGGTGATCATAGTATTCTCTTTGGAAACTTATCAGCGCTAAATCCAAGGCAACAGATCAATGGCTTAACTTCTTTCCTTGATGCTTCTACGGTCTATGGCAGTACCCCTGCTGTTGAAAACAAACTGAGGAATTTAACAAGCAAAGAAGGCCTTCTTAGAGTAAACGTTAAATATGCTGATAACCATCGGGAATACCTGCCTTTTACAGACCGGATCCCATCGCCTTGCGCACAGGACTCAAATGGGAGTGAAGGTGAGAGGATTGAATGCTTTATGGCTGGGGACAGCCGATCCAGCGAGGTCACATCTCTGGCAGCTATGCACACACTGTGGCTGAGAGAGCACAACCGCCTGGCCAGAGCCCTCAAGAACATCAATGGCCACTGGACCGCTGAGACAGTCTACCAAGAAGCACGAAAAATTGTCGGTGCTCTGCATCAGGTTTGCTGTTATTTGCTTATCTACACATAGAAGAGTTCCTAAGAATACTATACCTGAGAATAGGAACACCTATTTCTACTCAGTATTTTGCCTTTTTCTCCCCCCTGCCCTCACCCCTGAAGTAGCTACTCAGGCTTTAACTTCTTTTTTTTTTTCCTCAGACTTGCGGCTTTCCATGTGGAAAGCTTCTGGTCCTGCAGACCTTCACGTAACCCTATCATAAATAAAACAAAATAAAAACATTCAACAGGATTTCCCTTGCACAAAGTCTAATTTGCTTGCTCATTAAAGGCATTAAAATCTGGATGGGATCAGCACCCGGATGGATTCCTGCAGTGCCTGCCTTATAGATGGGGAGACATTGTGGCTCCCTGTCCTCAGGTTCAGCCAGTACAAGGCCAAGTACTTATACCCAGTAGGCATGTGTGTGGATGCACACACACACACACACACACACACAGAGCAGGCCACACCAACCAGCAGCAGCACACCAAAAGCAGCATCTTTCCTGGTGCTCACACAGATGGCCTGACCCCTGTTCTCTGCAGAGAGACTCCAAATTGAAGCCCATTATTGAAGTGCACACAAGGGGGGCGTGAGGCTTTTCTGGACAGCCTGCCCAGTGGCTGGCCCCAGAGCTGGTCCAACTCATGTGCCTGGACCCACAAGCCCCTGAGGCTCAGTGTCCCACTCACCCTCTTTGCACATCCTCAAGTTTCTTATGCTGCTCATCATCTCTGGTCTGTTTGGAAACTCACGAGTAGAGAGCTCAGAGTAGAGAGTCAAGCCACAAAGAGGGTAGCGAGAAATCGGATTTCAGAAGAACATAATTTAAGCTGCAGAGGTCAAGCACGGGGCTCAGTTGGATGAGAACACTGCTCAGGTAACTCTTCGCACTTGGACAGCCCCTTTTATCCCCTTTTCCTTCTATTTCCCCTTGCTTTTTTCCAGTCCATCTTCAGCCCTCCCCTTGCCCCCTTTATGGGACCTTCCCTGAGTACCCCACTGTGTTTCACATTCCCACAATCCCCTCAAAACTTCACAAACCAAGTTCTTCCAGAATTCCCACAAGTCCTCTCCTCCCTACACCCCACAATGACTCCAGCCCCTGCAGGCAACCACCCTGTTACCTCGCATGGCATCCACGGACAGTTTCTTTTATTGGCTCATCTTGGTGGGTTTCATAGTTGTCTGGGGAAATAGATGATCCTGCAAGTCCATTTTCAATGGTTTGGTTGCTTAGGTTACTCTGCCTGAAATTGCTCCTTAAGTCTCACCAGGACCGTTGAGTTTGTGGAGATTCACCTTTAATCAGACAACCTAAGACATAGTGTTTCAGCCTGTCTATTATAATCTATAATACTGGATTAGCAGTAATCTGAAGGCTAATCCAGACTTTCATACATTTTCTGATTCTTATAAACAGATTTTCTAGTACCAAAAAGAGACTTTTTTGAAGACAAATTGGGTTAGGAGGGAGGAAGATTTCACTATTCTGATAAAACAATTTTCCTTTCTTCTGCCACAATTTTTAGTTAGCAGAATGTGCAGAATGTTTCCTTTAAGAAATTACTTGTGTTATTTGCATTTAAAACCAGATAACGTCAGAAAAGTAACATATTTTATTTCATTGTATTTAGCCAGTCCATTTGAAAAATTTGGCTTTTATGTCTGTGTGTGTATATATATATATGTAGGATACATTAACCATGTCAACTCCTCTGCTGTAAGTGTGCTGTTTGCATTAAAATAATGGCACTGACAAGTCAGAATGGTTGTTAATACTTGTTAGAAGCAAAGTGCAAATCCCAAAGTAGGCCTCTATGCATTCATACACTTCTGATTTACATCCAGCAACTTAATGGCCTGAAAGAAAATACTTTGTGCAAGGCAATATACTGCATGAATCTGGGCTACTCATTATCTCTACCAGTATCACAGAATAATGATATTTGCCTATGGCTCATTAGAAATGAGTTTGAGTTATATCTAGCTGGTTCAGAGACATTCATTCAAGAGAGATAATTGGAGTATCTCTATTAATGTGGTATGCTAACCAGCACGCTAATGACAGCTCTAGTTAAAGTTACCTTGAGACTTCCATTCTAAAATTTAGTTTCAGTTGCTATACATTTCTAAAATTCTCTCTTTTTGGAATGAACACTTTCATGTATAACTTTTGCCTGTACGTGTGTAATTACAGAGAATTGAACAAACAGCCCTTCCTTCTTTCTAGAATAAGGAGAATGAAATATATATATATATATATATATGTAGACCATACTTTTCATCCTAGATGCTTTTTTGGTAGCATAAATATCTCTAGTGACAAGTGTTTAACAATGGAAACTTGACAAAGTTACCAAGCATAACAATTGCCTGTTGATATCCTGGACAAAACAGATTTTTTTGGTTGCACTGTAGGCATGTTTCACTGATAAATAGTAGTTTACATAAAGCATAACAGTGGTTAACTTTCCACTTGTATTTTAGAGAAATGACACATGCTTAACTAAAATATTAACATTACAGTATACAGTGGCAAAAATACATCCCTTCATCTACATACTGTTTTGTGCAAAAAGACATTTTTTTCATTGTCACTTACTAACTGAAATGAAACTATCTACTCTTTCCACTTAGTCCTGTTTTTACCTGAGAAAACAGAATAAGGAGAATTAGGATTCCTCTTTTTTAAGCTATTTGTAAGAAAAGAGTTTAAATTTGTTTTTCTTTAAACAAATAGTATAGAGAAAACAGGAAAGATGTTCAATTATGCAGCTACTATGGTCAACATTGCTATTTCATACATATGTGTGGTTTGCAGGATGCAATTTTGTGTACGTGTGCTGTTCCTCCCAGAGACCGTTCCCCCAGATGTGCCGGATGATGCGTGACGGTAGAGCAGGAGTTTTGCAAATCAATCTGAATCAAATTCTCTTTGATTTTTTTTACAGTATCTGAAAATGGTCTCTGAATTAATGGTGCCACTGCCAGGTGATCCCAATTGTAGTTGGCAACCACTGCTAGTTTTCAGTGTGTATGTAGGTGGCTTTTCCACTTCCTTCTACGTCTGCTTGTGTTCCCTGAACCTCTTGCATCCTGACTTCTCTGCCATGATCCGAGGCAGAGAACTTAACTACAATATTATACATGGCTAACCTGGATAAAATTGTGAAATTAGATGATTAGATAACTCCTCTCATGCCTTAAACTCTATGAAATTATAAAAGAAAAATAGATAAATAGTAGATATTTTAAAAGACTACATGTTGCATACTGTCATAACTCATGTTTTTAAAGAGTGTAGTTCAGACTATTAAAGCAACTATAATAATGTGTTCATTATTTATTAAAAATTGAACTGTTATACCCTTTACAGAAATGTTTAGGACTTCAACATCATCTGTAAATCCTTTAGTATCTGCAATGAGAAATTCAATCCAACTGTGCTTAGCACTTAATGAATTAAACATCATTGTTCTGTATTATTTCTGCAATATTTCCCAAGTGCAGGAGCTTTGTTTAATTGGCTCCTCACTATCTCAGTGAGATACTATTCCTTTGTGGTTATCTCTGGCCAACGGCAAAGGCAAGTTGCACTTTTGGCCTTACTTATTCTTATGGTAGTTCACATATATAAATGTTCTTTCTTCCAGCCTTTTTATTTTTTTTTTATTTTCCTTTTCTATCCATTGTGCACCTAATTTGAAGTAACTTTTAACATGAACAAAAAAAATCTCAAAAATAATCTGAAATTATGTAACTGATTTCCAAATATCTAATGTAATGACTTCTGCTGGAGCTGGCCCAACCTGGAGGCAAACCCAAGCAGGATGCTCATAAGGATTATAAAGATGTGCATATAATATATATATTATGTATATATGGAGATATATATTATATGATATTAATCCTCATAAGTATTAATCATAAGGATTACTGTGTTCATAAGGAAACTGGAGAACCCTTGTTGTAATTCTGCCTTCTGAAGGAGAGGGTTGCTGCCTTTCATACTAACTGCCTGTTCAACTTGGAGTGTTACAGGTCTGGAGTCAGTTACTTTTCTATAAACTGTGCACATGTGAGTCATGATATGATGTAAAATGTGTACAAAGCCTCTTCTGACAGTCTTGACAGAATCACTCAGATTCTGTTTCTGACTGAATACTTATCAAATATTTGCTTGGATTCCTAGGAAATCAGAAGTTTATTTTCTCTGATATGACACATTTAAATACTCTCAATCCTCTGTCAGTATGTGGTCATATAGACTACTAAAGTAATTAAAATATTGAGCAAATGGCTTCTGATTAAAAGACAGTGCCCATTTGTCATCAGTTTACCATTGAAACAATGACTGCCTCAAGACAGAGGAAATATTGACATTATTGATTAAAATTAATTTCTTCATGAGACTTCTATAGAGCTTGGAGTTGATGCTATGAGGTGCTGAATGCCTCTTAAGAAGAGCCTAAATTACCAGTAATCTCAGAAATGTCACAAGGAGACTACCCAGTGCCTCACAGGTTCAGACTCATTACATCCACATAAATCCCTTATGCTGCTGCAAACACCTGAAAGTTAACTTATTATTCATAAATAGACTCAAAGTAAGTAATAAAAGATAGACCAGTTCATTGTACTTGTTTGCAGTTTCTTTGCTCTATAGTGCCTTTATGGCTCTGATTTTACTGATGTATTTTTAGACAAGAATATTCCTTTGTTTCTACAGTTGTTGAAGGAACACTGTAGAGAAAGGAAGTATTATGCTTATTTATGTCAAATATGAAAGGAAATAAAACTTTCAAATCATTCTCTCAGAGCAGGGAGTGCATACAAAAGAATTTTAACAAAAATAATTGTGATGTTTGTCGGCTCTTTACACCTTTACATTTTATATATATGTCAGTTATGAGAACTTGTAGTGAGCTTCTCCTTGACTTCATGCAGACAAACTCAGGTGAGGTATGTTCAGAGACTACACAAAGACTGGATGCTACATACTTTAGATATGGTTCTCTGTCAGACTCCAGTTTCTTTCTGGCAGTATCATCTGCTGTATTAGTAACAGCTTCTTAGTCTGTATTGTCTAAAAAATTTAGTCATTGGAAGTTTCCATCAAACACACGCCTGTTATAGCTCAAGACAGGTATGAGACCACTTTTTACCTTTGCCTTTTGATTTTCATGGCTTGAAACAGCAATGCCTCTTCCCCCACCAAGGAAACAAGAAATGAAGTTCTTACCTCTGGAGCAAATGAGAAATTTGAACTGCCCAGGGAATCTGGTCTTTATGATCAGCTTAGCTTGGGATTTCATTTACAATTAGCCCAAAAATGACAATCACATCAGGATGTTTGTGTCCATGCTAACCTAGACCTATTTAAAGTCTTGGTTTGTAAAACCTAATTCTAAATCTAAAATTAGAAAGAACTGTTGGCTTGAAAAACCTTTATAAATGTAGCAAAAGGTTAACTTCTCAAATGACAATGTCAGTATTAATTTATGGCAATTATTTTATTTTCTCCATATATTTTATTAAAGGAGCTATAAAAGGAATCCTAACCTATTGTCTTTCAAGTATTTTGCTCACTACATGACCTAACCTGAAAAGTTAAAGGGTTGCTACTTTCACCCCCTGAGAAAAGTGAATGAATTCTGGAGGGGTTTGCTTGTCTCCGTGCCATGCCTAAAATAAAGATACAAGTTTTTCATAAGGTCATTTTATGCCAACTAGCTTCTCAATATGCACTATATCAAGTTCTAAGTCTGTATATTTTCTTGCATGGTGTATTGAATTTTACTGAGTTCATTATGCTTCATATTCATCCTATTATGTTTTATTGAGTTCAGTATAATCTTTAACCTATAGTGCACTTTCATTTTTATTTGGTACATTAGATCCCTTTCTCCTTTTTTTTGGTTGTTATTACTCATATGCTTTTTTCATGTGACTGTAATGATATTACATTATAAAAGCATTTTACAGAAGGTGTTTATCAGCATTTTCATTTTTGAAGTGTGTTTTTTAGGAGTCTATAAATTGGCTTGAGTTTAGCGTAAAATGTCTATCATGGGATTCTGGGCACCATTATTTAAAGCCTATTCATTTGAAATAATCAGTAACAAGGATTTGTGTCACAAATATATGTCTGAAAATAGAATCTGTTCATATCAGCAACCGTTATTGAAAGGTTTTGTAGTAATTTATGCTTTCGTTGATGTTTTCAAGGGCATTGTAGTTTTTACACCATCACAGTCAAGGCTTTAAACCTTGGCACACCTCCTGTGAGCTGGATTACCCCCACGGGTTGGAAGTGAGTGACAGTGATAGTCTCTACTCAGAAGATTTTGGTGTAGCACCTATGGTAGGAGCTAGCAGGAGCCTGGCTGTTGTACCGCACTGAGATGTGCCACTCATTCTCTCCAGTCATGTGTCTCCTTACTGCAGAAATAAGAAAGATATTGTTTACCAGCTAATACTGCTTGTAGCCGTGCCAAATGCTTGGGGATAGATGAGTGAAGAAAAAGGCATTTAGCTTGTGGTAATCATTACTATTCATCTATAAAAACACTGAATGATAAATATTTCTTTTTTTTTTTTTTCTTTCAGATAATTACTTTAAGAGATTACATTCCCAAAATCATCGGTCCAGATGCTTTTAATCTGTATATTGGCCTTTATACGGGTTATGATCCCACACTGAATCCTACAGTCTCTAACATCTTTTCAACAGCTGCTTTTCGGTTTGGTCATGCAACGATCCAGCCAATAGTAAGGCGATTGAACGCACAGTATTTAGATGATCCAGAACTCCCAGATCTTCATTTGCATGAAGTTTTCTTTAGTCCCTGGAGGCTCATTAAAGAAGGTGTGGTTTTATTCAAACTGCTTGGGTTTTTATTCCAGAATATTGTAACTTTTTTAAAGTTACTTATCTTGAATTAGGAACAGGAACATTTATTAATTTAAGTTCTTAAAGGGGTTCCAGAGCATTGACATGAACTGGAATAATTATTCTGAGTTAAACAGTTCACTGATTCAGACAAAAGTTATTCTCCAGATTAAACCAGTCTGGTAGATTGAAAAAGATATTTCTTTTGTTTGTTTGTTTGTTTGTGTCAGGTTACAAATGTGCTTACACCTGAATAAGCAGATGGAGCCTTTTCATAGCACTATTACTTCTATTTTGACCTGCAACACATTTTCGCAGATGTTTGAATGTAAAAGCCTGTGGCCAGTGTTTAAAAAACATAGAAACATACATGCATTCACTTTTGTTAAGGAAGCTATAATGATTTATATGTACACTGTAATGTTTTATTATTTTTATGTTTTAAGGAGGCTTGGATCCTTTACTAAGGGGTCTTCTAGCACATTCAGCAAAACTGCAGGTTCAAGATCAACTACTGAATGAGGAATTAACAGAAAAACTGTTTGTGTTGTCCAATAATGGTTCACTTGATTTAGCATCGTTAAACTTACAGCGTGGCCGTGATCACGGACTCCCAGGTCTATTGATTTTTCTTGAATTTTCTTCCAACTGGTAACTGAATTATAACTGCTTATATTTGGGATGTAATCATAGGATTTTAAATAATCGCTTTAGTAATCAGAAAAGTAACTTAAGTCTCTTTCAAAATGTAAGCAACTAATATTTTTAACTTGGATGGAAACAAAATATTCCTCAGCATCTGAAATTAAAGTAACCTGTTAAATCTGTAATCTGGAAGGACAGTACTAGTGAATGGATCTGGGTGTGCTTGATGTAGGTACCTGAGACTTGTTCTTGCTGGAACCAGCTCCAGAGGAGCGGGCTTTCTGCCTGCAGCAGCTACTTACCATCAGCAGGCTGCCCCCAGCCTGTGGGACAGGTCGATTTTGACACAACCTCATTGGTTCTCCCAACGATAGTAGGTATTGAGATGTCTCCAGGAGTGGTGTAATCAGCTTATCTAGGTGTACACCTCCTTTTGAGAAATTTTACACATTTGTGCCTGGTTTTTGCACTAGATTTCTTACTCCAGTCAGCCCAGAGTAAGATTGAACTATCAAGGAGTGTTATCCTATCAGGCCATGGATGTACCATCTCAGAGGAAGACTGCTGGAGCTTAGTTCAATTTGATTGCCTCAGCTGTTAAATTATACAGTAGGTTCCCAGTCCTGTGCAAAAACCTTTTACAAGCATGCCACAGCTTCTGAGAGCAGAGGCAGCAACCCTCAGTATGGTATTCAGGGCCTCTTTCATTTCTAAAACTGTGTCCCTGCCTGATCAGACCACTTTTCTGCATGAATAACAAACAAATCTGGCTGCCCTTCTTTGCTCTGAGCTGGATGTCCCACCCATGGAGGTAGGATGGATTGATTGTCAAAGGCTGGGTGACAACCCTCTCCATCTGTCCTGTGCGACTCCGTAACCAGGAATATACAAGTCATTGACCCAGAACAGTAGAAATGAAGCCTGACTCCAGCCTGGAATGTGAAGGTCTCATCTACAAGACGGTAGAAATGGAGTTTTGATCTCCCAGACCAGAAATTAAAGTTTTGGGGGGAGATATAGGGTGGGGGGGAGGGAATAATTCCAATGATGTAAAAGAATGTAAAAGAAATATATTTTCCAGAGAGTTGATCATGTGCCCTAGGCCACTCTCCTTAGTATAATGCTTTAGTTACTAACTTCATTCAGGTTACTTCTTTACCTAACTTTACCTAACTCCTATAAACCTCAAGAGACAGTTCATGCTCCCAATAACTATTATCATGTTTTCATTGCTTAAATATGGGAGAACTGCTTTAAAACTCTTTTTTTCCTTCATGAAAATTAAGTAGCAATTGCATATTCTGTAGTTTCAGATCCTGCCATTGTTTCCACGATCAATATAATCAATAACAGGTCTATTTTTAGACATAACTGCCTATGACTATGATTAAGGCTGTCAGAATCCAGTGCTTATACATTTATTAATTTCATATATCATGCTTTACAGTCAAGTCTAAACTTCCTTTTAACATAATATTTGCAGGTTATAATGACTGGCGAGAATTCTGTGGCTTACCAAAACTGGAAACTCAGACTGACCTGAATACAGTAATAGCCAATTACAATGTCATTGAAAAAATCATGGAATTGTACCATAATCCAAGCAATATTGATGTTTGGCTTGGTGGTCTGGTAGAAGACTTTCTTCCAGGTGCTAGAACTGGTCCCCTGTTTGCATGTATCATTGGAAAGCAAATGAAAGCACTAAGGGATGGTGATCGGTGAGTTTATTCACGCTGTTGAATCATTTGTGTAATATGCAGACTCAATGGAGATTTTACAGATACGTGTTTTCCCAGGTCACAGATGATAGGACAAGGGGCAATGGCTTCAAGTTGCGCCAGGGGAGGTTCAGGTTAGATATTAGGAA
>JAOTQQ010000023.1:96621852-96635869 GCA_026546715.1 Gallinago undulata
GGGAGGTGGTTGAGGCACCATCCCTGGAGGTATTCAAGAGATGAGTTGACATGGTGCTCGGGGATATGGATTAGTAGAGGATTGGTGTTGTTTTGGGTGTGGTGTGGGGTTTGTGTGGAGTGTTTTTGTTTGTTTGTGGGTTGGGGTTTTTTTTGTTTGTTTGGGTTTTGGGTTTTTTTTCCATTGTTTGGACTAGCTGATCTTAAAAGGTCCCTTCCAACCTAGGTGATTCTGTGAGAATACTTCCCAGAACATAAGACAACATAATACTTAAACAGACTATAAACAAATCATTCCTTGCCACCTCCACTTTTTTAACTTTGCTCCTTTGGTTTTGTTGGGTGAGCTTTTGCTTATTCTTCTTTGATCTGTATATAATTTCAGTTTCAGATGACATGGAGATTTGTTTCTATGGTATTGAGATGCCCAACTTTGCACTCCTGGTGGAAATGCTAGGTGCCACCAGCAGTTAATTGTGCCAGGGGCAGCTAACTACTGTGTGGATGGATGTAGTACGGTGTGGGCTTTGTCTGTCCAGACCCTGAGGGCTGCACTGGGCTCAGGGTCCTTAACTGCTAGAACCTCAACATTTTCCATCGCAACCACAGCTGTAATTCAGGCTTCCTAGAGGACATAATAAAAACACTGTGTACCTAGTCTTATGTGAACTGGGGCTGCAGAGTGCTCCCAGAATTGCCTCACGGGACACAGCATGGTATGTCCCTTCACCCAACCCTTCACAACGACCACCAGGATCTCATGCCAGTTCAACCCTCCACACCGGGAAGGCAGAACAAAATGCAGCTTCGGGTCACAAAGGGGTACAAGACACAGTTTATATCTTGCTTCTGCTTCTGAAGCAATTACGAAACCAACTCCTTTTTTCACTTCTGAAATGTACTTGTGGCAGTAATTTTGAATCTCATGAGAAGACTAATTTTAAACTGCTCACACCATGCTAGCAGTGGTGTTTTAAGTACATCTGGTCCTTATACTCACCTTTGAGCTCCCCGCATAAGTCACTGTTGTAGAAAGAAACCATTATGTAAATAAGCATCCGAGGCAGAATGTAAATCTGAACTTTAAAAAATGATAATTAATTAGCTCACAGGAAAAAGCGATATTAATCATAAAGGTGGTATCTTATTAGCAAAAACTATATAGACAACAAACATTACACTCAACTGTGTTAAAAATGAGGTTGAAAGTTTTCTGAATCATACAGACATACTTAACCCCGTCTGGGGAAGGATAATCTATGGACACCCTTCCAGCCTTGTTCCTATGATTCAGTGCCTTACGATACTTCTTATTATTCAGTCTCTTACGATACTACTAGCATTAATTAAACTTAAGCATAATTTAACATTAACTTCAAATTGAGAAAAAGAGAGTTCTAATAGTAAAGCAATTCCCCAAGTTTTTGCCGTGAAGTTTGTCAGCTAAGTTAAACGTGAAATGGTATTGTCATTAATACTATGATAAGGAACTACCTACGAGAAGTTAAAAGTACGAAAAAACATGTTATAGTTGTCACAGAGTAAGAAGAAGAATGGAAAGGCTAACATTCATTACGGTGCCTTGTCAGATGGAGTACCAGTAAGACTACTTACTACTTACCCTAATTGATATGTCAGTAAGCAGGGGACTTCACAACATCTCCTCTAACATATTCGTTTAAGTTCAGAAATCAGGTCTAAGTGGAATTTTTTCACTGATTGATCTCCATCCTGATGGATAAAATTTCTTGTCAGTAATTTGACAAAACACAAAGGGATTTCTTTTTCCAATGTGCTAAACTCGGGCACTGTCTTAGCCTCAGCCAAATCACCTGGAACAATTTTTTTCTGTTCCACCAGCCTCAACTCTCTTTTTCCATCTCTTCCACCTCTGACTCTTTCTCTGACCTCAGGATTTGATTTAAGATTTCAATGCTGGTTATTGAGATTTAAATGTGGGGTAATGGAAACTGTCAGTCACCAAAAGGAGCTGCTCTGGAGCTGGCCCGACCACAGCAGAGCCACAGATCTTGGGGCACAGAAGGGTTTCCTGAAGTAGGGAAACTCTGGGACAACAGAGAGATGCAAGGCAGAATGGTGGGCACTTGTCTGAGAGCAAAGGCTGCAGCTCCAGTTGGGGGTTCTGCACCATCACCCCCAATGGCGGCTGATGCACCCATCCGGATGGAACTGCTGAAGGGAGAGGCTGCAGTCCAGACCTCAGACCACAGGAGGTGCCTGGACCTTTCTCCCGGGGTAGAGAGAGGTGCAGATCTGCCTGCAAAAGGTGTGCCTGGGTGGAGGACCTCCTGCAGCAGGTGGCTGAGCAACAGATGGTGGTGAGGAGGTTGCATAGCATCAGGGATGCTGAGAAGGAGTTAGCTGGTTCCAAGCACAGTCTCTAGTTGACCCACAGCCCATGGCCCAACCAAAAATTCCCCCCACCCAGCACACAGAGGAGGGGAGCCAGTAACATGGAAGAATGGCAAGGATCAGCAAGAGGAAGAGACTTCCCCTGAAGCCTGAGGTGCCCTTGCAGAACCGCTTCACTGCTCTGCAGAGTGAAGAGGAAAGACCAGTCCTGTCAGGTGAGGCACCGGAGCTGAGCCCAATCTGCTCCCCCTATAACAACCAGTGCAACTAAGAAAAGGTGACAGCAGTAGGCATATTTGAGACAAATTCCAACTCAAAAAGGGAGCCTACAGAGGGTGGCAGCAAGGAGAAGTAGCCTGGGAGGAATTCTGAAATTGTCTGAGCAGCCAGGGATCAGGTCAGGGAAGCTAACAGAATTAAATCTGGCCACGGATGTCAAGGGCAACAAGAAAAGCTTCTATAGCAATCTTGGTGATAAAAGGAAGACTAGGGAAAATGTGGGCTCTCTCCGGAAGGAAATGGAAGACCTGATTAGCCAGGATATGGAGAAGGCAGAGGTACTCAATGGCTTTTTAGCCTTACTCTTCATTGGCAAGTGCTCTAGCCACATTGGCCAAGTCACAGAAGGCAGAGGCAATGAATGGGAGAATGAATAACTGCCCACTGTAGGAGGTCATGTTCGAGACCATCTGAGGAACGTGAAGGTGCACAAATCCATGGCACCTGGTGAGTTGCATCTGTTGGTGCTGAGGGAACTGGTGGATGAAGTTGCTAAGCCACTAACTATCATATTTGAGAAGTTGTGTCAGTCTGGTGAAGTTCCCCTTTTTTAAAAAGGGAAGAAAGGAAGACCTGGGGATCTAGAAGCCAGTCAGTTTCACCTCTGTGCCAAGTAAGATCATGGAACAGATCCTCCTGGAAACTCTGCTAAGGCATATGGAAAATAAGGAGGTGTTCAGTGACAGCCAACTAAAGGCCTTATGTGACAAGTTTACAGCATTGGTGGATAAGGGAAGAGCAACTGACCTCACCTACCTGGACTTGTGCAAAGTATTTGACACTATCCTGCACATCATCCTTGTCCCTAGATTGGAGAGACATGGGTTTGATGGATGGACCATTCAGTGGATAAGGAATTGGCTGGATGGCCACACTCAAAGAGTTGTGGTCAACAACTCAATGTCTAAAAGGTGACCAGTGACAAGTGGTGTTCCTCGGGAGTCAATAGTGAGAGCAGCAGTGTTTATCTTTGTTGGCCACATGGATAGTGGGATTGAGTGCAACTTCAGCAAGCTTGCTGATGACACCAAGCTGTGTGGTATGATCAACCATCCAGAGGGACCTGCACAGGCTGGGCAGAGAATAGATTGAAAGCAGCCCTGAGGAGAAAGTCTCGGGGGTGTTGGTTGATAGGAAGCTCAACATGAGCTGGCAATGTGCACTTGCAGTCCAGAAAGCCAACCATATCCTGGGCTGCATCAAAAGAAGCACGGCCAGCAGGCCAGCAGATGATTCTGCCCCTCTACTCCACAAGGAACCATCCACAGGGTACCACAGGGAACTATCTTAGCAGTTTAGCAATGCTTAACACTGTTTAACATATTAATGTTATCAAGATCTCCAGAAATACTTTTTTGCCATACATGACACGTCTTTATATACAAAAAGTTTATATTTCCTTTCCCCGCTGCCCCCAGTGTTTTCTTTCCCTTTCTTTTTGTCTTTAAACATATATGTATGTGTGTATGCAGACATATAGAATATATATAATATATATCATTTAAATAGATTCACCTTTGTAGTACCAACTGCTTCTTCTGTTCTGTCACCAAACTCCCGATCCAACAAAATGGAAAAAGCAGCTCCTCTCTGTTCCAGCCAGTCCTCTTAGCTTGCCTTTTTGTATGATCAAAAAGCACACTTCCTGTCTTGCAATTCTCTACTATAATTAATCTGCATATCTAAAGCTTTCTTACCAAATTAAAAAATTCATACTAAATAGAGGAGCCTTCAGCAATACCTTGTTTTCATAGCAACCATTCAGTAATGGCAAGCAGAATTCAAAAGCTATAGGAAAATCTATTATGGCTACTCCTCTAATTTGTGCTTAAAACAATTTATGAGTGCACAGTGAATGCTCATGTGCATAATATTAAGCATCCAGTTAAAAAAAAATTAGTTCCAATTTTTTTTTCTCAGGATTGTAACTTGTCTTGTGACCCTGTATCACCAATGAAATGCAATTCTGCAAACGTGAATAATAGTTTTAATCAGCTGACTCCAACACATCTGGTCTGAGTTGACCAGTACATCAAACTCACACTAGTCTTTTCTTGACTTTCAAGCTGGGTGTGTAAGTCTTCAGATCATGGTGTTTACTTTTATTATTGTTGTATGCACCTACATTTTGCTATTATTCATATTTTTGGTCTTTTACATAGGGTGTAGTGAATTTGACCTTTTCAAAATGTTTCTGTAATTTTTTCCAGATTTTGGTGGGAAAATGATAACATTTTCACAGAAGCTCAAAAGCATGAACTCAAAAAACACTCATTGTCCCGCGTGATTTGTGACAATACAGGGATTTCTGAAGTGCCAGCAGATGCCTTTCAACTTGCAAGGTTTCCACGGGATTTTAAGCATTGTGACAATATACCTGGGATGAATTTAGAAGCATGGCGAGAATACTACCAGGAAGGTAATCTCATAATTACCGATCTTTTATGATGAGAGGGGGAAGTAATCAACAGTAAGAGCACTGACCTTCATTGTGGCAGGTATTAAGTTACTGGTCTGATGCAGATCTTTACTATTTCTGCCACTTAGAAATGGGATCTAGGTCTTTCTCTCCTTCTTTCTCAACTTCCTCAGTAAAAAAAACAGTGTTTGCCAACTTCACTCTGATAACATCAATGGCTTGTGATATATCCAGACATTATGGCAATTGGGGCAGGAGTTCTTAGACAGACAGAAAATATTAACTATGAACTCTGAAGAACATACTATTAGAAGATAATGCTAATTTTACAAGGATTATAAGTAAATCAAACCTGAGGTATTCCATATAAATTTTTGTCCATAAATGAACAATTAAATTCTTGATCGCCTTAAAATTTGTGAATAATTTCACTGAAGTTACTTTATAGCTCTAATAGAGAATAATGTCAATTTTCTAGGGTAAAGTGGTATTTTTTAAGAGCTTGTAATACAGACTTTTTATTTGTAGAAGAAATATGTGGAACACCAAAGAGTGTGGAAAATGGTGATTTCGTATATTGTTCAGAATTTGAGAAAACTACAGTGATTTATTCATGTGAATATGGATTTAAATTAGAAGGAGAGGAACAATTAACCTGCACAAGCAAAGGATGGAATTTTGAGCCTCCCATTTGTATAGGTATGTGAGGTTTTTTGTTGTTTCTGAATTTTGTAAAAGCACACCTCATCAGAATTTAACTCCCTCCTATGCTCTCTTCTAGTCAACCTTCTGGGTTTGTAGGTACAATAACATGACAATGTGAAACTCGCCTTGCTCCAGAATTGCTCTCTCAATCTCTATCCATCCTGATTCAGCAATCAGGTTGATGATAGGAAAATGTCACTAAAAATTAGCTAATTAAGCAAAAATGAGTCAATTAACTACCAGTAGGGAAAAAAACAGAAACTCAGGATTATACATTTCTTCCTCCTACATCCAACAGACCAGCAAGAGAGACAGTTGCCACTGTCCTAGCATTGTTTCAATGGATGCTCTAATACAAAATGAGCTCAGCACCAGCAGTTTATGTATCATCCTAAAAAGTAATAAAGAAGAAAATAGTGTGAAGTAAGTGAAATTAAGAAAATTATCATTTCAGTTCCAATCTCCTTCCCCCAAATAGATGTGAAAAGATTTGCCAGAAATCAATTACTTCTTCAGGTACAAAAGTACCTACAAAAGTAGAGCAGGTCAAAAATCAGTAAAAAGATACTGTCTTTCGACATTTCACACATATTTTCAGGAGAATATTTTTATGTTACTTTAATTATTCTTTTATCTTCTCCCTTCTTTTTGCCTTATTTTTACTGTTGAATACAATAGGGTAGGAAAAAAGAGAATGTGACAAATATTTCATTACAAGACCTTCACTCTTTGCAGCTATAAAGGATGAATTCTCTCTCTCCACATTTCAAATATGTATGTTTATGATGGTGTGTGTATATACATTTTTCATATATATATATATATATTCAAACTGTTCAGCTTTATAAGAACATGAGAGAAAATCAAACCTGAAAAAGCAGTATTTAGGAATATATTATGGATGGTGGTAAATTAATTTGAATGCAAGTGCTGCAGCTGATCCGCAATAAAGTCTTCTTATCAGTATTTCTGTGACAGCAGAATAGAAAGCTATTCATTCTAATTGTATACCTGGTATGGAAAAAGTCAAATGAAATTTGCAGCTCTTTCCTTTATTCAAATCCTATTTATCTACTGAATTCCACCCACATAAATACCATATAAAGAAATAAAACTGTTAAATGAATTATAATAAAATCTTTTCAATAGATTAATGTTCTGGCAGCAAACTGAATAAATAAGTTATATGAATGAATCATTCCTTGTCCTAGTTTCTTTTAATATGTTCAGTAATGTAAACAAAAGATTGTATATCTGCTATAGGAAAACAAGCTGCTGCATATATTAAATAAGCAATGCCTTTATTAAAAGAAAACCATCAAAACCCCACTTGTGCAGATGCTACTTGAGTTTTACAGTAGAAAGTGCTTTGTTCCATGCATGTCTGTGCAATGTGTTTTCATTCTTTTAAATATTTGGCAAATTAGGAATAAGTCAAGCAATATAATGAGGAGGATAGAGCTTAGCATTTCTGCAGATGGTTTCAAAATTATATGCTGCTCTGGAAAAGACAGAATGGCCTGCTGTCAAAAGCATAGGAATCTGAGAGCTGATAATTCCTGCTTACTAACTTTGGCTTTGCCAGAAATCATTTATGTTGACTCAGGAAGTAATTTAGTGCTAGACTATGCTACCTTCCTATATATTAAGTGTTATTTTACTGTAGATACATAACTGTTTACTTAGCTTTAATAAAGTATTGTTCTCTTCTAGTAGTAGGATAGGCTGTTAAGATCTGACATGCACTATTTAGTGATGGAAACCAGAGTTAGCTGTTTCATAGATAGCACGACTACAGATCTACAAAACCTGAAATAGCATGTTTCAATTGCAGTGTAGGCAAAGTCTGTGTGTGTTTTCCTTCCCAGATGATGACGAAGACAGTGGGAGTTAATCCAAAACGTAGTCTTGAAGGGAGTAATATTTATTCAGGAATCTTCATCTTGAACAACAGATTATTCTCCTGCTAGAGAGAGGTGTTATGAGAGTTAGTGTTTCTTAAGGGTTCTGAAGTTTAAGATTATTCTTTGCATGGTTAGTATTTTGACTCTCTCAGTTGATGGTTAACTTTGGACACAGCTACTGCTTAGTATTAAAATTTAAGATCCTATTTCCAATTAGAGAACTCCCTAATTTATCTGCCTGACAATGTTAAGCTAAGTAATGTCTACGTTGCCAGTTTCTAATACTGATCAAAAAGAGCTACTTAGAGTGAAGTAGCAGATCAAACATTGTGATAGGGAAGGAAAGGAATATAACCAAAAATAGAAGAAACTGAAGGCTCGGCTGGCTGCACACGTATGCGCTCACACTGCTTCCCAGGACCACGGGTCAGAGACAATGAACAAGGTGGCAAACACTATACAGGACTAATGTGTAGTGTTAACTGTCTAAACCAGTGCTGGACCCCTATCTTTAGGCAACTGAATCAAGTCCTGCAAGTAAATATTACACAGAAAGAGGAAAGATGCATGAATATGGAAAAGACTCCATCCTTTCCCTCATTGAGTACTTTCTTTCCTGCACACCACGCTCACTCCCATTTCATCACCTAATCAGAAAGCGAGAATGAAAGGTCTTGATTGGACTAAGGACCAATATGTTTATGTACATTTTCCAATAAATAGTTGTTCATCTGCTCATCATTTTGTCAGGAAGTTTTCATTTCCCAGAATTAATATAACATCTAAAAAAAAAACAATCTTGGCAGTAATATCACAGATTACTGTTATAAATTTTGTATCCAAAGCTATCCAGAATAGTTGGCTCGTCAAAATCATGCCTAGGAGCGTATAGAACTGTGCCAGTGTTATTATTTTCACTACCTGTATAGAGGACAGTATAATAAGGTTTATAGAGGTACACAAAGTCTTAGAACATAAATACATTTAAGAAGACACCTCATGTTTATAGCCTGCATTTTTGAAAATTCAACCAATTGCCATTTGTTGCTTTTGGCAGATTACCAAAATGTTTTCTTTTTTCATCATTTCCAGCTTAAAACCAATCAAACATAAACAAAAATCAAAACAACCCAAAATCTCCCATCTTTGTGCTTTAAAAAGTAATAATGAGGATCTTTGGCAGCATCTATGTGTCATTGAAGGTGTACAATAATTTTCATTTACGAATACTTGCAGAAAGTATGTATGAGAAGGTATTAATTCCTCTCAATGATTATTGATCAGTGTGTATTCATTTTGCAGACATCAATGAATGTGAAAATGAAATTAATCCACCGTGCTCTCCTTCTGCTAAATGCATTAACACTAAAGGCAGCTACAAATGTCGCTGTACTGAACCTTACAAGCTGGCAGAAGATGGAAGAACATGCATTGGTAATGTTTGTGATTCTACTGTCCCTTAAAAATTTCTTTGTTCTGTTTTACAATGCTGTAAAAATCATAAAATTGAGATTTATTGAAGAGCTGCTAACACATAAAAAACCTCTACACGGTCATGGGCATAATGATGCAGTCAGATTCTGTAAAGTAAATGAAGGTATTGAATAACTAATACAGACACACAAGTAAGGTTTTCATTTTCCATTCCTAACATATATAAATGGTTAAGTATTTCCTGACAGTGCATATGAAGGGTGGGGATCAAATTGGTCTCAGTTTCTCTAGTTAGTATCTAAATACAGCATCTGAATCTTAAATAAGTTCCTCCTGTTATGTACCAAACTGTTAATCCTTTTAGGTCTCTCATAAATTATACGATTCCTTGATTTTCAGCTTTACCGCATGGGTGGAAGCTGTATTGGTTCTTAAGGTTTAGGTGTGAAGTATGAGTGTAGTTACCCACTGATGCTGAGCAATCCCTGTTCTGGGGAAAGAGTGCCTAGATCTGTCCAAAGCTCTATGAAAACCTGCAATCCAAACTCAAGTGGATGGATATCTACTTTACAAAAGTGTCCAAGGGAAGCACAGAAAGTTTAGAGTGCTCAAAACTTACATATTTGGTGCTGTAGGCCGTGCAATCATAAGTAGATAGCACATTTCTTATTTCCTGTTTCAGAAATACCTCATTTATGACACCTGGGATTGCATTGTCTCTTATTATTAATTGCACAAAGAAAACACGGGATGATAATTCCCCAGTAAAAAAAAAAAATTACCTTCTTGCAAACAAAGAGATGCCTTCAATGATGAACATGCAGTTTTCTAGCTGTAGTTCAGGGCCACATGAGTGTATTCCTCAAGTGAGATCTCATTCCTCAAATAAAACCTTAATGGTGAGATCACCAAAGGCCCAGGAGGGAAGGACAGTGGGCGACTGCACTTACACAGCAGCACTCGACGTCCCTCTGCACAGGCACACCGACACAGGTACCTTCACAGTCAGTGTGGCCAGAAGGACCTACCTCTCTCTTGCTGTCACAAATGCAAATGTAAATCCTCAGGGTCAACTCTTTCTGGGATAAAACTGAAAAGGAATGGTGCTAGTCATTCAGAGTTTTCCTATTTTAAAATACTAGAAAAATAAGTAAAAAAAAAAACCTACCCTTATTTGTAGGGGGTTTTATCTTTATTTACCGTTTATTCCTTTACCATTCAACCACAGTCATACTTATTTGCCACTCTAAATCCAGGGACAAAAAACTGCCTTCAGATTAGTTTAAAAAGATTACTTTGCTGGTGTCGAGGGCAACAAAGACAGATTATATGGGTACACATTACATGAATGTAAGGCAGCTCCAAATATAAGGTGAATTTTATATTTCAAGGCAAGAAATGGGAAGTGCTTAAAGTCAGTGCTACTGTGCCCAGTGATCGCTACCCAGACCAAGTCAAATGTGCTTTTCAGAGCTTCATTGATTTTCTGACAACTCAAGAAAATGGGTGCAGGTACAGCCACCCAGGCTACTGCTGAGTGTCTCGCATAGAAATTTAGTGCCTTCCTTTAGACCTCAGTGGCTAGAGGAGATTGTCATCTCCACGGGCCCATCCTTGCTAACGTTTGGTTTGTTGGATCTCTGGAGTCAGACGTAACAGTTTCTGCTACGTGACACATGTTGCTTCCCCTTATAGCTTAAAGCTATAGGAGAAGACATCCATTGACAAATGACTGGCAAAATTTGGCGAGTGATTACCTGGGTCTCCCTTGCATTCTCTTACAGAAATAAGGAGACTTGTTTAATGCTCTGCCATAGCTGCATTTTAAACTGATTGCTCAATTTGAAATTGTGGCCTTAATCAGTTAACAACTTTTTAAGTCACTGCAGTGTCAGCCATTACATATTAGTTATAATTAATACTGACAAACTTTTAAAAGACATCATCTCTCTTAGATTCAAAAATGTAATTGCAGCTATTTACTTCAGTATTGGTCCACTGGGAGCCTCTAAGCTAAGGATCATGGGCAAGGTGCAATGTTTGAAGATGAAACCTTCTAAAATAAGCTGAGTTTCAGTGTTACCGTTATGTGAACTGTAGCCCAGTATACATTCCTGGGGAACAAGCAGGAAGAATGAGACGTTTGTGTGCAGTTACAAGGCTATGACCTCACTGGGATCACAGAAACCTGGTGGGATATCTCACACAGCTGGAATTCCAGGATGGATGGGTATAGGCTCTTTAGGAAAAAGGTACTGGGAAAGTGACAAGGGGGGCATGTTGCACTTTTAGAGAGAAAGCAGCAGGAAGACATGGGGCTCTGCCTTAGGATGCGTCAGGAGTCAGTGGAGAATTTATACTCAAGATTAGTGGGCAGAGGGATATGGCTGCTGTTGTAGTGTGTGTGCGTTATGGGCTCCCTAATCAGGAAGAATTAGGTCAGGCTTTCTTCAAACAACTGGAAGAAGTCTCAAGTTCACAGGCACTGTGAACAGTTCATGGGGAACTTCAACCACACTTTAACCTGCAAAGCTACACAGCAGGGCACAAGCAGTCTAGGAAGTTTCTGGAGAGCATTGATAGCTTCCAGACAGAAATAATCAAAAAGATAATAGAGATGCAGGACCTGATACTTACAAATAGAATTTTAAGGGTTTTAAGGGGCCTCTGGAGGCCATCTTGCCCAATCCCTCTGTTCAAGGAGGGCTACCTAAAGCCAGTAGTCCAGGAGCTTTATGGCTTTTAAATAGGTTGGAGACTCCACAACCTCTCTGGGCAAACTGTACCAGTACTGAGGTATCCTCCCAGTAACAAAGTACTTCCTGATTTTCAGATGACACCTCCTGTCATCTTGTGTTTCAGTTTGTGCACATTGTCTCTTGTCCTGTCACTGGACACCACTGAAAAGTGCCTGGCTCTGTCCTTTTTGCACCCGCCCTTCAGACATCTATAGATATTGATAAGTTCTCCTCTGACCTTTCTCTTCTCAAGGCTAAGCAGTCCCAGCTCTCTCAGCCTTTCTGGAAAGCACAGGAGAGATGTTCTAGACTCTTATAATCTCTCAAGTATGTCTATGTCTCTCTTGCACTGAGAAGCACAGAACTGAACACAGCACTCCAGATGATGGAAGGGACCTTTTTAGATCAACTATTCAAATTTCCCCATTTAAGTAGGATCAGCTACAGCAAGTTGACCAGGACCATATTCAGTCCAGTTTTGAATATCTCCAGGAATGGAAACTCCACAGTGGCGAATTTTCCAATGCTCCACCTTCAGAGTAAAAAAGTATTTTTTGTGTTTCATATTTTTTGTTTGTGCCCATTGCCTCTTCTTCTGTCAGCGGGCACTACTGAGAAGAGAGTCTGTCTCTTTCATCTTAACATAAGTAGTTAATTAGCTACTTCACAGCAGATTGCTTCCAAGAATATTTGTGTTTAGTGAACGGAGAATGTTACCTATAGTCAACTGTGTTCCACTTTGTTTAATTTCCATATTAAAAGAATGTATAACAAATTTATATAACTCAACTTTTACGTGTTTTTTCTTCAGCTCATACAATAAGTTTTTGACAAGGTCATTGGGTGGCTTGGCTTGTTGGTCTGTTGTTTTTGCATTTTTAAGGACATCATTCATAAGTCACAGATAATTTCACTATATTTAGAATAAAGTTTTGAGCTTTGGTAAAAAAGGCAGTGCAACACTTTTCTGAAGCAACATGTTGATTATAATGAATGAGCAGCTGAAATTCATCAGTAATACAAATTTGGGGATCTGCACTACAGAGTGATTTGAAATTATGAGAGCACTTCATATTATTATGAGCACTTCAATCTTCAAAACTAAAGTGCTTTTAAAATTTTTAAGAGCTCTAGCAATGCTAACTTCTCAATACTGCAAACCTATATAACCTTCAATCCTGCTTTTATTGATGGAATTCATCAGTAGGCTCAAGGCTTTCTTTTCTAAGGCTGAATAATGTTTTTGACTCAGATGGAAACTTGTATAGGGTAACTTTATTCAGGAAGTGAATTCCTTGGGCTGCCTCAAATAAAAGTTACTCAGCCCTTACCACTTTGGTCCATGATTTTTATAAATATTAGAAATTAAAAAAAAAAAAAAAGAGCTCCGATTTTCCATCTGTGCTTACTATAACCAAGAGAAAAAGATTGTCATGTTGACTCACAGTGAAAATATTTAAAATGTGTATGTTTTGCTTCCCAGATGAAATAGGCTAAAACTAATCATTTGTGAAGGCTTAGCCAATGGGCAGAAACTTTTTAGGTTGAAGTATGTCATGTGATTAAATTATTACATGTTCCTACCCTAAGGACAATGGAAATAAGCTTGCTTTTATAAATCCTATTTTCTTTGATGTGATCTCAAATTAAAAAGAAATCTAGATCTATTTAGCTACAATTTGTAAATTAAAAAAATCCAACAAATATAAAATACATTAAAATCTTTAAAAATATGTATTAGAAATACTTTCAGCCAGCAAACTAGCTTGTTCTTATGTGATTGATGGATGAGGATTATCTGAAGTGCTCATGGGAAACTTCTGTCTAATTCAATGACTAATACAGTTTGGACTTTACTTTTTAAGTTACATGACAATTCCATGAAAAATCTAGTCAATGTGTTAAATTTCTGAAACTTTAATGGGACCTTTGAATTCCAGTACAATAAGAGTACATTATGCATTAAAGAGATAAGAGCCCATTGTGTGAGTGCCCTCAGTCTTCCTCCTGTCCATGTTGTGGGCAAAAATTAACAATATTGTGCTCTTATGTGGTAAAAGGAATATTAATTTTGTCATTAAAGGTGTCAAAATTTACAGAATCACAGAATCACAGAATTGTGGTGGTTGGAAGGGACCTCAGAGATCATCGAGTCCAACCACAAAA
>JAOTQQ010000023.1:96639857-96663968 GCA_026546715.1 Gallinago undulata
AGCACACTGCTTGCTCATTGTCATTTTGCTGTCTACCAGGACCCCCAGATCTTTCTCTTCGGAACTTGTCTCCAGCACGTCCACACCTAACCTGTATTGGTGCCTGACATTCTTCTTCCCCAGGTGCAAGACCCTACACTTTTCCCTGTTGAACCTCATGAGCTCCTGAACCTCATGAACCTCATGAACCGCATCCTTGCCCAGCTCTCCAGCCTGTCCAGGTCTCACTGGATGGCAGCACATCCCAGTTTGGTATCATCAGCAAACTTGCTGAGGATATACTCTGTCCCCTCGTCCAGGGCACTGATGAATATATTGAACAGGACTGGACCAAGTATTATATTGTTTCAATTAAAAGCATTGAAATTGTATTATGATTTCTATGAGTATTAATGGCAATTGCTTTTGACATTTCAGCACACATGCAAAGTTTAGTACATTTATAGTAAGTTAAGAGCATTGATAATGATAAAGCTAAGTTGCCAGTATCATCAATTTTTTAAATCTTTCATAGGGCTTTTGGGCAAAAGTTAATGAGGAATTAGCATTCTCACTATTATTCTTCCCATCCTGGCCCACAAGCTGCAAATGAACTTAGTGTACCTCTCTTCAGAAGTCTGTCAGTCACATGATTTCATCCTTTGAATACTGACATTCAACATGAGCTGATGATCAGACTTCCCAGGTTGGAAGGTCACCTTTATTTTCACATGGTGCTACGTGGCACTGGAAGCATACGCATCTGCTGAGCCGACGGATATCTTCCCACTCCCAAGACAGCAAACCAATTTTGCTAGGATACAGATGGCAGCTGAAGATGCATTGCATACCCACCACTGCAGGGGCACAAATTCCACCTTTCAGGAAAGCTTTGTTGCTTTGTCACCACGTACCAGTTTGTATTTGATCACACTTCTGTTTGCATCAAAAAGACAGCACAGTAGAGTGAAAAAGGCAAAAGATATTCTGGCACTTGACACAATAGAATAAATTTGTCGTGATGGGCTTTTGGAATACCTGTCAACCCAGGTGCTGGAGCCTATGTAAACATGAATCCCAAGTCTCTGTATACAGCATAGCCAACCTCCAAGCAGACCTTGTTAACCAGGGTTAACTCGGAGGCGAGAACTTCAAGGGAAAAAAATCCACACCACAGGGCTGAACTGGTGCTGAAAGGCCAGAAAAAAAGCCAAAGGTGTGTGTGTGCTGACCATTTCCCCAGCGTGACATTTGCACGCTATCTAGTACACGCTGCAGAGTAAGAGCTATGGTTTCAGACACCGTGTCTCTGCAGAGTAACGACGTTGTGAAGCTGCTTGCACAGCGCTGGAAAAGGAGCAGGCAGCCAGTGCTCTGTCAGGACTATCGTGCTCTTCCCATTCTCCTTTTGGGTCTTTCATGCACCTGCTTTCTTATCATATACATGGCCTGCATTCTCTTTCTCTGCCTTTTTATCGTAAAACTGCAGAGTATTTATCCTTTATTTCCACTCATGGTTTCTTGGGGTAATGATATTAACCGAAATTATTTATACATTTGCTGCTTTGATCATTGAATAACATTTGGCCACAAGGGAAAAGATGAGCATTATCTTTTGAAGAACACAAAGAGTATGTCTGGGTTTGAGGAAGAACAGAACATGTTATGAGAGTCTCCTCTTTCCTTTTCGAGTTCCTAAAATAAAGAATAATGAACACTCCCACTCTCTGTATAGCTAAATAACAATAGAGGTAAACTGGCACAGGCTGAGGTTAGTGCCCCACTAGGTGAGCTATAAATCAAAGGTACTGATTCATTTGTGTCCTTAAAATCCCATGATTCTTTGTGTGAATGGGGAAATTTAGAGTTATGGTTCAAAGTTTATGTCTTCCACGGTGCTTCAGGGAAATTCTGACATTTTGCACTAAGATGGCAAGTAACCAAGATGTCAGATGGAAAGTACTTAAAGAACACTAACTTGTTTGACAAAAGCAAAATATCAGCATTTGTAGTTTGTTTTTTTTTTTTCTTTTAACATTTTCCATTCTGTGAACAAATTCGCAGGATTTTTCTGCTTTCCAATATTAATTTTAGGAAAAAGACAAAGCTCTCAGCTGCTTTAGGTCATTTTCTAGCTAGAGTAACTTTAGTGATATCCTTAGGTTTTTAACTCTGCCCTATAGAAACTTACATCAGGGATTCTGCTCTGCCACAAATGGTCCCTGAATACTAAGTGAGTAGACTGCTGACCACCTCTAAAATTTGCAAGCTTTGGAGACAGAGTTGTTGGTGAGATAGCCAAGCTGCTGCTGACTACAAAGAGCCTGCTGACTATATTTACTGAATAATTACTGATGCTTATTTCTATCCTATAAATTCAGATGTAAATCTTCAACTAAAATATATAAAAATGTGATAAAGTGTCAATGAGAGTTACATAAGATTTTACCAGGAGGAATTTAAATAATTGTTATATTTTAGAATGATGCTATTCATAATCAGCTCTGACCTGTTTTTGACTGTTTTTGAATTAACTTTCCCATTATATCCCGCTGACATATTATTCAAATAAATACTTCTCATGGCACGAGAACAAATTCCTCACACTGTGAAATTCTGCCATTTTCTTTCATGGGACAGAAATTCTGCCTTTGGGCTGTTACTGTAAAGCGGTGCTGTTCTGTTTGACCTCTTTCTGAGCTGATGATATCTGGCATTTAAGTGGTATGTATTACAATTTTGAAATAAAGAGAACCTGTCTGTTTAATTATGGTAAGTACTGTGGGAGTATTAAAGGGAACATATTATACAGAGTGATCTTGCGTATTTTTACACTTAATCTTGGATTATTGCAAACTGGTGTCAATTCTCTTTATGTTAAACATAAAACCAAATGATTATATATACTTTCAGTGAAAGAAGACTGGCAACAATAGGAAGAAGAAATTTAAGGAACTCGTGTAAGGTACATCTCTCTTTCCATAGAAACTAGAAATCTTCTTGCAGCAGACATGGCCCTTCATTTAATTCAGTTGAAGGCATGCTGCATAAAAACAAAATAATAAGTAATTTGGCTTAAGACAAATGAGAAAAATGATGACACATGAAGTTGAGGTTTTCATCACTCATGCTTATAAAAGATGCTATGACGTTTTTCACAAATAGTGTAATACCAACTCTTCTTCCAAATGTGTATTACAATAATGGAACCAAAATCTCCAAATATGCATATATATATATGTATGTATGCATGCAACCTTTGAGATTTCAGTGATTTACGTTAGACAGTTCTCTTTCTATGAATCCGATCTGTTGGTTTGCTTAATTCACAGGTGTTGCATTCTGGAAACATAACCTTGCAAGCTATGGTATACTTTACCCCATGCTGCTATTCCACATTCCAGATAAATGTGGAAAATCAGACTTATGCCACTTGATTTTAGACTTCTGCCTGTAGCTGAAGTTAGGCTCCCATTATGAGGTTCTGGAGAAAACGGGTTCTTTTGAGCTACAACTTTTCTGACACATTTCTTTTGACTTAGCTGTCTACATGAGAATGAAGTTAATACTCCATAAGCTCCACCATTATGAGTGTAGACATACAAAACACAGATATCCATACTGAGCTTAATGAATCCTGCCAAGGCATGGTGTGGGCTGGAGGCTCCTTGCGGTTGGTTACGGAGGGTGGTGGAGGCCTCCCATGGTGGCGGGGCATCTCCCACCACCCCAGCCAGGAGCAGGACAGTCAGGGAACATTGGGACAGCTGGCTGGGGATGAGACAGGGCTGGGCTGGGAAAGGGGCCTACAGGTGGATTTCACACTCCACATCTACAGAGGAAATGGTCTGTTGCAGGCATTGCTGCACAGCATCTGCAGCAGAGCTTAGGCGGGGGACAAACAAGGGCAGCCCCAGCTTAAAAGCAGATCCCAAGCAAAAGAAGTTTCACAATGCATGCAAATGTTTGAGCCCTATTAATATTTTATTTTTCTGGAACAAATGTGAGTTTTCTGGTTACTTTATGGAATCTTCTTAATCTTTTCAACATGAAGTTTCTCCCTGTTAAAATAAAGACTGTATATATTTAACAGCTGAGACATCTCCTGTGAAAACTGTTTGCAACTGAAGTTAATTTCTGACTCATTTTAAATAGGTAGAAATTTTTGTTTAAAAGAATTTGTTATTTAGTTACCCTGTCACTGCAAAAACCTAATAAGCAAGACTGAAATTTATTTAACGAAAATAATAATGATTGTGTGTTTGCAAAGAATTTCTTCTCCTGCAGGCTCTGGAGACTGATAGCCCAGTATGAACTAGCAGTAAGACTCTTTTACATCACTGTGTTTATAAGTAATTACTGCAGTCTTTCTTCACTAGAAAAGCTACGGATGAGAGAGTTTTTGGTTTTCAGAAAAGGAAAAAAAATACAGCTTCTTCAGTTTTAGCAGCAGGAAGGAATCAGATTTTCAGTAAACTGGATATTTAGGAACAGCAATGGGCTTAATACTTTGAAAAGTGTTACTGAGACATACTTTTGTTGTTAACAGCAATTAACAACCAAAATTTACAAATTGACAAAAAATTAACTGAAATTGAGCAATTAAAAACAAATTTAATAGCCAAAAGTTTATTAAATATGTGAAATATAATCCTTCAATGGTATCCAATTCACCTATGTACATAGTACTGTTGAACAGGTGGAAATCTGGCTGTTTCCCTGCTTTCAACACTCAAACAGCTTTCTCGCCTCCAGCAACATCAGATCTCCTCTTTATTCCTCATATCCATCACCGACTGAACTGTATTCTTACAATTTTGTGCACATCCCAATTCTTGTTTGCAAAATCGCCTGCTATTCATGAGGATGCTATTCTGATGTCCACAAGGAAAAGAACAAAACAAATTAGACATACATATTTTAAACAGATTTCTGGTCTCTGCAGCAGCTCCAGTTTTTTAAATGATACCTAAAACTAGTAATATTAATAAAGCACAATAGGAAGAGTACTGGAACAGTAAGTTAATGTTAGCTACAACCTGGATTTACCTTTCCTCTCCTGAATCAAGTGTCTTTGTTTCACCTCTCTGCCCTCGTTCTCCTGAGTATGCTGTCTGCAGCATTCCTTCACGTACTGCCCAAAAGAGCAAAAAATCCTTGTTTTAAAATCGATTTTTTGCAAAGCTGTAAGCCATTCACGCATAAGTCATATGTTGAATAAAGTTTGAACTCCTAATTTGTCTTTCATACAAAGAGAAATTTGTGCAACCTTTTGGGATTTCCTGTGCTTATCCCACAGTGGGCCTATACTTACTATTGATCATTTTTACAGAAACAGTTCCTTTATTTTCTTCAGACCCTGTACCTAGGAGCCCAAGGGCCAGATCGAGTACGGCAAACAAGCAGCCAGGCTTCCTCTACAGTGAATGAGTTGCATCAGAATGACATTAAGCTCCCCTCATCAAATAAACACACACACAGAGAACTGTCTAAAATTAGATGGTTTGGAAATGCCAAGCATGAAGCACATCTAGGCAAATGCATTTTTACACCCAAGATCCAAAAACCTAGATTCTGTCAATTCTGTCCCTGACATGAGTGTCCTGAAAAAACGGCTGGGACCTGCCTTTCCTTTGGAAATAGACCCTTACCCCATAATGACTTACAGGAGAAGAAAACAAGGCTTTAAAGGGACTCAGAGCTACATCCAGCACATTCCAGGAGACTGCACTGATCAGGAGACCAGGCTTGATGCTCTTATGGCTGGGCCATGGTGCACTGACATCTAGTGAAGCTGAGTTAGCTCTGTAAGTTGCCCTTGATTGTGTATGTGATTTTAATTCTGTTCTGAGTAGTATATGAAATTAATTGCTTATGTGGCACCTCTTTTTAAGGTATATTTGTATCATTTTCCCATAAGTATGCTATGCCTGATAGGGCTTGTTGCATTATTCTCCCTTTCAGAAAAAAAAAAAAAAAAGTGGTGATAATAAGTGGACTCTTCATGGGATTAGACAGCCCTGCATGGAGTGCAGAGCATATCTCCATTAGGTGAGCTGGAACAATATAACACCTGTACTGAGCTAATTTGCATGTTTGACCCACTTCTATGAACAGCATGCTTAATAGCCAACCTGCTGCAGGAGAATTATACAGATGATAAATTAACAATGCCCTGTCAGCATTCTCTAATAATATTGTGTTAAATCCCTGCCCTAAATTCACACCTCTGCCACCATCTTTTTCCTATTTAATAATTACTTTGTTGCTGTAGGTACAGACATATGAGTGGCATTTAAACTCTTTCCTTCTCTCCTTTCCTTCTCTCCTTTCCTTCTCTCCTTTCCTTTCTTTTTTTTTCTCTCCCAAACAGCTGTTGAGGAGGAAACATTTTGATTTAAGGACCTTTTCTGAACTACTTAAATGTCAGTAATAAGGAAAGCTATGTTTACCAATTCTATGTATGTTTGTTTGTTTTACGGTAAATTACTTCAAAAAGAAGAATGACTGTGAAGTGTTAAAGCTGGTCTGTGTCCTTATCTGTGGGGGGGGGTGTGTGCATTTGCCTGTTGGGTACATGTGCTCTTTGGCAAAATAACTGTCAATTAGCTGGAGGGAGATAAAAACCAGGAAAATTCTCAGGATTACAACTTTAAGAAGAGTATTTTAAGAGCATCTCCTCTGTCCTACTTAATCGATAAAAGTAATCAGAAGTGGTTTTAAATTGCTAAGGCTGAAACTTGAACTATAGAGACATCCATGAGCACTGACATTCAGCTCTCAGAAGTTTCACTGAAGTGCAGAGAACGCTTTATGTGCATTCACCTTTCTGGCTTGAAAAAACATAATTTGCCTTCATTATATACATACTTAAGCCTGTAAATTGCATTGTAAGGTCTGCAGGTTCCAATACAATTTCTATTGTATTTTCCATGACTGAATTACAGTAGATTTCAGCCAGATGAAAATTTATAGAAACCTGTGTTTCCATAAATTGTATAGAAACAGTGAGTGTCTGTGTATATATATATTTATTTACATCCAGTTTTTTACAAAATTCTTTCTTTTTAAAAAGGGCTCAGATTAGAAGTTCTTTCTGGCTGCTAAGATTTTATTTCAAACTAGGCATTTCACAGCACCTTTAAATTTACTGAAAATTAGAAAGACATATCATATAACTACCACTTTAACTGTTCAATTTGACCTTGCAACCTTGGAATTTTATGGCTGTCCCCAAAATGTTGCACTGACAACTGTCGGGTAACTGAGGAAAACCCCTCTGGGTTGTCTTTTATCCACCTGTGGGTTGTAATCCATAGTTGAAAAATATAGAACTTCAATGGTTGCTGTAGGGTACTGAGGGCAGAAGCTGGATCTCTAGGCAGTGATTCAGAGAAGCATACTACTGGATGTCATAGGTATTCAGCATGCATTAACATTTTGGGGCCTTAATACAGAAATATTCCCGTCACTCTGTGTAATTTTTCCTTTTCCTTTAGTGTTTGAAAGCTGATCTAAATAACATATATCTATTTTCATTCTAAATTGTGCTCAATAATTTCTTTCAGTTTTACTTTAAAGCTAGTTATGTGACCCAGAAGGTGTGTTTTGATTCATGCTGAATTGCTCACCTTATTGGCTGTCTGATAGCTTCAGCATATTTCCTTGCTGTTTTAAAGAGGGCAGATTCAGTCAGCAGATCAGGTCAATTGAACATATTAGAAGATGGATTTAATCTATCCAGGAAAAGGAAGCTGCAAAAAATTGCCCTGATCCAGCCAGTAAGGTGCAGTGTGCCCTAAAACCAAAAAGTCATAGAAAATATTTCTGATCTGAAATCCTACTCCTGATCCAAGTTTACCATATGGGGAAGACTTTTAGTGGGCTTCCAGCAATAGTTTAACCAAATTATGGAGAGTTTTACAGACTGGTGTATATATACATAGAATGATCCAGTTTCCAAACCCAGGGTAAGGGTGTAGAAAATAGATGCAGTAGAAAATTTGGAAGTGATTATATAGAGCCTTGCAGATGCACTGGGACTTCTTGTGTGTGTTACTAAAATTCTGTTCTGTAGTTTGGGGCAAATTATTGTTTTCTGGTTTTAATATACGTTTGAAAATATGCAAAATACTTGAAATGGTGTCGGAGACAACCTGGTCTGTGCCTACGAAACAAAATTTACCCTTGCCCAGGAGCTTGACATCAAGTGATTTCTTCTTCCCTTCCACATGAGGTACCACAGAAAGGAAGATTACAGATGAGCCTTGGAGACTCAACAGAACCACATGTTGACCAGGGAGAGACAGTGAAACTGTATTAAATAGGATGTTGATGATGACATTGTGGGTTTTAGAACACTTACGAAAGGTCAGATGGCAACTGTACTCTGCATAAATTAAGGAACACAGGTTTTGGGGTGTAGAAAATGATTTTTTTAAAAAAAGTCAAGGCAAGGAAAGACAAGTAGGTGCAGGAATATATCAGCAAGATGCAGAAAGAGCCACTGTTGTACAGTGGATCCTGAGACAGGTGCGCAGAAATTTACAAGCAGAGCTCATGATGCATGGTGTATATCAACACTAACAGTGAAGACATGAAATGAAAAGGAGAAAGTGAAAGGGGAAACTCCTCAGTGGCCAGCGGGAAGAGAAGTGATGGGGGTCCCCAGGTAATCATCTACCCCAGGGCCCCCCTCCAGTTCAGCAGGGCTACCCCACAACGCTCTCCTGCACAAAGGACACAGGATTCATCAGGAGCTGCTCAAACTCCTGTAGGTGGTTCCTGCTTAGAATGATCTTATCTTTGACTGGCAGGTGGTGGCCAGGGCTAGTGCTGGATCCTCACTGACAGCTACACTCAGTGAGAGTGTGTTATTGAATCTCTAACATCTCCCAAAACCCCAAATAAGGGAAAAAGGAGCAGAGATAGGGTATTTCTCCTCCTTGATGCATTTGCTTCCTTTGAGAACCCACCACCGCCACATTACAGGCTCTGCCAGAGTAAGGCCACGAGAACGGCCTGAGAGCCAGACTGTGAGATCGTGAAGGGAAAAATCCTGCCCCAGAGCCCTGGGAGACCCTGCCCAAGTGGCTGGGGTGATGGACATCCCCCCTGCTGCTGGGGGAAGGCAGGCTGAACACCTGCAAACTGTAGGCTCTCAGCAGAGCATCGCCATTGTCTGATGATGCTGTAGTATGAAAATCCTTTTCTGAGCTGTGAGTCATAAAACAATTTTGTTGGAGCAGCCATTCATCAGCCTCAGGTCTCTAAAATTAGATACTTGGGATCCAAATCAGCAGAACATTTTCTACATGTGCACATTTCTAAATGTGCATTTCTACAAATGCAAAATTTATTTATTCTTTTTCTTGTCTTTAGTACCATCACAATTTGCTCAGCTCATAAATGTCTTAGAACATCTTGAAAGACAATGAAAATATTCAGAGCAAAAATTTGCTATTTTGAGAGCATTCAGTATCCAGACACTTTCAAACTTCTCTTAACTAAGAGCTTCCGTGGTTGTTAATATCTTACTTTAAACTGCTTTGACTTTTACTATCCTGTTCATCATTAATATCATCATTCAAAGTATGTTACATTCTAATCTATGTGTTTTTCCAGTGTTTTGAAGTAATTAAAGAGCAGTATAATATTTACACTGGAAAGTCCAAGATGTCCTCTTAATGTCTTTGTAAACAAAGAAAAAGCTCTATTTTTTATCTAGCTCTGGAGTTATCTTCAGTAAAAAGAAAATAAATAAAAAAATCCCCAAACCAGGAAAAAAACCACAAACTGGCATACTCTCTCAATTTCATTTATTTTCATTTTATTCATATAAATGCTTTATTCTCAGCCACTAGAACGTTCACTTGAAATATAGCTTCCCTACTCTCTGTTCATCCAAATTACCACTTTTGCAGGCTAGCTGTTCAGAATCTTTAGAGATTCTTGGGTTTGGCAGTCTTTGTACAAAAAACAAATGAAGAACATACAAACAAGATAGATGCATATGCTAAGAAGCGTAGATTAAAACAAGACAATTGCATTTACACCAGTGTATAGCAATATTTCAGATTGTCATTTTTGCTGATATTTATATCCCCAATGATCTCGGCACATGACTTATAGTTAGCACACTGTGTCTTGATGCCAGCTATCTTTTTATGCAGGTTTGAAGGTGACTTTTTAGCTTTCCCAAGTGCACAGCTACCTATAAAAATGTCTATGAATTTTTTTTTTACATTTATGATAAATTTGACTGCGTTTTCAGAAAAGAAAGCTCATTTTTATTGCTGTTGGTGTGAGCTAATTTTAAACAGGATCCTACTGCCTTCTAATAAAACTTTGTCGTCTTATCCTACTTCTCCTTTCTGAGATTTTTTTTTTGGATTTTCAGGCACCAATAGAATATGTATTTTTTTCACATTAATTACCCCAGTGAAGGAGGACATGAGAAAAAGAAAAGGTATTTAAAATGTTTTTGCATTTAATATCTATAGAAGGCAGTCAACAAATCTGTAAATATGTATATAAAAATCTATAGCTTTCTCTTCTGAATGCAGCAATTACGGGGGGAAAAAAAACCCACATGTGAATGAAAAACTATTTTTTCTAAGGCTTATGAACAATTAAAAAGCATGCACAAAGCATGCATGAAGCAGGAAAAAGAAATAACTGTAATCTTACCTAAACCTAGATTCAGCTAGGATTTAGTCATAAAGACTGACAAACTCTTTGAGTTGTTGTCACAGCCAATGGATATCAAAAATCTGTTTAAAGTAGTAGCACTGAGATTTTTCCAACTGTGCCTTCAGAGTTTTTCCTTGCTTTCTGTCTTCAAATTCACACTGTGTTTTCAAAGGGCTTGTTGAACAATGCCCTGTTTCTGCATTGTAAGGCAGAACAGCAATGAACTGTGGTACAATACAAATTTACTGTAGGCATTACAAGATAACAGGGAACTTCTAATGAGCTCCATTTATCACTTTGAAGTGACAAATTCTCCTACACCACAGGGAGAGAAAATACTATGCTCTTGCTATAATATTAAAAGAAAAAAAAAAAGAAGAAAACTCAATTGGTCTTGAACTCTTGTCTCTGGCAGTAGGAAGAATCAATTACATGTTCTATAGAGTCTACAGTTTAAATGCAGAACCACAAAGAAATACTCAGTTTAACTCCAAATGAGTTGGTATTTCTATACAGCACAACGTAGAGGCAGTGGTTAGCACTCCAGAAAAATCACATAGGAAACAGCTTTGGCTTTTTTTCTTGCCAAAAACTGCATGGTATGTTAGAGATGTACCCTTAAGCTTCTTCATGTTTGGTGAGTTTGCTACAAGACTAACAAATCAATAGCTGCTTCACATTACCCCCAAAAGGCAAGAGTCCATACCAGGGCTGACATTGTTCGTTATCAGCAACACGGATTACAGAAAGCACACCTTCAGCAAATGTGCACATGATGCTAAATTAAGGATGACACAAGAAAAGGCAGAGCTTACTCCAGAAGGACCTTTATAAATTTGAGGATTAAATCAGCAGAAAATTCTTGACATTCGACAAGGAGTATGAAATCCTATGCCCAAGGGTGCAATAACCCCTTGTGTGGGCACAGGCTGTGGGGAGTATGGTGGGCGCATAGTGAGAGATGAACAAACACTGCACCCTCACCACAATTATTACAAGCCACATAGTGAGTCACATCAGATAAAACTGAGAAAAGTTATTAAGCCTCTTTTCTTGATACTGGTGAACCTGCACCTGGAGCACCATTTCTTGATTTGGATTGCAACATCGAGAGTGGCGTAGACAAACTAGAGAAGATCCATCCAAAGTCTCCCAAGAGGATGAGAGCCCTTGACCTACACAAAGAGGCTGGGAGAACTGAACTTGTTTAGTTTGACCAGGACAGGGTAAAGAGTTGATCTGCTAACAAAGCCACAGCTCTTTGAATGGGAGTTATAAAGAGAAGAGCACCAAACTCTCTTGCCAGACAAGTAGTGACAGGTATGAGCTGCTGCTTGGAAGGTTTTATTGGGTTTAGGGAAACTCTTTTTCCTAGCGGAATAGTTCACTATTTGAACAGGTAACCCAGATCATGTATCTCCATCCTTGCAGGTCCTCAAGACTCATCTAACAAAGCCCTGGCAGACCTATTCTTCTGTCAGCAAAAGTTTTGCTGTGAACAGAAAGCTTACCTGGATGGCCACCAGACCTCTCTTCCAACTAACATGTCTATGATTCTATGGTCCTGTATTAACATGATTATGGAGCTACCTATTTTAAATTCCAAGCAGCTCTGGTGCCACCACTCATTACTTTGATTCCCCTGTTTTATTCATGCTTCCCAATTGTTTTTCCATTATGAACTAAGACTTGCCACTGTAGGTTTTGTCTTGGATCTGAACTTTTTGTTTCAAATTTTTCACCTGAAAGAGTTGTCTTGTTCAAAAGGGAAAAGTTATTCCTTTTCCCAATTAAATTAAGAAAAGCTGACAACATTTTTTTTAAACTAGCCATGTTTTAGAGCACAGATATGAAAATGATACCAGGATGCATATTTTAAGAGGACCTAAAAAAAAAAAAAAAAAGCCTAAATTGAGCCAGATTGTTAACTTTTGCCCAGCACGCAAGCCAGTCACAAAAGGGACCTGGTAAACTAAAAATTCAGGTGGTAATTTGTGCAAAAGAAAAGTACCATCTCAAACCTGTAGAAACCTAACAAGCAGTTGCATCTCCAGGACTGCTGTGGACAAGACCAGTCAGGATAAAGAGCCATTTTAGCTTTGCATACAGGCTATGGCTATATTAGCAAATAAGGCTCAGTCTTGGGCGTGTATGTGTTTTTTGACTCATATCGTTTAACATTCCAGAGGTCTGAGCACCATTTTCAACACCCAGTGTGAGATAGATCGTTCCTCACCTACTCCTGAGATGGAGATCCTAGCATGAAATCCACAAAGAAGTGGATCGTACTGATTGAGAGCTGAACTGAAATGGTGTGCAGTAAGTATGGGATGGGCCCACATACTGAACAAGCCAAGAAAATTTTGAAGAGCCTAACTATGCTGTTCACAAATGAGCTGTGCTGGTTCCCGTGGAAAAAAAGATAATATACAAGCATATAGCTAAGGAAACGAAGCAAAACACAAGACACCAAAGTGTCATAGTCAGTCTTCAAATTGGCATCCCTATTTGAATTTGCCATCTAAATTAACACTTTTAGTGTATCAAACATTCCTTTTCCTTTTGCCTCTGTGCTGCAGAACTTTGGGATGAGAGGATATAAAATTCACAAAAGAAAAGCCCCAGAAGCAGGACATCATTAACTTCCAAGGACTCTATCCAGAGCTACGAAGTTTTCACAAAGACCCCAACAAGGAGAAGAGTCAGAGCATGTTTTCACATTGCAGTCCTGCCCTGCAGTAGGTTGGTTCCACTTAATTTTTCTGTTTCCTGTGTGAGCTATGCCTTCCCTTCCTCCCCTATTTGTATATGAATTAGGGCATCATGCATTGCTAATGCTGAAATCCATCTCAAGTTCACAGTTACCTTCTGTCACTACCTCCTTGTTAGTCTCTCTAACTTTGAGAATATCAACACTGCAGTACATAGTTTCCTGTTAAATTGAAAAGTAAAGGTCTAAATTAAATATTTAAAAACCTTTGCAGCCACTGGAAATTCTGCTCTTGGTCTCAGTGAGGCTGAGATGTCTTCCTAAATAAGTAAGACAGGCTGGCCTGTTAAGTCTAATAATACCTTTCATAATTAATCCATTGTAGTTTTCTAAAATACGGTTTAAATGGTCACAGAATTTCCAGTTCACTGCACCACATGGGGACTGCAAACAGAGGGTCTTACATTTGTTGTGTAAAGGTGTTTCTAACACTTGTTTATGAAGCCAACATAGTTTATCATTGATATCTACAAAACATTTCTTGGCAGAAATTAAGTCTAGATTGATGACAGGTTTCTGTCATCAACCATCCCTGGCCCTCTCTGCACACATTTAATCAGCAGGGGGACATAGATTTAGGCTGGCCTGGCTTATAGCCATATAAGGTTGAAGTAGGTCCCAGTATTGGAAACCAAACTTTCCAAAGTCAGCTTGACTGAGAAATCATTAGTTTGTGACTCCTGGCAGACTAATTGGTGTGAATGGAGCTCCATAATAATTTGACTGTATTGATCCTCTCTATGCTGTGTGAATTCCTAATCTAATAGCTTGGGAATCTCTGTACTGTGCTCTGCTTAGCTGTGTAGATGTGCTTGCTGTTTGCTGCAGAGCTTTTAGTGATGGTTGTTCTGCATAGTTGCAGGGAACAGTATTGGGGAGCAAAAATAAAGAGGGGCTCTAGGGAAGATGTATCTGTGATCAGCCAGCTCTGTCAACATTTCCAGGCAGCAGTACATACGAGTACTTCAACTGCTTGTCTCAGTTATGGGAGTTGTTTTTATTGGATTGTAAATCTTCAGTATCGGTGTGAAGTTTTGTAATATGTATAAGAAACCTCTTCATATGATTACCTTATTAATACTTTATTACTTGCAATTGCCATTGATTTGAACAACATCCTGGGGTGGCTGCATGGAAGATATCTTTAAATATTTACGTAAATTATATATCTGCTTAATGAACAGTAGTCAGGAAAAGTAATCACCACCATCTTTTTATACTGTTCGACTTAGCATGGCACAGACAACTGTTCCTTCATCAAAGGAGACATAGTGAGATTAAGAAGCTTAAGATACAGGTACTTAAGACAGAAACAAAGCTGATAGGTAGGAGTGCTGTTGTGAAGGGGTCTGTAAGGAACTATGAAAGCTTTAGAGACACACTAAAAAAATAGAAAGAATGAGGAGCCTTTCAACTACCCCCAGCAATTTCTAACACATGGCACGTAAAGACTGCGCTGAACACAGAGCAACAGACAGTGATTTAGGGGCCAGATGTTCTTATGAATGAGCTTGATCATGTCACAGCAGTTGAAAATACTGAAGATAAAAAAAGAGGAGGAGAAGGGAGGGGTACCTGGGAGAAACAGAGGGGAGGGAGGATGTTATAATAGAGATTTATATTATCAAAGTTGTAGCAATTCTGGAATAAAAAGCAGAAGCAGAATCTGACCCTAAATGAAAGGTACATCAAGTGGGAAAGGAAGAACAGTAATTCATGCAAGAAAAATTGTTAGCATTGTTGGAAATAAATTGAGGAAGGCATGTTAATCTATAGAACGTTTCTGCTTAATTTTCAAAACAAAACCTACTTACCATTGTAATAATTTATCCAGTTCTGCAGCATCACAAAGTCATATAATCATTCAATCTGGAAAAGAATTCACAATGCTTCTGCTGCAATCTCCTACTCAAAAATGGGTCCATACCAAGTTCAGACCAGATTTCTGAGGGCTTTGCCTGGACAGGTCTGTAAAACCTTCAAGGACAGGAATTATGAAATAACTTTGGACAACCTATTCTGATTTTTCATGCTGACTTTTTTTCCCTCCCACCAGGCATCTTGGTAGAGAGCCTGGCTCCAGCTTCTCAGTAACTTCCATGCAAGTGTTGCAAGGTTCCTGTCAGGTTCCTCAAGTAAAGGAGAAAAATCCCTTCCCTATGAGAACAGCCCAGGATGCCCTTGGCCATCACTGATGCCAGGGCTCGCTGCTGGCTCAGGCTCAGCTCACTGCCCACAAACTTCATGAAGGTTTATTTTGCATCCTCCTCCTGTTCACTAATAAAGATATTATACAGAGCAGGTGCCACGATAGCATCCTGAGGTGCTTCGCTTGTTTCAGGCATTCAGGTAGAGCACATAACACTGACAACTACTATATGGACTCAACAGCTCAGCCAGTTTCTCACCCAGCCAATAGTCTCCCAGTATAGACAGTGATACGTGTTTTAGGGCTTGAGTTGCCAACATGAGAATCGATGTTTAATGCGCCCATCAGAGAGCATCTGACAAGCAAAGAGCAGTGCTCCTCTGGCTGAGAATGGTTCATGGTAAGCGTAAAGACACAACTGGGACTTGTAGGTTTTGAGGTAAATGTGAGTAAACTAAGCCTCTTCACTCATCCTAATGATTTCATGGGAGTTTTGATTGCCTGCAGAAGGCCATAAATTGGTCCAAACACTAACACCTTAATCTTTTTAAGTAACTACCAGAAACTGTCAATCACTGCAGTCCCTCTGTGGGGCTTCTTAGTCATAACATGGTGAATGGCCAAATATGTCTGTTCTTTTACAACTAGTTGCAGTATTTTTCATGTCAACATTGAAATGCAAATCAATGCAAACGTTATCGCAAGTTCTGTTACATTTAAAAACTAAGTGAATGTACCACGGATGGCATCGCATGTCATGGGAGCCACTCTAACTGAATAGGCTGTTAGGGGGAATCTTTCAGCATGCAATCAAGATGCTCTGTTGCTGAGCTCTGCCCAAAAATATGACTGTATCTGTCAAATGGAGCTGAGGGAAAGACCCTGAAGCCAGCACAGACATTTTCCTCCTTCAAACCTTTCTTGTTACAGCTGAAATTTCACTACATCGCTCTAAATGAATGAAGTGGGGGAAAAAGTCTCAAGTCTTGCATACTCAATCCTATACCCCTACTCCATAATTGGCTTCACTTGAAATGAGAACAACCTTTAAGGTGTCTGAATCAAAGCCTGTATTACAATGCTTATATCTGTAGAGTTTATGGGAGCAGAAACATCCTAAAGACAGAAGTAGTTTAAATCTCTCTCAGATTTACCTCTGCTGATATTACTATAGGTACACCAGCCATTGTAGGGTGACTAGGAGTTTGGTACCTGTAATATTTTGCATTCCTCCTTTTTTATCATTTAGATGTTTTTGCCGAAGTGAAAAAGCATGAAATATAGCAACATTTTCCCATTGTTGTTTCTCTCAACTTCAATCTTTGAAAATACAAAGTGAGGAAAACTTGCATGCTTTTCCCTTTTCTCTTGTATATAAAGTAAATACTCACCAGAACTGAGTCACCCAGTATAACTAAGTCACTAAGACAGTCCAAGGATGTAAAATGGTTCAGAAAGTACAGCGTCTCAGACCCTTGTCAAATCAGAGGAATCTATAGTATAAATTTGAGTTAGAGTATTTAGTATTTTCTCAAATAATTTTAAGGATCACAGCTTAGATATGTGGTGTTTTATCTAAACTTTAAACATGTATTTGAAAGAAAATTACTCCAATATGTCTTTTTAAGGACTTTGGCATGCAGGGAGTGTAATGTTGTGTTTTGGTGAAAACTTGTAAACTGTAAACTCTGTAGAAAAAATATGTTTTAAAAATTAAACTTTAAATTGTGTTAGCGAATTAAGGGGCATAAATATGAATTGCTTCAGATCTTTTTTATTTTAAATATATAAGCTTCTGAACACAATGTATTTGTACTTAATTTCCTCTGCAGTACTGGCTGATTCATTCAGTCTTTCTCAGGTCTTTAAAGTTGCAGAAATAATTGTTGAGGACTTGTAGCTACTTCTTCTAATCCATTAAAAATAAAAATGATGTATGAGCTGGTGAATCTTTGTCCTTAAGAAGATGGGATTTTCATATTTAGTGTTGAATTTTGCTTGAATCCAACCTCATTAGTTACACTTTCAGAAAGGCTTGTATTGTATTTTGTATTATAAGTTATGAATCTAGGAGCCCTATTAAACCAAGTACTACTGCTTTAAATATAACTCAGATAAAAATACACATCATATAGATATACATTAAGAAGAAAAAACCCACAGTAAGATATAAATAACAGTGAAATTAATGAATGGAGATTCAAATTAGGAAAATTCAACAGAATTTAACTTTTACATCAAAATTCTAATGTAACGCTATTCTGGACGGATATATTTAGGCTAACTGTATATCATCCAGTTTAATTACCACACTCATACTTCTCTTATGGCTAAAAATATAGAGAAAAGGTTCATGTTATACTATGAAGTAGATAAGGTATCTCATCAGAGGTAGGAACTATTTGAATTAACTAGCCTTTATCTGTGTTATTAATTTTTGTCTTAATTAATGATCTGCTAAAAATATTACATAGTTCTTTTATGGGAATAACACTAATTTGTATTCAAGTGTCCTTCTGTAGTAGAAGTTATTCTTTGCTTTTTCCAGCAGTTGTAGGAAAGCATACAAATTAAAACATTATGACTTTATCTGAACATATGGGAGAAATTACATAGCTGCATTTTTCAGGACTATATTTGGTCTGCTGAAAATTACATTATACTTGATTTATCAGTTGCATTAAATAGGTGGCCATTAAAAGGTCAGACCCCAAATGCAGTATTTTGGCACTGAGGACAGCTAAGCTAGGTTTACCTACCTTAGCTGTGGATCTGGCGCGTGGTTCAGAAGACAGAATACTCCAGGGACATCCATTTATTCAAGGTTATGTGTGGAACTCAAATTCATTTTTAAAAGACAATATCATTTAGAAGAGGAATAGCTGAGTAGAAGCGGGGAGGGGAGTAAGAAATTTAAACAATGAAGCAGATGTGTACAAGAATTTGCAACTTAATAATGGAGACATCTACTCAATGGGATTTTAAAAGCACCAAGAACCAAAAATTGAGTGTTCAAAACTGTCATCTAAGTGCCTACCCATATCTTGAGCTGTTTCCTTATTTAAATTTTGTCATTGAGATAAACCATATATAATTGAACTAGTTGCTTATATTAACATATAGAAGCTTTAGAAGGGTATTGAAGTCCTCAAGCTGCTTTAAGCATTTCTTAGGGAAAATATTTGAAGTAAAGCTAAAGCAGATGACACCAAGCAGCGTGAGTGTTGATCTGCTTGAGGGTAGGAAGGATCTACAGAGGGATCGGCTTAGGCTGGATTGATGGGCTGAGGCCAATGGTATGAGATTTAACAAGACCAAATTCCAGGTCCTTCACAAGGGTCACAACAGCCCCATGCAGCGCTACAGGCTTGGGAACAGTGGCTGCAGAGATGCCCAACAGAAAAAGACCTGGGGGTGTCAGTTGACAGACAGCTGAGTTTGAGCCAGCAGTATGCCCAAGTGGCCGAGAAGGCCATCAGCATCCTGGCTTGTATCAGGAATAGTGTGGTGAGTAGCACTAGGGATGTGATCATACCCCTGTGCTCAGCACTGGTGAGGCCCCAACCTTGAATACTGTGTTCAGGTTTGGGCCTCTTTCTACAAGACAGACATTGAGGTGCTGGAGCATGTCCAGAGAAGGGCAGAGAAGGTGGTGGGTGGTCTAGAGGACAAATCTTATGAGAAGTGTCTGAAGAAAGTGGGGTTGTTCAGCCTGGAGAAAAGGAGGCTGTAAAGAGGTGGGAGTCAGTCTCTTCTCCCAAGTTACAAGCAATGGGACAAGAAGAAATGGCTTCAAGTTGCACCAGGGGAGGTTTAGATTGGATATTAGGAACAATTTCTTCACTGAAAGAGTTGTTAAGCACCGGAACAGGCTGCCCAGGGAAGTGGCTGAGTCGCCTTCCTGGAGGTATTTAATAGAGGTATAGATGTGGTACTGATGGACATGGTTTAGTGGTGGACTCGGCAGTGCTACGTTAACAATTGGACTTGATGATCTAAAGGTCTTTTCCAACCGAAATAATTCTATGATTCTAAAGCAGATATATTCCCTGCTAAAATAACAGTACCACATCAATGACACAACTGGAAAAAAGAATTTCCTGTGAAACTCATGGAAGTTTTCTTTCTTTTTCAGTGGTCACTCAAAGGAATGTTTTTTTGTTGTTTTGATTTTTTTTAATGTGTTATTATTCTTGACATGTGCTAGTGATTGGACATAGATCTATGACAATTAACAGAAATCCGATTGTAAATTCAGAAAAGACAAATCAATTAGTTCTTAGAAATATCTTATGACTAGCTCATGTTTACCATGACATTTTTTTAATTTGCAGAAACACTTCATCAACGATGGTTTTGTCATCATTGTCAAACCATTTGACAACAATGGTTTTGTCAAATAACTTCAAGGAGATATCAGAACTGACAACTTCTGCTACCAGATTTGCATCTTAATGAACTTTCTGAAGATGCAGCCCACTGCTGTTCCCGTGCCTTGTTGGAAGTGGCATATTTTACATTTACTGATCAGCTCTGTCCTGTAAAGCACTGCAGGTAAGTGGGGGGCAGGGGGTGGAAGACAGCAGCTAGGCTCAGAAAACAAAACCTGAGGGCAGCAAACAGAGGCTTACCCCTCAGCTTTTAAATTAGAGCTTGATAAAAGCGCCTGGCAGATGCCTCCAGAGTTTGTCCCTCTTCTTGGCATCCAGCCCACCTGTCCCCTTGGCAGGGTGCTCCAGGGGCAGCTGGCTGTCCAGGCACCAAAGACAAGACCAAATCCTGCCCTCTTCAATGAAAGTGCTCACAGCTCACTACTCTGATCTCTTCTTCCAATCCTACATCTTCTGCGGACCAGACTCCGTTGTGTTCCTGAGCTGTGGGACTGATCTTGACAGTAATCTCACTGCTCATCAACCACACTACCAAACTCCTCCTTAGACCATGTGTTTTTAGGCCATCATATCACTGCTTTTAACCTCTCCTCTCCATTCATGAAAGGCCAGAGCCAGAGGAGGCACAGGCATGAGGGTCTTTCTCAAAGCAGTGCACAGAAGTACAGCTAGACTTTGCTTCTCAGTCCCTGTGTCCATGAAGGCAAAATGGGTCAAAGACACACATATTCTCCTACAGCTGCCCCTATTCTTCTTCTTCAGCATCACACAGAAAACTAAGGGCAGGATTTTTCCCTGAGCAAATAATTTAGAAGCTGTCCTTGATAATTCATAGAAAAAAAATTAGGGAAAAAATACCTGGACAATAATAAACTGATGATAAATTACTCAGATGGTGCTTTACCAGAGTATTCATTCTAATGTGAGGCTGTTTATGCAATCAGTGTTTTCTCTGCATCTCCTCCCTCATCTCCCCTTTTGGCACACCGCTCCCTTGGCTTAAGAAACAGTTTGTGCTGCACATCAAGACTACTGATGCCTCCATGGCTAGAAGGGATAGACTAGAGTATACAATAAAGTGGAAGAGCTTGTAAAATGAGCTGCAGGCTAGTCTAGGAGGCCCAAGAGATAGCTGCTGCTTCCAAAAAAGTGATTAGCAGATATTGCACTCTAAGCACTACAGTGCAGCAAAAGCTTTTTTTTTAAGAAGCCTGAGGAGAAGGAGAAGAAGGTAAGAAAGCGTGGGCTTCCTTTCTAAAAACAAAAGGATCAGTAAAAAGTGTACAAGCAAATTACTTACAGAAGTTCTTGGCCTTATAACTTCAGGAATCTTGCTACACTGGAGATAATTTGTATTTGATACTTAGCATGAAATGGAAAGTCAGAATGGGTTTTGTGGTGCAGTTGAAGATGTGCCCTCTGTGCACTTCTTGCTGGCCAGACTAGTGAGCTCCTTGCCCCATGCACTCTGTAGAGACCTTAAGCACTGGTCTTTCATCAGGCAGACACCTGCCAAACACAGGTCCAGAAAGTGGAGCTGCAGGCTCCATTTGACAGCAGGCCACCCAAAACTTCAGTGTGGAACGGGGAGCTGAAGCTTCCTTCACTGCTCCAATACTAGTTAGCTTGTAAGAAAGAAAAGCTATTTTTTCACATGGTGACACAGGGAACGGATGTCTGGGTTCAGGCACGTGTATCTGGATGAGAGCAGAACTTTCTGAATTTTTCTCAGTTGTAGTGTTCTAAGGAAGTTAGCACATTATATTTTGCATCAAAAGAGCACACAGGAATCACAGAAAACGCATATTATCACCTGCTTATATCAGTGTGTTCTGACGCTGAATAAAATCCAGAATAAAAATCCAAAGAGCTCTTGGCAACTCTTTGGCTATTCTGTGTTCAGTTACTTTGATTTCATTTCTGCAGCATTGATCAATGCCACCTGCTTTTGCCAAGGCAAATTAATTTATTTGGTTAATTATCATTGCTACCTTCACCCTGCGATTATTGTGTTTGGTGGCCTTGATCCTACAGTGGACTACATTGTCGCAGCTCCACTGATTTTCAAGAAAAGTAGTTTTTCATGTTCATGTGATAAATATTTGTGTACAAGGCAGAAATGTGGGGCTTGGTTAGCACTCTCAGCAGAGATGCTAAGCAGCGGATTGGCACAGAAATCTCGCTCTGCTCTTTCGGCGTTTGTGCAAGGTGATGCATCACCTCTGGGTACTGTTGGACCTTGTTGCTGAGGGACAGAAGCTTCCCTAAGGAGACTGGGTGACCTTCTGGCAACTGGAGAACTAGTGTGGGGCTTCAAGAAAGGGCTTGTGGCCAAGGCCACCTGTGGGAGTCATCCAAACTGCTGTTACTGGTGGTGCAGGGCGCCTCTCTCATGTTTTACAGATAAATAGATGGCAAGAGACAAGCAAAGTGTTTTAACTCCCCAACAAGTAGCACAAACAATATGCAATGAAAACATGAGCTCCCCAAATGCCTGTGAGATGAGGTGCCACAGGGGAATGGGCAGGGACAGGACAGCAGTCCGTCCTCCTTCACACCCACCATTCCCCTGGGGTCCCTCCCATCCCTCAGGTCAGCTGGAGGTTGCAGCGTGCAGCGATCTTGGCGAGACACTCCTCTCTCCTCTGCAAACACCATTTGTCTTTCAATTTGAGGGCATCATAACTGGATGTCCTTTGAGACTTCTCTGGAATAAGAATTGCATTGAACTTGATTTTTACATATTCTCTGTATCTGCCCTGCATAGAGAAAATTAATTCCCATTGATTCCCAATGAAGGAAGAAGTCAGTATAAAACAAAAAAACTGCCAGAAATATCTGGGATTTTCTCTCAGAAAAAAATACGAGACTGGAATCTTCTCTCTTTGCTGTAACCCATGCAGAGCAACCAAATTAAAAAAAATATAGAGAGAGATTTATCTTTCTCAGCAAATAAATTCCAGAAACCTCTCTAAACCTCCCTGTGGCCTGGCATATGCAACAATATGCAACAATGATTCTATGATTCTATGAATACACCAACTTAGTAGTATTACAAAAAAGAATTCAACATATTTTTCTTTTTTTTTTTTAACAATCCTATGCTCAGTTATAAATCTCACATAAATTGCAACTTATTTACTGATCCCTCACAAAAGTTTGTGGATTAATTCTGTGCACAGAGTAACTTCTATGTCAGTCATAGCAAAACGGTTTCAGATCAGCAGTCAGGGTGCAATGTATATTTTATGCTACAGCACCATCTACAGTAAGGACTGAATTACCTTTTGGTAAACTTTATATTTTATGAAATATTAAATCTCACAATGGGCTTGAATTTACATTTGTCTGTGGATCTGTTATGTTATTCCCAATTAGCAATACTGAAATGACTTATTTTCTGATTAATGGATGATAACTTTTGCTTTCTTGTCTATTCTTGTTCTAAGTTTACTTCACTTGTTTATATTTTAGGCTAACTTTTGTATTTTTCCATTTTATAATACTGTAGTCTGTGGCAACTCTTTCTAATTATATAAAATGTAGGAAGCAAATTATTTATCAAATGGTACAAATTAAACAGAGATCTGCACCTTAAATCTTGAGTTAAGCCACATGTTATGTTTCAAGCCCAGGTCTCTCCCTTTCCTCCCATTGTCACAACAGACAGATATTTGCTGCCAGACAAATTAGCTCCCCCACTGTGCTTGGATCCTGGTCCACTGGTCATCCACATAGATGCTAGTTTACTCCCAAATTCTCACTCAAGCAACTGATTGGCTTCATATGAGCACAATCCCTGGGTGCTTTTCCTTGTTTGCTATTCTGAGGAGAACAGAAAAAAAATATGTTTTTCTTCCATACCATCCAAGTTTCTGGAAAAAACTTATCTCTAAAGGGCACTATCATACAAAATATCTTTCAGTCTGGTGGACCATAGTTATTTTCCCCACCCCTCAGTTCCATGTAATTATACAACATCGCTGTATACCTCATTGTACACTTAAATTTAGAATTTTTGCTAAATATGCAAACTCAGATGGAATTTGTATTGGAGCACTCAGCTGAACCGGTTTCGGAGCACAATAGGTGAGATGCAGGGAGTTGTCATGCGACTCAGCTTCATCTCT
>JAOTQQ010000023.1:96664068-96731493 GCA_026546715.1 Gallinago undulata
GGTGTTACTTGTCGGGATCACTTGTAGGCTGCAACAGTGTATTCTGCGGATTGCTTTTTAATTGCAATAGTGTAATCATCATCGTACACATAGGACCTGCAATAGTGACGTATTGGACCTGTGAGTGAAGTCCAAATAAATTAATTTGAAACTCGCAGTGAAGTCCTTTCTCCCCGTTTCGTCACAGAATTGTCTGTAGTTTAATAGGACATTTTCCCCTTTGTTTATAATATTTTCCTTTCTTTTTCTATAAATCTTCCCTAAATTTTCCTAAATGTTGGAATTTTCACAAAATCATGGAGTTGTCTAGGTTGGAAGAGACCTTTCATATCATCAAGTCCAACCATCAATCTAAAACTGACAAAAACCATCACTAGACCACATCACTAAGCACTGTGACTACCTGTCTTTTAAATACCTCCAGGGACAGGGATTTCCTGGGCAGCCCATTCCAATGCTTGATAACCCTGTCAGTGTAAAAATTTTTCCTAATGCCCAGTCTGAACCTCCCCTGATGCAGCTTGAGGACATTTCCTCTTGCCCATGTATCACCTGTTGCTTGGGAGAAGAGAAAGACTTCTGCTGCACTACAACCTCCTAGTGGTAGTTGTAGAGAGTGATAAGGTCTCCCCTCAGTCTCCTTTTCTCCAGGCTGAACCCCAGTTCCCTCAGATGCTCCTCATAAGACTTGCTCTCCAGACCCCTCACCAGCTTCATTGCCCTTCTCTGGACACACTCCAGCACCTCAATGTCTTTCCTGTAGTGAAGGGCCCAAACCTGGACACAGTATTCTGTTACTGACTTATACCAATTTGCATTGTGGGATCCAGTGAATCTACTTTTGCCTACCAAATGCTCCAAACTTTAAAATTGTATTGGGTGACCAAAAGACATTTATTCTAAACCTGCAATTCTTTATTGCTTACTATCTAAGTGTTAGAAAAGCTATCACTTGCACAAATTGGACCAGACACTGGAGCACACAAGATAAAGTCCTTGTTTTTTTTCTGTACTGTTATTAGCCCTTTAATTCTACTCTGCAAAGAAAAAACTGTTGCAGGTGAAAAGCAGTGTAGGACAAGGAGGGATAGGAAGTATGGGAAGTCCCAGGGTAGGAGTTTATAAACTTCTCCCTAGTGTCCCTCAGTAAAACACCTGCACCAAATTCTTCTGAGCAGTTCCAGCAAATTCTTTTTCTTCTGACAATTTAGCATAGTCAGGTGATTCACCTTATGCTTTCTCCTGTTACAGCACAGGAGTTTGATGTAAGAAACAGGTGGAATTAGAATCACAATCTTGTTTAATTTAAGAGACAAGCTCTATGTATGGAAAGACTCTGTTGTAAATTGGAATAATAGTTCCTTGTGAGTAGACTTCACAGTTAATAACTTTACCTCCTGAGAAAAGTATTGGCAGAGCTAACAAGAAGCTGTAAGAACTGTACCGGTGGCCTAATGTAGATTCATAAGTGGAATAATTCCTGAAGGTATGTGTAATGTAACACGCATCTGAAACGATAAAGCAGCTGCTCCACACTTTACTACTTTTTCACAATAACCTTAGCAGAAAGCTCGAGGGTTCATGAATTGAGAAGCCAGGTAACGCTTCCTGTAAACTGGGCAGGGCAACAGAGACAGCTAAAATATCCCAAATTGTCTAAAATTTATTATTTAAAGTGACTGGATATGGCATTTATTTCACCTTTTCTGTTTTTTAACAAGTGCTGAGTCAGTTTCAGTACTTTTCTCAATGATAAAGTCTCCCCAAGACTGTTATTTCATTTTTATATCTCTTCCAGATCTAAAGAAATGGTGGCCTTTTGTACTCTAAGAGTGAGAGGAGTTTATTATATGCAGCCTATTCACTTAAAAACATAAGTTTGAGACAATTAAAAAGCTTTAGATTGTCCAGCCTGATTTCCCATGTCTAACTTGCAGTAGATCCTATGTTTTATGATAAACCCTGTAATTTATGCTTAAGCAAATTTTGAGCAAGGTTGTCTGATCTTTTCCTAGCTGAATATCAAATAAGAAAACAGAGAGGACCCTATAGATGACTAGGTTAAGCCACTTGTTCTGTCTTTATATGGGGATGATACTGCCCTTTCTATTTCTATGCTCTAGGATTGCTGCCATATTGTTACATATGGTGCCTCTGGTTCTTCCCCTGTCTCTGGGACTTTAGCTTTAATTCCATTTAATACCTCATTTGTAAGATGATTGTGTCTTCCTGGCTGGGAAATAGTCATGATTTGGAGACAGTGGGAGAGGAAGAATCGATCACTTTCGGGGGTAGTCAGCTCCAGCTGTTAATGATACCGCGTCTTGTTTTGAGCGCAAGTTCTCTGGCTTCAGGTTTCAGTTGCCACTTCTTGTTGCCTTTCTCTGCTGTGTGTTTTTGCCTCATGGGGATATAAAGGTCCTGTAAAAAATGTCATGTTTTAGACTTTTTTTTTTAATTATATAAATGAAGGTTTTAATGCTTATAAAGTATTTTCTTTAGTCCTCAACTGATTTTTGTGACTCTTTTTGTACTTTTTCAATGTTTTTTTAAATACTGGATATGCTGAGTGTAGACGGAAAGTAAAATCACTTCTGCTACTCACTATTCTGCTATTAAATTTTTAACCCAGGATCACATCAGGTTTTTTTGAAACAGAAATATCTTGAAAGCTTCTGTTGAATTACTTCTCCTCAAGACCTTTCTGAAATGCTGTTTTTTAGAACAGAATCCTTTTCTTCATTAGGAACAGATTCCTTATTGGTTTTTTACATTTAAAATAATATCATAATTTTTAATGAAAAAATTATCATACAGAGTTTAACTGTAATAGACCTTTCTTTCTGCTTTACCATCTGTGAGAAGCGTGGGCTCATAATACCTCCAGAGAGGCATGAGATTTTTGGCTCTTATTGAATGTGGAGCTCAGAGGAAACTGGTTACTCAAAGTCATAACCATAGGATCTCTCTCAATACCCTCTGCGTCCTGACCCTGCCCCAGATGCTGTCATGCCATTAGAAACCTAGTTTTCTAGTTTTTTTATTGGCTCTATAAAGCTTGTGGTCCTCATACTACACATGCTACCTACTTGTACTACAAAATCAACCCAGTTTCTTTTGAGGAATGATGAGCTGGAGTTTGTGCATGCTGAGGGTTTTGAATCATGACTTGTAAGATGCAGCAAAATAAATCATTTCCAGGCTTTGAACACAACCTCCCAACACTTGGCAAAGCTGTATTCTTATTTTGATTTAGTAAATGCACAGAATCCACACACTGATTTTACTGTTTCTACATTATTTCCCCTTATCTGTTATAGCATCATTCATAATGCTTCTCACAGTTGTGAAGTATTGTATTTAGTTGAGGGAGTTATTGATTTCATCACTCCCTCCCAGCCTTTCCCAGTAGAATGTGTTCACTAGCAACCGTATCATAGATTAGACCAGCATGACAGTTTTGGACACAGATAACCAGTTCATGATTCCACAGACGTCTGGAAATGTCAAAAGAAAAATAACAAGGAAAACAAACAGCCATTGCTGAGCATTTCTGAACGTTGTCCTTGGCCTTGGTGACCTCCAAACAAGATGATGTGGGGTAACAAACCCAAGCAACATCCAATCTGATTCTCTTTTGCCTTAATTTTTTTCTCCTAATGGATTCATACTTTAGTTCAAAGATGAATGATTATTTTTATCACCAAAATATTCACACTTTCCTAACCAAGTAAGTTTCGGGGTTGGGGCAGAGGACTAAGTGTATGCATGCATTTGTTCAGGGGTTGCACAAAGGAATTGTTTAAGTTATAGTCATAGACATGCACTTGGAGACAAAAGAAATACAAACCACTCCTTTTGTGCTTTTCAACATTCTAATTTCAGATGTTAAATAATCAGTCATGGGAACTTGAAATCAGTGATGAATAAATACATTGATTCTTATTTCATGCATATTCTTATTGCTTTCTCTCAGATATTTATGTGATCATGTTAATTCTCTGTGTATATGACCTAAAGTTTTCTTTTTCCTCAGTGACTTCTCCACTTTTGGCAAAACAGACAGGTCAATATGGTGGAGAGAAGAAGTTTCAAAGAAAAATAAGCAGGGGTGCTTCTGATGAGTGACTGAGGCAGGAGAAATGGAAGCAGTCTGTGAGCACCACGGAAAGAGCACGACACTGCAGAGACCAGCTTTGGTTTTCCTACCACTTGGGGTACAGACTTGCCAAGGTAGAAAAGTAAGTGAAGGGCAGGCTTCTAAATTTTCCTGAATGCTGTGATGAACCAGGAAACCAGGGTTGACTGATGACATTAAACTTTCACTAGCACAGGCCAGAGGATGACTGAAAACCACAGCAACATGGTGGCAGCAGCTGAGTTTTTTCAAAGACTAATGCAAATATTATACTCAGGCATGGCTTGTGCAGATGCCTCCAACCCTACAGTGCCCTGAAGCAGGGGGTGTGGTAGCTGATTTTCAGGGTGGTGCCATGGGCTTCTGCTGTTCCTTGATGACACACAACAGTCTTAGCTGTGTTGGAAGCCTGTGACCTCCCCCCACTCTGCTATGTGACCTGCTGGTTACCACTGCTCCATCCCATGACCAGTGCCTTGGTGTTCACACCATGTGGAAGAAGGAACTTGGAGGGGTGTGAAGTGTTCTGTGCCCACAGCTGATGAACATTATGATGTTACTGCTGTTAATGTATGATCTGATGCAATTTCCCTACAAATGACTTTTTGTGCCAAAACCAGAGCTTTCTCACCTGTTATTGTCACAGGAGGAAACGCCAGGCAGCACCAGGCTAGCACCAGGCTAACAACAGGTTAATCTCGATTTATTGAGTGGTCCAAGCAAGGGATGAGCCGTGTCAGAAAAAGCTTGTCCCAGACACAAACACACACATGGAGTCACTGTGCCAGTGAACCGTCACAGCCCGTGCTGGGGTAAGGTGGCACTCGCCCCAGCTGGCTCAGTGTTTGGCACTAGAGAATATCTCAGCCCTAACACAGCAGTCCTACCTTGTGTCCTCTGCTTCCACAGTGACTTCAAAGTCTACTATGATGCTTCTCCCAGTCTCTGTTACTTAGCAGGGAGGTGGCTGATAGCCAGATGGTGGCACGAGTTGTTAGTCGATCGGTCCACGATGAAGTTAAAGTGTGCCCTTTCAGCAGTGTCAGGTATAGTTATATATACCTGTATAATTGAATTGAACAAAAACTAAACCATCATTGTCTTTCAAGACAGTTATGATTAATAACTGTGTCATCCAAGTCATAATAACTCATCTTTATTATAAAGTATTACTTTGGCATATTTGAAGATATAACACAGTATTTCTGCCATAATATTTTCTCTCATTAATCTGTATTTTCACAAAAACAGCTCAGTGTCACATTTTTGAGGAACTGCACTTGAAATGTACCTACGTTTAAATGATTAAACATTAATACTTATCTTTTATGGATCTATAAGTGTTTTAGTGTAGACTTGAAATTGTAGTGCTAAACTTTTTATGCAAATTCTATACAATGCTACATCAACAGACTTCTAGTAGTCTATACATATTCTATCAAATCCTTCATAAATCAACCCTGTAATCATACAATTAAAATTTGTGTTGGCTGGGATGTTTTAATAGCTATACAAAAATGTTGAGTGGTATTAATTAAGTTACAATCTTTTAATTCTTTCTGAAGCATCATGTATTGACATTTTAATGAGAACTGTATAAATATAGATAGAAAATATAGAAATTGGAGGTCGTGTCAAGATATGTCAACTGGTTTTATTAATATTTTTCTACTTGCCTAATTTCATTAAAAGGCAATGTAAAGAAGACGGTGGAATTTGGAGGAATATCGTTTAGAGGAACTGCAGGTGACTGGAAGTGGGTGCTCCAGTTCTGTGTGGGCCCCTGCAGCTCCCCACAGCCTTCTAGAAGTAGGTCTGGTGCAAAATTTCCCCCGGGGTCCCATAGGCACATTGAGGCATGGGTCCCCATATCCGTGTCCCCCTCCCTGGGCTAAGTACAGGTGGCTCGTGGTGGCCCACGGGAAGACTGTGACACTGCAGGGCAGCTCCTGTCAGCACCACACCAGGCTTTGCTTCTTGTCCTTCTCTTATATCTCCATTTCCCAAGTAAAAAAGATTCTTTTAGGGGTCTTTTAAACTTCTTCTCAAGCTAACCCTTTTTATGATTGAATAGTTCCCAGCAAATGCCTGGTAACTGTTTAACTTGACTGGTGGTCATCTTCCTGTGCAGCAGGATCAGTCTGCAGGCTACCACCCTTGCAAGCGGCTTGGAGTAGTCCATTCACACATCTAGTTTTCATGCACTTAAGCTTGTTGGATTTTTGGATGTTTGGGTATGGGTTTTGTTTTTTTTTATTATTCCCCAGCTGCAATCAATGATTTCATCTGTTTAGGTCTTTTAAGAGATTTAATTAACTGTTTGCAAGTGGTAAGCAAAAATTTGGAAAGGGGTTTGAAAGTAGGTACTTAATTTTTATAATCCTGAAATGAGATATCTTAAAAAAAATTGTTTTCAAAGATGTCCCAGAAGGGGAGAGAGATAAAGGGATATCTGATTGCTGCCTAATGTAAGGTTATAGGCAATACAGAGCCAAACTCTTCTCAGAGGTGCTCAACAAAGGGTCAAGAAGCAACAGTTCTAAATTGCAGCAAGGGAAACCTCAAGTTTTTATTTACATATAGAAACTTCCGATAAAATTGGTTAAACACAGGTTGCCAGAGGGATCGTGCTATCTCCATCACTGGAGATTTTCAGAAAATGATTGAACATGAGTAACCAGAACTAACTTGGAAAGCAATGCTGCTTGGAGGAGGAGGTTGGATTATATGACCTTTGGTAATCTCTTCCAACTTGAATAATTCTGTGATTCAACATTTCCATCTTTCATGTACTTAGTGCCCTCCTAAGTATAAATGCCTGATTACTGTGAGCAAGTCTGCAGTCTAGTGTGGCTATTAAAGTGCCCATGAGGAACATTGCATCTAAAGTAGTAAACTAAATTGGCAGAGCCTGGAGAAATCCATTCTCTTAAATTCTCTTAAACATCAAAACAGGTGACTGCCATTGATTTTAGGACTGAGAAACATAGAAAGATGATCTTAATACAGGAAAGGGTGAGATACTAGAAAAATTTGTATATATCTGTGCTAATTGCATCACTGTTGGGTAGGAGCTATAATAATTTGATAGCCTGAATGTAAGTGTTAATATCAGTGTAACTGGCCTAATAGAAATATTGCTGACTGTAGACTAATAAAAAAATATTGACTCCATATAGAAGGCCCATTTTATTCATACAGGGTGCAGCCTGATACCCCATACTTGAGAACCAGTTGCTGAAATTTGGATGTAACAATTGATGGAGAATGTGGGCAGCAAAGGGTGTCACGGGGGATATATCAGCTGATTAGGGAAAACAGCTGGTTTGAACCCAGAATTTTTTGGACAAGTCCAAGACAGCCTGGGCCATAGGCATACATAGGAGAAAAAAAAATTAAGTATAGAGCTCATCAGGCTCCAGTGTCCACACTAACTAGTACAGGCATGTGCCTCTCTCCTCTATGGACATTCAAATTTACATTCTCCACTTCCTTTGTGAATACCTTAGACAGTGATTGATAGAATATCTTCAGCTCTGTTGAAAATTCTTAAGAAGCCATGAATATAAGAGCCATGAAAGTAGACTGAGATAAAATATGAAGTGTTACACTGTCACCTAGTGATCTCAATGTTTAGTTTGATGAGTACGGACAGACTTGTGTATGCTCTCCCCAGATCAAATATGTGTTCTTCATTGTATTGATTTTGAGGCTAAAATAAAATCCAGAAATGATCTGAAGAATAAACACCCTACCTGAGGACCTCCAGTCACCTTTCCAAAGGGAGTGTCTGTTCTGCAAGAGCGGTGCACTATTCTACTTTCTCAGATTGTACCATCTGTGCTTGCTTTGTTGTCTGCCCTCTTATTTTCTTGCTATGTTTGCAGTTTTGCTGTAAAAGGTCCTGGTTCAACAGAGAAAGCTCAAAAGAGGATCAGACCTGCCTTTTCTGCCAGCTTTTCGGCTATAAAGTAGTAGAAATTGAAGTGCAAACATCCTCAAGCTAGTGTAAATCCAGAGCCTTTTCCCGATTTCTTGGCAACTGCTATAATAACGTGTGAAATAAGCCTTCCTGCTCCTATCTACTTCTGTAGCAAGTGCCTGCTCCCACCTGTGTCCAGATATTAAGCTGTCAGAAGTGCCTGGTATGAATCCTAAGTTGGTCACCAAATCAGTCACCCATAGGGGACTTTGCAAGTAATAGAGAGGTGGGTTCCTAACCCAGGCTCTCCAAAATTACAGTCTGGAGACCTGTGTCTGGGTTGCCTGGGTCACTGTATGAAAGCCAGAAGTCTGCTTTTTAAAGCACTGAAGCTGACAAGTTAAATGCCTCAAGTGGGCAGTGTAAAAGGCAGCTTTTCCTTATCTTTGAGGAGTGTAGGACTTCTGCAATGTTTTGTTCCAGTGCAGGATGAAAAAACACCTATGTAAAATAAAAGCCACAATGTCTTATTTAAAAGCTCAAATGTAGTTCTGCTAGAGTATGCTTTGAATGTATTTCATCCTGACAGTACTCTGCTATACATGGACTTCTTTTTTCCTGCATGTATAGCAGGACAGGGAAAAAAAAAAAAAAAACCAACAAAATATCTATAGTAGTAAAACAGAATTTCCTTGTTCAACATTAGAAAATCTCTTCACTGGTATATATTTTAGAAGGTGTTTCATACTTTCCAACAAAGAAAATTTCCTTTTACTTTTCTCAGACCTATTCTCAGTATTTCAGTGGGGTTATAGTAACAGATCAGAGGGTACTTTTTTACCTTTCTCTGTAAAATAGTATCTGTGGAAGTAAACGTAAAAACCCTTGTATTGATGGTTACTAACACTGAAAATTACCCCAAAGTGTTAGGAAATTCTAGAGTTAAGTTTCCAATTCTTGTGCTAAATCTTAAATATCATTTTTTTTACTACAGCCTTTAATAACATAAGCATATACTATTTTTTTCCACAGGATACTACGTCACTCACTGCTCAGGACAGACTGTTAGGCCTGTGCTGAATGAAATCATTGTCTGCCTTATGTTTGATAGAGTTGGGAAGTTATATAGAAAACAGAAAAAGTAGGGGCTTAAGGAGAAGAAAGGCTGGTGTTGTTCGTCAGTTGGTTGAGCACAGGCTAAGTATATTTATGCCTCTGCCAGATGTCCAGATTCTCAGATGAGCCTAATTTCAGTGTTTTCTGTGGAAATGAGAGTTGGAAAAAGCAGAATTGCTGGAATCATGGTGCAAAGTGGTGCTTAAATATATTTATCCATTATTTATAGATATGTGAATACATTATTATTGAAAACACTTATAAACACATAATCATTTATAAATTTTAAATATCGTTATAAATCAAGAGCTGAAATCGTAATGTTGATCACAACTTGTGAGAAGTTGACAGAGTTGATGAGTTAAACACAAATCGGAAGATAAATCTGTCTATTGCAATACCTTGTTATTTTTAATACAAATTACATTCTGTTAGAATAATTGTTTTGTTTCTAATTTCAGCAACATTAACTATGTATTGGTTTTAGCTCTCCCTGTTGAGTACATAGGTGCTCCAGCAGTATTCACAGACATGGCAACGCTTGTACACGCCAGGATACACTTCTTCCCCACAAGGTGGTGATATTACTATGTCATACAGTATTTTTACTTCAGAACGAACTGAAGCAGTTATAATTCCAACAGGAAGAAAATGTCATGCCATTTCATGCAATGAGCAATATAATTTAAACTCATGTTTATTTAGTTAAAAGGTTAAATGACACCACCCTCTTCAACTTCTGGGATTAAAATGTCTTCGTAGCTATCTTTACCCAGAATTTTCTAGACAGTAATTTTATCTTATGAACCAAGCAACTGAGATGCAGAAGAATCAGCTTCTCTGTGCAGTTAAAGCTGTAGGATCTTTGCAGCAAGGTAGAGGACTAACATGTTCCTGCATGTACTCAGCAGTTCACGTCAGGGCTTTGGGGAGCTCATGACCAGTGTGCCTAGACGTGGGGCAGAGAGGATCAGTTAAAATGGTCTGTGGAAGGCCAAATCTCTTTATTTCATGTAATTGATTAAAAACCCACGTTCTTCACTAACGATTCAGAATTGCTAAATACTTGGATAAATTAACAATTAAAGTTACAGAGGGGCGTCTCCTAGCTACATGTCCTTACGAAGAAACACCAACTCTTGTAGTACTCTTGAAGTGCAAGGACAGAAGCCAACAAGCTGAAACTGCTCCTCTCTGCCACACTGAGAAATGGTAGAGAGAAGTCCATATATCAATGTGGTAATAATTCCATATATCACTGTAGTCATTAAGAGAGTAAGTCTATCCCACCTTAAATTTATTTTTGAAAGAAAGAGAACTGAATAACTGTGTCATAGCATGGCTAGCATTCCTTATCCCCCCAAAATTATCTGCACTGAAGTAGCTGAAACATTGTTAATTGGAAACACCTTTACACCTGAGATATGATGGGTCATCTTGGACTGTAGCTGCTCAGTGCTTATCTGACAATGTTGCAATTGGCTTTTTATATGTAGGATCAATATGGTGGTGTTATGGAGTACAACGTATTAGTGGTGTCTGAAGACACAGATCTCGCTTCCTAAAGTGAAAGAATGCAACAGATTTTAAGATTTTCACTTCAGTGAAAATATGGGAATGAACAGTATCAGACTATGTAGAGTAAAATTCCTTTCACAATCTTCAACATAGACCAAACTAGTCTGACTACACAGTAAATGATTGCAAATTCATGGGAAACAAACTTTCAAAAGCCATTGGTAAAACAGCCAAGATCTGCCTTCAAAAACACACACATAATTCACACTGGGGAAATGATGTTCTTAATTACTGTTTTACAACCTGGTCCTTTGGCCACTGGCACACATAATAGCAGAATTTAGCATTCACGTAAATGGAAGCAGACTTTGGCACTGACTGCTTTCTTCAGGAAGCTTGGTGGTCTGGAAATGTTACTGATGTGTCTGCAATCATGTAAGAGAAATACATTTAAACTAAACTCAGAGGAAGTATTTCTACTCCAAGCTATGAAATGCACTGTTCATATCAGTCATTTCTAAGATAAAATCATCTATTGTGAGGAATGACCTGCTCTGAATAGCATTGTTTCAGATAACAGCTTACAAATGTAGAAAACAACAAAAAATGCAGCAACAATTTGACTGAAGGCAGCTAAGAGGACACTCCTGTCAAAACTGAGGATTCTGCCTTAATCTAAGAAGAGGAAAATGGATACATTTGTTGCCAATAGGATGCTTTATATTTAAATCCTTAGCAACCATTTTGTTTTACCTTTTCCCTTGAGTCACATTAAGGAGAGGTTAGATGAGAAAATAATTAACATGCTCATAATATGTTCTTCTGAAGCTCTTTGCAATCACTATATAATTACTTTTTAAAGCATTTTCTCTGTAGATTTTTTTCTTTCATTTTCTGAATAAGCAGTATAGTTAAAAGATGGTTAAATGTTGTGCTGTACTGCTTACTTTGGCCTCTGAATCTGTGAATCTCATGATTTCTTTTTTTTATAATTTGTGAAAGAGGGGCACTCACATTGCCTGCCGTGTACTCATGCTAAGTGCACTTTTACATTAAGATGATGACAGCACAAAAATCTCAGCTCCACAGTTTCTGTTAGCTGCCTGAGGATTTTCTTTGACACTTTTTGGCCACAAGTAGTGTGAAGAGTTGCACACCAACAACTTTTTGGTATTACTTATATTTTATTCTATACATGCAATGTTGAATTTCATGAGGCAGTAGTTCACCTGCAGGAGCTCAGGACTCTTCCCCTTCCACTAAGATTGCTAATGACTAAGCTACCAAGCCAAGCTACCCTCATCTGGCTACTTCTTGCATTGTTTCCTTCATCTGGACCTTGACTGAAGCAATGATAATACTTCCTCATCCCACTTCAATCTCACGTCTGAGCTGCTCTCTGACAAAAGAAAGAAATTGAGCCTTATATTCCTCCTTTAGCCAGGAGGCAGCAAGCAAACCTAAGTGACCCTAAGTGACTCCCTTCCCTAGATGTTTTAATGAGCAAGATAGTTATACAAAAGATGGGCATTTTACTCTACATATACAATCCATTTCCATAGTCTTCTTTTAAAAGCATTATACTTTTGTTGCCAGTAGAGCATAGGCACAGAACATGTAATCACTGAGGTCTGGCACTAATTCCTAAACATACTAATGCCTGGAGGTTGCACAGAACCAGCTACAAGTTTTGACATAAGTGCCTGAGCAGGATGGGAATTCAGTTCACAACATGACCTATAAAGAGGTCTTAATTATTCTTAGATAATTAAGGTAACTCTAAACCATATTTTAATTAGTCAATATGCCTGCCTGGATTCTTGACTCTGTGCTTAAACTCAAGGGAGCAGAAAAATTTCTTCTATAATCCATCTTTGGCAATTTCTGTTGGCTAGCCTTCTCCTCTTAGTGCACAGGGGTTTGGGACTACCATTTTGAATTATGCAAGCCTTCCCATGCCCTGAGGACTGTAACTCTTGATTCTGGGTTGCATTCCAGGGAAAAGTGCTTAAAATATAGTTGCTACACTGCCTAACTTCAAGATCCCTAAATCCTCTTTTGGCTCTAACCCAACTTCTCATTGGAGATCTATATTTTATCACATAGGAAGCCTATGAAAGTGAGAATTTCAGATTGTTTTCTAAAAATGTAAATGAGATTGGAATAAGCTTGAACAAATACTTAAGTCTGAATACACTGTGCATATTTTTATGCCTTTTATTCCAGGTGGAGATTAATTAAATTAATGCAAAATTGTTGCAGTAAAACCTGACACTGGGAACCACATGAGATAATTGCATGTACAGATCTGAAATCAAGCCCATTCCCTAAACTTCATGAGCTTTTTCATATTCTTTCAAACTACTTTGAGGTTTTATGCTGAAATTATGTCTATCTTGGGGTTTTGACGTGACACCAAGTGAAATTCTGTTTCAATTTTTAGTTCCATTCAAAGCTTCCCCCCACCCCCCCAAAAAGGGACTGTATCATTATTTGCTGTAAACCAGCATCTCCACATTACTTTCAATAATGCTGCATAAGTTTACAGCAACTGAAGAGCTAATCCTAGTGAAGCAAAGCCATGTGGTGAATTGAATCAAAGAAAATGTTTAAATGAGTAAGTCCAGCTGTACAGCACAGGCAGACTCTGCAGATGGGCGCTGTGCCAAGCTCCCCCATTAATTGCCTCCCTGTGCTTCATTGAAGGAAGTTTGAAGCCAGTCCAAATCTCCTAAGCTCCCCAGCACCACCCCTCTGTTTCTACTCCAGCTGCGGCTTCCAAGCACTGCTCTCGCTGGCAACAAAAATGGGAATGCACACAAGGAAGTTTTCTAAACAGTACTTTGCGTGAGCTGCAGAAACAGGGCTTAGTCAAGGGTAACTCCAGTTCCTGGAGCAGCGGTGTAGGGGCTAAAGATGAGGAGCCAAGTGGAGGAAATGAAGTAGGAGGAGAAGCTGGTGCTGGAGAAATGAGGCGGCTGGGGGGGGGCGTGTTGAAAAAGCATATGGGAAAGTTAGAGGTCATCTGAGCTGGTTTCAAAGGAAGGGAGAAGCAGATCAGAAAGCATAGAGTCTTTGGAAAAGACTGAGGGGAAGAACAGGATGGGAAAAGGCAAAAGGAAGCCTGAAGAGATATTTGCAAGGCAGTTGTGTGTCTGGAAAGGAAACTGAGTGAGGCACTGTGGTAAAAGATTGAAGAATTCTTTTAGGACAAATAGTCAAGGCGGGTTGACTAGGCCAGGAGAGTGTGGTGAGAGTCAGCAGCAGACGCTGGGGGTAGGGGAGCTGGACCTGAGAGCCGGGGAGTGGGGAGAAATTCAATTCGCTAAAAGGCTCAGAGAGAAAAACATGGATTGACTGAGACAAAATCTAGAAACAGGATGTGTGAGGGGAACACCTCGCCGAGGATCTGGGAGAGCAGAGAGGCTTGACAGGAGCATGGCAGTGGGGACACCAGCAAAAAGGCTTTCCCTGGGGAAAAGAGGTAGACTGACATGTTAGTATCCAGTAAAGCACAGTCTCACTTAAAACTGCAACACAGATCCTCGTATCTGAGCATCAACATTTCCAGTGGCAGCACGTAACTGTGAAAGCCAGAGTTAATTTTATGCTGGAATGATCAAAAATAACATGTATTGGAACGGTTCTGCCCATCGGCTATCTGTGTTGTTCAGTATTAGCATTCTGGCACTTTACTTCACTCATTCCAAAATAGCAGTGCTGAAGCCTATTGGTAAGCAGTCTCGATTCCCTCTCATGGCTATTGTGGAGAAGATAGCAACTTATTACTGCTATCAATTAATCACCAAGTTCAAGTCGGGCTTGAAAAGGAAATGAGAACAGAGTGAAAGCCACATTGTAGAATAGATGAATGAATGCGAGCAGGCCAGAAGGGCTGTTTGGAAAGATTTTAAATTTTTCCCTTTTTTCCTTTATTCTGAAATATGAAAAAAAAAAAAACCACTAAAAAAAAACCCCATACACCCCCCCCCCCCCAAAAAAAAAACAAACCACAAAACCACTGCAAGAGTTAAAAAAACTCATAAAGAAAATTTCATAGTTCTGTTATCATCAGTAAGACTTCTGCCTAAGGTCTTTCAGAACAGAGAAGACATACAGTGAATGAGACAGGGAGGAAGGCAAAGGACAATTCCTGGAAAAATGTAGTTCTATCCTACAAGCTGTCACCAAGTCCCTTTGCTGTGCTGGGCAATCAAACCTATCAGCAAGGGCACAAAGTCCATATTTCTCATTCCCTGGTGCCTGGTCTGGAGGAATGAAGCAAAGGCTATTTGCTGCTTGCCTTCTCACTTTAGCTATGTTCTCTGATGAAAAGTGTTCAGCATCAGTACTTGAGCCTTTTATCAAAATTTTCAAATTGGAAGGGTTGATGCCTTTAGCTAGTGCTCTCTGCTCTTTATGATTACAACACTAGTTCTGTTACAGAACTGTGCAAACAATTCATGTGATGATAAATACTCAGAAGATAGCTTACTAATGCTTTACCAAGAGCTATACATAATCAACAACTAGTAAACCAGAGTTTCTTTTTCCTTTTTTTAGTCTCCAGAGCATATATAATCATAGAATTGCCTTGGCTGGAAGGGACCTTTCAGATCATCAAGTTCAACCATCAACATAACACAAAAACCATTGCTAAACCGTATAGTTAAGCTCCATTTCTACCCATCTTTTAAATACCTCCAGGAATGACAATTCCACTGCTTTCCTGGGCAGCCTGTTCCAATATTTGATAACCCTTTCAGTGAAGAAATTGTTCCTAATATCCAGTCTAAACCTCCCCTGGCACAACTTGAGGCTATTTCCTCTTGTTCTATCACCTGTTGCATGGAAGAAGAGACCAACCTCAACCTCTCTACATTCTCCTTTCAAGTAGTTATAGAGAGTAATAAGGTCTCCTCTCAGCCTCCTGTTCTCCAGACTAAATAATCTCAGCTCCATCAGCTGCTCCTCATTGTTCTCTAGACCCTTCACTACCTTCATTGCACTTCTCTGGTCTTACTCCAGAATCTCAATGTCTTTCTTGTAGTGAGGGGCCCAAAACTGAACACAGTGTTTCAAGGTGTGGCCTCCCTAGTGCTGAGTACAGGAGGATGATCACTTCCTTAGTCATGCTAGGCATGCTATTTCTGACACAAGAGAGGATGCTCTTGGCCCTCTTGGCTACTTGGGCACACTGCTGGCTCATATTCAGCCTGCTGTTTACCAACCCCCCAAGGTCCTTTTCCTCTGGGAAGCTTTCCAGCCACTTTTCCCCAAGCCTGTAACACTAGTGATCCCTCAGTCCCCTTGATCTGGCCTGTGTAGGGCGACAGGATGTCCCTTAGGAGGTGACAGCTGATGGCTGCAAAAACGTAGCATAGATGGGCCCCACTTCCTCCCTCTCCTCCCTGCCAAGTCCAAGTCATCTTCCAAATGTGCATGTTATAACTCTTTAAATGGGAAAACCCTCAACTGGTGAGACAGAGTTAATTTTAGTTCTCTCTGCTATGCCAAAGGAGGGTCCTGAAGCATGAATGAAGTATTACATTTTTTGTCAGCTATTCACTAGAGCAACACTGACTGCAAACTTCGTTCCTTTGCCTTCTACTCCGATCAAGTCAGACTTTGGGCCAAACATTGCTGTCAGTTGCAATGATGTAGACTTCATGCAATTCTATTTTGTTTCAATGGTACAAGAGTCTAAGTACTACGGCTCTGTATTTGTAATGGATTAAATACCTAATTCTTCTGCACTATTCCCTGTAACTACACTCTGCCCAGGTTCCTTTTAGTCAGACCTTTCCTTAGCTTATTGTTATGTCTGACAATAGCAAAGATAGCTTTGTGTCATCTATAGTCTCCAGCTTTTATAGAGTTTAAGTTGCTTTGGTGAGCTACCCTCCCACCCCCTAATCTTCTGTTATAAAGTTAACATCCAGGGGGGCGGGGAGGGAGGAAGGGGCCACAGTACATGACATAGGGATTTTCCTTCTTTTAAGTAGTTGCATTTATCAGAGTCCATGCTCTTTATGCCAGAACAATAAACAGAGGTTATGTGAAGAAGTTTGAAGAGCATGTGGATGGCATGTACTGGATTTATGGCCACTCTATAAATTCCCACAAAGATTTGACTTGCTTTGTTTTTAACCACCAGCAATGAAACAGTTCACAGTACACTGCTAACAAAGAGCCAGCTTTTTGTCTGAGGCAGTTGGAGAGGAGGGGGAAAGAGAGGGGAAAGGCTCATGAGAAACATGAATGAGTGGGTTTTGCTGACTCTTCTAACTACAGGACCCGACAAAGTGCCTATAAACACATTTCCCATGCTGTTAATGCAGAGCAGGAGCTTTATTGTATGATAAGTGAGTATTTTGAAGCTTGCCAAACCTAGACAAGAGGGAGAAAATTGTAATTACCATCTCTAAAGAGCATAACTTATTAAAAAGTTGATCTGTAGTATAAAACATATCTTAACTTTGTCATCTATCTCATAAAAAGTGCTGATTGTGGTTCCAAGTTACCCTTTTAATTTTTATCAACTTTTTACTATATATAATCTCCTAGTTTATCTAATCCAAATCACAAACATCAATCCCAAGTACTATTTTGGTTATTAAGTACAACTATCCATTGTACAAATGCAACTACTGATCATGTAAGTTACGTGATTGCAAATAATGTGAGAAAAGATAAAATGCATGAGAAGTATGCCACAGCATGTACACGAACGGAGTGAAATTTTCCTTGATTATCCTTCACTTGCCTTTAAGAATATTTCCTGTTTCAATCAAAAATTAAAAAGAACTCTTGTACTAAGATATCAGAAAATGTTTTAGCAGACATACACATGAATCACTTTCCTTTCCACTAAAAAAAAATATTTTTTTAAATACTAAACAGAGAGACTGAAAACTTGTTTTAAAAAATATTTTAACATGTCCAGAGTTCAGGAGACACAGATTTTCAATTTCTGTGACTGATATCTTGCAAGAATAGGAATTTTCTTTAGTCACTGAATTTTTAAAACAGTATGAGATCCAACACTCAAACTCTGAATCTTGTGGTATCCCCTCTTTTCAATTTCCTTCAGAACAGGCCATAAAGTTTCACTCAATTCAGGTGCTCATTGAGATTTTCTGTGCCATTTCTATTAGCACTAACTATTTTGCAAGTTTAGTCTTCTTGGTTGTGCTTAGGTAAATACATTACAATACTTTTATTTCAAGAAATTAATTTTATTAGAAAGAGAAGATGCTACCTATAGTTCATCCTAATGATATTGATAACTTCTGAAAAATCTTCAATTAATCCATAATGCATTTCTATTGGAACTGCATTTTTCTTCCCTACTTGCATGAAGTCTGGGAGATGGTTCATTGCTGTTTTCAATGGAACAAAAGTGCAGAAACATACTAATGCAATGTGGTGTCTGTAGTTGGAAACCAGATGATCTTCAAAACAGGCTGAGATTTCACTGCAAACTCAGGTCTATAATATACCCCCTGTAGCTGCACTCTGGAGCTCGTATAATATTTTCCCTACAAAAGAGCCGCAGAAAAGCATTATGCATTTTCTTAGTGACATTTTCCATGTGTTTCAGCATGTATTTCTCTATCCACTTCCCCCATTCCCTTCATCATATATCGTCTTCCATGATACCTGCATGATATGTGTAACTGGACTCCTATGCAGAAATGCAATTGAATATTGCCCACAGAGACACACATGTTTTAGAAATGGTTTCTTTCATACTTCAAAACTATAGAACCCACTTCCTCCAAAACTTCAAAGCTCACTTCTAATGAATCTAATGAGTGAGATTTCTACCTAACCATCTTCATCCATTCCCTCACCTTTGTTGCCTCTGGAAAAAAATCTCTTTACATTTTTAAATACATATTTATACACACATAGTCTTTCACCCTAAAGTCTCAGTCCTTCATCTTTTTCCATAGGCGCACTCTTTTTCTGGGGGGACACCGAATTGCGAAGTGCCAACCACAGGAGTGTAATCCTGTGTAATCGTAATCCAGGATACTGCTCATGGCTCAGTATATCTCTGCCTTTGGAGTAATACCTTAATCCAAACCACAGCAATTTCTTCCAATTGCTTATGGCCTCCACCATGCCTTCTCTTGTTGTTCATAAAACATAGCTGTCCATATGATACTTTTCACCAGTAAGGAAACAATCACTTATTTTTTCACTCTAGCCAGAGAAAACAATATATAGGGAGTCACTGATCTGTCACTTAAAGCTTTTCAAAACAATAACAAGAGCGGTGGCTGACCAGATGTGGAGAGTTATGGAAAAAAAAACAGTGAGGGTAATAAGGTTACTGGAAGAAGTCAAGTGGAAAAAGGAAGGTAGAAGATTTTACATAAGAATGGATAAGAACTTGAGAGGCCAGGTATTGTCCTTCACTGCCCTTCATCTCACCATCCCCACCTCTGGTGCCGCTCCCTCCTTCTGCTGACTCTGGCAGCCAGCACACTACCAGTGGGGTGTGAGACTGGGAGCATGACGTACAGTTGCAAAAAATAAAGCTCAAACTCCACATGGAAGGTGAGGCTTTGAAGTAAAAGGAATTGGATGTTGGCAGAGCAGGCTCTGGGGCTTTGCTGCCATGTCAGACTTGTGCAATAGCTAAACAAGAAGAATTTCAATGCAGCTTTCCAAAATTTCTAAATGCATTCTTCCTGGGGTGCAGTTAAGTATATTCAGCTTATATTTAAATAGTGATTCTGGAGGCTTCAATTACATGCATAGAAGCAGCATGAATTGATAGTCTGAAAACACACATGAAAGAAGGTTTTGGGCAATGCTAAAAATAGTAAAAAAATTCATGAAAACCTTTTGTATTGGGTTTTGGCTGGGATAGAGTTAATTTTCTTCCTAGTAGCTTGTATAGTGCTATGTTTTGCATTTGTACTGAAAACAGTATTGAGGGATGTTTTAGCCATTTGCTGAACAATGTTTTAATAGTGCCAAGATGCTTTCTACTCCTCACACTGCCCCACCAGCAAGTAGGTTGGGGGTTCACAAGAAGCTGGAAGGGACACAGCCAGGACAGTTGAGCCCAACTGACCAAAGGCATACTCCATACAATGTGATATCGTAGTCAGCAATAAAAGCTGGGGGAGAAGAGGGAGGAAGAGGGGGATGTTCAGTGTTATGTCATTTGTTTTCACAAGTAACGATTACACATGACGGAGCCCTGTTTTCCTGGAGAAGGCAGAACACCTGCCTGCAATGGGTGGTACTGAATGAATTCCTTATTTTGCTTTCCTTATGGACAGTTTTTGCTTTATCTATTAAACTGTCATACTCTCAACTCGTGATTTTTTTCACTTTTACCCTTCTTATTCTCTCTCCCACTGTGCTGGTGGGGAGTGAACAAGGGGCTGTGTGGGGCTGAGCTGCCTACTGGGGTTAAACCACTACACCTTTCAAATAAGACTTTTGTTGGTTTTGACTCCAGGAGATACAGTAAAATGAGCAGTCTGAGGAAAATGGCCTCACTAACAATACTCAGAGGCACAATCTGAAGTGCATTTAATTATTTCACTTCTGGGTTTGTATGAATTGATATCTAAGCATGAATAGACACTAAGAATGAGTGAACTTAGTAAAAGGACACAAAAGATAAAACATTTGAGAAGATGATGAAAATATGCTAACTAAAGGAACATTCCAAATCTAGGATCTCAAAAGATTTCCTGATTAAAAGCTAATGGCAGCCTACTTAGACAGAACCCTGTTTATTTAAACTGTGGGTTTTGTTTGTGGGCCAAGAAAGGGCTTATATGCTGTGCTGCCCAGGGCTGCAACACCCAAAGTTTTGTTGCTGGTTGAAAGCATTGAGTTCACAGTGCAGGTTCAGTTACTCCCATCCTTATACCATGAATATAGGGAGAGTGGAACACCTACATATGAAATCATCAGATGGCACTATACCTGGGCTACTGAGGCAAGATGTCATTGGAGTAGTTTTTCAGAAAGGCTGTTACGTGAAGCATGTCTTGGAATTACATTTAAGCTCCTTGATGCACATCAGATTCACAGATAAGCATTATAGACAATAATCACATTGGCATTTCACTTCAAATCAGAACTGTGTTTTTGAAAAAGATCTCCTAAGTTATCCCCATTTTTCATGCTTTGGTCTTAGACCACCCAAACTAGACTGGATTTGAACAAAACCAAAAAAGAAAGTGTGCTCCAACCACTAGGAGACATTCGGCATATGGGACCAGCTGGGGGGTAGTCTAAAATCTGCCCAAAATATGTGATGTGTGGACACTAAGAGCCTAGCACTAGTTCCCTCTCTCTAAAGCTGCTCTTAATGTCACGTAATATGTCACATTGCTAACACAGACATAGCCACAGCTTCTAGTTACTTCTTGGGCTGAAGTCATGCATTTCGAGTCCAGATGACTGGATCATTGTTTTCTCTCAAAACACAGCAAATGCCATGCCATTCAGTCTGCAGAGGGCAATTAGAAACCCAAGATCTAGACCCAGGCCATACCTGACTGGGGACATGCCCAAATGACATGTCAGAGGCCTGGGAAGGTTGTCGCACTGACTGTGGGAGTCCCACTACTGCAAAGGCTGTCAGATGTGGGATTAATAGTTGGGCATGCCTGAAGCTCAGAATAGCAATCAGTCATCATCCAGAGACTAATGGAGCTTGGCCATGAGACCCAGCGACAGGGTCCAGTCAAAACAAGCAAAAGTCTGAGCTGCAATTGGGACAAGTTGTAACAGGTATCAAGCAGAACTACCTGAAGGTGCTCCATCTTTCTCATTTTTTCACTTCTCCCTATTTCTTTGGAGCCACCGCATGGAGAAGCTAGAGGGAAACTGGAGAAATCTTTCAAAAACACCATTAAACCCACATGTTCAGAAAAAAATACATTGCTTACATTAAATACGTAATGCAGGAAACCACTGTCAGACAAGTTGTTCCTCACCTGATTATGATTTGAAAGCAATAAATAGAAAGAAGTAGCAATAAAATAAATGGCAACTGAAAACACATGCATTAAGGTCTTTAGCTCCGGAATAAATTAAGTACAAATGTAGATTTTTCGTATATCTTCCAGAAGTTAGATATGTATTGCTATTTTAGCCTATTTAACAGCTTGCTTGTACGAGAAGTCTTTTCTGATGCTGAAATACTCATTGTGACAGAGCTTTAAAGATTTTGTTACTGATGCAATTAAAATGAAAGGGTTTTTTTCCTGCTTTTCTGTGCCTGCACAGCTACCATTAAGTGCCAATTAAGCTTCCACATGCATGCTGATGGCAACATAGACCCTAAGGTCTGTTACGTCATTAGGTCTATCTACTTCTTTAAGTCTTTAACTGTTAATAAAAACTAGACTTTGTAATTTATGTGACAGATATATTTATTTAATTAAATGAAATTGTTTAAAGAGCCCCTAAATGTTAGAATTTAATGGGCCACGTTCAAGAATAAATATGTGAATTCAATTCACAAGTAACACAAAGTGACTATCAACATTTAAAAAAATATTTTTCGTTCATCCATCAGACAATTTTGATGACAGCCTTGAACTCCATAAGCTAATATTCAGATCATTCTCCTGTAATACAGTTCTCTTGAGATTTGGTCAGCATTCTTTACGTTACATACTTTCAAAAGTACTTAAACACTGAAATTGGTTAAATCAATTTCAATGAAAGATAGGTACTTTGCCAACGTAAGACTTGGTCCCCTTATTTTTCAGTTTCTAATCTATAAAATGGAAATTTCCAAACATTAACAGCTGTTCAAATGTCATTTCCAACAATGAATTTTCACATCAGAAAGGGCAAACAAAAACAGGAGTCTGCAGAGCACAGGCAGACATAGGTATAAATAGTTTATGTTCTGCAGTTGTCATCATTTTTTTTTGCAGAACAGCTCTATGATTATCTCAAAACCTTAAAGAAGCAGCAAACGCTGACATTTGGAACTCGCTGTTGTTCTACAGGACATGTCACCCTCCCTCAGAAGTATCATTTAACTCCTCTACAAACAACTGCTCTTTTTCACTGTCTAGTTCTACTTTCATTACTAAAACACCAATTACCATAAATGACTTAAGGCTGCATAGCCCAGGGTAACTCTGTGATTGTGACTGTCTGCTTTTTCATAGTTTTAACTACTTTATTATTAGGATTAGAATGGTATTCAGAAGTCTCAGCCATGTTATGCAAAACCTCACAGCAGTAGTTAATCCTTCCCCTGAAAACCTTAGGCTCTCAATAGGTATGAGAGACAAAAAAATACTGTTTTCCTGACATTACAGATCTCCCAGCTGTAATGCAACTTGATGCTTCTGCTCTGAGCAACTGGAAAGCAGAAATTGCATGATAATTGCTCAGAGCAACTCTTTCCTGTTCAGGCAGTAAGTGGCAGCATTGCAATAGCCTTTGCTTCCCTATCTTCTTTGTTGTCTCTCAAGGCAGTCCTGCTTTTCTGCTCAAGCATATAAAATCTCCTTCTGCCATTTCTATGTCCCTAATTTTATATCAGATAACAATATATTATATTTAATATAAATAATATAAATAATTTTGTGTGGACTCAAATAATGAAAAAAGACATTTGCAGATTTGAGGTCTCTTGTGAATAGAGATTGTGTATATCAAAACCAAACCATTTATTTCTGAGCTCTCAGTCAGGAAGTATTCTGCATCCTTATCAACATTTCTAAAAATAAACAAACTAAAACAAGTATAACGACAGCTGGAGTTTTTTTCTATCTGCTCCTAAAGCAGAGGATGTAAATGGCATGCCTATAAGGTAGATCTTTATTCTTGAATTTTATGTTTGATAACTGCTAAAAACTAAGACTTCAAAATCAACATTGGATAATTTCATGGTAACTGACTTGCTAGTGATACAGGATTGGATTTGCCCTGTTTTAAAAGGGCTTTTTGGAACAACAGCTGTCATTTTTTCCCGGCTCATAATCACCAGCAGCCATAAGGAAACTGCAATCAGAACAGAGAAGACAGATCTGCTGATGAAGCAGAAGCCTGCCTCGTATCTAACTCCCTCTCACAGACCCCTTTGTTGGCTCTGCAGCACTAAAAGGAACAACATACACCAAGAATTCAATGTTGTCACTTGCATAAGCATACAGGCTTAAATATGAATTACACTCTTTTCAAAGTCTGCTGAAGTCAATGGCAATTTTCCGGTTGTGGAGTAGGACTAAAGATCTGTTTAGCAAGAAATGGATTCCCAGGGTAATTGCTTTTTTGGGTAGACCTGTGGCAATTAGTTTGTGCAGACTTTGGTTCTTGAGCTGGTTTCACTCGAGCTGACTGCTTGCCTACCGTGATGCTGGATGTTACTTGTCAAAGGTTGTTGCTTTCATTGGTGTGGCATTTATGCTACTGGCCTTTGCAGAGGAATGAAAAGTGTATGCTCTGTCTCTTGTGGAAGATTGTCTTTATGAAGATCCAGTTTCCTCATAAGAACATGGCAAATTGTGTCAGGTAGCTTTTCATTGAGAAACCCTGCTTATTAGCTGTCAAGGTTAAGAGGTGAATGAGGAGACATTTATTCTTCGGGGAAAACCAGAACATTTCCAGTGACAGAATCCTGGAAAGAAAAAGGAAAAGAAAAAAAAAAAAAAAAGGCTTCATAATAACTTGCACCATACCTATGTCAAAAAAATTGTTGTTTTCACAACATTTCTGAGTCCTCATTTTGACTAGTATCATATTAACTTAGGCCTGACTTGGTGTCTGGGCTTTTTTGTCATGTTTAGCAGAACCAGTCATAATAATATTTTAGTGGAAGCTTTACAAATATTAGTTAAAATGATGATACACTGCATAGTCTGGGAAATCATTCAAAATTAATTTTCACTGATATTTATGTTTTTCTGCAACAAGCCACACCAAGTAAAACCACTTTTAGTCACCATGCTTTAAATGTACTTTGGAATACTGAGAATAAAAGTGCATTTCAATTGCTATAAATTATTATTTATTGTTACTACAGAATTTTTCTTTCGTCATCTCCCTGACCTTTAAGGAACATTACTGAGAAAGTTCACTCATTGTGAGTGTGAACTGGTTTTAATTAATGTCTTTCACTGAGACTATATGACTCCTAAGATGAAAACTCTCAAATGTTAATGCACTTGAGGTTTATAATGTCTAATGTTAATGTCATAGGACATAGGTCAGGGAAGTGAACTGGGAGTGATTGTGCATAATAAACCATCTGCATGTTATTTTGCAGCAACAAAACAGGGTAAAACAAGTCCCAGTGCATGTCTACTGAGTTATGAAGTTATTGCAGGACTTCATTAATGAGACCTCATTTGAACAAATGGGAAATTCTTGAAATACGATATCACAGAACTAACTTGTGAGGGGCTCAAGGGAACAAATTTTGAGAACAGGCTAACTAGATTCAGCCTTTAGTGATGCATAGGGAAAAAGGGGATAGGAACCTCTCACATTTCATACTCCAGTCAGTGTTAGGCTACAGAAACTGCCCTGTGTCCCCTTGAGAAATAAAGAAGAATTTTTGGCAGGATTTCTTTTTTTCTTTGTTTTCCTCTCCTTTCTTCTCTTTTATTATAGAGGTCAAGATTTGAGATTACACATTCGCACACAGAACAGTGAAAGAAATCTTTAAGCTTTAATGTATACATTCACAGATATAAGGCATAAAAATTTTCAAATGGCATTGCCCCTACTGTGCTCTAAACTACATTTTTCCTGTTAGTATCCAGCTATAAATGATAGGTTTCAGGCTAAGTTGCTATGTCAGCTAGATAGTGATTCACATGTGCTTTTATTTTATGGTCTGGTTTACATTCTTCTTAGCTTTGTACTGTTCCGTGATGGAGACAAAAACTGACTAGAGAAACCAAGTACCTTTTTTTTAAAATTTTAGCTCTTTGAAACTGAATTTAATTTTGAGCTACAGGATTTGGAAGTCTCTAAGTCTGCAAATGTGTTATGACCACTAGTTTCAAGTGTTAAATTGCTTTTTATTGCTACAGGTTACAGCTTCAGAATATTTAATGGAAGCTCCCCTTAAAATGGTAATGTGGAATGTGCAAGGGTTATATTATCCGATTAAAGGCATGTGCATCCTGCTAGCATTTAAGAGAGCAAACACACAACTAGTTCTCTTAGAAGAGATGTATTTATTTTCTTCCTGTGCTTTCAGGCTCACAGAAGCAAGGGTTATGTCAATTTTCCACCCAGCTTCTTATACTCTTCCTGTGGGATAACTAAATCCTTCTACTACAAAGTGACAAACTCACTTGTACTCAAATTTGTTCTTTTAGGATTCCCTGGAGGCTAGTTGGTGGGAGTGAATGGGATTAATACCAGGAGAGAATTTGAACTATTTGTTTTTAATTGGGAAAACAGCATCTACTACCATTGTCATAAGTCTCTTCTCCAAGCTTTATAAGAAATTAAAGATATGTAAATAAGGTACAGGAAATTATTTTCCTTTCCAGAGAATTAGGCCGCTTCATTACAGCATGCTTTGGTTATTTAATAACATCTGGAGAAACAATTTCAACTGCCTTCAAGATAAAAGTTAGATAAAAATCTTGGAACATGCCATTCATGTACTAGGAAGACATGGAAATGTTGCTGTCTATGAAGCAGGAAAATAAATAACTCATGTATTCAGGTTACTAGGCAGTGTCTAACACTCATTTTTCTATGAAATTCTTTTTTTTTTTAACCTTATGTCAGTCATTCCTGACAAGTAACCTTTTTAGATTATGCTGCCCCATGCTACAGAAGAGGATATTTTAAAGCAGTTGAGGTATTTTTGGCAACCGCCAAAGTTCTATCATCTAGTAGTAGAAATCATAAAATAGTTTGGGTTTGAAAGGACATTGAAAGGTCATCTAGTCCAACCTCTTCTGCAATGAACAGGGACATCTTCAACTATATCAGGTTGTTCAGAGCCCCTTCCAATCTGACAGTGAATGTTTCCCGGACCGAGGCACCTACCACCTCTCTGGGCAACCTGTTGTAGTGTTTTACCATGTTCATTGTAAAAAATTTCTTCCTTTTATCTAGTCTAAATCTACCCTCTTTAAGCTTAAGTCCATTACCCTTTGTCCTATCATATAACATTTTGCTAAAATGTTTGTCCCCATCTTTCCTGTAGGCCCTCTTTAAGTACTGAAAGGCCACAATAAGGTCTCCCCAGAGCCTTCTCTTCTCCAAGCTGAACAACCCCAGTCTCTCAGCTTGTCCTTACAGGAGAGGTGCTCCAGCCCTCTGGTCATTTTTGAGGCCCTCTTGTAGACCCACTCGAATGGGTCCATGTCCTTCTTATGTTAGGGGCACAGTACTTCAGCTGGGTCTCACCAGAGCAGAGTACAGGGGCAGAATAAGCTCCCTTGACCTCCTGGCTGTGCTTCTTTTGATGCAGCTCAGGCTACAGTGGACTCTCTGGGCTGCAAGAGCGCATTGTCAGCTCATGTCCAGCTTTCCATCCACCAGTACCCACAAGTCCTTCTCTGAAGGGTTGCTCTCAATTCTTTCATCACCCAGTCTGTACTGACACCAGGGATTGCCCCAACCCAAGTGCAGGACCCTAAAGAGGTTCATATAGGCCCACTTCTCAAGCCTGTCCAGGTCCCTCTGGATGGCATCCCTTCCCTCAGGTATGTCAGCTGCACCACTCAGCTTGGTGGGATCTGAAAAATTTCTGAGGGTGCACTCAATCCACTGTCTATGTCATTGATGAAGATATTGAGCAGTACTGGTCCCAATATAGACCCCTGAGGGACGCCACTTGTCACCAGTCTTCACCTGGACATTGAGCTTTTGACCAATACCCTCTGGATGTGACCATCCAACCAACTCCTCATCCACAGAACAGTCCACCATCAAATCCATATCTCACCAGTTTAGGGAGAAGGATGTTGTGGGAGACCATGCCAAAGACTTTACAGAATTCCAGATAGCTGACATCCATAGCTCTTCCCTAGTCCACTGATGGAGTCACTCCATCATAAAAGGCCACTGGGAAGGACTTGCCCTTGGTGAAGCCATGATGGCTGTCTCAAATCACCTCTCTGTCCTTCATATGCCTTACCATAGCTTCTAGGAGGATCTGTCTCAGGCACTAAGATAGTGCTGGCACTAAGATAGTGCTGACAGGTTGGTAGTTCCCAGGGTCCTTGTTTCTACCCTTTTTTAAAATGGGTGCAATGTATCCCTTTTTCCAGTCACCCGTGACTTCACCTGACTGCCATGAATTCTCAAATATTATGGAGAGTGGCTTGGCAATTATGTCAGCCAGTTCCCTCAGGACTCTGGGATACATCTTGTCAGGTCCCACAGACTTCTGTATACCCAGGTTACTCAGGTGGTCACAAACCTGATCATCTCCTATATTGGGAGAGACTTTTCTCTCCCAGTCTCTGCCTTGTGGTACATCCACTGGAGAGATGTAGGAGAGAGGTTGCCAGTAAAAGAAAAAAATGGGAAGTTAAAAACTTTCATGGTACAATAAGCCTCTAAAACTTTCTATTGGGCACATACAGGAGCTTTGGACAGACATTCTTCTTGATTCTGGTCAGGAAAGACAGGAAATATGTTAAAACGTCATGTTCACATCATCAGTCTTTAAATATAGAGAGACACTCCCCCAGTGTCTCCCTCAGGACTGAAGAGATTGTCAATGGAGAGAAAGAATCATATAAGGGCACATTCCTGACTTATTGTGGATATCTATTCCAGGATGAGATGAATTACACTCAAGGATGAAAGGCGCCTCAACAACTAGAATGAAAATTTACCTTGTGGACATCCTCATTATGGCCAGTGAATCCAACTCATGGAGTTATATAGATGGTAGATAAAGTAGCTTGCAGATGACATTCCACACAGCGAAAGAAAGAAACTTCTGCAGAACAGAAACTGTGAGTATTTTCCTGGTGTAGTATTGCCAGATAAACAGCAGTTAAAAATAGTACCTGAGCCAAATGGTTGAATGACTATATCCTTTACCCAGTTGTGACTAAACACATATACCTAGCAGAGTGAATTACAGTCAATTACTTTAATTTACATAGGAACAACAATTTTTTGTATTCTGGTGTTGTAATTTCCTTTGCATCGGGTCACTCTTACTTATCTGATTATGTAGCTGACCAGCAACATAAATCATCTGCATTCAATTAACAATGTCACTCCTTCTAAGAAGAGAGTTTGTGTTATTTGTAGGGATATTAGTAAGATTCTTGTCAGTTTTAAGAAATGGGACTTAACTAACCATTCAGGGAAAAGAAGGTTTGGCACTCACTGCAGGTCCTATGGCTGCTTTCACGCATCCTCTTTTTTTGCTACTATGGGAAATATTTTGAAGAAGACATTTTTAAACACCTCTTAACTGCTTAACCCTTCACTAGGACACTGCAAAACAAAAAGGCGCAAAACTTGTATTAGTTGTCTACTTACAGAGGACAACCGCAGTAGGAGTGATTTCATTTAACTTCAGGTATCTGCAAGTTATACGTTTACATCCAAAGTCATCACCTTTGGTTCCTTCTGCAGGCAATGAAGAGAATGAGTCAAAGGCAGGATTCACCTCAGCATAGAAATTCACAAGGTTAATCTTATCAAACTGTAAAATTTTTCTTCATTGATGGGGATGAAATAAGTCTGACTAGTCTGAGAACAGTTGCTCACATTATAGATGTCTAAATTGAATTAGAAGGGCACGTGTCGGCTGTTCTTTGAGAATCTGAAGTATTTATCACCTGCCATTTGGTTTTGCAATGATCTTAGTGTTTAAGTTCAGACCATAGCATAGCTTTTCAGAAAGCTGGTAGACTCCTGGCAAATATACAAAAAGATGGAATATCTTTAATGGGCAACAGGAAGAAAGATGAAAGAGGGAGTAGTTTCAAACTATGTAGATTACAGACTAGGCTACATGCTGCCCCTCTGGCTGACACTAATAACACAAACACAAATAACATCCTGGTGCTTTTGCCACGCTGCTCTGTCCTGCATCCATCACCCTCTCTGTTACTATAGCAAAGTAGAGTACTCCCTCCTTTCTGCCTCTTGATTGTTGGCAGTGAGTGCTCTGGAGGGACAGGTGCAAAGCCCCACCTCACAAAACATAATGCAATTTGTGTCCCTTTTTTTTGCTCAGATACTCTTTAGGGACTTAAATTTTCCTGTGGTTGCCTCTCTGGGGAAGATGTATCTATCTTACAGGCTAGTTCTTTTTAGATTTCTTTCTCCGTCACATTGATTTTTCCAATCAGATATATAGAGAATTCGTGTTAAATAAAAAATTTCAACATTTCTTTTTCAACAGTAGTTAGTATATATATCAGGAACAATAAAGATGTGAAACATGTATGAAATTCACAATTCTTTTTCATTCATCCTTTTTTTTTTTTACCTTAAAATCCAGCTTTCTTCAATTTTCTTATTCATGGTATCAAAGATATGATATTCTGATAATATTCTTTCCCTTCCTTTTCCTGATATTCTGGACTTTTTCATTTCTTTCTGACACTTGTCCGTGGAAACATATCAGTGTATTTCTCATAAGAGCTCTGCTGAAGACTATCTCCTTAGATTTGTTTACAAAGTTCCTCTTCTCGCCACAGGCAGCAGTGTGTATGCACTGCTCTGAGGAATGAACCCTGTTCCCACGAGAAACTGGCCCAAGAAGTGTCTCAGTAGTGCCCTAGCAATGTCTAGTTTGCTAACTGCTAGTTATTACTCTGTTCCTTAGAGCCAATCCTGTTAAGAAAGGCAAAACTTTCCAGGGGACCTTCTGAGCACTGATGAACTAGCATCCAGTGTAAGGGAATCTACACTATTTCATCATGTAACTGCGCCCAGTGCCAGGCCTTCTCTTTGTGGACCTTTCTTTCTGTTAAAACTGAAATTTTAAACCCTCTTTTTTTCTTTTTTCTTTTTTTTTTCCTACATATGAATTCTTTTTAGGCACGACAGCTTTTCAAAATAGCACTTATATGTAACAATATCAAGAGTACTTCATATTTTCCATGTATATTACATTATGTGAATTGAAATTAAATATTCAAATTGATTAAAGCATGACGTATTCCTGTGCTGGCACAATCACACAGACTAAATCATAGATTTCTGTCACAAAACACGATACAATGTCCGAGCAAATTCAGATACATCCTTTACATCCTTAATACAGGCTATGTCAGTGCCAGATTTTGCAAAGATGCTACAACTGTTATAACCAGCCAGATTTAAAAATACACAGTGCAAGAGAAATGCACCATTCACTAGATGATAAATTCAGCAGTTAAGTTGTTATTTCACATTTCTCAATGATTTTTGTGCTGAAAAACTCAGGTCATGCTGAGACACAGAAGTTGATTATTGTCAGTACAGGAGCACCTTCCAGTAATTCAGAGCTCACTCCTCAAGGATTTCAGGGGCTTAAAGGACCGCAGTGCAGTAACTTCCATGCAGGGTGATCAGTTATCCCTGTTTCTCCAGCAGCAGCGTAAGACAAAGTGGGAGAGCAGATATTGGTGCCTGTATTTGATAAATAATTGAGAGCTTCCCTTTGCCTACATTATCACTGTACTCACACTAGGATTATTGCGGACTTTCTAAGGGTCTCCTGACTTCAACCAAGGATCTTCAAGGAAAGCCAGCACAGGTAACTAAGCCAACCATTTCTTTGAAAGGTTTTTCAATGAAAAATCATAATATAACATTTATTGGTGTTGAGTCTCCCTGGAGAATACATTGTTGCCTGCCATCCTCATTTTGTCATTTTGAAAATCTAAGCACTATGTTTATTTTTATAAACATAAACATATTTTATTTTTTAATTCCTGTTTGATGGGGTGAAGAAGGAGAGGTTCATAAGTGTTTACTTTCAAATAGCTAAGGGGAAAATGTAAGAACTGGCTGTGCTAATTGCTGTCTCTTCAAACACAGTTCACATCCGTTTACAAAAATGTCTGTGTAGTTGTGCGTTACCAGTGGACTGGGAGGTTTCGTGCCCAGTTAAACCATAATAGAAAAGAAGGCCTTACCAGTGGTATGTGACTAAAGTCACCTCCTACACAGGTTCCAGAGTCCCACTGTACCCTGTTGGTATCTACTGCTTGCTGCTGCAGGCTCTTCTCTTTGCCCTCGTCCTTGCAGGCAGGAGTTTGGTCCCTACACAGAAACACTCCTGTTAATGTTTCTATGCTGTGCTACTCTGCCTCTGCTGCTCATTCATGTTCACATGGTACTTCTACACTTTAGTTCCCATAGCAGCACTGGGAAGGTTTGAAGCTTGAATATCAGTAAATCTTCATTTAGCATCATGCGTCCTGAGGACCTGAGGTTCAGGCACAAGGCCTTGAGCCTTTATATCTAATCTTAAATGGTTTCAAAATTCAAAATCTAAGTTTCTGGACCCCATTTATTTGCAGAAAGCACATCTGGACACAATATTGTCCAAACAAAGTTTCTAGACCCAAGCCTACACTTGCTCTCAGGCTGCTAGCCTATGAAAAAGAGTTTTGTGACTAAATATAAACTGAAATTAATTTCTTTACAAAACTGATTGGTGTCCAGGGAAACTTCTGGGTTTGTTTATTTCACTTACGCTGTCTTTTTTTATTTACGAATCACAACATGTTTTAAACTAGAATTTCCATTAAAATTCCTTTGAGATGTGACTACAAATATGTAAACAAGTTGAATAAGAATAAAATTGAGGAGTTTTGTTTCTGACTTTGTTGGATGCTATAGCTAGCTCCTTTTAAATTCACACATATTTCAGATCTAATTACTGATTATCTTTTCTTTCCCACAGTATTTGGGACTTGATTTGAAAAATTTAAAGAGTTTACTTTGCAGAAGGTGGAAGCTATCTGATTTAAAAAATGAAACTTATTACAGTTGGACAGCTTTTGAAGACATTCATTTTTAATGCTTGTATATTTTGTCCCACTTGTCAACAAGGCAAATTAAATCTAATTTTGTGTTCTCCCATGTTTACTATAAATACACTTTCTTGCTGAGAAACATCCTGTGAGAACAAAACAACAGCAAGTACCCTGCTTGAGAGCTCAGAAAGTTAGGTCAATTACAAAGTCTCTTTTCCTGAAAGCAATTTTAGCCCCAGAAAATACAACAGGCTTAGTTAAGCTCCAGGCTTAACTAACTAGAAGAATCAAATTTTCTGCTAAACATCCTAGCTATGGGTTAAAACTGTTTTACCATAAATTGCAGATATATACATTTATTTGTTCAAAAAATGTGTTGAGATTCTTGCAGAGAGGTCAGCAGCACATAGGTGAAATCTATACTGGGTACAATGGAAGAGACAGAAAAAGAATTTTCTATAATTATGTTGGAGATCTGAAAAATTAGCCAACACTCTGTGTTTTAGGGTGGAGAATGCCCCTGAGAAGATTCAGGAGTGTCGATATACTTCTCTGTTTTTGTTACTCATCCTCCCACATTTCTCTTTCCTTCCTCATTTCCGTCACAGCTGCACTTTAAATATTCTGGGCCTGATTCTGCTTACTCTTGCCTCAGTTTCACTGTAGTTCATTTGGGTTAGAGCTTGTTTTGTTTCTTTACTTCAGGTAGTAGTAATGTTATATCCAGGGACAGGAAGACGGAATTTGAGAGAGTTACATGGAGTTTGGGAATGATGCACTGAGAGAAAAAATAGAATGAGGATTATTTATTCATACATGCCAAGTTGTTAAACTTTGGAGAAATATTTTGTCCAGTTCCTTGTCTGAAGACGAAAGTATCTGCATACAAAAGCTTTTTTCCAGTTGTACAGTGGCTGAGGATGAGACATCAAGTAGAAAATAGTATTTACTGATTTGGGACACTTTTCCTCCAGATATGCTACTGAGATATTACATTGGTGAGTGTTGCAGGAAAGAGTAAAGTAAATGACAACAATTTCAACCCAAAAATTAACATTGTATCTAAGGTACCCTGGAGCATTTGTAAGAAATTTCCTTTCCATTCAGAGTGAACAATGACCTAAATAATCTCTAAAAACCAGAATGGATTAGTGTTCAGAATACACTTAGATCTATGGCATTCAACACTTAGGGATATAGCTATAGCATTTCTAATAAATAATGAACCACAACCTGCACACATGTAATGTAAACAAAACTAATGCACTTTGTGTATACCAGATCTTGCCCAAATAACCTGGCTTGCCTGCTGTGAATAAGATGAGATAAACTTTGAAAATGTGACAATACTAACTATTAGCTATTAGTTTATATGTCACAAGAATTCTTGTGCTATAAGTTTCCACTTTCTATTTATGACCCTACCTACCAGTTTCTGCCTTATTTGGGTAAAGGGACTGGTAAGTAGTCCAGAACCATTGCAGCTGTTTCATATTAAAAGGGGGTATAAGAAAACAATAGACATCTTCAATAATTTCAAATATGTTATCTAAGTGAGAACAAATATGAAAAAATTTCAGTTCGTTCCTTGAAGTATATTCAGAATTTATGGTATCTTGCAGAGAAAATGTTCATAAATCCTCTAAAATCTCTTGTTCAGTTGACTGCAAAAAGAAACTAAGGTTGCCAGGTTTTTAGAATAGTCTGTAATCCATAAAGAAATGCAGAACCCAGACAAAGCTGAACTGGGTTTTTATTTTTTTCCATTCCTTCTATACCAATGGGTAGGCAAGGTGACAGGAATTCTCAGGCTGCCATATGTTGCTTTTCCTTCTACTAAACCAGAAACTAGCTGAGATCTGAAAGCACGTTCATTCTGTAAGCATGACCTTCCTGCAAGAGATCATTGACTGCAAGGTCTGGACTCAAATAATGTGCAATCTCCCTAAAATGAACAACCATCATTATCTCCAGATTGCACTGAAAGGCATTATCTAATTCCCAAGGCACCCTTAACAGATAGTCTTCCCTCTTTCAGAAACACTGAATATGCACGCAAATCAAGGAACACCTTACTGAGGAAAGACACATACCCAGTAACTACTTGAGAAAACACAGCCATGATATACTTAGGGATTTTAATAGACGTTTTCCAAATTAATTCTCTGTTTGCTAAAATAACCCAAGAGGTAAGTGCCATTTTGTTACATTATTTCACTTTTCTTCACCTGGCAAGCTTTGCTAACATTTTTGATGTCAGTACAAAACTTCATCATCCATGTGCACAGAGCTGGCTGGTCAATCGTCAGGGTCAAGGGAATACCTGTTGTTCCTATACTGTGATTCCCATGGGAGCAGGTAACCACTGGGATCGTGCAACCCTGCAGGGTATCCTGGAAAAAAGCCACCTATGTTAACTCAGCCACATTTCTACTGTGGAGGCTGTAGCATTTCTTTCCCTTGAGAAGGATCTGTAACTTAAAAAGGAACGCCTATTTCCCTGCACATTCTTGCAGTACCACTTACCAGTGACTTTCAAAACCACACACTGCGAAGATTTTGGAGGCACCATCCAGGTCTGCATCTACCAGTGAACAGAAGGACTCATGGTTCGCTTCATGTGCATGATCTACCCATCCAGGAGACCTGGAGCCGCTCTTCAGATGCAGCCTTGGACAAACATACTGTGTAGATAAAATCAGCAGATTTTCTGCTGATCACCAAAAGATGGGAGCAGAGAGCTCCTTCCTCTGCAGAGCAGTGACACAGTGTTTACATAGCATCCTTGATCATTTTTTTCAAATGTGTCACACAGAAGTTTTACAGTGCTGCTCGTCTCAAAGCTTCTTCCTTTCACGGTAAGAAAAGGGGCCGCTCTTGAGTCTAATCCAAGTTATTGTTCCTCCTAAAGCCAGATTATGTTGCTGCAGTGAGCAGAGCTCCGTTTATAGCAGAGGTTTGATATTTTTTCTATTTTAAAGGTAGACACAGGTCTGATCTCATCTCTTCAGGCACTAAAAAAGACCAATAGCATGTATATAATAAATGGAAGGGCTTAGATAATATTTTTTGTAACATTTGAGGTACCTTGAGATTATATCATATGTACAGAGTTTATATGATGAATATGTACTGTGTATAACTTGCAGGCTCAGTGAAGGTGACAAGGGTATTGAATGAAAAGCACATTGTAAAATATTGCTAAATTATGACAAACAACTTGATTTTGAGTAGCATACGAAGTATATCACAGAACTTATTCCTAAACTAAGTCAACAAGACCTTTAAAAAGTTTTCCATTTGGCCCTCACTTTCTCAGGTTATTCAAGGAAAATACACATTGAATGAAGTGCCACTGATTCAATGTATAAAGCATAAAAAGCCAAAAATAATGTTAGCAGGAAATCCTCCTACCTCACACACAACATTTTATACTGCCAAGCTACTCAGTTTTCCTTTACATCCTGGAGATCTTAGTATAAATTATTTTTTTTACAATTGACAGCTGTTAGCATTCATACTGTTCAGTCCACTCTAATGAACTTCATTTGAGATTGAATTATATGAAATAATTTCCCAATTAGCAAGCTATCCATTAGCAGTGACTTCTGATGATTCCTTATAAAGGCAGGAGGCACTGAATGTATTCTTCACTACATCTACAAATTATATGCCAAGGTCAAACAACCTTAGAATTAAAGAGAAGCCCTGGAATTACTTCAGTTAATGTGAAATAGGATACTGTGGCAGTTGCACAAAGACAAGGAAAATACTCCTTCCAGATCGGGACTGAAGGAGTTGTTTAGCATTGGCAGACTAGCAGTCTGGAAAGAGGATATCCGCATTCAAATAAGGATAGATGATACATTTGGTCTGCAAGACTTTGTCCCATCATTAAGCCTCAGCTAGAATTAAGCGAAAAGAAGATAATTCCTAGGAATTAGTTTTGAAAACAAGCATTTATCATGTTATTTATTTTAATTACATATTAAATATCCCTTTAGCATGTTAAAAGCAGCAATAGAAATTTCAAAACAATGTAATTTCGGTGCAAGGAAGTGAGGATGCACATTAGAGGTCCTACAAAGCCCTTCCACTTTAGCACTTCTATCATGTTTCCACTCTTTAGATTCCTTTCCAGATTAATTTCTACCTATTCAGACAGAGGCTGCTACTCATAACTTCTTGGTCATTTTATAAGGGTATAACAAGATAGTTAAAAGTACTCCACAGGCTGAAGGGAAGGCTATTTCCAACAGTCAGTTTTATACACCCGGCTTGGCTGAAAAAGTTGAAAACCCATTATGCCTTGAGCTGTATGTGAGACTACCTTTTTGAGGGACCCAAAATTGCTTCATGTGCTCTCTGGCTGGAACAGCACAAGGTGGGAGCAACCAGCTGGAAAACAGAGAAGATCCTGGGGGTCCTGGTGATATGAGTTGACCATGAGGTGGCAAAGGGCCGTCACAGCAAAGGCCAACATCCTCCTGGGCTGCATTAGGCAGAGAACTGACAGCTGGATGAGGAAGCACTAGTGAGAGCCATATGGGTACAGCTCCGAGTCCCTCAGGACAAGAAAGACATGGACATACCGGAGCGAATCCAGCAAAGGGCCACAAAGATGATAAGCATCTGACATATGAAGAAAGGGTGAGGGACCTGAGTCTGTTCAGTCCAGAGAGGAGAAGACGAAGGGGGACCTCATCAATGTATACAAAAGCCTTCTTATTCCTACTTGAAACTTTTTCTTAGTTCTTGAAATGTAAATTATATCATGGCTAAAATTTCCACATTAAAAAATAATTTCTAAATTATCCTAATAGCACTATTCAGTGGCAGGAGTTTTGAAGGAACTAAAGTAATCTTATTTACACATAACCCTCATGCTTTCAGTCAAAGGGCATGAGTATTTTAATCTGTTCACATACTAGCCCTACATATAAAGCCATTTCTGATGAAGCAAGATAATGTAATTCCAAATATATATTCACAGATAAAAAGACCAGCAAGTTAGCACCAGATCTCTTTTCTGGGCTTCATATTACATTGCCCATATGCATAACTCAGTAATTCCTCTCCCCTCATATAATTCCAACACTTTAAGAGTTTTTACATTTAAAAAGTTACCTTGCTATTAAGAAATGCTCAAAGCATAAGGTAGAAAAACAACCAGTACTAACAACTGAATAAAAAGTCCTTGAGCCATAAAACAGATCATAAATAGAAAACAGATTTCAGGAAGCATCTTGACAATAGTTACAACTGCCTGGAAGAATCACAAACAGGCTCCTTTTACATCATCCTTCATACCAATTTTACTGTCTCTACCCCAGACAGCAGGCTAAGTATAGGTATGACTAACATATACGAAACCAGACGACAGCCAGTATTCTTGCATAGCTTCCAGCTCAGCTGTCATCCCAACTGATTCTCAGTGGGCTCAAATATAATGTAGTTAATGTAATTTTACTGACTGCACTTAAAAATTGCCCTCCTCTCCTGCACCATGTGAAATGAGATTATCCTTCGAACCATGAGACTGTTTCTGACAAAATATATGTGAATCAAGCCACAGAATGTCTCCCACGTTCATGAGAACTACTAGTTTCAGAAAAAAATCCACCTAAATAGCTTCACATCCTATTTCGCTTGCATTACTCCTAAGAGAAATAATGCATTGGTCACCTTTTTAAGCCTATGGTCCAGAATGATTGCAAAGGGATCATAAGTAAATCCTTTAAATTTCAGACAGATACCAACTTTTCCTACAGCATGCTATGTTATATCATCTTTCTAGGATAATTTTTTTAAAAGTTGAAACAGTTTTGACTCAGACAAAATTACTGTAAGGATAAATGTGCAATTAAAAACACCAAAAAAACAGGACTAAATAATAGCATTCTTATCTATTAATAAAAACATTACAGTAGCTCCCACTACAGGAAGGCATGTTAATATGACAATCAAAAATCTTAATTTAAGTGTCAGTTCATTTATAGATAGAATTAGGGAAGATGCACATTATTCCATTGAGCAGTGAGTGGTAAAGAACTGCTAAAAAATCACCTTAAGCTCATTCTTCCAAATCAGTTCACACTCACTTCCCATAGGTATTGTCTACCAGGTCCTTTTCTGCTCCAAAAAAAAAGACATAGCAAAATTCTGCATTTAGAACGACAGGCTATGCTAAAGAAACAGGGATTTGTAGATACGTTCATGTCTGTAAATATGTATGTGTCTTTATGGAGGGCAAAAGTAAAAGGTAGCTAAATTGAAAACAAATATAATTACTGCTGAGATTAAGCTGAAACATAGCATAATAAATCTTAAAGAATTGTGTAAAGAATCCTAAAATATAAAATATGAAGTCCAAATGAGAAATTGTAATATAGCTGTTACTAGTTTCTGACTGGTTGTGGAAAGACTAGATATAGTTTCTAGAAAAATCTTATAACAACACCTCTTAGCCAGCTGAATCTGTTGAAGTAAATGGAGGCACATCTCTTAGTGAGAGAAAGGTTGCAAGAGAATGAGGAAAAAACACTTTAGAGAAGAGCTCTCTAATAAGGAGTAGTTACACATCACAGAATGCAAAAAACTACCTTTATTTGATAACCAGAGCAAAAAAAGGAAAAAAAAAAACCAACTTACTAGAGAAGCAGGCAAAATTCTATTCTAGAAACAAGCACCTATCCACAAAGAAAAGGGAATAACCATTAAGTGACAAACCTGTGAGGTCCTACCACTGACTAGAACGCGTGGCTGTAAGAATGCGTGGAGAACAAATACACATTCCACAAAGCTTAAGAACTCACACAACTAAGAAAGAGAAAAAAGAAATCCAAATGTTGCCAGTTAGGAAAATAAACATGCAAAACTACTATCTTGTGTGTATTCTTAACCATCGGAATTCTGGTTCTTTATGTTTCATAGTGTATTAGTCATATTTTAATGCCTTGTATACCCTAGAATAAAAGTATAGCATCTTATATGACACAGCTTCCAGCTGTGCCTAGCGAAGGCAGCCAATACCCACTCACTAGTTAGGATGCATTAAGTGCCAAGTCTTTATGCTGGTGGGACTGACCACCAGTTTACACTGTCTGGAGGATTCGAGTACCCAGTACTGGTATTGGAGGACAAAACTTTCCAAATCCTTTAGCAACATCAATAATATAAACAGTATACTGTGCCAGTACATTGTCAAGAATTGTGATGCTGTCCACAGCAGTCTCAAAGAGGAAATAAAAGATGCAGTAGGTGAAGAAACACAAATATGAGATCATAGAACAGAAGTTGGAAAAGCTGAACAAAGAACTCGGTACATCTACTTAAATAGCAAGTGTGGAAACATCCCTTCTTTTCCCTTTAATCTTTCCTTCTCCTGGTCTTCAGCCGTTATAAATGTGATTGGGTGGCTCTTCTAGGAATTCCCTTCATTTCTTGATCAAGTCTCTATCCAACAAGCAAGCTCTTCTGATAATGGCAAATTAGTTTTACGCTTTAAGACACATGAGTTATGTGGCACCCAGCTTCTTAGATCTAAATTCTGAGCCTTACCTAAGAAGTCCCTCTCTCAGGATCCAAACTGTGTTTCAACTGAGGAGGCCGATGTAGAAATATGCTTAATTAAGCATATTTAATTCTCCCAAGGAACACCATCAAAGCTGGTGGGAAAAAACTTTTATCTTTGAAAGATCAGACCCAAATTCCTTACTGTTTTCTGCTTTATTCAGTTGGGTTTTATAACGTGTTAGTAAATACAAACATTTTTTTAACATGAAATGGAAAAGCAGATAAATATTCAGGCATAGTTTTGAGTAACAAACATTTCCAGGGAAATTTTCAAGGTAGTATGGAAATAAAAATCCTACCTGACAAGAAGCCAACAAATAAAAGGACTTCTGCAACAAAAAGCAGGGTAACTCCATGACACAACATGACAAAAACTCTGATAAACATCATGATTGCTTCATACCCAGAAAAAAAATCTCTTCCACATAATGACTACTGTTGCTGTGTGATCATCTTCTGCATGTCCCTGTGAAGAACTAGTACTCCATGGGTTTTTTTTTACTTTCTATGACTGATCTGTCTCAGCAGCCAATGGGAGTTTGCCCTTGACTCCTGCAGAAATTGGGTCAAGATCCAGAACAAACAGTGACAGAGATTGCTATTCTGAGTTGTAGGAGTTGCATGAAAAAAAACCAAGTATAAGTGTAAGAGGAGACAATGAAATTAATTTAATGGTAGGGAAGATTCTTCACCCGGGGCACCAAACAATAGATTTTGGATCAGTGCCATAGGCCCACATTTCTCATATCAAAGCAGAAGCATTCAAATAAAACCAGTTGGTCCAGCTTGGCAAAGTTATCTGTTGTTTTAGTGAACCTGCCAAGGGTTGACTAGACACTTGATCAGAGCTGGAAAAAGTCTTCATGGTTGTACTAGACTGATTTATGCTGACTGAAGATCTAACAATACAGTAAGCAATAAAGTAAGGCAAACAGGAGGCAATGTGCTAAAACTTTTGATGACTTTCTCTGCATTGAATCTATATTACTAACAGAAGACTGAAGAATTAATTCTGGCAACATTCAAAAACATCTACTTGCAAAACTTTTGGAGTCAAGCCATGCTGGAAGCAAATATTTAGAATAAATTTGAAAGGTATTATTCATGGTAATCATATATTTAAAAAAAAAAAAAAAAAAAGAAAAAAGAGACTTCTTGCCAAAAAATGTGCACAAAATTTTTACTCTGTAGACCATCAGAAATGCAAGCCCTTTTCATTAAGTGTAAACTCTATTTTAACAATTAGACATAAAAAGAAAAGAATGTTCAGGCTAAAAGTACAGTAAATTCAGGGGCTTGCTACCGATTGCATCTAAGTGTAATTTCAGTGAGATTATTTCTGGTGTGAATTTAACATATCTAAAACTGATACCAAAATATTTTGCCTTTACATTCATCATAAACATATTGAATAATTCCAGAGGAAGTGCTTGTTTCAACACAGAGTTACTCTTCTGATATCTCTAAGATACTCACCACCTTCCCATTTAAGGAGGAATGTCTGTTATGGTAAATAACACTAGTGTAATTTTGCTAATGTAAATAATACTACAGCTTCTTGGGCTCTAGAATGCATTAATTTTAAAATCTCAGTTGCAGTGATTCAACTAAAAGTTTTGAATAAGAAATTAAAACAAGTCAGAAGAAAAATAGCAGATGGTCAAGAATCTGGAAGTATGCAGGTATCTTTGTTCCACGGTTCTCTAGGCTGTTGCATTATCAGCAAATCTCTGCTTCTAGTTGTTCAGTTTCATCAATTGTTAATTTAACTTTAATTCGACAATACCTCCATAAATGATTTTCATAGAGATTCTCCTCTCTGTTTTTATGGGACTTTCTTAAATGATACAGGGAAAAAAAAATTGCACCAAGTCTTCACAGATGACAGGAGTTTTTTCCTGATTAAATATTTACTGTGTTCGTATACTGCTTTATAGCTAATGTAACAGAAATGCAACTATGCAAAAATCCTGAGGGTAATAGAAGTCAAAATTGGCCAGTTATTATTGGCCCACCATCAGCTTTCATTCTGCTTTACTCCTAAACCAAACCTGTGATTCTCTGCCAAGTGTAAAAATCTGCCATGGGAAGTAATTCTTACATTTAATGTAGCCCCTTATCCTTTAGCTGTCCTAAATGTCATGCTCTGCTAGACCTATATATAGAAAATGTGTTTTAAAGCCCAAAGTCAGAAAAAGTAGCAGAAATACAGGTCCAGATCTCCAGCTGACTCAAACTTTACCTCACTGCAAATATTGACATAAGAACAGTTTTGCAATATTCTTTGGTTCTACAGTTCCCATGTCCAAGAACACAGAGATTAAATTTTCAGTTTCTTTTCTTCTCACTGGATTAGATGCATCACAGAGATGGGAAAGCCATCATTTCACACATGAGTGGGACATTCCCAAATGCAACTGTTTGCACAAGCAAAACCACCTGGTGCCCAGTGGGGGCTATGCTAAGGTTCACAGTAGACAGAATTATGGAGCTTTACCTGATGATTCTCCAAATATATATTCCTACTTATGTCCTACTATGCACACAGCTGCTGTTCGTCACAGAAAAGCATTTTAATTATGCAAGGTGCAGAGAGCTCTTCTTGACTTGAGACAGAATGTCTTCTGGAGGCACTTTTTCTAGGCCACAAATGTTTTTGGATCTAAGGGCATTCATGGATGGACAGCACTAGGATAGCACCATATTAAGTTTGTCTGTATAGAACTCCCAAGCAAAGGATGGAAAAAACAAGTGCCTTACAAAATGGAAAAAAAAAAAAGTTGGGACATTAAAAATTCTATTGAAAAAGAACTTTAAAAGTCATCATCCACTGACTTCAGTGGAATTATTACTGAGTGACTCCTGTTGCCTCTTTATGTTATTAAAAAACTTATTGTGACACATCATAATTTCCCAATTTTGAGGGTTTTGTATGTTTTTAAAAATTTCCAAAGAGATTTCTTGGGAATCAGCTATTGTGGTCAATGTAAACAATCCCAGTAACATCAGTGTGCATCAGTTTGTAAATTTGTTGCTAATCATTAGAAATTATATCAAGAATCAACAGGAAGTCATACTATTATATTACATGACTTAGAATTTTGGGAAGAATAATGAATGAGGAAGCTTTCATGAATTGTGTTGGTAACCATACAGTGTAATCATTCAATGAATACAAATGAGTATAATACATTTTTGACAACTAAAATAGTGTGAAACATTCACAAGAAGAGCTAAACTCTCCTATATATTCTCTCAGGCAGATATATCGGCAAATGTTCCTGAATATTCAGGCTCCTTTTTGATTCAGGGTGTTCACATGGACAATTAAAACTTCCATACTCTCAGCCTGAGGCCAAGCAAGGCTTTGCCGGAATCCTTTAGCTGCCAGATGAGCAGAGTCTCAGAACTTTCACAGATTTTTCTTGCATCCTCCTGCAATAAATGACTGCCAAGGTTAACTGTCAGATATTTGTAAAGAGCAATAAATCAGTGAGAAAGGTATTTCCCATTGTTTAGTTTTAAAAACCAAGCCAAACAAACACACACACCAAAAAAAAAACCTAAACTCAAATCATTGGGGTATGTATGAGAGGGAAAGACAACTGTATTTTTTTCAATACTGAATATCTTGAGCCTTTACACAAAAAACATTTGCAAAGAATTAATGTGTGAATAGGAGCTAGCAATTCAGCAGTCATTATGGAGAGAATTACAGAATTTAGTCTGAGACTTTCCAGAGCACAGCCAATTTTATACATTAAAAGAATTACTCTATTAGCTTTATTTCTCCTGTTCTGGCTATGAATATAGCTCACAATTAGTTATAGTTTCTTTTGGGTGATTATTTTGATTTTTCTAAATATCTAAATAAAATTCCTTCAGGAATCTTTTCTGGCCAACACCACTCCTGTTCTTGAATATGGAGCACTTCCAAGTTGGATTGTTTATGATATTTTCTTACTGCTAACGAGACTCAGTCAGAAACACCTGTGATTTTTGCATTCTTTCAGCATCTCGGAATTTATAGTGCAGAATCTGATATTTACACTGTAAAAGTAGAAATCCTGCTGGTCCTCAAGGAAAAGAATAAAAAATGTAACCAAAACTGTGGGCAGTAGCATTTTTAATCAAGATAAGAATGCAATTAAAATGGACAGTTTTGAGGATTGCTCCACAGAGCTAAAAGAAACAATAGAGCCCAATGATTTTTTCCTCACATCACAAGGAATGAGAAAGTTTCCTATTCTCTTCCAGCTTAAGTGATGGAACTTTCAGAAAATTTCTTCTACTTACCCTCATTTAGCAGAAAAATTCACCAGATGAGGCTTTATTTTCCTCCCTAGAAACAGTTTTAAATTTTACATAACCTGTGATTGCTACCCTAGATAAAAATCATTCATGTTATCTGAACTTCAGTAATAGCTGTAACAAAGGACAGTTCATGTGTTCACATTAATCTTCCTATTACTTGTTTCAACAGGTTACCAAAAAAAAGTAAATATCACATTGTGCATGAGGTTTCATTCAGACTCATGTCTGCGTTGTCAGCCATCACTTATGGGTGACAGCTCCCTTCATCTCTGTTTTCACACATCTTTTAGAATATAGATGACAAAACAAGAAAAAAAAAAAAAAGATGTGAATACTTTCATGTCAATAGTACTTAACAGCAGTGCTTATAAGGCCTAGAGCACCTCTCCTATGACAACAGGTTGAGAGATTTGGGGTTGGTCAGCCTGGAAAAGAGAAGGTTCTGGGGAGACCTTATAGTAGCCTTCCAGTGATTGACGGGGACCTACAAAAAAGCTGAAGAGGGACTTTTTACAAGATCCTTTCCAACCTAAACCATTCTATGATAAATGAAGTTGGAAAAATAAAATTGTAAAGCCAAATTAAAAATTACCAGTGCAATAAAACTGCCATGAAGTCAACAGAGAGTTGACTTAATGGTAACAAGGCTGAGCTCTGGATGATATAATAAGGAAGCCCAAATAATTAAACAGACTTACTCAGCTTCCCTCAATATACAAACTGGAAAAGGGACAAATTCTTTTTCTAAAATCATTCTCATGGTAAATATTAGTGGATCATCAGCTGTGAGCTTCCCTACCCGGAGCTCACCTTGGATACAAAATTAAATCATTCATTCAATGAAATTAATCTAACCAATAATTAGAATCTTAAAATCAGTAGTATATAATCTATATGGAAATCACTGTCTGGCAGAGTAACACTTTTCAACAGAAATAGCGTTTAACTTTTAAGGATCAATGTTTTGGAAGATAGAGTACCAGACAGAACACTACATGCTGTGTTTTGAGAATCTCCATCATTCTACAGAACAGAATGAGCAGCTCTGTGAACATCAGCCCAATGAATCAGGAAAAGAAATCTGTTACACGGAGATATCAATATGAATGAAATGCAAAAATGTGATGTTGACAGTACTTAAACATCCTTCAAATTTCAGCATGTTACACAGTAGTTCTCGCATTCAATGGGAGTATATACCCAAAACAATGAAATCTTATTGTGAGACAGAAAGAGGAATTGGTTGTATAAATAAAAATTAATGGTAGTATAAGTACAAAAAATAAGTTCGATTACACTTGCTACATCAACACAATAAATTAGTCCAAAGTAGTATTATATGTAATTAGTGCTTTGAAAGGAGACGTTTCCCAAAGCTGAAAAGAATTATGAGTCAAGGCAGCTGGCAGAAAGAATTTAAGCAGAAAAATCACAAGGCAATTGGGAATCAATTATGAACATTTTGCTCAGAAATTAATAATCCTATAGATTATGAAATGTGAAAGAAATCTGAAAGAAGCCTGGCCAAAAAAAAATCCCCAATATCTGAGAATACAGCTATAATACCAGAGCAATGTCTAGAAAATTGGAAAAACTGATACTAACAAATAAAAATTAGGATTTGGAAAATGGAAAGAAAGAGAATAGAAAAAAATAATACCCAACAAGAATAAGGACATTGAGAAAGAACACTTCAGTGCATAAGAATTAAAGTTGCACAGGTCTATTACTCTATAGTAATGGTACATCTATAAAATGATACAGAAAATGAAAGATGGTCAGTGTTGTTTGAACATGGAAAGAATCACAGTAATGCTTCAGAATAGGCAGGCGTAATGGCATCAGAATGATAGTTCTAAAATCATAATGCCATTCTTTGTCTCAGATTTTAAAAATCAAATTATATTAATCAGGATTTATCAAAAAAAAAAATTTTACCTGCAATTTGGTATTTCCCCTCATCCATCAACTTCTTCATCCCTTTGTGTTATTTTTCTTCTATGAATACTTTAATTTTCTGCAGAGCTTTTCCTTTGTTAGTTGTGTCTCAGGTGTCATTCTGTGTCTAAAGCAAAAAGCTTTTGGCTTGTCCTGTGTTAACAAATCAAGCAGTGCCAGGGAACATTCCTGAGCACTGGAACTTGAACATGTTAAGTTCTTAGAATATTCTCTGGGACTGTTTTTCCTGGGCCAAAAATTGTTCTATCAAACAACTTTAAGGCACGGCCTGAGTGCTCGTGCAGGCCAGGGACTGAACTCGAGGGATGTCCGCCCTGCTTACCCTGCTTTGGTGGCTGAGATAGTAATGAATTCTCTTCCATACCTCTTGGCCTCAGTGCCAGAGGATAGTCCCAGGCACATAGTTTCCTAATAAATATGTAGACTTTTGTGTCAGATCAAATAAATATGGATTCAGAATTAGTGTCTCAGATCCTGAGCCAATGTCCTCTCGCCTTTTTGGCCATGAGTTTTAACTGTTCCCAGAGCAAGGTCACTTTATTTGACTATTCTCAAGCTGTGCTTTGGGTTTAATTATCCTTGTACTATAAGACACAGTTTTCTGTCCTTTTTTTCATATTGGGGTCTTGATAATAAGTTTCCTTTAGACTATTTTATTAGCCATAGTGTTTCCCTTTCCTCTGTGAAATCTAAGTTTAGTTTACAGTGGGCCTTGAATGTTTCTCAGTCGTTTTAGTCTGTTGTCTTCTTGTGTTTTTTTTCCCCGTCTTTGTTAGTTGCCAGCACTGCCAGTGAAATCTAGTAGCTTTCTAAAGGGCAGCATGCAAAATCCTTGAATCCTGTCTTTCAAGCTTAGAGTGGTCTAGGCAGGGAGCTGTTGTCTTTTTCCTGTTGATGGTTCCCATCTCATGACAGTAGTATAGGTAAGAAATAAGTATGAACTCATGAAGCAGACTACCTGAATAACATTTAAAGTCTGCCTGTCTAAAATCAGTGTCTAAGTATCCCACCTAATGGATGGAGACACCTCCATAAGTCAGAAAAGGGAGAGATTTTCTGCCCAGCAGAAGCACCATCTGCAACTCCGATGGCATATGTTAAATCTACCTTCCTCTTTGGTGGGTTTTGGGTAATTTGGAAGTCTACGTCTACCTTTAAAAGTACACAGAGCAAGGATGCAGCCTTGGCTTTTTCTTTATAAGGCTAGGTAACCATATTCAGTGGATATATTTTTCTTTGGGCTAACAGATTAACAGTTAGAGAAGAAAGAAGACATTTGAGTTCTTGGCTCAATTTTGTTCAAAGGAGAAATCTTTAAGCACACAAACATGGAGTAGCTGGGTGGAAGTTCCTTGCTTTTCATGCTCTCTTGAGGGCAAAGTACTGAGCACTGAAGTAAATCAGGTACTTGGAAGAGTAATCAGGAATACACCATTTTCCTATGCTGCTGCTCAAGTAACCAGGTGAGACAAAGTAGTGATAGAGATCTGCTGCTTGCTTGAAGGAAAGTTTTATTTGCTTTGTTAATAGTGTAAAATAAAACACACGCACCTTCCAAGAAACAAGATCTGAAAACCTAAACTGTTAGGTTTTTAGGCTAGCCAGAACTAGCCACTCGACAACGTTTGGGTACCTCTTTCCTACTCTCTTTTCACACGAAGTTGCTTTTAGACTGAACTGCACAGTGGTTTTGAGTTGAAGTGAATTAGTATTTTCCTTATGAATTAAGTAACCATCTAGTGAGGGGAGTTCAATATCTTTGCACTGAAACCTGTACCTCCTAATTTCTGAATTAGTGCTTTAACCACCTGGGTATCTTACCCAAAATAAGTGCTATGGATGTCTGCTGAAACATGGACAAAAACACATCTCTCTGCATAACAGCCCCTTTGCAGATGAATGTGAAATGTCTAAAAAGTGCCATGGGAACTTCCAAGCTAAGTTGGGATGCATTTAATTAATACTGATGCACAGAATTTTAGGACATCTTGAAGTTAAGACTGATAAGATTCCTGTCTGAAACCCAAATGAATTTTAAGAATTCAAATTCTAATTTGGGAAGGAAGAGGGACCTTAGGACTACATCTGTGCTAAGTTAAAAATGTCCAGGAGCTGCCTTTGGCACTAAGGCAACCTGGTATGAAACAGTCCATGTCATTAATAATAAACGATTTCACCCCTCCAAAGCAGGGTGGCTTCATCCAAACTGCAAACTGAAATTATTCTAGCACTGTTTATTTACTGTTATAGATGTTTTATGTGAAATGGATATCATCCAAAATTATCACAGTTCCATATATGAAACAATCTTCAGCAAAGTACTGTATTTTACCAGCTCTTTTTCTTCTCTGTTTTCCTCCACAAATGCATACATTTCTGCTATGTTTCATTAGTGGAGCCTATGCTTCTTTACTGGTTCTATGGCTATATGACCAATATTGTTAGAATGAAGAAAATTTACGTTAGCCACAATGCATATCTTTCACAATTTCCCAAGAAGCAGCCAGCACACTTACAACATTCTATTACCCTGAATCTTAATTTACAGCTGCTAATGCTATAAGTGGGAGTTGGATATGGAGATTAAAAACAAGCTATTTCCTTTGGGAACTGATGTTAATACTTCTGTTTAACAACTCTGAGTCACCCTGTTTATTCTGATGCTGTTCACTTACTGTTTGCTAAACAGAGAAATCCAGATCTTCTTTTCATTCCAGTTCACAATTGTAGTAGAATTCCTCTCTGCCCTAAACACTGCATTTTATTTTATTTCCAGTGTATGAATTTTGTTAACTTGAATTTACTCTGTGTCATGAGATATCCCCATATGTTTTATGGGCTGTGACAATATTTTGACATTTTGACAATATTCAGACATTGCATTACTGAAGCCAAATAGCTTAGCTGTTTTCCAAAAGTATTGGCTCTATGTATGTATAGGAAAATTATCCAGAGGATAGAAAAGATTCTGAGACTTTTTCTTTGATATATAAATCCTCAGGCTTTAAGGTATGAACCAGCTTCCAGCTGCTGAGAGAGAAGGAACTTCCCCATGCATAGTATCTGCCACAGCAGCCTGTTGCACCAAGATGAAACATCTGTTTCCAGCCATTGCTGGACTGAAACACACACATAGTTGTCTGACAATAATTAACATCTTTTGTTGGTTTCACCATTATTATCATTCTTTTCAAACATTTCCCACAATTATTCACAGTTTTAACGTAGTGAATTTGCCAGTTTCATACCCATTGTTTATTATGACCTTTCATCATGTATGTTCGTATAAATGAATGGATATGAAAAAAGGTGGGAAACAAGTTGGTATATGCATCCAAGTCAGAAAGTCAATTATAAGAAATATATTCATCCAACAGGAGTTCAAAATAAATCCAGATAAGTCCTGCACACTTTGCAAGTCAAGCAACAGTGGCTGACTTTTGGGTTTGTCTGTTTGACAGACAAATGAAAAAGTAGAGTCAAATAGTAAAATATCCAGTCCTGTCAAAACTTACTGAAAATCTACTGAAGCTCAAACAGTAAAAATTTCCAGGAAAAAATGGAATCTGTATGTTTTCCTCAGACACGTCTTACAACAAAGCAGATTGGACGCTTGCACATGATTAATTACAATGATGTGCCAGAAGCATCCACACCACCATGATCCAAAAATGAGAGCAGAAAGGACAGCAAAGCTACAGAACAGGCTGTGAAAGAACTCTGAAGGCAGGCAGAAGTGAATATGGAGCCAGCAAATTAGCTGTCAGGCTGAAGAAACAAGACAGGAAAAGGAGTAGCTCAACAGGAGACAGAACGTTCAAGGGCTCAAGTTGTCATAATAGAGCAGCTGGAACAGAAGAGCCATTTCCTATGACTATTTCTTCACATTTCTATTTTATGCTGGGATCTTGGGAGAAAAAACAGACTCTAAGTATGCCTTCCTTTTTCTTTGTTCAGAAATTCACTGGAATATGGGGACTCAGATGACACAAATATCATTTAAGACAAAAAAGTTAGAAGTTACATCAGCAGAGACGCTTGCCAGTGAAGTACTTTCTAACATGGCCCAGCAAGCTGACTATGTTTTGTCCAAGTGTGAATATGCACAACTTTCACCTAGTTTTGGATATCCATTGAAACTGACAGCAGTCAAAAAAAGAGCTCTCCCAACAGGAAACAGGCAAAATTGTCCAAAGCTTTGAACGCTGTACTGGGAGGAATGCATTTTGTTCTGTTCCTAGTTCTGCCAGTGAACTGCTGTTCTTGCTCCATCCGTCAAGTTTCTCAGGTCATGGTTCACAGTAATGAAGTGTCATATAAGAAATAAATACACCATAAATTTGATAAAGAGACTTCAAAAATAAAAAGTTACCGATCTTAATTAAGAGTGTTTGAATTAAGTAAATGTCAGTTGTTGCCATGGTCTTTTAGGTTTTTTCTCAATTAAAAAAAGCAAATATCTTCAGTAACTGGTACTTCCTACCCTTCTGCTTTTTTTTCTGTCCCTCCATCCCCTAATTAGAAGTGAAGTGGAAGCAATACCAGAGAAATTAAAATATAACATTGTTTTTATTTGCGTGTTGTTTAGAGAGAAATAATTTTGGTTGGTAGGTGTCTCTGGTGTCTATCTAGTCCAAACCCCTTGTCAAACCAGGACCAGCTACCAAGCCAGGTCAGATTGCTCAGGGCCTGTGAAAAAAGAGTGAAGTGACAGAGTTGAGATTTGACTGTTTCAAGAATGAAGATACCTCAGCCTTTCTGGGAAATCTTCTTCAGTGTTTAACTACCGCCATGATGAAAATTGTATATTCATATCCAGTTGGAATTTCCCTTTCACTGACTGTATCTAAGAAGATTTTAAATGTGTTTTCACCTCTTTAGGTGACTGAAGATAACAATCGGATATCTCCCCTTTTCCTTCTCTTCACTGAGAATAAGAAGCCCATCTTTCTTCTTAGGTTCTTCTTATACTTAATGCACCAGATGACTATCTGTCTCAGTAGATGTCTGCTGGACTTGGTCTAGTTTGTCAATATTTCTTTTGCAATGAAAGGTCCCACAATGGATCCAATACTCCACATATAATTTTAATGAACATAAGGTGGAGGGGCTTCATTTGACCTGCTGACTATACTCTGGTTAATGCAGCCCAACATGTGGTGGCCCTGCACTGCAAGCATGCACAGAGCACTTGTATAACTGGCCATCCTTAAGGATGCCCAAGCCCTTTCTAGCAGAGCTGCTCTCTTGCTGGTCACTCTCCACTCTATACCATTGTTTGGGGCTGTTCTGTCCCAGGAGTGGGACTTTGCATTTGCCTTTACTGAAATTCATGATGTACTTATTGTCCCAGTGCTCCAGTTTGTCAAGGTCACTGTTGATGGCAGTGCCAATATAACACATATTGGCTTCTTGCCTCAACTTCATGAAATTGCTGATGGTGTCTGTCTTATTGCCAAGGCTGTTGATGAAGGCAGTAAACAACCCTGATGCCAGCATCAGCCCACAGGAACACAATCTGTAATCAGCCACAAGTTACATTGTAAACCGATGTCCACTGTCCTTTGAGACCAAAGAGCTCCATCCATTTCGTCTGTATAACAACAAATTTAGAGGAATGATATTCGAGATTGGTCTTGTTAAAATCAAATGAAACAACATCCGCTGCAGCAAAGAGAAATCATTTTAGTGGCAGATGACCCTCAGCAGTTTTTCTGCAGCATTCTGGATCCAGACCCCTGGGAAGCAGTGAAGCTCCCCCGACAGCAGTTCTGGTCAGCAGCTATGTGATGCCTTTCCCCACAGAAGGCAGCCTCTGACCACTGCCACCCATCACTTCCTCTTTGTCACACAGGTTCTATCCTCAGACTAGGCATGGCCATCTACAACACCTCCTTCAGGTAGTTTGGTGCATTTCTTATGGAAGATGAATTCTTACTTACCTGGAGCTAAACCTTTTTTCTATGAACTCCATGCTTTCCCCTGGAAAAATGTTTTTTCCTCCAGTTTTAAGGAGTGTCACAAAAAGATTTGAGGGCAGGTGAAATTAATTTACTTTTGGATAGAGTGATACAAAAGAAAATAGAGAGTGATCAGCTAAACTGAATGTTAATCTCTTTATATGAGCTTTACACATGCCAGACACCTAGATACTGCTATCTATTCTGGGTACATTCTGAAGTTAGTGATCAGGATTAAGATATTTCAATAATGACTCTAAAGAACTGGGTGAGCAAATAATTACACGAAAGCGACATCCTGAAAGCAATACCCAGAAAAGTATGGAGTATTAGAGCCATCATCCCTGAAACTGAAATACTATAAGATTTTTTTTGAGATATTAATGATCTCAAAATGGATTACAAACGTTTTTCTCATTTAGAATGAAAAATAACCCCAAGGACTAAAATCTAAGAGAAAAACAGTCCTACTCCCATATGTTGAAATAAATTTTTTTTTTGCTCCCTTTGCATACCATAAAACATTTCTCTGGAAAAAAAAGAAAGCATGAAAGTGACATTGAAAGAGTTCAAGAAATTCAGTTCATAATTTATTACACTCCTTCAACATCTCTTTCATGCTTTTTTTTTAACAAATTCAGTTCAAAATTTGTTAAAATGTTTAATGTTAGGGAACACTGGTAATTCCTGAAGTTCTCTGCCAAGTGAAGACCTTATTAATTTTAAATTATAAAAGATCGTTGCATTTGAAGGAAAATTCCTAGTCATTTTTAGACTTTGGCAAGTAACTCAACTGAGAAAAGCTGAGATTGTGTATCTCTCATTAAATGTGTGCAATCATCTTGTACCTTTAGATGCTGCTCACAAGGAAACTCATCTTACCATTCATTATGGATGTTAATCACCTAAAACACCACGTCCTAACATTTTGGTGAAATCCCTACCTTTTCCTTTGTAATCTCAGCATCCAATTTTGTCTTTTCAGGGAAGGTATGAATTGTGAGAAAATCCTTTACATCGTGCTTACATGAAGACAAAAATGAGCATTTCCTTCTCAGCAATGGAGTTCCTCCTCCTGCTAGGATATATTAAGGTTTTAAATTTGCAATTAGAACACATAAGTATCTATCAGTATGACAGGCTAAGTTCAGCTACAGTGTATGGAGTTATAACATTGCCATCAATGGAGCCTGGAGAGCACTTCAGTTTCCCCTCTATTAAATGCACAGGGGTTGGTTCAGTTTATCAGAGGGGGCCAGTGGCATTTGAAAGGTTCTAGCATCTCCTGTTTGACACCCTGCTGCCATCCTGTAGGGTACAGATATCCCAGAATTCCTGGACGCTCTCTTTTGTTCTGCTGTGGATGTTTGGGTCAGCCTAGGGCATCTAGATGGGACTCAGGGCTGGTTAAGTAAATAATCCTCAAATACTCAGAAATCACAAGGAACCGTATTTTCATTTCCTGCAGTAGAAGTTTAAGCACTTACAATGCCTGCAGTTATCTACAATGTCTTTGGTGCCACCTTCCACTGACATCAGTGGTTCTAAAAATAGGCTTACAGCAGAACCACTGAGCAATTTTAGAGAAATTGTCTGGGAAAGAATACAATACAATATAATTCAGCAAGAATGAATATCAAGTTCTGCAATCAGCTGTATATGACAGGATGAATTATTATGATCTTTGGTGCTACAGGAAAGGGTCTCTGAACTACAGTGAGTCACAAGTTGAAAATGATTCAATGCTAGGCTTCTAAAAAAAAAAACATAACACATACCATACTGGGATATTGTCTGCAAAATACATGAAGTAACTCTTTCATTCTACTTGTCAGTAGTATGACCTCAGGGAGAGTACTGTGTCCATTTTTGGGCAGTACAGATCAAGAAGAATGTGGGTCAGTCCAGACAAGCAACAAGAATATCTGAAAGTCTTAAAAACATGGCCCATAAATAAAGGTTGAAGGAATTAAGATTGGGCAATCCAGATACGCCTGAGGGGAGAAATTTGGCATGACTTAATCTTTTCTGCCTTTAAGAGTACTGATGAGAATGAAGAGGAGCGAAAGATACAAGGCCATTTGTGGTGCTAATCCATACTAAATAGTTTTGGCCACTATGATTTATTTCTCCCATGCGTGTGCATCAGGAGCAGGGTCCATGCAGCCATCCTGTCCATCACTATTGCTTAGCTCACCCTCATGAGATAGGCTTTTGGCAGGAGAAAGCTCTCTGGAAACATGGAAATATTGCCGAATACTGCGGACTTTCCAATCTTGTAGCCTTTTCTCCCCTATACTCTGTATCAGCTTGCAAAGGGTGTTTACACTACATAAGGACCTGCCTGAGTCAGAAACAGAGGCAAGCTACACAAATCATTTCATGAAGAAGCTTGACCATCTCCTAGTTTCTTTAAAGGCAGAATCAGACTGTCACTACCAGCTGAGGTTTAAACAGTGCTGCAGAGCTGTACACACTTCTTTAAATGCACTTCTATTTAAAAAGTTAAAAAGAAAAAATAAATTCATTGATCAAAACGATATCAGGGAGCAGCAAGGGCCAGCTAGCTGCCTACAGGCAGAGGGGGCCATGGGGATCCAGCACAAGCTGTGCCCTCAGCAGAAGCACACCGTCCCAGAGAGGCTGAGCATGGTGGGCAGATACCTGGGCTGTCCATCAACAGCCCCAGATCAAGGTCCACAGTTGATTCCAGGGATCCCATCACTGGCAAAAGGAGATGAGACTGAGGAAATGGCTGCAGACACAGTAGCAATGGATTTTGAGGCTGTTCTGGGCTGACAGGCAGGGAAAGGGAGAGGATAAGTGGCTGCTGGATAGAGCCAGTAGGTCTATTGGGGCTCTCAGGGCCTTGGAAAGTTTCAAAGGAACAAGAAATAACATACTCTTAATTTAACACACACCTATTTGATTTTAAGGATAACTGTATTTTAAAATAGTTGACTCCACATAGTGCTTGTAAGTCCTAAAGATGACAGACACAATTAATTCATGAAATAATTGAATTCAAATACAGACAATTCTACTAACAGCAACCCATTAGATGCATTTGCTAATAAATATGGGCTGAGGAAAAGATTTTTCGTCTTGGCTTAAGCCTGAAGGTTTAAGCTTACCAGAAGCTTACAGTTTGGGTCAGTGGCAGAACCAAACGTGCTGACATCTTTTCTAATAGTTCTGTGGTTTTGGCAGAAATCTCATTAAATCTCCTGAGAATCATTGAGTTTTGAGAACCTGGCTGCATCTTATATGGGAAACAGGCTCTTCAAGCTTGGTGATCTTACTGGAAACCATAAGCATAGGACTGATGTTGAAACTGGGAATTCAAATGTTTCCCTGATCTTCTTGGACACATATAAGATGCGTTGGATGTTACATCGTAGTTTCAATCCATCTATTCTTTCAGCCACTATCAGATGCATAGCTCACTTAACCGATAACAAATTCTCAGAATAATTTGTATTACTTGCATTCTGCAATAGCCCCTGTGATCTGTTCTCCTTCCCCACTTCACCCACAGACACAAACTTAGCTATTCATCATATGTTCCTCACCTCATTGTACTATGAGACAGCTGTGCTTTCATGGATCGCTTTAGACCATTTGTCTGCAAAAGCTGGCTGGCAATTCCATATAGTTGTAACCTTGGCCTGCTAACTTTCTAAGGAAAGCCATGCCACCATGGGTACCAAAGGGGAAAACAAATACCCTTTTGTCCATGGAAAGTCTGGCAGGGAAGCAGATTCACTTCTGTTTCAATAGCAAATTTCCTTTGACTGCAGACTGCCCTCAGTCACTCTTTGATTTTTTTCACAGTTAGTCAAGTTGACTGAATAGCCAAGAGCACAAGGAGATCTGCAGTCCTTTGGGCTACAGCTGCCAATTATTTGAAACAGAGAATCTATGAACAATTAGCAAAGAAACTCTGCTAAAGAATTCTTAGAGTACTGCCTTATGGGGAGTTGGTTTCATTCCTCGAACTGGTTTCTTTTTCGTACACACACACATTCAACTGAAAAGCCTTGAGCAGCAAGGAATGTCTGGCATTTCTGCTGTCAGTGTGCATGTACATTGGAGGGAGATATTTTTAGAAGCCCATCACATCCAAGTATGCATGAATTCTCACGTAACCTCACAGTGCTCACAGAGTCAGGGATGTGAGAGCTTATCAGATTAAGCACACGACTTGGGGTCCTGCTGAGTGTCCAGCAAATACTGGAGATGTGAAGTTTTCCACACAAGCATATGCTGCATATTCCAATCCAGGGGCAATACATGCTGTAAGACCGAAATGGAGAAGAGAAGCAGGAAAGGCTGTGGTAGCTTGGGTACGGCATAGCTCTGAGGCACAGAGGTAAAAGTCATTAGCCTGGAGACAGCACAGGGAAAGCTGGACATTCAGTGCACTGCAGAGAGCCACATGTCTTTTGTAAGGGTATCCAAGTTGCTTCTTTCTTTGGGGAATTTTTTGGTAAATTGGAGATTTCTGCTGGGTCCACTGTAGTGTCCTGACCCATGCCCAGAAATAAAGCCTTATTTCTTCTCTCTTGACCTGACCATCTGACAAACGGCACTTACGTGCCTCCACAGCAGAAGAAAACAAGGTCAGCTTTACAAAAAACATACAGGGAAGGTCAGCTTCGGAGACTGTCTAGTTTGAGGCATACAGTTGTTCAAATGAGAAGGTGAACTTCAGAAAAAAAGGGAAAGTTTGGACTAGAACATTTCTGGAGCCTTTTCAATTTCCCCTTATTTCCAAAAGGGTAAGAATACCATTTATTATACTAGCAAACCCTAGCAAATGCAAGGAAAACATTTAAGAAAATATCCCAGTACTAGGCATAGAGGTTTTACTAGTTGAGCCACAGGACAACTTTATGACAAGCTTCCACTTTCAGAGTCTCTGAACTGCTGAGTGATTTTAGATCCTTGACATTTTGTAGGCCAAGCAGAGGACAGTTTAAAGAAAGAGCCTTGCATCTTTGCCCTGGCACTGAAACATCCAAAATCACTTGACACATAAATGATTAGGTGCACTGAAAAACAAACAGGACTATATTCCACCGGGGTACTTTTGAAAAAACTAATTTTTTTTGCAGTAAAACAGGGCAGAAATAAACGTGAACCATGGGTCAAGTATTTTTTAACTTTTTTCATTCAAGTGCTTAATCAGAATTTAAGTACCTAATTTAATCACCAAAGTTTGGGCCTAAAGCCATTTGTTGAGTGAAATCCAAGTTTAGAACATAAATACAACATTCCCTCATAATGCAGCTTTGATCTAATGATTTAATAACAAGGAAGGATTCTTGTTCTATTACAACATTCTATTCTATTCTATTCCCAGAACACGAATGAAATGGCCTTTGTGTTAACTTTCTCTAATCTTGATTACATCTGTATGTCTTGTAGGTCTAAGAGGGCAAAACAAAAGTAATAATAATTTTGTTAGCTTAAGGGCAATCTCTGCTTTTGGATCCAGAGACTTTTAAAAAGGTTGAAGTTACTTTTTTTTTCTTTTTTTTTTTTTCTTAAGTTTCCTCTTCTTCAAAAAGAGAGTAAATGAAGAAATGGGGAAAAAATGAGCTAATGAGCCAGTCCTATTTCTTGCTTCTTGTGAACTTGTCTAGAATTCAGAATGCACTTTTCCTTAAGAAAGGAGATAAAAACTTGAATAAATAAAGATAACACCATGTCACGCTACTGGAATTGTGCAGGCTTATAGAGCAGCCTGCAAAAACAGTGTGGAAGAGCATGATGAATGTCTTTGTAGTCCCTATGGCAACAAGTGGAGCAATAAGTTGTTCTGAGGACAAGCGGAAAAAAAAACGCTATGAGAAAAACAGGCCCTTCCTGACTACAGCAAGGAAAAGGCATGATCTCTGCAGCCTCCTAGCAATAACGTACACTGTGGTTATAACTTTAAGTATGTAAACAGAGATCCAAGTGTCACAAAGGGGATGAAAAAGAAAGAGCTGGCCCAAGGCCTTGTGGTTTTATGATGCGGCTTGAGGTACAGAGGTAATTTTCAGCCTGTAATTAATATTTCCCTGCTACTGCCAAGGCTTCCACAGACTAATCTCTCCTCTTTCAGGGTTCCTAATTGGATATCCTCTGAACAAAGTCCCACAGCTCTAAATAATACAATGATCACAATAAAATTACCACATAGCAGTAGTTCTAAGCGCTGTAGGTGGCTCTGCTGCTGTTCCTTCATTTCCTAAATTCTCACTTTCTCCCATGACCACCTCATTATTTTGCTGAGTGCCCAACATCAATCAGCTTCAGAGGTGCATCCAAGCCAGGCATGAGTGGGATTTCCTTACTCCAGGGCAGAAATACCTATTGCCATCAGCATAACAAATCTGCAGCGTTCCTGTCAGAGCTCACTAAGCTGAATTTCTTGTCACAGCAATATTTTATGTGAATTTTCGCTAGTGAAAAATATGAATTGCTTATAATTAAGTGTATAAAAGATCAGCTTGGTAAACTGAAGACAGGGAATCATGCTCTTTCTGCTGGAGACATCTCAGAGAGCAGGAAGGAAATGTTCCCAAGGAACACAGGGGAAAAGGAAGAGGATCTGGAGCGTGAATTTTCAGCAGAGAATTGGAGGAACTAGCTGGGGAAGATGAACACCTGGCATAGTAATTGAAGTTCATAACATGATTTTACATTTGAACATCATATCTTTACCAAACATTTTAAACTGTGTATGTTAAATTCAGTTTCTAAAAGCATTTATCTATACTCCAAAACACAAAAACATTGCTCGCATACAACAATAGATTAATAACTGTAATGATGAACAGTTCATAGCCAGATAAATATTACACCTAATTTTAATCATTGTCTAAATAATTAATTGAGCATTCCATAATGCTGAAACTAGAAAAACAGTCTTTTCTACCAAATACATAATTGCTTAAAAGAATTTTTTTACATTTCACTCTAAAGGTCAAAGAGCTGCCTTCTGCAGCTCATGAGAGTGATGACTGCCACTGAAAGGGACTCTTCACCTTACGCCTCTGATCTAGGAAACACTTGCTCTAAATACAAATTTAGAAATTCCTCACTTCATCATTCTCAGCAGCCATTGCCCCTTGAAATATCTTTCTCCCATAACTTGAAAAGAAGGAAGAAAAATCCAACACATTTAGTTTCTAAAAAAGACAAAATGTATTTTTGGTTCCTGGATACCACCTCCAGAATTTCAGCCACAGATGTAACTGAACTACCAAACCTTCTGAGACCAGAAGGGTTGCAAATTCCCTTCTTTTTCCCCTAGGTAAGGTAAACCGTTGCCTAGGCAGTTTTTGACTGATATCTTCTAGGCAGTAATTTGTTCCACAACACAAATGGAGTCAGCTGGACACAGATCCCGAACACACAAAGCCCACTGCATAGGAGATGCACAGATTGACACCTCTGAGCAGAACTGTGCATTTGCAATAGGTCTGGTCCATCCAAAACATAAGCCATCAATAAACCACATAGAATCATGGAATCATAGACTCATTTAAGTCGTAAAAGACCTTTAAGATCACTGAGTCCAACCGTAAACCTAGAATAGCCAAGTCCAGCAATAAACATGTCCTTAAATGTCACATCTATATCTCTCTTAAATACCTCCAGGGATGGTGACTCAACCACTTCCCTGTTGTCACGGACAGAATGATTAATTTCACTCATAAGAGAGAAGCAATGAAATATTTATTTATATAAACCAGTAATTTAACCGCTAAATCTGGGCAGCCTGTTCGAATACTTGATAACCCTTTTGGTGAAGAAGTTTTTCCTAATACCCAATCTAAACCTCCCCTGGCACAACTCGAGGTCATTTCCTCTTGTTCTGTCGCTTGTTACTTGGGAAAAGAGAGACTGACACCCACCTCCTACAATATGCACAAGACAGTTAGTTCAGTGGTCCCAATATACATAATACACTATTAGCCTCCGCTGTAGCAGCTAGAGTTAGTGGCTAACATAAGACAAATCATCCTCACAGATCCCTTTAATCTCAAATTCCATTCAGATAAAATTTTCAGGTGAAAAAAAGGACACGGCCAGGATAAGTGGAGAACTCTACTTCTAGGAAATATTAACAGCATGTACCAATTTCCTTTTCAAATCTAGACCTTATATTTTTCATCTCACCATCTCATAAGGCAGACATTTTTAGGGCATTTTTGTTATAGTCACTCTTATCTTGACACAGAAACCCCAAATTCCACATGTCTAATTTTGTTGTGTTTATTTACCTACCAAGAACCCTTCTTTCTCATTGGAGAACACGAGCCTCTGAAAAGTCCTGTCCATGAAACAATGTTGTTAGCAGCAGCAGGAAGAAGATGGATGGAAGACCCAGTTACGGCAAAGCTTCAAAGCAAGGACATATGCACTCTTGTCACCCTTTTACCACTTTTCCCCATTACCCAAAATATCCCAAATAGCATGAGGTCTGCCAATGAACCTTATAAAATCAGTGAAAGTCACTAGGTCTGCAAGATCACGGGGGAATGAATACTGTCACTGTAATCACATGAATACATAATTAATTATTAAAAAAAATGATGGGCTCACAAAGTTGTGCATTTTCTCCAGTCCAGTGCCGGACTTTATCACTTCCAACAAACTGTTGGGAGAGTATGACAAAAGAAGAGAAAAAAGCAAGGCCTCTGGATTATGAGAGCTCACTGTTAATCAATATGAGGAATGCAAACATTGATAACATCCTGGGCTGGCTACCCAATTCAGGTATCCAAGTGAAGGGCTGTTTTTCACTCCTGTATGTGCTCAGGGAGAGCTTTAAGGAAGTTGTCCAAGGCAGACTGAAGATCATTGCTCTCCCCTGCCACACACTTCCTGGCCAAAAATAGGAGGAGAACTAGTGAAGAATATAAATAAGGGGAAAAAATACAGAAAGACTGAAAAAAGGTTACAATAAAACAGAAATTGGAAACAGGCATAAGTTAAAAACAAGAAACAGTCTACAGACAGACTGGCATTAGTTCAAGCTATGGGACTTAAAATAATTTAGACAGTCACCTTTAAAAAGAAGTCATAAAAATGTCTTGGCTGTATCAACAATTTAAAACTTATTATAGAGTAAAACCTCTGTTTGTCTTTCTTTTCCCTGTTTTCTTATGCATCTTGTCATTTCCCTCAGATCCTATCCCTCACAAATCGTTTTTGTCATGTTCAGAAAAGTATTGTTTAGATTATTTAAAAACACTCTCTTTAATTATGCTGATAAGCAATGGTATTGTTCTGGATTTTTGACAACAAGTGAAGTTTTTAAATAATAAGTTAATATAACACAATTATTTAACATGATAATTTTTACTGTATAATGGCTCAAAACAATAACAAGGTAATTAAAAGCATAGACACTGCTGAAGAGATAAAAATGCTTAAACATTACCATCTAGAAAGATGAAAAAATAAGAAAAAGTAGCCTACCAAAATGAGGTTACCATAACAAAACAGCCTGGTTCCATTAAGGGGAACATTTTGTTGTTTAAATGGAGATAAAATGCTGTTGAAAATTCTTTTAAAAAACCCTTTTATAAAATACCCAGACATGGAAAACATGAACGATTTTGGCTATGTCCCAGGTAGAAACAAGCTAAAATATCCACCGTGAGGTCATAACGATTTCCCAGGACCTCCTTGAAAATGTGAAGTGTGTCACAAGGGGTATTTTCCTGATGAAATAATGTATAAATAGCTTCAATAAAGTAAGCAAGGGAGTTAATTCTGGCAGAAGGGATCTGCTTTGAGTTATTGAGAATTTGCTCTCTCCTCATGTGTCTTTCACTGACAACTTAAATCAATGGGTACTACAGCTCAAACCACCAGAGAAGAGTAAAACCTGGGACTGGTAACTTACTACCTCATTCCCAATCGTAGATCTTGGTCTTCCAGGAACCTCCTCTGCCCCTTTTTGGCTCAGCACAGGATATTGTTCAACCCATCTGTCTACCCTGCTGCCTTCTTACTGCTTTGCACGCACATGTGAACAGAGGAAAATCTAGCTACAGCTAGCTGGTTTAGAAAAGATAATTTGTTCCAAGTTGTTATGTTTCTCAAGTGAATATCAGATGAATTCATAATTGTGGGAACTCTTGAAACATTTCCAGCTTTACACAACATGTTTGTTTTAGGGCTCCGGTGACGTCTGTAATGTGTGGGTCTGCTGAGATTTGGAACAGATGCATTATTTTCCTCAGCCACCTGGAAGAAAGTAAAATATTGAGAAAAGCTGGTTTATAAGGACTCCCTGGTGTCCACAAGCTGGTCTGGTTAATAAGAGATAAAATATTTCTGATTTTTTTCAACTGCAAAACAAATGGCTAAACATATAATTGCTGCTTTCTTTCATGGAAATAAAAATTTCAGGAGACTTGCTAGGCTTAAATTTAACACACAGTAGCTTGCCAAGTGTCCTGGTTTGGGGGGGCATTATGGATTTGGGAATGTATTTTTCAGACCTGTCATGAAAACTTGAAGATCTGTCCTGAACCTCAAACTTGTATGCAATTCAGTGTAAATTAGACAGCTTTAGAAGTAGTTTGAGGAAATTCAGGAGGTTGTTTTAAGTTCTTAAATTCTTTTCCTGGGGAAAGCAGGCACTTGAAATATACACATGAGTTTGAGAGCAAAAGACCTCCGCCAAAAAAAAAGTGGCCAAGTCCAAATGGCAACCCAGAGAATGGGTTTCAACCCAGACAAAGGGATGTCCAGCTTGTTGCAAATGTCTTTGAAATTAAGAGTAAGCTACTTCCCATACATGAACATCACCAGTCATATCATTTGCTGAAGTTTTTCTTTGCTTCCCCTCAATACAACTAAATGTGGCAAAATAGTTTGCAAACCCCATTGCCTCTTTTCAAAGACAGGTATCTGACTTTATCTTTAGGCTGAAAAAAAAAGCCTGACCCCCGCTCCCCCGAAACCTGAGCCTATGAGCAGACTGAGTGGACATCATCTACCAATGGTGACTTTTGATTTGGAGCAGAGCCTCTGACAGGGACCAGGAGCACCTGAGGAGATGCTGCTAAGCTGCAGAGGACTCACAAGGCTTGATTTGCTGTTCTGCAGCCTCCTTAACCTGAAATGCCAAATTTGGCTCAAGATGGAGTTTCTTTTATGTAGTTGTCATTTCTTAATGACTATGTACAATGAATCTTCCTATATGCAGAGGCCATGTGTTGTTACAGGCCAATCTACAGAACCTGAATATTTAGTTCAAGCCTTTAAAGTTTTGAATTGAAATTCAGGTTTTCCCTTCTATAGCACCTATTAAATATCTGCTTCATTTCTTTGTCTCAGATTGCTCTTATTCCTCTCTCATGGAGTAAATCTCCATGATCATGGTTAAAAAAAAGAACTTTCAGCCACAAAGCCTACCATGGACACCACCCTGGAGGACTGAGGCTGGACATGCACAGCCATAATGTTCTTTATCATCCAGGCAAACCATCCCAACCTATGGAATTGGGGACTGGAAGAGACGAGCCTGCTGGCTGGCTTAACTTACCTGACTTACCCTTTGCCTTTTGCATTGACAAGTAACCAAGTTACTGCATTATATCCCCAGAACATCAGATTAGTAATTAGGAGAGCTGATCTTTGCCTTCTCTTTTGTTGATGAAAATTGAACACAAATATTATTGTCTAGGTGACTTTAGGATTGAGGCTGTGTAGAAGAAACATTACTTTTTAAAAGTCTTTTAAAATGTCTAGAGCTTTCCCACACTAAAATATACAAACATCACCACTGTTACGTAGATGAGGTAAGGTGTTTCTTAACTACTACTGAGAATAGGGGGAATATAGCATACACAGAAAAAAAACACTTGTCAGAGGCAAGAGATTTTGTCCAAGATATACACATTCCAGCAGCAAATGTGAAAAACAGTTGCCTCACCAAACATCCTAAGTTGCTGGACTAAAATGCTATGTTTGGGTAGATAATGCTCTAAAAGAGACACCTCTCTGACCAGCTGTGTTTGCAGGCTTTACAACCCTGAAACTACCTCTCCTTTACATGCTACAGTTGAGCTCCAAGACATACACACTGGGATTTCCAAATAACTAGGTTTGACCCCAGTGTCCTGCCATGAAATTATTTTTTGCATTTATTTGGAACTATGAAGTTTCTAAAAGAAGAATATGCATCTATCATCAAGAGAATATGCAGTTTAGATGAAGTTTTCTTCTTTCTTCTGCATTTAAGAAATTGAACGGTACTGATTAAAATATGATTTTGTAACCAATTTTTATACATCACTAACACAATTCTAGCATTACTCTTGTGTGCTGGTCACTGCATAAGCCTAACTCCTTACCAGAGTCAGCTCAGCTCATCTTTGAAATATCCTGACATTTCCATGGCAAGGGGTGTGTAAAGGAGTCAATGTGAGAGTAGTTGGCACTTCTTAAAAAAATAAACTGAGTACAACGTTTCGTTTTCAAGCCTGCTTTCTGCAAAGTGAGCTAGAATATGAAGACATTTACTTATAATAAGAAGAAAATAAAAAACGGAATGCATTCCTCTCCCCTCAACCCCCAAAATCTAAATCCTTATTATCTAGCAATGTATAATTAACTACATCTGCAAAACTGCATTGCTGCATTGGGAAATCTCAAAGGTCCTGGTGCAATTTCTAACAGATGTATCTCTGCTCTTACACAAAGGGGGATAATGGTTTGATCAGCTCTTCAGCCCACTAACCACAAGAAATACATCAAGTTATATATCCAACATCTGGTGATGACATCATGTCCCAGTTTGTTTTCCAGCCTCTCTTATGGACCTAGAACTAGGTCTGGCTGTGAAGCTCAGCAAAGAATTGCACTAAAGTTCACTTCTTACTGCCTTTTTAGAAAAACTATGAAATATTTCATTGAAATTATAATGTATTTATGAAGTTGTTTATTTAGTGAGCCATTTGTCATCCTTGGTACATGGAAATAATCCAGGTATCATGTTTACAGGAAATGTCTGTTTATGTTAGTCTCAAAATTGCTCTGCTGGGGCTTGTTGACATGCTTGATTCTTCCAACTAAGCCCAACTTGGAGCCAAAGTGGGATTGAGATGAGCAGACTTGAATAAAAAGATAATGGGAGTAGAACGATTAAGATAAGGAGTTATGGTTGCAAGGAGGGAAAAAAGAACAAACACCCAAGGTGGCAGAGCAGTAGAGAAGGCAAGCTGAAGGGTGCATCAGAGAAGCGACAGCAGGGCTAGATCCACATAGGCATTGTTAGGTCACATAATTGCCTCAACGCAGGTATCATCTAGTCCATTTGTTTTTTAAACACCTACAAATTACCAAACTTTAAAACTGATTGGCCTGATTGAGCTAAGTTTTAGGAAAATGATAGTTGAGAAGAAATGAAAGTGTGCAGGTTCTTTTAACACTCAAGTTTGCAGGCATGGAGTCTGGGATTGTTTTCTTTACTGTCATCCAGAGCTTCATCACCCTGATCCCTTGGAGTAAGCTGCATGTCAGCATCACTGCCCTGGCCTATGATCAGCTGCTCTTGCATTTAGAGTAGCCTGGTCTTGGGATAATTTTTTTCTCAAGTCACTACAGGTCTTTGCTGTGAATTTTCTCTGTGTTCATTCCATGAATATTTAATAGACAACACCTAGTTCTCAGCCTCTCAAATACTCCTCTGCCACTTTAAAAGTAATCAAATTACTGTAAAAGCACCAAAAAACATAAAGTCTCAGTAGAGTTTTAAATTAAATGTTAGCAAGTAGATGAAAAGTAGCAGTAGAATGCCCTTTCCCAGTTATATATGAAGGAAAATGTGAATTCACAGAAGTGATTGTTTTAAAAGGATGGCTAAAGTGTATGCTCAATGCTACTCCTTGGAACAAGGAATGATGGCTTTGGACTCAATGGCCAATGGAATATAAATCCAGACAGGGGTGATACTTAATACTCAATCTTATTCTCAGGATGTCCCTTTGGGTTAGTGTAGGTTGCCCACTGTTCAGCATATTCTTTTTCATACACCCTATTTTCAGTTTCTTAACTCTCATTATGCATTATATTAAGCTTAATATAGAATCATATAATCATAGAATCATCTAGGTTAGAAGGAACCTTAAAGATCATCTAGTCCAACCATCAACTTAACTCTGACAAAAAAATAATAAGAAATAAGAAATAAAAATCACTAAACCATATTCCTGAGGACCATGTCAAACTGTCTTTTGAAAACCTCCAGGGATGGTGCCTCAACCACTTCCACTGGGCAGCCCATTCCAATGCTTGATAACCCTTTCAGTGAAGAAATGTTTCCTGATATCCAATCTAAACCTCCCCTGAAGCAACTTGAGGCCATTGCCCCTTGTCCTATCTCCCGTGACTTGGGAGACAAGACCAACCCCCGCCTCTCTACATCCCCCCTTCAGGTAGTTATAGAGCACGAGAAGGTCTCCCCTCAGCCTCCTCTTCCGCAGACTGAACAACCCCAGCTCCCTCCTCATAAGGCTTACTCTCCAGACCCCTCTTCAGCTTCATTGCCCTTCTCTGGACCTGCTCCAGCACCTCAATGTCTTTTTTTGTGGTGGGGGGCCCAAAACTGGACACAGTACTCGAGGTGGGGCCTCACCAGTGCCGAGTACAGGGTGACAATCACCTCGTGGGTCCTACTCACCGCACTTTTCCTGATACAGGCCAGGATGCTGTTGGCCTTCTTGGCCACCTGGGCACAACTGCTGGCTCATGTTCAGCCTACAGTTCACCAACACCCCCAGGTCCTTTTCTGCCAGGCAGCTCCAGCCACTCTGCCCCAAGCCTGTAGCGCTGCCTGGGGTTGCTGTGACCCAAGTGCAGGATCTGGCACTTGGCCTTATTGAACTTCATGCTGTTGGTCTGGGCCCATCCAGCCAGCCTGTCCAGATCCCTCTGCAAAGCCTCTCTACCCTCCAGCAGGTCGACACTGCCACCCAGCTT
>JAOTQQ010000023.1:96731593-96841593 GCA_026546715.1 Gallinago undulata
ATCTGCTGGCTCAGGGGTCTGGGTACTCAGGGGACACCCTACTCCACTACTAAAGACTGAGGCAAAAAAGGCATTCAGCACCTCAGCCTTCTCCTCATCTTTTGTCACTACGTTACCTCCCATATCCAATATCCCATACTTAGATTTCAGACTATTTGCAGGACCTTAAAGACAAACATTTATTTAAGTTCTTCCATTCTAAGAGAGTTACTTCAGAATATTTTCAAATGATTATCCAGCTGGTGTCCTGACTTCTGTAGATTCCTAACACTTGCAATTTGAATCTCTTATTTACCCACAGGCCAAAAAGTCACAGTACTCTGTGATAAATCACTCTGAGCATAAATGAACATAGATAGACCATGGATAGATCATGTTTAACATCATTAATAATCTGGATGATGAGGCAGAGTGTACCCTCAGCAAGTCTGCAGATGACACAAAAATGAGACGAGTGGTTGATACACCAGATGATCATGCTGTTACATCCAGAGGGACCTTGACAGGTTGGCAAAATGGACCAACTGGAACCTCATTAATTTCAACAAGAAGACGTACAAAGTCCTGCTCCTGGGGAGATACAAACCTAGGCACCACTACATGCTGGGGGCTACCCAGCTGGAAACCAGCTTGACAGAAAAGGACCTGTGGGACCTGTTGCAAAACAACAGGAGTACGGTAAAAAGAATTCCAGTGCTGCACGCTGGGAAGGCCAGTGGGCACTTCCACACAGGTAATGCAAATTAGGACACTAATGCTAGTTTCTATTTGGGGATGTCTTATACAATGCTGTTCTGTATCATGGAAATGAGAACTGCGGAAACCCAGTCATACGACGTGTTTCCCCATCAGAAAAGTAGACCAGCACAGTGACAATTCAAGGAATTTTAAAAAATATTAAAGTTAGACTGCTTGTACCTCATGCATTCTTTTATAATAACAGCATGCTTATTCTACCATAGGGTACTTAAACGTAGAATGTCCACTGAGGAATATCACTCCTAGACTCTTGAATTAGTGATCTGTGTAAGACAAATTTCACCTAAGCAGGAAAAAAAAAAAACACCACCGCAAAATCCACCACCTTAACCTGGTCTCCTGCAACTGTAGATTCATCTTTCTGGGGCTCTGAGCAGAGCCTGACAAAGATAATCTGTGGTGTTAATAGAATGAAGCTTCTGTTCTTATATTCTGTTCTTCTGTTCTATATTCTAATAGAACGAGGCTACTAGAAACATGCTCTTTGTGATCAAAATCCAAATCAGAAACCAAATTTTAAAAGAACAAAAGGCCAGTGCTTAATCCCTATCTAACAACAATTCCTGAGATGCCCAAAGTGCCCATTGTAACATTTTGATGTTGCTATTTTTTATATCACAGTGAAAATATTAATGTTTTTACTGAACTGTAATAAAACATCTATGTTAAAAATTTTAAAAATAAATTGTAAACACACAAACACAAGAGTCATTAATCATGAACAGTTTTCCCTCCCATAGAATTAGTCTTACCCAGCACTAAAGTGACTTCTTCTTGTGCACCCTACACACTTCCCTGAAAAACAGAAAATTGGTATTTTATGGAAATGTGGAAAAAGCAAAGTATGAAGTTACAGAGTTGTAAAAAAAAGGAAAACCTATGTGGTATTTTCGCCTTTCATACCAGGAGAGTTTTATCTGACATCTTTCTCTGACCATAATTTTAGTGGTATTTCTCATAAAGCAGCCATCTTCAGACAATTTCCACAGAATTGTGCCTACTATTGTACATAGTATTTTCTGTAAAAACATCTAGATGACTAGAAGGTTGTCCTTCCTACTAGGGATATATATTAATATAAATTTGCTTTTGGTGTTACAGCGTCAAGCAGTTAATCGTTGTTCAAAAAATTTGCCACAGTGTAACAAGATCACTGGTGATTATCAAATTAATATTATAGTAAAAACATCCAGGCAAATGAGATAAGGAATTTGATGACAGAGAGAGAGTAAGAGCACATCTAGGAAATGCCCTGCTTAATTTTACCTCTGCTTAGCTTTTTATAGGGAAATCACTAATTAAACCTCTTAAATGGAATTAAAGCTGTCAATCCTTTTGGGGGAAAGGAATGAAAATGAAATTCAAGCCTAAAAAGACATAGGTATCTTCAGGCAGGAGAATTTGAATTCAGCAGCAGAATGAATTAACTAGCCTGTCTCTCATCCTACTCTTCATCAGGTGCATTTACAAAATGGGGCATCTCTGCAACTTTATCAAGATGCCTGTGATGTAGAACTTGGAAGAAAGAGGCTCCCTGCTGAGGAAGATTGGACACTGCATGGCTGTGGAAGCTCTAGCGTGCTAAGAAAGCAGAGGCATGTCTCATCTGATCTCATGTCTGCCTGGGAAAACTCAAGGAAGCATGACAACATGCTGTGAATTCAACATTTTCCAGATAAATTCAGGTGTAGAAATTCTGGCGTCTGAAATTCTGATGAAAGATGGACTTGAAGCCTCATTCAGCATCTCAGAAAGTTTAACCGATGCTAGCATCAGTTGTCTTGTATGATAATAATTTTAAGTTCACTGTGGTTCACTGAATTCTGGAATGTTCTATGATGATTTTCAAACTGCCGTTCTTTCTTCAATTTAATTTTGGATGGGTAATCTGATGTTCAAGTGATTCAAGGATTTATTTTTAATGGTATAGGCTATCTGACAGGAATTAGATATGCGTAAGTATGGTCTTGCTGTTACTAATTCTTCACGTGCCTAATTCCATGTACATGGAAGGAAGGAAGGAAGGAAGGATAGGGAATGCCACTTCTAACCCTTAATCTCCCCTGCAGAGCAGCTGGTGGGAAATGACAGGCATCACAATGGCAATATCAGCCACTGTCAGACCTTTTGTGATAATCCAAGACACAACTTCCCCTTCTCGTTAAAACCTTATGTAGCTGGTGTGAATGTTAGATTTGTCTTCATTTGGTCAACAAAATTCCTATTAGAAATAATGGTGAAGACAAGAGAAATGAAAAACAAACAGGAAAGGGAAATAACACAGAAGACAGAATAACAATAAGCTTTCTCTGAGACACAAAAGACCACTGGTGAGCTTCAGAAGATTTTATAAGACTTTTCAGAGGCCTTCATTATTATGTCTTTCTTACAGATGGGAGACTTAAACATTGAGAGATTAAATGAATTGCCCAAGCATGCCAAAAAGCTAATCCAATAAAACCATCCTGTTTCTTATCTTCAGGGTCATCCTGCCTTCAATTAACTCTTCAAGATTTAGCCAGACAATGCTTAAGAGATGTTTTTCCCCCTTTCTTGCTTGGTCCAGAATATTTTTTTAGGATCAAGATGACAAATAGTGCCAATGTAGAATCCAGCTACTCTGGGGACAGGATGGCCAGCAGCTCCGTTAGCCAAACGTCTTTTCTAACTATCCAGCAGTCCAGATGGTTTCTTTAGAGTACTTCAGATAAACAATCTCTGCAAGCATGTTGTAGCCAAACCCTTTTAAATTACCGATTCAAAACACAACCCATTTTGATGTCTTTAACAGGGAAACCTCCTCCTCTAAATTCCTTAACTCCTTGGGCTAACTCACAGCTTGACAGGAAGAGTTGAAAACCATTTTCTCTCCTCCTTATTCTAGTTTGGACAATTAATTCTACCTCTGACATCATTTACATAAAACACATAAAATACAGGATATTGTACACAGACTGTAGAGTACTCCCAAACAGCACATTTCCGCTTCTCAGTCCACAGGTCTGTGCTGCCTTCAGGTCAGGGAAACAGAATTGTATGAATAGAAAAGCCAGTTACAGAAAAGTGACTAAAATATAGATTTATATGTAAAAAACACCTACGTTACTATAAGACACTGGGAAAAAGACTCCTAATTAGAATAATGCTGTCATGTTAATATCATTAACAAAGGAGTATACAATTTGGTAACACAGTAATAGCAACTTATGACCCAGAAAAAATTTATTTCAAATACTGTATATAGTTCTTACACCGTGGTACTCTTTTCACAAAGAATGGAACTTTCTAGATACTGATGAATAAAACAGCATTAAAAAAATGAAAAACATGTGTGTTTAGATATGCTGTGATTCTTGCAACTAAGAAATTTACTTATTTATTCACTCATTTATTTATTTGTGAACTCTACACCTAGATTTTGTGGAAATTTTGCCACGAATTGAACAGACCAACCTCTTCAGTTTACTTCAAGGCCTATTCCACACTTTGAGAAAACAAACAGAGATGCTCAGTAACCCTTTTTCTCCTCCAAAACCACCTCAAACAAACCCTTCCTTCCATTTTTTCCAAATATTTCCTTCAAAATAACTGTGAATTGCTGTCTTATTTGGTCACTTCATGATGGTTGTTTGGCAAAATCTCTTTTAACCTCCCTTATGAAATCAGTCCCTGTAGTACCATAAATGTTTTAGTCTTTGACAGAATATTTTGGATGGGATTTTGGATCCTTATTTTAGGTGCTGGCTCCCTCATGTAAGATGGAGGCATGTGGTCTACTGATGTCACTAAATAGGCATAAGAAATATAATATGCATTGTAGAAGTAATTACATGTAACCACTGCAGTCACAAAATACTTTAATTCATAGTAATATAAAATATTTCATAATTAAAATACGCACAATAAAGGAATACCATATTCGGTGGAAGCTTCCTTCCTGCCTACAGCTGGAAATTCATGTATTCCACAGAGATATTTTAACTAATTGGCTCTCAGGTTTACAAGACAAAAGGGAAGTATGGGGTTTCGGCCTGATTGCCAGAGATTTTATTCAGGGCCTGAGAGAGAAATGTACTCATGTAAGTCATGATCCCGTGCATGCTTCCTTGGTGTGCTGTGCCAAGACTGATGTAACAAGCTTTGGGAATCTTCACTGAAGACCAAAATGTGCTAAGTTAGATCTGAGATAGCAGCCATCATCCTGACAGTCTGGCAAGCTGCCTAGGAGAATTCGCTGTATCTGCTGGGAGAGTCATGGATACTCTCTAAAGAGTGAATGATTTCCTGAATTCTGGCCAAAACCACATAAGTTAGTTTTTACACGGATTTCAATTTCATTTGTCGCTAGGCACTCACAGGGATAGACCTCGTATAATAAAAACAATCTAGAAAAAAAATAAAAAATATTCTTTAGGCTTTTATTATAAAATAACAAACCTGACAGCGTCCTGCAAAAGGAATTCCTGTAGTGAAATCCTGCCCATAAAATGGAGTCACTTACTATGCCTAGCAATCAAATTAGGAAAGACTTTAAAGTAAATTGGTAATAAATGTTCCTTGGGATACTTCTGTTTCAGAAACTGCAACTGTAACTTTTCTGTTCCTTCCGTTCTGTTGTACTGGGCACGTGTGTAAATAAGGAAGAGTGAGGACAAAGGCCTGGAATGCTACAGAGGACAGGATTTCTTCCCAATAAAAAGATATTGTTCAGTGCTGACCTGTAGTAGACTGACATTATTGCAACTGATCTCCTGATCTTGGGTCTTAGATTCCAAATTCCTTCTTCCTCTTACAGAACTACAGGAATATTGTTAGATTATTTGGGGTGAAATCCTGGCTCAACAAGGGTCCTTGCTGGGATCGACTGTGCCGTGACAACGACATTACCACATCGATTTAGCGGAGACAAGATTCCAGCCCTGTATTTTGCCTTTCGTTAACAGGTTTTTATAGGATTTCAGAATGAAAAAAAACCCACCTGGTTGGATGAAGATAGGAAGGCAAAATAGAAAAATTACGGTCTGTTTAGGGAAGCAGTTTCTACAGCACTTTTGAAAGACCATACCTTACTAAAATCTTAACTCATAAGTGCTTAAATTCTCCATAATCCCATGGGAAAATTAAAACTCATGATTTTGAAACAATCAAAATGAGCTGGCACAATCATTGCTGTCAGCTTTCTTCAGAGCAGGCTTGGCACTACTATCTTGTTCGCTTTGCAAGAATCTGTGAAACTATACCATTTTCTGTAAAGACTGGAATGAACACTGGTTTATATTCTAGTAATAAGCAGTCAACCATTCAATGTTTGGTTCACAAAATAAATGTTTGATTGTTCTGGTATTTGCATTTTGTTCTTCTACTCTAAAATATCACTTTTATTTTATATCATAAATAAACATAATTTATACCATTTTAAGTAGCAATTAATAAAGCACACGAGCAACTTTTGTGAGTATAAAGAATATTCCAAATAATAAATAGTACAGCTTTTAAGGTGGCCATAACGATATACTACTGCCAATCTGAATGCTTCTAGAAAACAGGTAAGAGGGTTTGCAGTGTTTCTAGTGGAGAAGCAAAACCATTATCAGTAATTCTGCACAGAACAGAGAGACAATCCCTTCTGCTCCCTTGCAAACAAGTAATTATCACAAAAACCCACCAAGACCGGTACTTACTTGCAGTATTAGTCTGAACAGAGACACGGAGGCTTGAATGAACTCAGGTCTTCATCTGCGAATAATTTTCCAAAGCTGTGGTGGAGTTCACTGGCACTGGGAAGTTCTCACATCTGCAAACCATGGCTGCTCAGTAGGCCAACAAGGCATTTTTTTTTCCAGTAATGCAAATCCAACACTGAAATATGCAAAATTCCTGACCACAGCTATAGCCTGATGTAGCCCAAACTCTTTAAACTTCTAATATAAACATTTTTCCCAACCATATTTTTCTGCTGTTTCATAAGTGTGGGCTACTCTTAGCTTAATTTTATTTGAATTAAAGACAGAACTACAGGCTGCAATACAGACAAGCTTGTGGCCTGAAAGGGAAAGGAGAGACAATATTATCAATCACGAGGAACACACAACCTGCAAAGTATGTTACTACAGTGTAAATCTGACTTTCCCATCAAAGTCTCTGTATCAACGCTGTCATACTTTTGAATAGTGTATTGAGGGTGAAGCAAACAGGAGTAGACGGGGAAAAAACAACAGTCACTTTCACCAGGCTTTTTCTTTTGCAAACAACTTCTCACCACAGAAAGGAAGCAAGAACTCAGCCTTCCTTTATCTTTGCTTTCTTGCTCTCTCAAGTGTCATCAGTCATACTTGGCTGATTTTTGCTACAAGCAAATTAAGAGAGGCATTCACCTCTAGCTGCATCAGAACATCTACACCAGATTAAACAATTTGAAACCTTAAGAAAATTATTTTCTCTAAGGAAAATTAAACTAATTACAGATAAATCCGGATTGCTTTCTAAACTGAGCTTATCTGATCAGTGTAACACAGTGAAATGCAAAATCATGCATGGGGTAATAAAGCATGTGACTCCTACTTACAAAATTGGGAGTTATAAAATAAATAAATACAGCTTTAGGATCTGGCTGAATATGAATACTTGGTGTGATTTAGTGAGTAAGAGTCATTTCAAACTGTAAATGTGCACCCATAAAACCTTGTAGTTATTTTAAAAAGAAATAAGAAACATGATCTATTTTGTAAATAAAAGTGACACTAAGGGTCGGTACGAGCAGTACAGTAGCTGAATACCTGCACATACACACATAAACTCTTGTAGGCTGAAATTCTTTGTGAGAGTAACCCAGTATTACAATTTACATTATGGTGATGCAGAAGTAACAATTTAAAAATTCCCGTCAAGTCTGCATGTGTTTTTAAGACACTATTCAAACACAAGGCACTGTCTTCATGTAAGAGATGTAAGATGAATTGAGTTCAACATGCTGTGCAGCTGTTAGGCAATACTGCAGTGACTTCTCCAGGCATTGAAAATCTATCAATTTAAAACAAGAGGTAGGAGCTATGCCCCTTTTTATCATTCCAAACGTGCAAAATCCTTGATCTTAAAAAAAGTAAGGATCGTTAAAAAAAGTAAGGATCATTAAAATAAGTATGTTTTCTGAATTCACTTGCAGTTCTAACAGAAAATATTAGCTGCTTTTGAGGCAAGATGTGGGGTAACAATAGCACAGAAAACAAGAAAGAACATAAGATGAAGGCTTTAAAATCCACATTAATATTTGCCTGCATCAGAAACTAGCTGTCATTTTCTGACCTCACCTCAAGGCAGCTATTGTTTGTTATTGCATGAATTGATTGTTGATGTAAAAAAAAAATCCAGATAATCCTATAGCAATCTTTAAACACTCTCCATATAAGAGAATAGTCTGGCAACAAGTAAGGCTGTGTGCAACCATGCCAAGCTGGTTCAGCTGAAAGAAAACATTTATTCCACTCCTACAATGTCTCCAGTCTGCTGCACTGAATTCAGGAAAGCCCTTTCTACAAATTTTACTTTTAAAAAATGTCTTCCTTTTTTTGTGACAGCATTTGAGGTTTTACATAAAAGCGTAGATTGCAAAATAACTTAATTTAAGCCAGAAGGAGGATCTTCTCACAATGTTCCCTCAACCTGTAAAACCTATACTGTGGCAATTTGCAACAGACAGTAACAAATCTGGCACCTAAGCATGGGAAAAGGAGAGGAACCCCAGTACACCCCCTTGGCTAACATTTCTAACTGTCTGACTCTGAACCCTCCTCTGAGGCATCCCATTCCGGCCTCTAATTAAGTCCTTGTTCACCAGCTAGGACCTGCTCCTTTGAGGGGTCAGACTGACGATTTGCCTTTGAGTTCATACTTAAGTCCCTTGGCTGTCAAAGCACGGAGGAGAAAAAAAAAGAAAAGGTGATTTTCATTGAAAGAGAGGCAATGCCTCAGAGTAGAGGTAGGGTCCTAAAACCTGCCTTACTAATGCCATGGTAGCTGGTCCAATAAATGGTGAAATTGATTCCTAGTGCTTGGGGACTCTCTATTGCAGTTTAGTACACGTGTTGCTCTGGTATACTTAATCAGTTCCTATATTCCTGATGAACTGTTGCATTCTGCCTGGAAAAAATCAGAGTACTTGATGAAATCTTTCTCTTTTTTTCTACCCACAAAAGAAAGTAACAGTTTCTTTTCCTTTCTCAGGACAATTCCTGATTAGTTTTTTCCCCTCTGGGTACTTTTGTCATGCTAATCTCTATGAAAAGATACATGAAGCACTTTATTTTGCTGATCCTTAGAATGGCTGTGAGCCAGGTTAGCAACAGTCAACATCTCATAAAGATATAAGTAGGTAATGGGACTTATTTTGGCAAGACAGGAACATTTCTAAAGCATGTGACTTGTGGGAATGTAGTTGTATCACTGAGGGAGGCATCAAATACACACAAACGTCTTTACTGAATGCAACAATTAGGTTTATTCCTTTATCACAGGAATTTCTGTTCCATTCCATTTCTGAATCTAAACACATATATTCAATTCATAGCTTTTCAGCTAAACACAGCTGGCCAGATCTTCTTGTAATTTACACATATCTGATCTGTACTCTGCTCCGTCTGTTACCAGGCTGGAATGCTGAAGCTCAGTGAAAGGACATTCATAACACTGCCAGTGGGCAGCAAAGATGTTCCAAAAACAAAACAAAATAAAACAAACCAAACAAAAAGAAAATCTATGTTGGAGGTGCATAGGTTTCCTTGCCATGTCACAGTAGGCTAAGTGTGAAAAAAGGAAAGAAAAGGACCTATTGCATGGAGCTAAACAGCCAGGATAATTCTGATATTGCTAGGATGTCTGCTTTAAAACACGGTATTAACAGACAGTGCTGCCTTTTCATGCCTTGATACAATCTCCTGATTAGGTACATCCTAATGCAAAGCTGGTTAGGACAATATTAGTAATTTATTATGTGTTTAATAATTTATCGTTTCCCATTAGTTTTCATAAGGATGATCTTGTTTCCTTCCATTGAGAATCTGACAAACTTTCAGCACAAATAAGGTACACGCGTATACTCATCTTGGTATTTATTGCTGACGTATTCTACCTAACAAGCTTTTTGTCCTATATCAGATCTTATTTTTTCTTGTACATAATAAAAATCAGTTTAGTGAATTCTGAAATACACTTCACTGAACCGCACACTGTAGATGAGAGAGACCATGAGAGGACAGCAAACAAGCTTGCTTTCTACTAGAAATTTTATAATTGGTTTATCCCATATATGCAAAACATTTAATCTATTTTAACAATATAACAACAGAATAAAGTAGAAGTTTTGAGAAAAGTAGTCAAATATACCATCTTTTGATACATTATTCTAGTTTCCAAACTAAAGCTATGGAACAGCTGCAACAAGTCTGAAAATCTCACTGCAAAGATTACTAATTTGGTAAATACTATAGGAAAAAAGCATGAAACTAATAAGGGATTAACAAGAAAACAAAAGGAAAAATATTTTAGATCATACACTATGGCAGCAAAATATTGCTTTACAAAATCGTTACTGAGTAAGAGAGGTCATTCCCTATAGAGACAACTTTCATTATACTGCAACCAAATAATTCTTAGCTGTAATCAACCAAAAGGAATAAAATCAATTTATTTGGTTTATTTCAAATATAACTGAATCTTTCTCAAAATACATCAGTATCAGCCCGCGAGTTTTATTCTAAATGTCTAAACTTTGTGGTTTATTGTTTTTATAACTGTCAGCAAACTTCTCAGCAATTAACTGTGTTGAACTCTGGTGTTGTCTTGTTTGGACTACGGCAATGTTATTTACTGAAACAAAAACTTCTGTTCAAGTCTCTGCCTGTTTTAGTCTCATGGTAAAAAAAAAAAAACAAAAGAAAAAAAAAAAATTGTTGAAATGTAAATATTTGAGTATTATTAGATTAGGCTTAGGAATTTAGGAACTGACTATGTCTGTTAAAAGAAGCATGCATTACCCATTTAAGTTACTAGAAAAATGTATAACAGTACTTTGCCAAACTAATTTTATCTGAATTTGGAGAAGAAAACAATCTGATTGCCCTAAAATTTTTATAGGGTAGAGATTGAATACTACTCATTAACATTTTGCAAAAGCAACAAGATATTTCAGCAGCCTGCTGGAAAATACATAAATCAACCTGCTGCTTTTCTAGACTTGCCTTACGCAATACTCAAAGTCAAATTATATTGAAGCACAGTCAACTGCAACTTGAAAACAATTCTTAATTCTGCATCTTAGAATCCATCTTTAACCACCCCATTTCACTGTATGGCAACTTAAGAATTACATCAATTGCAATGATATTGTATCACAAAATGCATTACCTGATGAAGTCCTGAAGAAACAATGAATCTCTGCTGGATCTAACAAAGGAACAGACCCAGTACCCTACCCCCAGTGCCTAACACCTCACCAAAGGATGACAGTAACTCATCATGTGTTCAGCAGTAATTCATATCTTGTGATGGAGAAACAAGGTGAGGTACATAAGATCTCTTTTGCACAAAAGAGACATTTTGAGCTGAGACTGCATGAACATGGATATCCATTTGTGAAATGATGTAAATAAAGAATGAATTTAGAATCAAGCGCATTGAAAGGCAAGTCATGACTAAATCTATTTGAAGACATGAGGAAGTGAAGAAATCATGCAAGAAAAGGTTGTATCTAAGTATTATGGCATTCCCATAAAAACGGGGAAAAAATGGTCAGCACTAAGAGTTTTCAAATACACATTTTTGCTAAGAAATAAATGCATTTTTAAATATCCTTTCTGAGTCTAAGTGTACTTTTTCCCCATCACCTAGAAGAGAACAGTGAATAGATACCTTAACACTATTTGTCACAATAGTAAAGAACCTACTGAATCTACACAATTCATTAGCTCATTGCTTGGGTCTTAGAAATGGAGTCTTGGTCATGACAAACCTGCATAAGGTAAAAGTAATACAGACCTTTGATAGAGGTCTACACACTGGACTCTTCAGCAAATAATCTGAACAATACACATATCGAGAAGAAATCACTTGGAATTTACTTGGAAATGTGGCCCATTTTATTTTAACTGAAAAGCATTCATTATACAGTGCAAACAGTTCTTTGGTAAATTTACTGATTAAAATAAAAATAACAAAGACTTTGTTTTAGGTAACATCAAAAAAGAAAATAAATATGTAAAATTTGCAACATATTACAGCAATATTCTCACAGTGGATACTGAGGAAACGGTCATCTAACCATTGGCCACTGTTTCAGAAATGTTAAAATCAATGCTGATTCTGCAGACACTGCAATAAAACTGAATTAGTACAATCCATGACTGATTACATTTTAAACTGTGGATAAAGACCTGTTTTTCCTGAATGGTTGATAATCAGATGGATGGCAGAAAATAACTCAATATTACACTTGCTTAAGCATATCCAGACTCCTAAGCCCATTTTATATACCATATGAATAAACAGTGAACAAAGAAGAAAACCTCCCATTTTACTCTGGAGGCTGGAGAAAAGGAACAATCAGATATAAGGTACTATTTTATAATGTATAAATGGAAACTCTCTTCTCCTATAAGCGGAAATCTTGAGAAAGTTTATTTAATAAAAGAATGCAAGTAGTAACCAGCTGGATGTATTACTGCCTTATTTAACTGTTTAGGCAGTTAAATTATATTTGGTTTAGCTCCTCAATCCTTCCTCTTTGAGGAATTCCTGCCATAGGTCAATGGGAGTTCCATCTGAGTTGGAATTACAGGACGAGACATGTGGTTTGGACTCTCAACAAAAGTCAACAAAATACCAGAGTATCAAAGCAGGACAGGAATGACAACCTCTAGGAACCATATGATACTCAAACATGCTCGCCACACACAATTTCTATAAGTATTAACATAGAAAATTACATAAGTCAAAACATTGTATATAAAATCAATTAAAATATTCTTAAAAATATAAACTGTAGTTCCATGTGTACCTCTACCAACATCTTTAACACACCACTCACATGTACATATTGCTCCTACCATAATATGAAACGAGTTTCTGAAGTAAGCTTCAAAGATCCACCAAAGTTTGAATGTGTGTCACGGTATCGGTTTATCAAATTAGAAATCATTAATGTTAGTAATCAGAGAAATTATGTGCCAAAATATTATAGTGGAACTCATATTGCTGTGCTAGGTTAGTTACTAGACAGGTATTTGATCTACCATGCAGTAATTAAGTATTCAGTCTGTTTGCATAATCTGAAATGTTTAAGATGAGAATGTTTTAATTTTGTGGAGATTTCTTTGATGCTCAAATCTCTGTTCCCTAAATTTGACCAATAAAGTCAGAAGTCAGTGAACTATATAACTAAAGAAGAGCTCTGGTTTTAGTTAGTCCTGACTTAGGACTTAAGGGCAGAGCCATAAATTCTAACATATTGAGGGAGAGAATCAATTTTGAATAAACACCAAAAAAAGCTGTAAAATGAGGTATGACAGTTGTCCTTCACTGAATATAATTCCTGGTCAAAAATATGCAGTTTGTTTTCTAAAAAGTACACAACTTTGCAATTCTAGTGTAGACATATACTCTATAATGTTAAACATTTATTAAATGGGAAATAAAGTCCATTGGCAGACCATTTTAACATAAATGATAAAAATATTGAGGTAAAAATACATATGCATTAGATGAAATGGGAAAAAACTAAAAAAATCAAATACCTTGTCAGAAAAAGTAGTCAATCCACAAATAATCATGATGCTTGATTTTGATTGCTCTTTTTTAAAAAAAAACAGTGCCACAATATGATCGGGAACATACGGCTATTGACAATATGCACAATGAATCAGTAGGAATCTTTGTATACAAAATGGCATGTGACATCTTTTCACATTTTCAAAACAGGGCCATACAAATACGTGAGCTGTTCTGAGATCAGGAGAAGCAGGCTTTAGAACAGGAATGGATGGTCTTGTTACAACACTTTAAATAAATGAAACAAAAAAAAAAAAAGTTGCCAAGCAATTACATATGTTTTGACAAAAATGATTATGTTCATTTTAAAATCAAATGCTACTCTGTCATACATGTTTTCCTAGAATGAGGAACACTGTCAATGACATCTGTAATATACATTCAGTTGCTTTTCGTATCTTCCAATTACATGTATTTATACTTCCTTACTAATTCTAGTCTTTTTTGGTTTGAAAACTTTGATTCATTTTGCTCCTTGAGTTAATGAAAGGATGTTGAAAGGTGTTGTGTAGTTTTCTTTATTTCCTTGCTGGTCCCGATGCAGAAATGATAGCGTGACTCAAGAGAATTTCCAGGCATACGTGGGTTTGCAGAACCTGGCCCTCTATAGCATTGCTTTGGGCAGTGACCTTGTGTTTTCCTTTTCCCTGCATTCACTCAATAATAACAAAGAGCTAAATATCAAGTCAGACTGGTACTGAAAAGGGATAGTAAACTTTTAATGTTGCTAATTACAGATAGGAAACAAAGTGTTCATTTTAGACTAAATCTTAAGCCCAGTCATTTTGGGTACCTAGAACTACCTGACAGTGTTCTTTTAAAGTAGCACCAGTTTGAGTTTGTCTAACCTGAGAAGTTTTACACACAATTAACTTTGACCTGTTTGCTAATTTTCCCTTTCATTAATTTTGCATTGTGATTACCTTCATAGGCAGAAAATAAACATACATTATGATACACTGTTACAGCACCATTAAAATGTTGTAAATTTTGATTTATTGCTGTTAAAGACTGTAGTTACCTGGTTTTGCCATCAGCAGGCATTGATATGATCTGAGGAGTATGCACCCTAAATTCCTACAAAGCAGACTTATGGCTTCTTTTTATTAATGTTTTGTTTTAAACAGACTGGACAGCAATCTCCTTTAACCTTCACAGGTGCTTTGCAGTGAGCGGGTGGGCATGATTCTACAAAACAGGTAATCTGACCAACCTGTGTCAGGAAAAAAGTAACAAAACCACAATATACTTAGCTACATTTTCCAAAAAAGAAATACATTTTTCATATTATTGAAGAACACGATCTCATTCATCCTCTCTAAGATCTTGGCTACTAACTCCACATTGTTTATTTCAGCATGAACTTACATTGAGAAGAGTCTTTGTATTATACCATCTTTAATGGAGCAGTATAAGATTTCATTCAGTCATGAAACTCTGGGATACCAAGTACTGGCATATTTCTTTTACTACCTATTTAAAAATTTCCCTATGATAAAAGAAAATTAAAATCTAGCGCTAAGTTAGATGATTTTTTACTGATTTTTATGCATTTTAGTAGACTTTTTCAAGAATTCTCTCACTTAGGAGTTAATTTTTCCAGTACAACTATACACCAATGAAAATGGAAAAATAAAAAAAAGTACATAAAGGCTAGACTGAAAATCAGTGTCAAGGACAGGGATAACTCAACAATATAATTTCTTGCACCAAATAACTGAAGATCCATAAAAAAATACAATTAGCAACTATTACTGAGGATTTAGCAGCCACAAAACTGGAACTGCTGTTTTAGAAGCAGAACCCTACATAATTTCTCAAAATGGATTTCGACATACTTACTTTGCATTCACACACAGTACAAGGGTCCCTTTTCCAGGTTTCATTGTTGGAATATGATTTACCCTTTTCGTCAGTGCAATCAGCATTACTGAGGCGTGATTCAAGTTTTTTTATCTGAAAATATTAAAAAAGTTAATAACAATCAAATAAAGGTTTTTATTTGTGCATTTATACTACATAATCCATGATGAATACTTGTCTGGGTTTTTCTTCTTACTACTTAGTTATCATAATGTTAAAAGACTAGAAATAGGTAATACGTATGGAAACAGGTTTTCAAAGAAAACTACTAAGAGAACATACATCTTTTCTAGCTTTGGAATACACAACTAGAGCATACAAAGAGATGCAAACTACATGTTGACATATATGGAAAGATAAATCTAAACTTTAAAAAATGAAATGAATGAAAAGGAGGTGAAATAAAAATAAAATTAAAATAAACTTAATTTTTTAATTTAATTTTTTAATTTAATTAATCTGTTTCCTCAGATTTCTGACCATCTCAAATTTCTCCTTAATGATGAAAATGTGGGTTATATGATTAGTTTGTCTTGCTGATTGTGTGCTTCTTGGGAATAGTAATTAGGAAGGCACAATTTTTAACAATCCCTCAGTCCTTTTTACATCTAAGGAAGACAGACAAATGGGCTGAAATACAATAAGTATTAACTTAACATAACATTTCCATTGTCAAGATGGCAACATTGAAGATGAGTGCCACAATGATTAAATAACACCATCAAAGATGGAATCAAGTTATTATGCAAAGAAATATGTGATTTATATCTCTAAATTACATGGAAAAGTTGCTCTGGAGGAATTTAATTATTCTAGGCAAACATTTTGGCCTACTTTGGGTTTCTCTGTTATGTATGGTATATGTTTTTAAATTCCACTGTGGCTGAGTTATCTTGAATAAAGAGTTTATTTATGCCACATTGTAAAAACCTTCTCTAAGTGATCTAGATCTTAACTACATTTATAGCTGTAATCTGGCATATTAATTCTTATGAAGTCTATATTTTAATCATAGTTTTACAGATATCCTATATATTTCAGATAGAAAAAAGAGATTTTATTAACTCTGCAGACAAATTTTTAGAGAAAGACTAATGCCATGTTTAGTATAGAATGGTTACAACAACGTTTCAGGTTCAAAAGTCAAGAAGGTCTAATTGTAGAATATTTCAGTATGAATTCAACATAACATAAAAATAAAGAATAATAACACACCATGTTCTGTGTTGTGTTTTGTTTGAGATACTATGTGGTGGGTTTTGGCTGCATTGGATGTCTAAATATTAAAAACATAAGAGGAGTGATGTTAGGAAAACATTCTAAATTAAGTCTTCAATTAGAAACTACCCATAATAGCACCTTACCTGGTTTCTGAGGCTTGAAATAGTTTTTTGCATTTCCAAAACAAATTCTTTGAAGTCATTCACTGCGGGTGTGTTTGTATTTGTATTAGATGCCGATGTGGCATTACGAAAATATTTACTTTGTTTCATAGAACTGCAACAAATGAATGACTTAGTTAGATAGTCATCAAAATAATTTTTATTTGGCTGGAAATTTTAGAACACTTAGGAAACATGTAAAAGAAGAGTAACCAGCATATGTAGGAACTGTATGAACCACAACAGCACATGAGACCCACTGGTGCTGAAGACAGCCTCAGGTCAGGTGAGATGTGGTTTATTGTTAATATCACCAGCAACAGGGAATTTCTTCTACTTAGAAAAATAATGTGCATTTCATGCAGGGGAACACACAAAGTTGTCATCAGTGAGAGTGCAGCATCACCTTAAATTCACTGGGAAATCTCTTGGGCCTCTGATATGAAGGCAGGCAAAAGTGTTAAAAAGTGTTGTTTCTAAACATGAAATTCACGTTTTGCATTCAGATTCACAGATTCTCCCTCTATATGCTCATTAGCAAAACGTGTATTTAAAGAAATAAAATTTTTAAAGGACAAAATTGTTTTCATAAATAAATTAGAAGTAGTTTTGGATATGAACATATTCCCTATTTTAACTAACATTTGAAATAAATACTGATTACTGTAGATAAAATCTAAATTCTTCTCTATAGCATTTTCCAGTTGATATCTGGTAAGAGATGTACAATGCTAAAATGTGTTAATCAATTCAATCTGTTGATGGGAAACAGTTATCAAAGTAACTACCCATGACTAAAAATATATTATTTGGTATCACTTAAGAAAACATGTATTCAAAAACAAGAACACTAATTATTAAGTCACTTATTACAGTAAGATCCTTGAATCCATGCAAGCATTCCTATCTTGTTAGCATGTCTTCTTCAGAGCTAAGGGATACCCAAAGAATGAACTGGCAAAGATATCCTCTTTCAATACAATAGCGCTCATGTTTTATAATCTTTCTGCATAAATTAAAACAGCACTTACTGGCAGGTGTTCAAGCTACTTAGTTTCCCATAGTTTTTAATCTAAATTAAAGAAAAAGTACTCTAAACAACATAACATGCCAAAATTCAAGTAAACCAGCTGCTATTGTATAACTAAAAATTCTAATCTTCCCCACCTTCTCAAGTTATTGAAAATAAGAAGAAAAAAAATCTTCTCACCACCAACGAAGTTTAACTACAAGAATGAGCATGAGAACTGATGAGAATGTTAAAGGACTGAGGTTGTTTAGCTTTACTCATGCTACAAATAAAACATTGTAAAATTACTATTTTTAGTCCTACTTAGTAATTGGATTGTTGTAGATTATTGAGCTTAATTTCTGAAACAGCAAGTTAACAAAAACAAGCTGCTTCTCAGATATAAGCATTTGTTTTTTCTTGCTTTCATTTTTATTTATTTACAGTTTTAGAATTACAGGGCTATCATATTTAAAAAGTGAATTACTGTTCCCTAAATTTAACAACTTCTAACAGTTCACTTGCAAGACAGACGAAACATCCTTCTTCAAGGACTACTTCCAAGAAACCTTTCTTTTTCTATTGTCTGTAAGTAAGCTTATACTTACCTGCTGTCTTCTCTTGTCTAAAATCCTAAATGCCTAAAGGCCCTGTTACTTCAAAATAGCTTCCTGTCTATTAAGGGAAACATAATGGTGGTGGTTTTTCAGTGCTACAACATTGAAACTGAGTGGGTAGACTGCCTGGTTGCCTCAGTCAAGTAGATAATTTTACTTGCTAAAAGAACACATGCTATACGGAAAGAAGTATAATTCAAAAGAGTCTCAGATTCATTCATCATGAAGGATTGTCACAAGAAATGTTTGGTCTGAGCAGAACTCACTTCATTTCACTAATTTTTCATTTTTCACTAGAAAAAATTTGATTCCCTGAAAATTGCAGGGACCCTGTGCAGTGGATTATTTGTGAGTGACATTGTAATTTTCTTCCTTGCTAAAATATTTTGAAGATTAGGGAGTTATCAACAACATTGACCGTTGCACTCCTGTTCTCCATTCCTGTTCTGAGTATTTTTGGTACTAAAAGCAATCCCTACTATTATCAAAAATTTTTATGCTAGTGTTATCAATATTTGGTTTCCTCTTATTTCTACAGGAGGACCTAGCAGATCCAGGGAGGAAAGGAAATAATTTAGTTTGGTTACTGTGGGCACAGCAGAAATGTGGGATTCTAAATTCCCCAAATCACACTTCGTTACTGAGTTTTCTCATGAAAAGCACAGGAAGAACAAAAGCACTATACTGTGTCACTCACAAAGGGTCTTACACAAATTTGAGCTTGAAAAAAAAGTGATTCAGCAGATATGCCGAAGTGTCAGAATGAAATACATCAATCATAAACTTGAAAAAGCAGACACTGTAAAGAAGTGGTATGTGCTTACAAAGAAATCATTCAGTTTCATTCCATTTTGAAAACAACTGTTTTTTCATACTTCTTAAAAAAAAAAAAAAAATCTCACCTTACTGTTTTAGACATTTTCATTTTCTTCAAGGGCTTGTCCTCCTGAAAGCTGTAATCAAGCGAACGCCTTCCCCGAAAGTGATATGAAAATGCATTAAACTGTCCTCTAGTTCTACAGTCTGAAATTAGACAAGAAATTACACATTATAAACTACAGTATAACTCAGCCGTTATAATATTAGTATGGTTTTACAGTATCTTCTGAATTGGCAAAAGCAATTCATACATTCAGTTTGATCCCTCTGGAATCAGTTTGATGGCAGCTGAATATATCTCAGCGATACAACATCTAAGCCAGCTGGATGCAGAGAATTTGATTATTCACAGACCAGCTTTTTGGTATGAAACAAAGGAATAAAAATTATTTTCACAAATATCAGTGCTTCTTTAACTATTATTTTAACTTCTGAAATTTCCACTCTCTTGGTTTTTAACTATTTTCTGCTTTTGGAATGGTGTAGTTACACATGGAAGAAAACAATGATATAAAAAACACCCTGCTGTTCCCTCATCTATTCCAGGCATTATTACTTGTTATTTTTGGCATTTGAAAGAGGATCTTTAATTAAATCTTGGAGACCATCTGCAAACACACTTTAATGGCTGACCAGACCTATTTCCAAATTTGAGCGATTTGAAGGTTACTTAGACCCCACCATAGAATGAACATCTCAAGCCTGAGAATAATAATGACAGAAATCTTCTGCTAAGATTGTAAGAGGATGCCTTCACAGGATGAAGTACATCGTTCCTTCAGTTCACTTTATTTACCCTTCCAAACACAGTGAGTATTTGGAAGGAGTCCCATTTAAAAAATAAAAGGAAAACAAAGCAAAACAAACCAAGACTTTGGAGAGGAGACAATGAGCAAATAGAAGTTTTCTCATCTCTGTTCACAGAAGCTTTAAAACAAAAAAGGTACAATGGGCCAAGCTGCAGCGGGAACCAACAGCACGTTCAACTGTTAGAAGCAGAGAATCTGCTAAGAAAACAGAAGGGAAAGAGAAATACAGAATCTCACGGACATATCCAAGTCCTGTATTAGCAGAATGAGCCATGAAAGCAACTGAGCAAGAGAAGTAGTCATTTTCCCTAATGTTTCTTGTAACTTGCACCAGAAAAAAAATATTCAGAAAGTCAATAACATTTTATAAAGTATTTTTCTGGGATTTAGCAGTACCTAGATGGAATACCTAAAGTATTAACACAAATTAATTTCACAAGTTTCAAGTCAAGAAAAGAGCCTCAAAACTGTTGAACTGAGCAGCTTGAGAAACAAATGTAAAGTTGCTCTGTGATAAGTATCTTGAACTACTTCTAACTGTATTGGACTTTTACTGAAACTACACTATTACAGTTGCCCTGTTAAAAAAAATTTGACTTGTCCATGCTTAATGTCAATTCAGACATACATATATATATAAATATATATATATACAAAGAAAAAGACAAAAAAGGGGGACTGATTGCTTTTCCATTCAAAACCAATACCTACAAATCATTCTTGAACCCAATGTATCTATAGAATTCTCCTTCCCTTTTTTTTCCTTGCAGCTTGTCCCGCTCTTGAGTAAATTTATTACTTTCCTCCTATAATAACAGCACCACCAAAGAACTAGATGATATTTATTGCCAATATATTGTTCATTCTTCTTGTGTGTTCTGCTGTTTCTCACACAATCTTCTTGCTGCCCATTTAGAAACTAAGCTCTTTTGGAAACTAAGCTCTTTTGGAAACTAAGCTCTTTCAGATGGGAACAGGCAGCTGTGTCTGTAAGATCTTGGCGTGAAGGCATTTTTGATCACCCTTAGACACTTCTAAGTTTAGATCTTGGCATAAAGACATTTTTGATCACCCTTAGACACTTCTAGATTTAGTATGGTGAGAAAATGGGTCACGTTCCAAAGGGCCACTTGTGGTTAGAAGAATTTTTTTTCTTAAAGCAATCTGTTGCTTAAAGTTTTCCTGAGTGTTATAGAACTTCTAGTTTCTCTTGGAAGTAATTTATGAAAGGTTTTTGCTATCCTTCTTTGTTTAATAACAGCTATGGTCATCTCACTTAATAAAGATATTGGGTTTTGGTACAATAAAACAATGTCTCATTGTTTTTTGTTCCAAGGATGTTTTTTTAAAAACAAGGTCTGAAATCCTGGGAAGGTTTTATCACCTAAGACTGGTAAATATGAAAACCATATGTTCCGTGGCAGCTTCAAGCACACAGACCTGACACTTCTGTAGTTTTTAAAGACTCAAATATCTCAACTTGCCAAATGAACAACTCTTGTTCTTGGTTTCAGTTTAATGTACAAGGAAGAAGATTGTCACTGCTGAGAGGTGCAGGACAGAATGCTCTACTCTAGCTTTCAGAAAGCCTAAACCAAGAAGTTCGTATCTTCTTTTAAATGAAGAATGCCTTAGCAGTTGCATTAAATGAGAAAAATGAGTCTAAAGTTCTGCCTACCTAGAATTTCTGCAAATTAGGTATAACCAGTACGATTCATTTTCTGCACAGAAGCTGAATGCTTCAGACCAATGTAATAATTCCTTTTCTCTATGGAAAAGGTTTCCAATTGTTACACTGCAAGTGTCAAGATAATCCATCTGTACATTGAAGCAATATTCATGTCTTCAGAAAATCCCTTATTTCCCACAAGGTTTTAAAAATGCACCTATAATGTAAATTGCATAGAAAAAAATCTGATATTTAGAAGTATTGAGCACTCTTCATTCCCATTGAGTCACCTCACAAAATCCAGGTAAAGGGAAATTAATCTAACAGTAGATTAAACCTAAGCATATTGAGCCACTAAGGGAATGTGAAGAAAGGGACATATAATGTCACTAACTATTGTTTCTCTTCGATTATACATCAGTTTTCTGAGTTTTAAGAGTGAATTAAGTTGTTGCTGTTACTGTAAGCATTTGTATGCCTCTAAGAACTCCTAGTTGTGCCAGTGGAAGCAGTAAAAGAGAGGAGAAACACTGAAAATGTCTGAAATGTCAAAAGGGTTTTTTTGAGTAGATGTTTTGACAAAGCAGCTACTTAAAAATTACACAACACAGGAAAAAGACTTTGCATCCCAAATGAAGTCCTAAGTCAAAATAGCTGGTCTTATTATTGTTAAATAGGTTACATCCCTTCACATTATTCTGCACCTCTTCATTTCTTCTGTTGAATAAGACTTTCTAGCAAATGATAAATCAAATAGCAACACAAAACGTAATATGTTGGTCTAAAATCTGCAGTAATAATCTTCTCAGATTGGAACAGATATATTTTGCATAAACATTATTTAAACATCTGGACAAAAATAATGGTATAGAAGGTAGAAGATAAAGTGACAACTCAGACTGTCACCTGCCAGCTGACATACTTGGGAATTCTAATAATAAAGATGTTCCCTGTGGCTGACCTCAAAGCTCACAGATTGATGCTACCAAGACTAGAAGGCCCAGATATCGCTGGGAAAGCAAATATTCAGAAAATTTACAAAACATGACTATAAAAACTGTTAACATATGCCTAATGATGACCTAAACATACATATCACTTATCAAAGACATATCAATGTCTTTTGATCTGAATAGGTTTTGGATGGTGTGCAGGAAGGTAAGAGAGAACCATTAGGTTCTTTTGGATGGTGTGCAGGAGGGTAAAGGAGAATCATTAGGTTCTTGACACCAAACTGAAGCAAATCCAGTCTCCCCAGCAGAAAAAATTAAACAGGACTAGTTAGAAAGTTTTGCAGATCAAATACATGCATATTTTGAAAATAAATATCAAAATCAGTGAGAAAAAATAATTTCAAACAGATTCAAAATTGACAGAAATTTGGAAATTTGAAAAGTAAAGACACTAAGAACTGACCTGCCCACTAGACTGTGAAGGTGTCAGTGTCTTAGGAAGGTAGTAATAGTCCGCAGAGAAAAAGGAAAGGCTCCAACTGCCTAGTTTTGCAGAAATCATGGAAACACCTCCATTAGGGTGCTTTCCTACCCATGTTTCCATTATAATCAATGGACTTTGACACAGGAAGAGATTGCAGCCTTAATTGTCCTCTAGAGGCATTTCTTTCTCTACTGCCTGCAGTGGAACTCCAATAGGCTGGGATCTTAGATTTGGGGAGTTTGGGTTTAAACACTATGAATAACAGCCCTATTGCTTCCCCGTTGCTTTTCACTAGGGATGGCAACCACCAGCATGAGACCCCTGGTAGCAAAGACAAAGCACGGTCGTAGATTTGTAATGATACAGAAATGCTGGACTATATTAAATATAGTTCTATTCAAATAAAAAAGGATGTAATCCTTAAAATGGAACTTTATATTAGTAGCCTTCCATAGTCTGGATTGTTATTGAGCTCATGAATACTGTCTTTAAATGTAAAAAGATACACTTCACACCAAGACGACTGTTAACATTTTAAAATGTTAGTTTTCCACAGCATTAGTGCGTAGCCCAACATTGCTTAGTATTTTCATTGAAGATGGAAGAGCATAATGAGAAGAACATAATAAGATATAATATTAGAAGTAGAAGCCAGACAATTATTAATTTGAAATAAAGCACAATTGTTAAAACAAATAGTTGGTGGCTTTCTGGAAGCAATGCTTAAATCAAAGATGTCAGTACAGAAGCAACAGATGGCATAATTGTTGGTCTGGTGTTAAAATGCAGGAGTTCATAAATATAGATCTATCCTACTGCAAGACATGTATAAACGCACTCTGATTAAGAATATGTCTTAATTCTTCTAATAAAATTCAGTAGGATTTAAACATGCTTAATCATAATTTGTAAAAGGCTGTTTTCCTTAATAGAACAAAAAAGAACAATGTCTGATAGAGAAGATACATTGGTTGCTAATTGAGAATCAGTTAAGAAAAATCACCTTCCAAAATCAGTTTACACTTATGAGGATGATTTGCATCTTGACTGAATCACTTTGTCCTGGGTCATTGTTAAACATAAAACAAAAGGCCAAATTTTTTTTTCATTTTGATTTACAAAAAAAAAAAAAGTGTGAAACTTTTAAAGACTCACAGTGGAAAACATTTCAATAATAAATATGCCTTTGCACCTAAAGTTTATCATTTCTGTGCTTTGGGTTCAGCACTGAGAAACATAATCAATAAGAATAATCATGAATGAGAGCATACACTAAGTACTTTTTTTAAAGCTTTTTTTTTTTTTTTTTTTTTTTTTTTTGTACTAGAGAGCCTGAAAAAAAGCAAAAAGCACCAACAGTTTCTTGTTTGGAAAATCCAAAGCTTGGATGCTCTCTGCTCAAATAAAGTGCTACAGTAAATCTGCAGTAATTCCTCACCATCTCTGAGAAGGCAAAGAAAGGTAGAAAGTGAATGAAACCAGAAGAAAAACCTTTGTACCTCAGTGGAATTTCTTCTTTTTCTCACCATAAACTAGTAATTCTGTTGTATGCTTTGTTAGCTGAAATCTAAGGGTAATCTGGTTTTGTTATTACAAAAAGGAATAATGCTCTGCTCTATAAGAAATAAATGCTACTTTACTCAAGAAATCTAAGAAGTAGCTTTTTGTAACTAAGAAGCTTTTCTGTTCTTCATATGGAAAAGTATTTTGACTTGAAAAAAACAGGAAGGATAACAAAAACAGATGTGTTTTTTAACCAAGCTGAAACAGCTGAACATATGGGTCACTTATTAAATGTACATAAAGTGCAATGAACAATATTTTGTATTCTAAATTTTAACTTAGGATCATTTTAATTATAAAATAATCAAAAGTATTTTAAATGTGGAGAATGGTTAATTTTTTATTTTAAATAAACAATAATAAATACAAAGAAACCAAAAACTAGAATGTATTTAAGCTAAAGTAAATGCTGTTCGTGAATGTATGCTGTGTATGCTCCCACCTCAGAGTAGCGGATAGTCCCAAGTGCCACAAAATTAAAGAAATTTTTTTAATTAATTGCTTAAACCTGGATTCCCACAGAAAACGTCACACCCACTCAACCAAGCAAGAAAGCAGTTCAAGCCATCCATACACTGTTTTTTCTTCATTAACCTCTGCACAGACTTCAAAAGAGTTCAGAAACAACAGATACAGATAGGTAATTTTAATGAGAACATTAGTGATTAACCCTTTCTTTTGCTTGGCAGTTGTCTAACTGTACTGCATCCAGTAGTACTCCCTGGCAGTAACATTCTTGAATGAAAATACAAGCTAGGCTGTTGAATGGCTGAATACTCTAAAGACTTTCCAAAGATAACATCTGCTCTAGAAGGCTCAGTGATAACATAACATTTAGAGAATCAACATGTAATTTCTCAGAACAGCTTTACAATTTTTCCAAATCGATGCAATTAATGTATTTGTGAAACTGTCTGCCAAGCTTAATGAACCATGACAAAGTGAACTTATCCTGAACTGGCAGAATATGATTTATTTGCTTATAGTAAAGCATTTGAAGAATGACAATTGATTTTTTTCTCATTGCTTCTGGCATATGTAAGGGTAATTTTGAAGAGAGTCTAGAAGACTTTGCATTATAATTACAATGTGTCAACCATACCTACAGTTTTATAAGCTATTATCATCTGGCAAACCAGACTTCTCATGGTGAAGTCACACTACTATATGGGAATAATATGGGTTAGAATACCTCCTCAGTATTTACTGTATCTGTACCAGGTTGAAGGGACATCCTCCATCAGCTTACCCTTTGACTTCTGCCTTAAATTCTGAGCTATATCACCAAAGGACTCTATGTCATTGGGAACAATTACATCTTATCAAAAGAGTTAAATGGACACTAGTGAAAGAGAGGGACCTCTCTCAAAAATACAATCCACTGGTTCTTTATTCATGCATAGTTTTTGAGAGAATATTGAACAGCAGGATTAAACTCAAGAGAATCAGCAGTAGAAAAGATGAGGAATCAGATATGGATCCTTTCATCATCAAATCTACAAGACACAGGTATTGAAAGCTAGGCTTTTACTAGGTAATTTGTAAGATTCTAATAATAATCAACTGATAGTACCATTGCCCTCTCTAATAAAAGCAATTTTTTACAGTTCATAATTTGTTTGACAACAACTTCTAGATAATCAGAGTTCCACAGAGAAGCTCCCAAAATTCCTGAATATACTTTTTCAACCACAGCATGTCATTCAGTTTTGTCAAAAAATCCCACAAAAGTAACAACATTGTCAAGGAGGTCTCAGTGTCCATGCAGCTAAGTAAACCCTCTTTCTGTAGATAGCTGCTTTCTGAAGAAACACAATTCACCCTGCTGTCCTAACTTTTGAAGAAGATGGCAATGAACAAGAATATTTTTCCACAAAAAGAAGAAAACAGGAAAGCAGTTATGTACACTATGCAGTGTTCAAGTCTATGCTATGTTTAGAATGTATCTATTTAACATAAAATATGGAAAAATTGCTCACTTAGCAAGCTCCAGATTTGAGTTTGTAACATCCTAACAAAAACTGAACAACAGTCAAATATCTTCTTAAAATAAAATTAATAGATACTAGACAAAGCACACATTAATACACCCAAATTCATAGGTATACAGACCTTCACAACAATCTTGCCACATTCTGAGGTCCAGTTTAGGAATATCTTCACAGCTACTATATCCATGTGGGAATTCAGCAACCTTAAAGACATCATGTTGTACCCTGGTTATGTTGTCACCGTTGTCACACAAAACTCTGGCAAGAGATGTCTGCTTGATCTGAGTGAGCTGAGCAGGTGTGAACACACCTGGGTTCTCATACCATAACCTGTAATCTCACAGAAAAGACAAGTTTGCTAGTAAAAAAACCAAAGCACACAGTTTTCCATAGATAGTGCAATACTGTATTCATAATTAAATTCATTAATCTGTAGATCCTGTTCTCAGCTTTACACTGTATCTGAGGGAGAGATCTAGATGCCAGTATGTAAGCACTTGGTGTCACTTGAGCCTTGCTTGGTGTCATGTTAACACTCTGAAAGGGCCCAAGTCTTCAAGAAATCTTTTGGCTTCTCTTCTAGTCCCATTTCAATGTCTTGGGCATCTCTGAACATCTAAAATGATCAGAGGGTTTAGGGTTTCTTTTAAGGTAGAGGCTTAAATTATCATAGATTTCTTTCTCCAGACAACTTTCCTACAGGTATGAAAAAAAAATTGATAGAATTGCTGAGATTAGAAGAATGGTTAATCTGTACCTAGTTTATTATCAAGATAAGTGAGATTGTTCAATTTACTAAGGAGAATTTTTTCTGTAAAACTATTTTAATGACTATACTAACTCAGGGACTTATTAATATATGCTCAGTTAGCTCATTATGTTGCAGGATGAAACACTGGGGTTTTGAATAATTTATTTTTCATACATAAGGGGATAAAAGCAAATATAAATAATACATTACCACAAAAAGCAAGCCAGCCCTTGTAAAATAAAACATTTTAAGTTACTGTCCAGGTTTTGAAAATATTTTAGACTATTCTAACATCTAAGAATTGATCACTATGATACAATTTATATCTTATACAACTGTAAAGTTGTAATTCTACAGTGATAAATTTTTCTATTCATTTACACCAAAAATAAGTAGAAGGCTCTTCAAACTTTTTGAAAAATCAGTAACAATTTTATACTAAACTTAGAAGAATGGACAACAAATTTCATTTTACACATTTATTGTATCATTTTCATAAGGCATTGAACAGTGGCCAGTGAATTTCCAAGTACTGGGATCAGAGAAACAGATTCTGAAATTTCCATTCTGACATGAAGTTTGGATCCCTTCAAACATCAGCCCTTTTCCCTGCACAGGCACATTTGTTTTCCATGGTGCTGGCAGCTTTGATCCTCTGCCCATTGTAAAGGCTTTTCAAAGAAGTGAGAGTTGCTTTCATTTTGTCTAATAATATTTTACTATTTGCTGACATGTTGCTTCAAAACATTTGTATTCTTTGAGCAGCAGAATCCTATTTCCTAAATCTCAATGTTTTCCTATAGTTTCTAAATGTTGTTTCAAACAAAACAAAACAACAAAACAAAACAAAACAAAAAGGCTTTTGCAGGAAAAGTGCAAACAGACACACACAGAAAAGCAGTATCATTATCCTCATTATCCTGTTGTGACAAAAACAGGTACTTGTCACCAGCAATCTGGAGCTCATGCTGCATATATTTCTCCTTTTACTCCCTCTGCCTCCAGGCATGAGAGTTTTATGTTTCACAGCTTAATTTTTAAACAGACTTTTATTTAAGAAAGTTGTTTTTTAAAAAAATAAATGCAAAAAGGCTTGTGTTACAGACTACAGAAATAAAAAAGCCTTTACACTATCTATACAGTCTTCACCGGAAAGTGCTCAAACCACACTGCCCAAGTCACAGAAAGCAAAAACAGGGGCTCTGCAAATGAAGAACTGCCCACAGTATGAGAAGATCAGGTTCGAGACCTTTTAAGGAACTTGAAGGTGCATAAGTCCATGGGACCTGATGATATCCATCCACAGGTCCTGAGGGAGCTGGCAGATGAAGTTGCTAAACCGCTTTCCGTCATATTTGAGAAATTGTGGCAGATTGGCAAAGTTCCCGCAGACTGGGAAAAGGGGAACTTAACCCCCATATTCAAAAAAGGAAACAAAGAAGAGCCAGGGAAATACAGGCCAGTCAGTCTCACCTCTGTGCCTGGCAAGATTATGGAATCTCTGCCTGGAATCTCTGCTAAGGCACATGGAAAACAAGGAGGTGATTTGAGACAGCCAACACAGCTTCACCAAGGGCAAATTGTGCCTCACAAATTTGGTGGCCTTCTATGATACTTGGTAGACAAGGGCAGAGCAACAGATGTCATCTACCTGGACCTGTGCAAAGCATTTGACACTGTCCTGCATGACATCCAAGTCTCAAAATCGGAAAGTCATGGATTTGATGGTGGATAAGGAACTGGCTGGATGGCCGCACTCAAAGGGTTGTAGTCAATGGCTCAGTGTCCAATTGGCGGCCAGTAGCGAATGGTGTTCCTCAGGGGTCCATACTGGGACCAGTACTATTTAACATCTTTGTTGGAGACATGGACCGTGGGGTAGAGTGCACACTCAGCAAGTTTGCTGATGACATCAAACTTGGTGGTGTGGTTCACATGCTGGAGGGAAGGGATGCCATCCAGAAGGACCTGGACAGGCTGGAGAGGTGGGCTTATACAAATTGCATGAAGTTTAACCAAGCCAAGTGCAGGGTCCTGCACCTAGGATGTGGCAATCCCAGGCACCAATACAGGTTGGGCAGAGAATGGCTGAAAAGCAGCCCTGAGGAGAAGGACTTGGGGGTGTTGGTGGATGAGAAGCTTAACATGAGCCGGTAATGTGCACTGGCAGCCCAGAAAGCCAACCGCATCCTGGGCTGCATTAAGAGAAGTGTGGCCAGCAGGTCACGGGATGTGATTCTGCCTCTCTACTCTGTGCTTATGAGACCCCACCTGGAGTACTGTGTCCAATTTTGGAGTCCTCAACACAGGAAGGACATGGATCTGTTGCAACAGGTCCAGCGGAGGGCCACAAAGATGATCAGAGGGATGGAGCACCTCCCCTATGAGGGCAGGCTGAGAGAGCTGGGCTTGTTCAGCCTGGAGAGAAGAAGTCTCCAGGGAGACCTTATAATGGTCTTTCAATATCTGCCCCTGCCACGGGTAGGGACACCTTCTGCTACACAAGGTTGCTCAAAGCCCCATTCAGCCTGGCCTTGAACTTTTCCAGGGATGAAGCATTAACAGCTTCTCTGGGCAACCTATTCCAGTGTCTCACCACCTTGACAATGAAGAATTATTTCCTAATATCTAACTAAATCTCCACTCTTTCAGTTTAAAAACATTGCCCTCATCCTATCACTACACTCCCTGATAAAGAGTCCCTCCCCATCTCTCCTGTAGGCCCCCTTAAAGTACTGGAAGGCTGCTATAAGGTTTCCCTGAACCCTTCTCTTCTCTAGGCTGAACAACCCTAACTCTCTCAGACTATCGTCATAGGAGAGGTGCTCCAGCCCTCCGGTCATCTTTGTGGCCCTCCTCTGGACTTGCTCCAACAGGTCCATGCCCATCTTATGTTGGGGCTGCAGAGTTGGATGCAGTACTCCAGGTGGGGTACAGGTTGGATTCCATTCCAATGCTCCAGTCATAAAAGCCATCACACTATGTCTCCATGATGCCAAAAAGATCATAGTCCTGCAGGCGTGCGCACATCTCTAATTCCTCTTGTTTGCTCCCCATGCTATGTACATTTGCATATAGGCAGTTATGTCAGGCCCCTGATGAAGCTGATTGATTTACTGGCTGGAGTGGCTGGAATTCCTCTGTGTTGCCCTCCGGTGCCCTGATGTGACTAGTCTTTCTTTTTCACTCTGTAGAACGATACAGCGGTTCTACAACACCTCAGGCTTTGGGGGAAATCTCTTTCTCCTGCTGGTCCTTGCCGTCGCAAGCTTCCATTGTTCTGCATTACTGCCCCTGCCCCCCACTCCCCCTCCAGCTTCCTTCTGTGTGCTCTGGTGGATGAGTTTTTAGTTGTGTTGGGCCATGGGCTGTGGGTCCACCGCAGACTGCGCTTGGAACCAGCTATCTAACTCCTTATCGGCCTCCCTGATGCTGCACAGCCTCCTCACTCTCTCCTGCAGCTCAATCACCTGCTGCAGGAGGTCCTCCACCCCGGCACACCTTTTGCAGGCAGGTCTGCACCTCTCCCTGCCCCAGGAGATGACCATTGGCAATGCTCATAGGCAATGACCATTTCCTTATTTCAGGTACTATAGAAACTGAAAATGAGAAATTGCTCATAATGTACATGTAAATTAATTAAGAACAATTATCAAACTGTGTTTTGTTGGATAACCTGTCTACTTTTAACATTCTTTTGGTGCACAGATTGCTTGTACAGGAATATGTATAGGGGTTATATACACAGAGAAATGCTTTTCCAACCCATGCTTAAATAATGGAGATGGTAAAACAAAAACAAACAAACAAACAAAAAAAAGTGTCTCAACAACCACAACTTCTTTGCCAATAAAACAGTTAAATACCAATGAAAGGAGATGAGTAACATCCTCTTTTCAGAAAGATAAGTGACTTGAATAACTGATGAAAGAAAACTCATTAACTAATTTCTAGCTTCCAGTTCCATGCTTTAACACCATGTGTTGGCTGTGGTGGTTTTTGGAAGTCAGTATGACATCTTCCCCACAAAAAGTAACAGATTTAAAAAATAAATTAATCATAGCTTCTAACATTGTTTTAAACCTGCATTCTTCATCTTTTCAATTACATATTAAAATCGTAAATGAAAATAAAATGTTATTAAGCATCCTCAATTTGAAATTATTTTTGGTTTCCAGGGCATTTTGATTTACCTGTCTCCATCCCGAATACGCCTAAACTGTGTGCTTAACAGACACATCAAGGTTGGCCCCAGTCGGCTCCCTGGAACTAAGTCTTCTACCATTAGAGCAGGAAACAGGTCTATGTTCAGTGGGGAACCATACAACCTATAAAGAGAAAACCACAAATATTTAACATCAACTATTTTACATTTACAAAATAAACAGTATGTGCTAAAAATCCGGACAAGAGATATGAACAACTGACAGAAAAAAACAACAGTAATTGTGCTACATCTTTTGTGAACAACCTGTGGTTGCATAAGCAAGAAATGCTGCAATGTCGGTTGTATCTGAGAGTAACACCATGAGGGTCTGCACATCTAGCCCACAATTTCCTTTCTCCTAGTAGCTTTCTTGTGATTTCTTAGAACCATCTTTCTTTTTCCTGCCCCTCTGTATGCTTTTTCTTTTACTGTATCTTGTACTAATTCTCTGCCTTTGATTTTGTGTAGATAAGCTAGGGGTGGCAGGTACCTGAAGACATATTTTCAGACGCTGATGCTCTGAACAAGACCAGATTACCAGAATTGAAGGATGTCCACATGAAAATACAGTGAACAATATTCCTGATTATTTTACTTTACAGAATGGATGGAACTTATCATGTAAATACTTGCATGAGACTGACATTAAATATGACCTTACACTGAAATAACATTTATATTTAACATCATTTATAAAACCCAAGTACTTCAAATTAATACTTAAACAAACACAAAGTATATATTAACTTCTTATTGTTCACAGAGATGTGGTAGTAGGGAAATTATCTTCATGTGGAAATTTTCCATATCTGTTTCCTGATACAGATGGAAGTTTCTTAAAAAATCCCTTTTACCCTTTTCTTAACAAACATTTTCTCCTAGATAAGACATTTAGCTAATAATTTTGCATGCACATTTAGATAATTAATTGTTTTTCTTCACCTCAGGCTCACCTGCTAAGTTTCTCCCTGATTTCAGGATTCTTAATTTCATTTTTCAGATCTTCAAAAGTCTGAGCTGAAGAAAGATTACAGTAAACTCTGAAATCATGGTAGGGAGGAATTCCATGATCTCTGCCTCTCTGAATATTCATAGCTGCCAGATCTAAAGCCACAGTACGTGCCATGGAGAAGAGTCTTTCTGTTAATTCTGTATTGAGTAATTGTGATGGGACACGCATCTTACCAGCAACACCAAACAATCCCCTTAGAAGTGGATCAATGCCTCCTTCATTTACAATCCGAAATGGAGAGAAGAATGCCTTATGAAGAGGTAGATGGCCTTGTGGAATAGGTTCAAAGTTCTCATCCAGTCGATACAGAAAAGGATTAATGAGTGTGTGACCAAACCTAAAAGCGGCAGTTGCAAACTCATTAGTTATGCCAGAATTAACACTGGGATCATAACCCTTATATTCGCCAAGCATCTTCATGCCTACCTCTCCAAAGATCTTAGGTAGCCAGTGACTAAATGTTATGTGTTGCATTTCTGCACCAACAATTTTGCGTGTTTCGTGATATATTGTGTCACCATCCCAGTGTGGATTGAGTTGTAGTAGCTCTGTGGCAATTCTGTTGTGTTCTCTAAACCACAATGTATGGATGCTGGTAAGACCTAACTGTTCATTAGAACGCTGATCACCAGCTAAAAAGCAGGGAATTGGGCTCTCATTTTCATCTCTCATACATTCTGTTGGTGGGCCAGTAGCAAATGGAAGAAGAGGCTTGCCAGATCTCTGTACGATGCCCTGCCTCAGAAGACCCCTTTGACTCGCCATGTCTCTGATTTCTAGTGCTTCATGGTGTGAACTGCCATACACATTGGATGCATCGATGTATGAAGTCAGCTGGTTGATCTGTTCCCGTGGATACACAGAATTCATCAGGAGAGATGTCATGCCACTTCCACAAACAGGGCTGGAACGTACGAAAAACATACACCGTGCACCATTTCGAACTCTGGGATCATTCGGTGGTATCATGATGGAAAAGCACGGAGGATCATTTGTACAAACTGAACTGCAATGCTGACCATCCGAAAACCTGGCCTCACTTAAGGCAGCCACGGTGAGGTCAAGGTCATGATCGAGGAACTGACCCCACTGCATGAGCATGTGAGTGTACTGGTCATCGGGAGTTATTGTTTCTGTTCCGATCAGAGTAGTTGAAACCAAGCGAGGCATTGGGAGTGCATAGCCATTAGAGAGCCTCCTGGGTTCAATTCCCCGAGGCAAATTAAATCCGTTTTCATAGACCGACTTTAACAGACGTTCAAAGGCTGTCAGAGAGGCACCCCACATGGGATGCTGAAGGTTGTTGCATGTTCCGTCGTGTGTCCTGTACTTCTGGTGGAAGCACATATCTGAGCAGTTGTTCACTCGTCGATGGGCTGTGCAGCCTGAGAGATTAGCTATCAGATTCAAGTACTGTGGGGATACAAGGTCATTATAGTGATAACCTGAAACCAGAAGAAAGACAGAAAGAAAATTAAAGACTTCATAGACTTACAGTCCCCCACAGGCCATGGATTTATTTGAAATATTATTTTATCATATTGTATTTCCCACCAGATTAAATACCTCTATGGTTTAAAAAGAATGTATGTGCGTTAGATCATTTAAGCAACAGCCACTATTATGTCAGGAGGGAACTTTGTAAAATGCCAATGCAAGTGCAACTTTACAAAATGTTTACAAAAGGAGCTCATTTCCTATTTCGTCACCTGAGAAAGCACAGATATTTTCTGAAATAAAAGTCTCATCTTGAGAAAAATGGGAAGATTTTTCCCCTGTGACTAAAAGCATTTAAAAAGTTCTCAGTAACGTTTACTTGGATTTCAAGAGTTTATCTTTTGACACGACAATTCACTGAATGTTACTGTTTTGTTTTGCTTTATTATTGCAGAAGATGCACAATTTTAAGAAAAAATAAATCAACAAAAACCACATAGGAAAATAATCACAGGCAATACAGCTAAACATAGGAGTGATCTCTAGGACAGGTGGTGTGGAGTTAACTCACATTCACATTACCCAAAACTAGCTTCTTGGCACAGGTTTCCTCTTCAATCCACACCATTCACCTCTGGGATTACAACAAACCTATCGCTTTCCTGCATTGTTTTCCCAGTTCATAGAAAAATAATATATATAAAATATATACTCCAACCAATTAGAATTATATTTTTATAATTTCAAACTAAGGTGATGTGTTGCATGATCTCTGCTGTGGTATGATGGCATGTGGAAGGACTGAAGACCATAAGACCTTCTAGTACATTGTTGGGTGACTGCAAATAGCAGAACAGTAAGGCTGCACCCTGTCCACGCTGCAAATTAGGAGTGATTTCAAAAGGGATTTTTTTCTTAGAAACATTTCAGCTTCATTTCAGGAAAAAAAGTCATTAATTTAGACTACATCTACATTATCAACTTGTGTAGTCCAACAGAAACGTGTCTGCAGGGTGAAAATGTTGCTGAGAAAGACATCCCTACTGTAATTCATGTGCAGTAGGAGCAAGTTTCCTTCAGAAAAGCTTTACTTTGCTCTCCTGGAATGAATGTGGCTCTGGACCACATTTTTCACATAATTTGAAAAGAATCCACGCTGTTCAAGACTATACCACAACTCATACTGAAGCACAGAAAGTGGGGACAACTGGGACATTCACTTCAAATGGGCTGTGCTGATCCAAAGCATATGCACACCTTGAATGATTAATGGATATACAGTGTGGGTGAGTGAGGTTCCAGGATCCAGGAGAGAGCCCAGGAGGTAGAATATTTGGCAGTGTAGATGTACTTTTAGCCAACTAGGAACTGTCATACACCACTGTGGTTCTTGACATGGAAAGCTTGTAGTCAGGAGTAAAACCAAACAAGCAGAATAAAGGCAGAAGGAAAAAAGGAAATGAGTGAGTGTAGAGTGGTACTGTGTTCCCACAGGCACATGGGGTTACCACCATGATGGTAATCACTCAAGAATATGAGCTGAACACAGTTTTGCAAGAGGTTGGTGTAGGGTAATTGTAGTGGAGAAATGTTCCTTTTAGTCCCAGTGTGCCTGCAAAGACACTGACCTTCATCTACATTCAACACATAAATGTGTCCTAGACACACTGCTGCTCTCTGCCAATTTCTGAAGTGCAGGGCAATTCCAGACAAACCACCTTAAACCCCTCTTTGTCTTTGCCTTGAAAGGGACTGGAATGCTCATAGCTGCTGATTTGGGACAGGACCTGTGCTCAGACAGGGGACCTACATTTTCTCAGCCTCAGGCTACATGTCCCCCAAGTAGTTTACAAGTCAAAGCAAGGCAGAGACCAAGTGTTTGTGTTACACAAAACTAACCTGTTCTTGTAGACATACATAAATCATTTTATAGAATACTCCAGACAAGGAAAAAGAAAAATAAACCACAGAGTAAAACCAGTAAGTGCACTGGGTAATGCAGCAACATACACCCTTCAAGGATACTATTGATAATATTATCATATGCTGACTACTAGGGTGGTTTAATACTAAAACTACACCCAGAAAGCATAACTTCTTTATAATAACACTCCTTTTCAAATTCTAAAATCAAGTTGTGAGCAAAACTTAACTAAAAGTTTTGGGTAGAATGACCTTCATTACCAATTTAAAATAGAGGGTTCAGCTTCTCTGTTTAGAAGTTCAAATTAGAGATGACATCTCATATATGTAATAGATTCAATGGCTTTCTTAGCAGAGTGGAGCTGCCATAAATGTCAGTCTCATACCTTTAACTACCCCTTGCATTGCAGGCACTAACTCTGGCTCTGCTTTCTAAAGGCAAGGTGCTGAGCATTTCCAGTGCTTAAAAGTTGGCTAGCTCAATTCACATAATAGATATATTTTTTTTTTTTTTCAAACTGCAAGGAAGATGTTTCACAGAGTTAAAGAAATATTGATTAGAAGGGATGTCTTACCCACACCAAGCTCCTGCTTGAAGCAAGGCTGTCTCCAGAACTGGATCCCTGTCTAGTGGGCTTGAAAACCTCCAAAGACTGAGTTTCCTGAACCTTTCTGGATAAGCTGTTCCAGTGCTGCACTGGCCTCCTGGGGAGAAAGTGTTTCCTAACTTCCAATCTGAACCTTCCAAGCAGCAATTTGTGGCATTCCCCTTATTATACAGTCTGTCACTGCAGAGGAGAATTTGGCTCCATAGTCTTTCCTTGGGATATTCCAAGATTTTACATTAAAAACATCTCTGAAAGGGAAATTGTCAGGTTTCTCAAGTGTTCCCAATGCAAAAGTGCTAAATAACACCTTTCATTGGGCTCTGCATTTTGAAATAAAACCAAATAAGGACAAATATGAGTTTTAAACTCTGAGCATTAGGCTATTTAAATGAAAACAGATTTATTTTACTATTCAAGTTTTCCTTAAAGCTAGGTTTCTATGGATTTTGTGGGGTTGAGAAGCAAGCTCCGGTTGTGAACAGAATTTCCAGTATCACAGAAAGTTGCCCAATTTTCTGTTCATTAATTTGTATCTGTACACTTTAATGCCAATTTTTGGTAAACTTTAGGTGATGATTGAATTTCACTATGACAAATGCTAGTGAAAAGTAGTCAAGCAATTCTCACACATCAGTTTTCTTATATTCCTAGTACTATATTCAATATGGTTGCATATGCATCTAATCAGAGAACCACATTAAATCAGGTTACTCTTATAAAATACAAACCTTCAAAGAATTTTGAGTAAGTTTTTGTGGTAAAGTATTCATCTCATATTATTTACTCAACTCTAATAATGAGTAACAAGTTTATTTTAATAGCAAATGTTACAGTACTCCACAAAGCTTGCAGTCTTTGGTCTTATAAATACTTGCCTATTTCAGGGAGTTAAATTTTTCGGAAGTAACAATAAATACTCAATTATAAACATCAAAAAGAATATAATAAGTAAAAACATTTCCTCTAGATTTTCAGTGTAGCTTTTGGCTATGTCTCAAGTCTCAAAAGCTCTCCTAAAACTATCATTATTTCCAAATGCTTCAGTCCTGTGTCTCAAGCCTATCCACACACATCTACACACATTAGTTATATACACTCCAGCTGGACTTCATGAATTTGAACTTGGACTTCAATAACTAAACCTCACATTTTTCCGCTTTTTGTAAAAAGTAGGATAAACTGTATTTCTCATTACATCAGATCAGTGTTAAGGAAACAATTAGCTTAGTTTGATATGCACTTAAAGAACAAGCAGCAAATAATTCTTTGAACACTATTGTGGTACATGAAGAAACCTTGGTTTGCAAAGTATACAAATCCTTCTTGTTATATCATCTCTTCTCCTTGCCAAGGCACACTGACACTAAATGGATATACTTAAAGAAACATGGACAAAATACTAAATGTTTTTAATACATAACAGAAAAAGTTGTACTGCTAGGAAACAATGGTCCTAATCAATTAACACACAGGAAATTAACAAACAGAACGCATTATGCATTGCCATTATACCAAATTAGACCAGTAGAAGCACCTGAACATGAATTTTTCCCTAATATGTCAGTGTGAGAAAAAACAAAACACTCAGCGCAAACTGAGAGCTCATACCACAATGTAGCAATGTGCAAACCAAGGACTGAAATGGGCAAACACATATTCCATGATTTCAATATAATGGTTCTGTAGTTGGGACCCAGACACAGAAAACATGTCTCTCTAAGTATAATGACTTAAGAAGGCAAATACACTTCAACACAGAAAAATAAGGAAAGAGTACTGACTTGTTCCATTCAGGTCAACCATTAGACCATCTTGTACATGATCTTGAATAAGCTGTAATGTCCTTTCAAATATTTCCCCAGCTCTTGCTTGCTCAACAGTGTACGGATCCCTTGGGTATCGAAATAAGGCTAGCAAATCATTTGGAGAACGAGGACGACTGATAGATAATTTGAAAAACAATAGTAAGCGTACACAGGAGTTACAAAATAACAATACTACATAAATCATGTAAATGTTCAACACATGATTAATACATACCTTGGTTACTCATCTCAATATGGAAGGCAAACAAAAAAATTTAATAACATAATGAAAAATTAAAGATTTAGTAGCAATTAAACATTAAGTAGCCTTTTAACACACATTATCACAGCAGAAAAACTGCTGCAGTAAATAGAGATCTCAACACAAGTGTTTAAACAATACAAATCCTTATATGTTAAACTGTCAGTATTCCCAGAACTAACCAGATGTTAACAGTGCCATTTAAATAAGAAAATGGCTTCTTGCTTAATAAATGTCCTATTATTTCTAGTACACATGAAATGAATTTTTACTTCCTAATATAAGAAAAAGTAGGGAATACCTGTCAAACAGATGTGTACGTGTTGAATTTATTGCTCTGTCGACAGTCGCAATCGCTTCCACAATTGATGTTTGTACAAAAGGATCTCCGTTTCGGCTGACATTAGGAACTACAAAAAGAAGAATTCACATGTTATTGCAAAAATGGCCACCCACAAAAAGATACTTCTATAAAATGGAGTCTAGACACGACATCGTTTCAGTTGTACAAAGTAAACCCCTGTTCTTTAAGCATTAGTTTGTCCAAATATAAAATCCTTAACCATTTTGGAATTCTATCAAAGCATATTAGAGTAGAGCAAAATTAATTTAAAACAGAAGCTAATGTAAATTTAAAACCGAGCTTGCTTAGAATTCCAAAAAATAAAAAAATCATGCAAAGATGAATGCATACAGCATTTAACTGCCCTTTAATTAGTCCTATAATTTCAAGTAAAAAAATGACCACAGAAAAGATGAATTATTATTGAGGTTTTTTTTCCTGGTGTGGTGTATGATCACCTTTCAAGTGTTGATATCAAAAGCCTGACCTATATCCACTAAAATCAATGCAAGTATTCCTTTTGATTTCAATTAATACTGAACTAGTAATGAATTCTATGTAAAATTTACAGGGTTCACAGGAAAGTGTTACAACAAGTGGGAAATACTAACAAACTTAGTTTGCCTTTTAGAATTCATGCATCACAAATTCAAAAAAGATGTCACAAAAAATTAATAAAACAAAAAAAAAACCAACCCCGCAGAATTTTGTATATTCCCAAATAGCTACAGTAAATTAACATTGTTCCTCTCCTGAGCTTAGTCTAGTAAGCAACAGACATTAATTTTAAAGGGCTATAATTATTTTACTTATTTTGGTCACTACTTTGTTTTCTACTTTAAAATTATCTAGCTTTTTAATACTACATTAAAAATCACATGCTTCAAACTGATTTAATGAATCTGCATAATACTGGAAACTCACTAATGCACAGGCCCATTCATTGGCCTTTTCATGCAGTACTCAGTTACAGCTGGATGTTTGTACAACGTATCTAAGGCTAATAACCTTCTTTTTAGTCTAAACCAAGAACTACCAGATCCAGGGGCAACAGCTAACAATTTCCAGAGTGTGTTTAGGTTGGAAAAGTCACACAGGAAGAAGGGTAAAGTAGGGAAAAAGTCCAAAGCAAATAGACTGGAATAAAATCAGCAGATGTACAAAATCAGCTGACATAAAAACTGTTGTTTGCAAGCTTTTCATGACATTCTCTTTTTTTCTTTTTCTTTTCTAGGCAATATTTCACTATTCCTTCATAACTGGCAGCTTAGGCTGTGTCTATATGAGTTTCAGATTTGAAGAGTTTGATTACCTGGGTAATCAAACTTGACCATCTATACTGTCACATTAAACAGCCCCTGGCACCCTATAGCTATAGCTGAAGCTCCTCTCTCTGCCCTGAGGCCAGCTGCCGTGGGCTGCTGACAACATACCCCCAGCATCTGAATCACGGCGACACTTTCCACAGTCCTTGATGGCACCGGTCCCTCATCCAGCCTAGTTACTAACTGCCCTCCTTGCTTGGCAGCTTCATTTTCACAGCAACCATACAGAAACATTATCAGAGAAGCTACTTATTTTAAGGAGAAATATCATTTACGGATTTGCTACCCTTATTTCAGTTTTTTCAGAGAGTGCCTGTGTGCCATGAACCATCTTAACACTGTAGACTGTATAAATGTGTTGGCTGGTTACCTTCCCCTAGCGCTCTCTACGACAGATGTAATCTTGGTGTTCACTTTAGATACAGAGAGTTTTGCAGAGCTCTCTGTCTGATGAATGGTACACATGGGCTGAATCATAAACCTTGGTCAGATGTTAACTATACTGTACTGTATTTTTGTTTAGAGTATTTGCTGCTAGTAGTTCTCTTTTTAGACTGATAAATATTTAAAGCTAAAGCTTCCTGCAAGCCGTTCACAAAATACCTTTTTTTTTTTTTAAGGGGAGGTGAGGGGCAGGAATTGGCACTTTTTTTAAATCAACAAAAACACAACACCCCACCACACCCCAACTTACACTAAATCCAGAGACTTTTACAAAACAACAGAAAAGAAGAGAAGAAAATGGTAAGAGAAAAAGATCTTTAAAATATTATCAAACATGGCCAGCAAAACCTGCTCCACCTCCCAGCTTCTATACATTTGCCTTTATTCTGTCTCATTATTAAGATTTTTATGCATTAGGAACATCCATAAACCATTAGCTTTGTTTAAAAGAAATGGTGACACGCAAGTTTTTGGGCATTTCTGGCTATGCCATTATTAACAGCTGGCAAGTAACCAGTACTTGAAATTTGTCTGCTTGTCCTCCTTTCTTCTCTGAAAGCTTCATTTTTATAGCAACCATAGAGAAACAGTATCTGATACCCTACTAGTTTTAAGGAGAAACATCATTCACAGTTTCAGACTCGACACTAAATACTGCAGTTTTGTACTTTGCTAATTTCAGCAGATGAAAATAAACAGTTGACACCTGTGCTAAGAGAATGAAACTGGGTTCCATTTGGGCTACAGTTCAATTCATGGTTTCATTTTTCAGAGCTCTTATTGAAGACTTTTATGGACTTTCTTTCATTTGCAGACTCCATGTGTGTGGATGACGCCTTATCATTGAATGATTCCCCTTTAGTGGGAAGGAGATTGCAGTCCTGCCATTTTTCTCTCAGAAATCATCTTCACAGATTGAGAAATTATTATTTTTGATAGAAGAGGGGATAGACTGATAGTCTACTAAAACCAACTTCAGACAAGGAACGTCCTAGTTCTATTGAAACCATGTGATTGGTGTCATCATAATCAATGAAAAATCCCAAAAGAAAAAACACTATATATTAATTTAATGAACAAAATACAGAACATTAGATGTATCATTGGGAAACAATATCCAATACATTAAAGAAATTATTGCTCAATGCTCGTTTCTCAACAATACAAAAATACTGTATCATATTTTATACAGAAATTAAAGAAAAAATCAGTTTCCACAATATTTCCATTAAAATGAGTCTGAAAAATCAGCAGTTTTACTCAGAAAGGGTCAATCTGTGTAACAAAGTTATTTCCTTAGCCTTGTTTTATTACCAGTTATTACATATTAATAATTATTATTTGCCATTACTCTTACAAATAATTAGAACAAGCTCCGATATTCTCTTTTCCTTTATGTTTTCCCCTTGAGCTTCTTGGAGATCATTATGACTTTCTTGAATTCTTTCACAATGGTTACTACCTTATTTTTAATTTTAAGTGCTGTAAGTACCCATTTGAAGATGCCAAAGGACATTTTGTCAAGTTATCACTAAAGATTAGCCTATGCATTCAACTGGCAAATTCTAATAGGTCTAAATAATGTCTCAAGAGGAAAGTAGTGTGACTAACTGGAGCCCAAAGCATTGTTTGTTTTGAAACTTAACTCCTAGAGACATTTTGGCTGACATATTCCCATCTTACTCACATCTGTGCAGATAGTTGCCTGAATTAAATAATAATAACAAAAAAAAAAGATATTATGGCAGAAAAATAAAAATATGAATAAAAGAAAGAAGTTAACATTTGATTAACTTTTTTGCCTGTTACAAATTAAGCAATTAGACTAAAACTAATAATTTAACTCATACCTCTGATTCATACACCTTACCATTAACACTAAGCACCATACTAACAGAGGAGTATCCTATGGTATTCCGTGCAACACATTCATATCGACCTTCATCAGCTGTTCCAACATCACGAATGGTAAGAAACCCCTCTGGGCTAACATGAAATTTTCCACTCTCAGTTACCTGTACTCCATCCTGCAGCAAAGCACAATGTTTAGTTATTTTAAATGCTCTTTGGTTTCAAACTTGAACTTTTATCTTCTTTTTCTCTTCTATTTTTACATTTTATTTTATATTTATATTTTGTATGCCAAGATAATAGTCAAATAGGTTTAGATAAACTCATATAAAAAAATTCACATAAAAAAATTCACGCACTGTTATGTTGACAGAAAGACTTGCATGTAGTTCTAAATTGTACAGTGTGTTTATTTACTTTTAAAAGTACTCATTATTATAAATCAAAGTATTTTAATAGTTACAGGTCATCATCACAAAATTTAAGACCCCAAAATTAGATAGACCTCTTGAGAACAAATACATTTGATTTTACTCAAAATTAACCAAGTTTTTTTTTTAATTTTACTCAAAATTAAACATCTCAAAAGCTTCTTCATGTGCTATGCATTTAGAAGCTATATAAGGTACATTAATGTACATTTTCTAATGCTCATTAATTTAAGAGAAGAAGATATTCCAGAAATTGAAGATCAATATTAGCAGCACAATAAATCACTAGTAACTCTGCTAATAACTCTAACTAAAAGTTTGATATAACAATTATAGCACCAATGCAAATCAAAGCAACAGAGAGGTTACCAAAGAGTTGGAACCAAAACATGTCCTGGTTGAAGCGTTCACCTAACAGTGTCAAAGACTCAGCAATACAGTATTTTTTATTGCTTTATATCTATATCATCATTGAAAGCGTGAATATTAACAGGATATTCCCACAGAAATGTCACTAGAATAATAGGCTTTTTTTAAGGCTCCATTACGAATTTGAGCTGGTATGTATAATGATTTGCATAACCAAATATATATTTTTATATAGATATATGTAAATTACAGGTTTGGTAACTATATACATGCTCTATATTAAAGATCCGCTGATCAAACATTCAAAGATAATGCTTTCAGACACCGGAACAAGCAATAATTTGACAATGTGCACTTTAAATAGCGAGTTATGATGAGATGGAAAGCTGCTGCCTTTTTGCAACTGAAGAAATATCTACCTTGTTCCATGTAATTACTGGCTCCGGCTCTCCTTGAGCACTACATGGGATCTGCACGTTTGTGCCAACCTCCACCGTCATGTCGCTGGGAACACTAGCAAATACAGGAGTCACTAGAAAAAACATTGATAAGGAATTAATATGACTTGTGCAAAAGATGAACTAAAAAGAGGTCAACACTGTTTATACTTCTCCAGTTACCCAAAAGTTCATAATCTCTAACCCCATTCTATCTGCAAGTTCGTAGTTCCTTCTAAGTTTGTTTTAGAAATACAATTCCTTATTCCTGATGTCTGCTTCAGGCTGATTTTTAAGTACTCAACTTCTAACAAAACATGTTAGCAGTCAGAAGCACTTAAGCTCCCTAAACTTAAAGCTCTTTAAAAATTGCCTCTGAACAGCTAAATTTGAACAAATTCATCAGAATGAACATCCCATCAACTTCTGTCAATTTTTTTCGTTTTAATTTTTTAAATAGCAACAACAGAGATTTCTTAGATGATGAAAGCCAAACTTTCTACAACTTATTCAACTGGGATTCCCCCCACCTGACTTAACAGAAGTGCTAAGCCTTCACAGAGCTCCTACCCCTCTGCCACCAATGAGCCCTATGCCCTAAAACATCAAAAAAATCACCTTCAGTTTCAAGGACGCATGGTACACAGTTACCTACATACAGTGTGAAGAAAATCAATGCATTTTTTTAATCCTCATTTTCAGATTGCTATCCCGCACTCAGATATCATCATGAGAAGCACATACAAGATTAAGAATTGTATTTCTGCTGTAAGATATCAATATTTTGTGGGGAGTGGAAGGGAGCTGCACTGTTACACAGAAGTATTTGGCCACGTAGCACACATTTATACCACCAACCAAATTTGTCCCTGGTGTTGTTTGTATGCAAATGGCTATCAAGAAACAATTTCTAATAAGGCATCCAGAGGCAGGCATCCAGCACTGGGGGTAAGAGAGTCTGGCCCTGTGGATACCAGCTGTGTCATACCAGTAAACAGACCTGGACCATTAATCTGTATCTGTATTAATACAGATTAAGCCACAGTGACCACTGACTAGACATTCCTCGGATGAAGAGTCCCTTTGTCAGAAAACCAGAAGAAAAAGTCTTCTCTTCTTGCACGATTGAAAATAGCATTGCCAGGAACGTATGGAGAGCCCCAATCTCAGGCTGTGTATGCAGCCTTCAAGCTTGTATTTACTATCTACTGACAACCGGATTTTGCAACCCAAGTTACACAGAAATCATTTTACTAAACTTGACACAAGTTCAGAGTAACACAGCTGGCTATAAAACTTTTTAAAATTTAATTTTGTTTCATGGCAATTTAGTCAACAATTTTATATAGGTGAAAAATCCCTCAGTTTTGACAAACCAATCTCCCAGTACTACTCTTAACTAAGAAAAATCAATGGATTTTCTTTCTGACAAATATCTAAGCTCAGGAAGACATTTGAGCCCCTTTTACTAAAATGCTGTTTAAAATTAGGTCACTAACAAGAAATGCTTTGAATTAAACATTTAATCTCCTTGAAATTGGTTAAACACAAAGATACTTAACTAAGTTATAAATATTAATATGATTCTAATTAATCCTAGAGGTAGCTTACTTAGAACTTACTTGAAGAAAAGCATAAGAAAAATGGTCTGGGTTTTGTTTGTTGGTTTTTTTCTGTGTCAGCTTATTTGAAGTATAAGGAATGACTTATCATTGTGAGTGTCATTTTGCTGTTGTAAAATTGTGTTCTGTTTCTGGACTTCCAAACATTATGTTAAGGTCACTATTTAGTTATTGTTATTTTTTTACAAAAGAATAAATCAGATAAACCTCCTTCACAGAAGACAGACTGCTCTAAAGGAATGATACTCAGTACAAATACTAAGTATCCATTTAGTAAAAAACACCTGGAATCGAGAAATAGATGTAATGAGAATAATGATCAGAAATGTGAAATGTTACCAATACCCTCAAAGTCCAAGTTTTTTTTTTTTAAAAAACCCATATAGCCACATTCTAACAAGCTTTTATCAAAAAGGCCATATTAAGTTGTAAGCTTATGTAGCTGCCAACTGACTTTCAACAAAGTCTACCAGGGCACACTGTCCCACATGCTCAATTTATAAAAACGAACAATAAAACACTTTACAATTCAAAACTAGCAACTTAGAATCATTTTAAAATGCAGAAAAAGTCCTGGAAAAAAAACCCAGCACCATTCATGCTCTGTTTCAGAAGCTTTTTTAATTCTAAACAAAGATAAAATACTTCATATTAACCATTTGTGCCATCAAAAATAATTCAATTTTACATTTTAGGGGAAAAAAAATAAAATCAAACACAGCATTGTGTATTTTAGTGTGAGCTTAAATCTTTTGCACTTTTTTCAGCAGCTGCACATGGAGAACATACCTCTAGGCTGTACAGTCAGGTACACAACAATTCGTTGGGATCCGATAATATTGACAGCTTGGCATTCATACTGTCCCTGGTCATGCAGGGCAACCCTGGAAATCCTTAGGGTTCCAGAGGATAGAACTAAGTGTCTTCTGTCAACAGACAACTGGCCTCCTGAAACAAAGAGCAATAGCATTTCCTATTTATAGTAGTGCAGAACAAAGTCCCTTTGTGTCAGAAAGGGGGAAATCCAGAAGATTTTATATTTGATATAAATTGGAAAAAACTGAAGTCTCTTAAAAAAATTTAGTTTGAAACCTTTAATTCTCAGAAGATAAACATGCAAAGCAAACAAAACATATGCATGCACACAATCATAATACTGATTGCGGTAGAAATAAAAATTTTCATGTCAAGAGCATTTAAATTCGAAGGCATCATAAGAAGAGCAGCAACAGCTATTACTGTTCACTTCATACGATTGCCATGTGTGTAAGACAGAATTCATCTCATCTGTCTAGGCCATCTACAGAATCCACAGAAAAATGCATACAGCCCTGAAAAAACAGATTATAATAAAAAAATACATAAAAAGCACATCACTGCCCATACCCTATTCTTCTTTTCTGGACTTTTCATTTGAAGGGATCTTGGTAGAGGGGGAAACAGGAACATTATCAGCACCAAAACGATCTAGACCTTGTTGAAAATCTGCTTTATCTACCATAATTTACAATTTCCTAAGAGTTGTTTTGCCTGCTACAGTTATTTCCTTTGATTCAACCAGAATATTTACCTAATCCACTACAGTATTTCTTCCCACTGAATTTGGCGTAATGCCTTTATAGCCACAACCTGGCAAAACAGTCAGCAGAGTACACGCCAGAGTTCCTGGCAATCCACATTAGGTGGCACAAATGCAGTTATACTGATGCCAGTTACAGGCTGGACTGTTCTGGTTTCTAAAGAGAGCACATCCCACTTAATTTCAGATCTCCAGTTAATGACAGTCATCTCCATTTCTTCTGCAGTAAACAGGCAGTGGTAGGTATTGCCACATTTAGCTTGTCTCATGTTAAACATTCATTATTAGGAATCTATTACAGAGTCGTATATTTTAGTGACTTTTTTACTGAATAATGAAACATGCTTGGCCAGCTAGCTTCTGTGGGACACCTTGCCTTTTCTAGCTCAAGCAAAATAAAGATGAGCTCTGTTTCCTTCAGAGACTGAAGCAATTGAACAAATATGCGCAATTCCTTTCATTGCATGAGTAATTCTAACGTGACAGCTAATTCTAACATAAAAGCAAAAATGGAACCTGCTTACCTCCTTTAGTCCAGGCAATAACAGGCTGGGGATAGCCTTGTGCTTCACAGGGGAAATCAACAGTTTGGCCCTCAATCACTGTTTTGTCTTGAGGAGTGACAGTAAACTGAGGTAGAGCTACAGACGAGGAAATAAACTGGTTAGAAAAAAAAAACAACTGAAAAAATGCATCACTGTCTGGAACCATGTACTGTTTCCTGTGTGACTTGAATAGCTCATAGTGGTGGGAAAAAGAGATGCTAATGGGACTCTTGTATTGTGAGTGCTATAGGGCAGGCACTTGGGGAATTGGAACATCTCCCTCACCACCGGGCCCTGGTGTCAGTGAAGGCCTCTGGGATCTACTGCCATAGATCCAAAATAAAAGGTACAGTAAGACTTGTAGAATCAGACACAGTGTTCCCTGGATTAAACATACTTTCTTTGTTTTCTCTCAAAAAACCCTTAGCTAAATTGTTAAGAAAATGCCATGTAGCCAAACCCACCCTCAGCTGCCTGTTTTCTTTTTTACACAAAAAGGAAAGCAGCAAGTGGGGTGTGGGACAATTTCTGCAGTAACATCATGGCATTGTCAGTGTGAGAAGTAATTTGTTCAGCTCTCAAAACGCAATCATCTATTGGTGAATAATAAATAATCAAACCACATGAACAAGTTGTTTTGCACAGTTTTAAAAATGGAATTCATTAACAAAGCATTTGCAACCCAGACATTTTGCCAACTAAAGATCTTAATGTGAGAACAGAAACAAGCTTAAAATTAAAGGTTACTCAAAATGTTTTGCAAATAAAAGTTCCAGTATAAAAACTTTTGCAAAAAATATTATCCATATATAAATATATATAGGAGGCTTTTGATACATTGTTGTTGAAATACCAAAATTATCATGATCACAGTAAATTAGAGTACTTTGACTCTTTTTTTGCATAAAAGCTACGCTAATGCGTCATCTGGCAGAGTGATAGTTTCTATGAAGCTCAACAGAAAACGTTCCCACATTCACTGAAGTGTCTACAAAAGAAAGGCAGCACAGATGTGTACTCAAAACTCCATCTCTAGTACTCCAGGCACAAATTCTAATTTCTGCCTGTTACAGAAAAAAATAATTATTAAAAAATTAAAAAAATATTCCTACAGGCAAACAAAAAAATAGTAAGAAATAAACATATCAAAACAAGAGCGATTAGCTTCTGAGAATAATCAATGAAACCAAAGTTTCAGAGAATTCGTATATAGTATCTTACTCTGAGTGATGTGTATAGCAACTTTCCTATGACTACACTAGAATAGTTTAATTAAAAGAAAAAACTCTTATGGCTTTAGTTTGGCTCTGACAATTCAGAAAAAGAGACAAAACCTCAAAATTTAAAGTAATACACTTTCTCTAGTATGTTTTACAGCTTGTCACTCCTACTTTAACATGACTCACCTTGGACTATGATGTACGCAGTCGCATGGATATTATCTATGCTGTTAGTTGCAAAACAGGTATACTCGCCGCTGTCCTCCTGCTTCACATTTTGTATGTAAAGTCCTCCTGATGGAGTTATTGTGACACGAGGGTCGCTTGGTAAAGGGGTTCTGTCGCCTTTGGTCCAGGTAATTCGCGGCTGAGGGTGCCCAGTTGCGCTGCACTCCAAGGTAACACTCTCTCCAACTAGCACTTCGGTATTCTGCGGGTGAATCACAAAACTTGGCCGGGCTGTGAGAAAAAAGTGATATACCTAAATAAGAATTTTAGCTCACAAAACACTAATTTAGCTGAATATTGCAATAGTTAGGGGAATCTAGGGGCTTTTTTAACAGCTCTGTTCCCTCATGCTTCTAATCTTGATGCAAACTATTCCTCGCTTTAAGCCTAATCTAGCTGCAGACATTTATAAATAGATAAAAAATAAAAGCTCATATAATTGCACTGATGTTTTTTCTTAACTCCCATGAAAACAATTTTCAAACATTTTGTTCTCATTTGTTGATCTTTTATAAAGGTCTCTTCAGAGGCATAGGCACTGAGACCCAGAAAACAAACTGGCTGAAAATTGACATAAAAGCACAAAAGGACAAAATTTATTAAGCTAATTTAATAACTTTTCCCAACTGCATGTGTGCTTTGCAGTGTCATTTTAAGTTTACCTGGTGCTGAGTGTCAAAACAATATTTTCTCACAGCAAAGTTCAGAATTTAAAAACACTAAATTTCTGGGCAGGAATTCAGTGCTTGCAAACACGAAGCACCGGCTAGACAGAGATTCAGGCTAAAAAGCTCCTGAGCAAGGATGGATGCACAGGGTATGTCAAAGCTTTCCTAAGTGACCTCTTCAGACCAGGTTTTCAGGTGGTTTTCAGGTATCCAGAGAGAACATTATTGCACTGAGCAACAGCACAATGCAACAGCCTCTTTTCCTAACCCTTCTACAAACAGCCTACATGACTATCAGCAGAATTGCACACTACAATAAGGATAATAATTAACTGTCTGGTTTTCATTTGTGGTCTGGGGATATTAAGAACTAGGTCATGAAGTTCTAAGTCACCCAAGCATGAGAAATCTACATGTTAAGAACATACAAAGCATCTTATATTCAGTAATCTTATTATCAAAACCATTCTCTATCTGAACACAAAATTCAGACCTGATATTCTTTACCTGGTGACTCAAAGTATCTAAGAGTAACTTCCTGAGTTTTCACTTCTCCAGCCACATTTTTTGCCATGCACTGGTAAATGCCTTGGTCTGTTTCTTGAGTATTCTGAATCATTAATGTGCCATCATCTAGCAAGTTTAGACGGGAATCTTCTTTCATACTGAGCTCATTACTGTGAAGAAAAGAATCTGCTGGAGTTAAAACTTTAAATCTCAAGCACAGAAAACTGCCAAACAAAAAAATCCAAAATATATTACCCAAATTAAATTGAGGGGAAAGAAAAGGTTTACAGTGACAAGTAAAGTAATAGAATGTTTAGTTTCCTCCTAAAGAGGAGGAAAACCAAAAAATGAACCAATTTTACTTATGCAAATATTACATCTTCAAAATGAAAAGCCAAAATACTTTTATGAGTAAAAGCTTACAAGGAAAAAAAAAAAGTGAACAAAATACACATACCTTTTCTTTTAAGGCTGTTCTAACTGGCAAATCAATTTAAAATGTTTCTGCTAGTAGTATACAGCGTAAGTGCAGCACTCAAGATTCTTTCTACTAGGAGAGGAGCTATATAACCATCTTTGTGCCAATGCCTGTCTGGCTTGCTCAATGAACACTAATGATAATTTGTATATTTATAATTTGTACTGTCTTGAAACATAAGTTAAGATCAGCTCTTCAGGCTCTATCATGGATACAATTCAGTGATAACAACCAAGAATAGTTAGGGGGTTTTATTAAAAGAACTGTTTCTCACTCCATCCCTCACCATATGATGAAGGAAGCACAGAGGAGGGACAAGACCTCACCCCCTATGTACAAAACCCAGCTGGCCTGCTGATCTATTCAACATACTGCTCAACAGGTCAATGGCTTTTGACTGAAATCTTGCCATATTCAACTACCTTGCAAAGAGCTTTGCTCTCATTCATGCAGTCAGGAAACAAGCCAGAGTCAATAATCCCACACCCCAAGCTCAGATTTCTTCTTAAAACTCTTTCATATGTGTATTCTGAATACATGTTTTCTTTGTTTATTATAAAAAGTACATGAGCCAAAGAAAATTTTAATGAAATAATTATACCATCCAAGCTCAAGGCTCTGTTCTTGACATGCTCCATAAATACTGTGCCCTTGCTGCACATGGGGTTCTCACTGACATCAACACAAAGTTACAGAATCAGGACTCTACAATGTTCCATTTTATCAGCAACTAACAAACTATAATTATTCATTTGTTAATATAAAATGAGAGGGAATATATTTTCCACATCAGGTTCTCTATTTATATAAGAGCTATATTAAGCCAAAGTCTGATTAAACCAGGTGTAAACTCACAATTCATATGTCCATAGCATGCCCACACCAGCCTAAAGGGGGGTAACGGGCTGCCGCGTGGATGGTTCAGCCCCGCTGTGCCCAGTGCTGCTGGAGGGAGCCGGGCACCAGGCAGAGCTCCAGCAGCGGGCTGGCCCTTGGGCTGCTGAAAGATAAATGTCCTTTATAGGCCCTTCCCTTCATCCCCTAAGCAGTGAGGGGAAGCAATGGAGCAGGTTGCCCAGAGAGTTGTGCCCTCTCCATCCTTACAGGCTTTTAAGACCCAACTGGATAAAGCAACCTGGTACGACCCTGCTTTGAGCAGAAGGCTGCACTCAAGATCTCCTGAGATCCCCTCCAACCTGAGTTTCCCTACAATCCTGTGATATAAGCACTTGCCTGCTCTCCACGTACTGGTCTGGGGAGCCTGGCAACAGACACAACTCTCTTCTCCTGGAAAGGAGCTACACCTTGGAGCAAAGCTGCCTCCCAGGAGCTGGGGCTCAAGGAAGAGCTTCCCTGAAACCTCTTATCCAGCTGAAGTCCTTTAAAAAAGTAGCTTTTTCTCTGCCTCAAAAATATATTCAAACACTAGTTAACCCACAAATGCACCTGCAAAAAGTCCATATTGTATTGCCTGGTATTTATGTGTAAACAATTTAGTTTCACAGTAGTGAGCAACTTTGTAGGTAAAAATACAGTTGAAAATCTTACAAATAGTATTGCAGTCATAAATCAATATCTTCTAAAATTATCAGCTCTTCAGTGTTTAGAGTTACTAATAAAACAGATCTGTATTTATTACTTCATATACTTCTTTTTAATTATGTGTTTCTGCTGTCATCATTCCGTATATTAGCATGTAATGCATGTGGACACGCACTCAGAAATGTACAGACACTCAGACAAACATACTTACACCAGGCTTCTCTCTTCCTCTTTTAAACTTACTTGTTTCGAAGCCAGATAATTTCTGGTTTAGGATTGCCTTCAGCTCTGCAAGTGAAGTACACTGTATTCCCTGAGGTAACGTCCACATCCTGAGGCTCTGATGTAATTCTTGGCCTCTCTGTGTCAACAATAAAACGTATGAGGAACTCTTACTTGTTTTAAAACTACTAAAGAATGGTAAATAAAAAAAATTTCCATACACCTTGTAGAAAACTGTTTTTCGCAAACGTTTTAACTTAAAATATTTATATGCCTAATCAGGGTTAAATGTACTTTTCCTTATGTAAAAGGGACTGCAGGCTTTCTGACTTCCTCCATTGTTCTTTAGGATCTTTTATCAGACTGGAAATGGATTGTGAAAATTTGTATCAGGTTTTAAAGTAGCTGTTTTATTTATTTGAACAAAGGTTCAATTTGCTTATGAAGGAAAAACTTTAAAGCAACAGGCACAAGTGCCATTTAAATAACTTCCTTTAGATAAGTATCAGTGCCTAACCTGCCTCCTACAGAATAATTCGTCCAGCTTGCTTCCTGCAGTTTCCATATTCAGGCTCCTTACATGTTGAGAGAGCTGATACGATGCCATGGGAATTATTCTTGCAACAAATCCCATTTTTGCTAACTTTTTCAAGAAAAAGTTTGTAGATGCCTACAGTCATAATTGTCATGATCAAAATTATAACCAATACATAACCAAAAGGTCAATTTACTTAATTTATATCTTGTCTTTGTCATGTGGCTGGGCAGGCAAATGCCCATAGCTTGATGAGAAATCTGCATTATGATTTTGGAACAGACGAGGTGTGGGGCTGAGCCCTGGGGTGCCCATCAGGCCAAGTCATTGCACCCCTAGATTGAAGGAATACAGACAAATGAAAGGATTATAATAAAAATGCTTATCTATTAATCCTTCAGTAACAGGGGATTTCAGTGTCTATCCTTGTAAGTATAACTGAGCAAAAAAGAAATCCCAATTCCAATAAGATCAACAAATGTTTTAACAGATTTATAAGATTTAACAGATCTGTGAAATCAGGAGCAGCTCTGTACAGCTTCTTTCTTCCCTTTCCCTTGTGCAGAATACAGGACACCAAACAATATTAACATAACACCAAAGACCCCAGCTGACAACCCTTTTATGAACAAACCAAAATATAAAAAAGGAAAAATAAACTCTTTCCAGATAATCACATTTAATTCCCCCAGGAGAAATTTCAAACATGACTCCATTTGTTTCATCAGAGATAGGCTGAGGGGTAAAGGCAATCAGTTCTGTCAGCAGCAGACAAAAACTGAGAAGGAACACAGGGGGATTTCTGGATATAACCAATATTGACCAGAGGTGTTCAGTGTTATCAAAGAGAACAGAACAACTAATTCTAACAAAAAAAAAAATTACAGTCTAGGTACATTTAACAAATTAAAGAAGCCACCAGGAAGTGGCAAACCCACCACAATTAAGTTCTTCTGGTGTTATCGTGGCCACTGATCTTCCTTGGATCCTTCGTGGATATTCACAGGTAGCTGCTGCTTGAGCATTACCTGACTCTGCGTACGTCTTCAACAGCTCCGCCAGCCACAGGATTTCACAGTCACAGTGAAGAGCGTTTGAATCCAAACGCCTGCACAGAACAAGAAGCAGCCCCAGCCCCTGTTAGCAAACATTCACTGTTTTGCTAGGATCAAAGTGGTTCTGCAATACCAGCAGCACCTTTATCTGTGAATACAGACCACGGGCAATACAGGATACAGGTGACGGTCACTTGCTTATATGTGTTCTGGTAGCCTTTATTATAATCTTCCCTACATTTAGGTACCATAATAGGTACTGTGTAGTACCTATTATTGTAGTAACTTCACAGCTAACCTAACGTTTTCACAACTTCCCATTTTGCTGATCAGGGAACTGGGACAAAGACCCACAGCTTTATTTAAGCATTAAGCTCTCATTGAGTTTTGTAGGTCAGTAGCATCGTAAAACACCTGCCTATTGCAGATAAGGAGAACCCATAAATTCTGTTGACTTTCTTTGCAGTAGTGAAGGGCCCACCTCAAAGGGCACCGCACTTTGAGGTGGAGGGTCTTGTAGGAAAAGAAAACATTAAGTACAGAAATCTGTACCATAAAATATATCTATATAGAGACTGGAAATAGAATTGCATGGCAAAGCAAACTTTAGTTTGGTGTATCTTCAGGGGTAGTAAATTTCTTGATCATTTTGTCTTTTTATATTTTTTAACCTCTTGTATAAATGCCCAGATATTTCTTTCCTGTTCTCCTATGAAAAGAGCAAGCAAAACTATTTTAAAAGTTACTGTACAAACATCTCCCGTTATATCGGATGTTACTGGTAGAATTTAAATATGGAACATGAAAGTCACAATATGACCTTTAAGCTGTCCCAGGTCAGCTAGTCCCAAATCAGTCCAGCCCAGTGTCCTGTTCTACTAATAGCCACTATTAAAATTCCCCTTTACCTAGGAATTACGTGAAGCATCATCCCTTTCTCTTCACTTGAACTCCACAAGGATTTAAGGGAGGTATAAGTGAAGCAGCTACTACTGGAAGGTGCACACATCATCAAAGTTCACTTCATTCTGCCTTTCACTCACAGTTAAAGGTATGGTTTCACAACAGCCCTAAGCCAGCAGGACCACCTTTGTGCTACAGCCCTCACGATCTCTTTCCTGGTGACTCGCTCCCAGCACACCCTCCTCAGTCCTCCTGAAAGGGGGAGGGGGTATGAATGCATGACTGTCTGTCTCAAAACAGCAGTCTTGGATCATTTAAAGAATGCTTATCCTAGATCAGTGGAGATCCAAAGCGAGGGATAGACAAGCCTCTGAAAGTCACCTTACTATGGGGTACACCTATTGAGTTCAAGTTTTCAAATGCTACTGAGGGGACTAAAAGGCCTCTAATTTTCCACGTTTTCCAAGACTAGATTTCTTCTAATCTCCCAAACATTCCAAGAAGAACTGGCTTCTGGAGTTGCTTTTAAAACTAATACTTACATTCTTAAGCCATCGACCACCTTTTCATAACCATGTTTCTATCAGCAGATAAGGGCAAGTAAAACAATTAAAAGAAAATACCAAATAATCAAGAAATACCAAAATAATCAAGACACCATAGAACAATCACCCAGTAACACATAGACAAAAAATAAAATAAGGAAAAAAAAAAAAAACAAAAGGACAAAGAAAGGTCCATGCATATTATTTATGCTACAAAACAAGACTATATGATTACAAAATTCCAAGCCAGGAAACAAACAAAAGGATTTAGTCAGTCACTAAAGACAGTAGAATATTAAACAATGGTCTCACTCTATGTATGTAAACATAGCTTAGGAAAAATTCTTTAATATTTAAAACAATTACACAATGAAAGGCATCTGCAAGGAAGACAAATATTGTAAGATGAGATGCAGTATAATTAGATTATTTAAATTTTCTTTAGTTCAATAATAATTCAGTTTACTTACAGTCTCTTCATAGATTCTAAGTGACTAAATGTTCCAGGAATCAAATGAGCTATTCTGTTGTTATGCAAAAATCTGTTAAAAAGCACAGAAATATGAATGTAATAATTCTGACTTTGAGATTCACTAATTTCATTTACATTCTTTTGAAAGTCCTTTAAGAGAAAGTAATTTACAAAACAAAAAATAATTGAACAATTTTCAGCAGTTTATTGGATGCTAGTTTTTAAGAAGCCTCCAAGGTGTACTTGGTGTGTCCATACAGAAAAAAAAAAGAAGCCATACAAAGACAAAGTAACCAAAAGGAAAGGATTTCATAAGCATTCAAATAAAAAAAAAAAGTCATAATATAAATCTTCTACTTCTTAATTCATAACATTTATTTTAGGCCAAACATTGATCACAGCTCTTTGGGAAATAGTTTAGCAATAGAAAAACATACCATGGGCAGTGCTCACTTCTGCATGCCTCTAAGGTCAGCTTGACCAAAGTGTTCTTGGCAAAGACTATGTAGCAGTTACAATTAAAAAATTAGATTAAAAATAATCTACAGGACTGATAAAAATATTATTTTCCAGTTTCAAACATCTTATTTAATTCAAACAAAGAAGCAAGCTGACTTCTGAATCTTACCCCAAGAAAAACAAACTTACAGCCTTTCAAGTTTTGGAAGATGGGTAAAGGATTCAGGTTCCAACGTTTCTATTTGATTAAAGTGCAGATACCTGAAAATATGTTAAACAAACAAAAAAAAAAATACTGAAACAGTGTACTTGATGAAGCTGAAAGAAATAAAGCATTTGTTATTGTTCATACTGACACATCTAAATGGTGATAGCGATGTAGTGGTTTAACTTCTGTTATCATCTGAAACCTGTACTTGAATCTGAGAAATACGTGACGAGAAATACGAGAAGACGTGACAAACAAGAAAGGTTTGCAGACCACTGTATAGTGTGTGTGTCTGTACATATATGTGCCAAAAAAGAAAATGTTTCAAAACCATTAGTTTAGAGATTTTGGAGATACTACTATGAACACTCTTTTGCCAAGTCAAATTTTCAGTAGTACGCATATTTGAATATATACATACAGAAAAAAGAAAGTAATGATTTTTTTCTTGAACAAGAAAATGTTGCAGGTTGTTTAGAAAAAGTTTGTGGTTTCCAACAGAATAACATTTTTAGTGGGCAACTGCTTTCATTGCTACCACATTCAGTGAAAATTTCAAAAGATCTTGAGAAGTCTCCCACTCTAGTCCATGAATGCTGGCATTTAAAGCTATGAATGCTCTCAAAGGCCAAACAAATTCATAGTATAAAAGCACGTTTGGTTGAACTGCTTTTAGATTAAGGGCTTCCCAGCAACTGGTGTACAATTAACCACCACAGCTGTGTGTGTTGATGCTTATGTAAGTTATTAATATTACACAGCAACAAATATTACACAGCTGGTAATAGTGTGAAACTGAAAAAGTCTAATGTAACAAGACTATTAATCTGTAACTGCTGTGAAAACGGACTGTGAAAAAGAATCATTCCAGTCTTGGCTATGTCATGGAGGTACTCCATAACTTTAGAAATGAGAAAACAAGAAGTAATTGATAAGACTTGCACAAAGAACTGTGAAAATGATTTATAGACTTCAGATCCTGATTATATCCAAATGTATCCAAACTTCTAAAGTTTCCTATTTGACCCCCGACAGACTCGGGAACATCTGGAGAATACGTATATCTAGAAATCACTGTGAGGTGAAGAACGAAAATACCCATCATTTTTAAAAAAAAAAAAAAAAAAAAAAAAAGATGAAAACTGAGACTCCAGAATCTCCAGAAAAAAAAAAAAAGTCAGTAGAAGGATGTGGGTAGTCCCTTCTGCTGGAACACCGCACGCGCTCTGCTCCCTGCCCTGAGCTGAAGGGTGGAAGAAGCAGCGATGAGGGCGGCCAGCCCCGCGCCTGGCAGTGTCCCAGACCCCCCGCCAGCAGCCCCAGTGCGAGCCAGCGAGTGATGCCAGGGAGCAGTGAACAGAGACCACAAAAAAAAGCCACTAAATCAGCGTGGATGTGAGCAGGCACATTGGAGCATCAGTCTGCTTACTGCCAGTGCAACGCATGGCCACGAGCCGTAGCGGGCACAGAGTACGATCCTGTTTGCATAAGGGAACAAGAAGCATGTAAATCATGCTATGCCTGCCAGTCTCCAGACGGCCAGACAGGCCAATTTCATCTAAATTAAAAAGACAGCTATCTCAAGGCAGGTAATTCCTGCAAGGTTCATTAAAACAGCAGCAGAGAGAAGAGAGACCTCGGTCAGGTCCAGCCCTGAGGAAGGACTGGCAGGACGGGGGCACAGCTCGCCAGGAGCCAGGGCTCTGCTCGCCCACCTCCCCACCACCAGCAGCATTACAGGGGGGGGGCAAGGTGGGGATGGTGGGGATCACTGCACTGGAAGAGGAAGAAGGGAAAAATCAGGCACAAACATAGGGTTTGTTACTTCTTCTGAAGCAGCTTGAGGTTTGGCAAAAATTACATACACAACTTCTTGTGCAGCCAACAAGGATTTTTTTTCTTTTTTTTTTTAACTTTGTTAATTCTACTTGAACTTTTATGATTCATCAGCACCTTGCAAACATATTTCTTATTCTTCCTTGACAACAACAAGGCAAGATTTGTAGGCACAAGTAATACCTCTTACTAGAACAACAAATAACATTGGTAAAAGCAGGTACGTTGAGGCACACAATCCCATCTTAATGCCCATGGATCAGAGGTGAGATTAGCAAAGAGAGAAAAATAAAGGACACCTCTCTTAGATGCTTTAAGTGATGTAGACATGAGCTGTTGCTTTGAATTTAATAACTGCTGTTTGGCCTTCAAGACTACTATAATTACAGATGTAAAGAATGCTTTATGTGCCTGAAAAGTCATCTCTTTTTTCCAACCAAATTAATCAGTCTAATGAAAACAGCACTTCCATTATAAAACTCGCCTTGTTTACCACCTCAAATCAGATACAAGTACAGTAATTCAGGCACTGAAGCACATTATTAACTTTACATCATCAGAAATCATGGGCCTAAAGTAGCTCACAAAATCAAATAATGAAGTCCAACTGGAAAATACTCTTCGCTGTTTCATGTGGGTTTTGCAGGTCTTTAAATTATGACCTCAAAAATGGCCTAAGCAACTTGTCAGGCAATTTATAAACAGAACAAGGCATTAAATATGTGGGCAAAGTAATTAACAACAAGTGTAATTCTAAAAAAAATAGAGGCAGAAACCAAACTGCATTGTAAGTTTACAATAAAAAGAGTAAAAACTTCTTGGCTTTACGACCTACACTTTAACCACATTTTATCACTTTCTTTTTTATTACATTCTTTTCTTCTATGTACTACATTAATGTTTTTCAAAGGATTTTTAGTATTTTAATTAATATGAGAATTTCTTGAATTGGAAATTCACTTTCATGTCTTTATAGATCTCTTTTATGTTCAGAGTATAAAACCCTTTTAAAAATAGTAGTATGATGTAATGAATTCAATATTAAAAGGGCTTTCATAATGGAAATTTAAAGAAAAGCATGCAAGAGTGATTTTTAAATAGCTTTCTGTCTTCCTTTTTTAATTCTGAATTCACTATGAAGGATGAAACAGAAGGAAAGGAAGTACTTAAAGGGGAAAAAAAAACCCACAAACCAAACACACCAAGAAGAAGATAAAGATTTGATCAAATAAACATGGTACAGATTTTCTCTTTGTCACTATTAATCTTGGAGGATGAATACTGGCATTAAAATTCAGTTACAGCAGCATTTTTCACAGCACTAAATTTAGGATTACATCTTCTGTAGCATAATATTTTTGTAGAGGATTACTTTTATTATATATGCCAATTGTTCCTTTCTAATAGTAGCTCCATATCTTTGGGGAAGTATTTACAACCCATTAGTTGAGTATAATCTGTGTTCTAAATATTTAAATAGCATGTTTACCATTTGATTATTTGAAAGAGAATGAACAAACGTATTTATCCCACATTTATCAAAGTTCTTTCCCTGCCCAAGGGTACAACAAGAAGTAAAACGCTTAAACACAAGGAAGGAGATTTAAATAAGATGTTACAGTAATAATACAAAATATTGGAATAAGATATTTAAGGAGGGTATGGAATCCTCTCTTTAAAGATTTTTAAAATAAGGCCAGATAGGTATCTGTTTCCAGTTATTTAGGTTTGTTGTCCCTAGTTGATCTTATTTTAGAACAGTAAGGATTTGTAATTTTCAAGGCCTCTTTCATACCTTTTAGGTTTGTTTGTTTATTAATTAATTCTCTTTCATTATTCCTTGCCAGAGGTATTTCTAGCAGCAATGAGACTTTAATCAGGTTCCAGTGTGTTAAATGTTCATAACTGCTCACATACAGTTATGCAAAAAACAGGAACTCTTTGCAATATAAAACTTAAAAAAAAAAAAATCATAGCAACATTTCAAAGCTACTGAAAATAGAATTGAGGGAAACAAAATGAGTATAACAAGCTGCTTCGCTATATGTCCAATAGCATTTTCATCTATTGATTTGCCCCCAAGTGTACAAACTACAGTATAACTCTAATAACAACTTATAAAGAGCAAAATTAGTATGTTAATATGAAAGTTAAAAGAAAATGCATAATTAGTATTCCTCTAAGATTAGGTAAAGAGATTTAAATAATTCCTTTAGTATTTGGGGATCCCACTAGTTAAGGACTGCAGAGAACACTTCTTATCCCTGATGCATACAGGTCTTAAGCTGAGATCTCAAAACATATAGTAGATATTTGAAAGAAAAGCAATATACACATATCTGGAAATAGACTGCATTTAGAGCTCGATCTTGGGATTCAAATGCAGCAAACTCATGATCTCCCAAGCCAGGTATTGGTGACATTTCAGGTGGGATTCAGTTGTCCGAGCACAGGCATATAGGGGCATATAGTGGTTGTCTAAGCGCAAGCATACAGAGGCAGCTTTCATTGCCTTTTGGGTGCTCTGATGCCTTCCGGCTCCTGCTCCGAGAAAAAATGCAATTATTCTGCAGCTTTGTGTCACATTTGCCAGACCCAAACATATGTCTTGCAGATTTAACATGGTCTAAACTGGTACTAAGCGGCTCCGTTTCATCAGCTGACCTTCTCCCTTCATGTCCTGCCACGAATGAAGAGTTAGGTGACAACATATGTATGGCTCACTGTGTTCAAACATCTACAACTGCCGAGTTTTTTCAGAATTTGCTCTAGCACAGGCAAGTTTCAAGATCTGATTCAAAGATCTTATTCCCTTGGCAGAAATTTCTGAAGAAAAAGATACTTCTACTACATCAGCAGCTAAGAATTCCGCTATGGAGGTTTAAGCAGGATCCTGCCAGCAGGAGCAAATTATGGGGTTTTTCCTCCTTTATACAAGCAACAGGCTTCCTAAATGAAACTATAGTTAGTTTCTTTCTTAAAAAAAAAAACAAAGACCCAAACAACAACAACCAAACAAACTACAACAAAAACCAACCAACCCAAAAAAAGAAAAGTGTTTGCTTTGCTGTTCAGTTTTGGTGTTGTTTTTTTTTTTTTTTTTTTTAATATGGGTTTCATTCTGCTTCACTGGATTACAAGAAGTTACTGTGAAGCAAATCTCCCCCAAGATGTGGACCACAGCATCCGCTTCTGAGAGCTCTGCTGAGAGCTGAGAAGAGCATTTGGCCGAGTCAATACAGCCAGTAGCAAAATGCCTTTGATGATTTGAGGCCGTGGAAGCCTCAAAAGCAGAAGCATCGTACCCAGCAGTCAATACAAACTCAAGTTAGAGGACTTGGGATCTTGTTCACCATGGCTAATTTTTGCCCTGACAACACAGTCTTTCTCCAAAAGACTCTGTGGAGTCAGAACTTATTTTTACGCTAAAGATGCATAAGTGACAAATCTCTCAAACTCTTATAATAAAACTACAAATCTCAGTGAACACCCTCGTATTGAATTTACTTCCAGGCCTGCCACTGGCTTCCTGTGCTCCCATTTTCCCACCTGGTGAGCCTTCTTTTTAAGATCTGCCCAGCAGATGCCCAGCACCTTATCAGGCTTGTGGCATGGGGCAGAATATTATTTTGGAAGCATTAATAATTCAATGAATGGGCCTCATTATTTAAAATTCTACACAGAAAATAAGAATTGCTATTAGCATGCAAATAAGCCCTACCAGTTGCTGTCAATATGCTTCAGTAATCATTTCTGGAGTAGGAGGAAGAGGAAGAGAAGGGCATTAAGGAAACAAATGACAAATTTATATATGTTTTATAATTATCACTTTTGTTTTATATAGAAGCTCTTCCTTCAAAAGGCTCCTATTGCCCTCTAAAATGAGCTTCTATGATTCTGTATCCATCCAAAGCATCATTTTATGTCAGACACACACTGTGTCCACTAATATCCGCTTGAGGTTTATAGTACAAGGAAGCTGATACATATCCCAGAAAATTTTTAATACACTGATAACTATCAGGAGTTTCAAAATTTATGTTAGTCCTAGAAGAAAGATATTCAGCCCCCCCAAATTTATATGCTACAGAACTCATTGGTCTGGTACTGTCATTTGACAGTCGAATTGTGCAAGAGCTATGCATTTATAGCTCTTTCTGTTTTTCTAAACATTACCACAATGAATGTATAGCAAAGCTTTCCGATTATTAAACAAAATAAACTTAATGGAATCAATACAATCAGTTTTTGTCAAGCTAAGGGCTGCGTTTTCCATTCTTTTCCAAGAGAAATTATTCTTCGGTCATTATACAGGAAAAAGAGTATGCTTTTAATCAATCTTTCTAGAAGACATTACTGGAGCAACTACATTACAAAGTATGAACTTTCTTACTTTTTAAACATCTGTATATGGCAATGATTAACGTATATTAATAATAGTAAGGTTTTAATTTTAAAATCTCTTTTTGTTTTAAAATGTAACAAAACTGGGTTAAACTTCAAGACACTAATTCAGTTTTAGTTATGGTGCATAAAACAAAGTAACTGCTGCAGTCAAAGGAATTGCAATGTTATAAAACCTACAGAAATGAAATCAGAATCTCTCTCTTAGTAAAACACATTAGTTTTCAACATTTTCCACAATAGTGTTGCTTCTTCATCAAAGCTATGTAACAATGTACAGGAACACCAGGAATGCAAATCACAAATAAAAGACAAACACAGAAATGAGGAATTTGACACAGAGATCAATTGTGTGTTTTCACATGCAAATGATTATGGGGCACTCTGCCTTAACAACGCAGGGAGTGCAGACATGCAGAGCATGCAGGCAGGATGTACGCATCAAGGCGTGCACTTTTCCTCTGCAGGGGAACCATGGAGATGACAGCACAGAAGAGAAAAGGCACTTACAGTTGTTCTAGAGAGGCAAGTCCTTTAAATGCTTGCCTGTCAATTGACTGGATTTCATTCTTGTACAAATAGCTGAAACAAGAAACAATCAGTAATATTAGTACACGAACAAGAGCTACATGAAGGTGGAAAAGAAGAATTAAGTTGACACGTGAAGACAGTTTTTCAACTACATATTAGGAAAAAAAATACAAAACAAAACCTAAACACATACACATAAAAATACTTTGTCCTTGACTTTTCATCCCAAATGTTTGTCAGAAAAAACAAAAGTCTGGGACCTTATAGGCCCTGAGGCTGTCACCCAGATGCTCTTAGGCTTCCCAGTCCTCACTGTTATTACTTACTGTTTCTTTGCCCCTCAGTTTCTTGATAGGCTTGCCAAAAGTCAAAATAAATTCAACTCGATGGGACAGAATTGCATCAGAAATGTCTTTACCAGGACACACTGGGGATGCCATTGGCTCTTGGCTTCTTTAAAATATCTCCTCTGAATACTGGTACAAATATTCAAATTATGATGGACTAAGTCTTTTTACTGGACTTGGAGAATAAAGTGAGAATTGCTGTAACTCTGCCTGTGTCACCTTTTGAATATTTACAAAAGAATACAAGTTAGGATATTGGTATCACATCCATAAAACAGCATCGTATATTGGTTTTATCTCTGTGTATAAGATGGACATTAGGTCCCGACTGATACTCAATAATGTAAACAGAATAAACATGTGCAGAGTACCAGTATGTTCACATGTTATCTATACTTTTTCTACAAGATCAAAAATAAATAAGGATGGAGCAGTCTCATGTTCATCGTGCTTTTAACAGAGAGGATGGTTTAGTGAGAGGGTGTTGGAGAAAAATCACATGGTTTAGCTGATGACTGCAGTTCCTGCCTGGGGGCAGCAAATGAAAATACTTCTGGGGTTCAATGTCCGTCACTCTCTTTTTGTGTTAACTGTGAACCTGTTCCTAACCTAAGAACTTTCTCATAATTATTTGACAAATGATTTGCAACTGAGTTAATCAGGCATGGATTTCTATGAAAATGTGATGATGAGACTTTGGATCACAAATGGCTTTATTAACAGGCATTTTATTAGTAGTGGGTTTGGCCTTTCTATTATTACAGTTTTCAATAACTTACTGGAAATATTGCAAACTTCTTTTGACACAACAGATAAAATACTGGCTCTGCTGGAGCTGGTGGGAATTTTTACACTGCCTTGACAACAGGCAACATTTCACAATAGGCCCTAACAAGGAAAACAGTTGTAGGTAACAATTTTGGGGGAGTCGTATGAAGTAGTATCCTTCCCCTAAATCTAAACTTAGTTTACCAATGGATTGCTTGCTAAGATTACAACACATATACAGAGACTCGGGTGTGCTTACTTAACATAGATATGCATCTGAACAAACAGCAAAGTTCCTCCAATAACAGAACAACAAGGAAGCAAACATTTCTTAGGTTTTTTTAATGGTCAAAATCATGAACAAATTAAACTGGAAAAAAAAATACTACCATGTGAAATTACTGTAAAAATTTTTTAAAATAATACGAAAAGAGAGAGAATAGACATATTACACATTTTGGATGTTGAATTGGTTTTTATTCTCTTTGAAAAAAATATTATTTCTTGATTATTCAAATACTTGTTTTGAATCAGATTTACCAATTTGAGGATCACAGTCATTACAATTTTGTCTCGTCTTAATTTTCTTCTTTGTACCATATTAAAGTCCTATCTTATTTTCCAGTGATAATTTTAAATACACCATTTCTTCTCACTCCTTAGAAAATTTTAAGGACTGAACAGCTGAAGTATTATTTACCTTTCTTAGTACACTCCACTTGGCAGCATGGAAATTCCTCTTGTTCCTCTGGGTACTAAACTTCTGATCAGACCAATGAACTTCTGATCAGATGGCTTAAATAACCAACCTCAGTTAAGTATCTCTTGTGGGTATCTGAATAATTTTATTCAAGAAATATGAATTAATTAAATTTCTTTTTTTAATTTTGCCAGAATTTTATTTACTTTCTGCACACAAAGTAAGGCAGAGCGAAAAACAAAGATGGGTTAGAGGAAGACTGTGATAATGGTTTTGTAGTTTTGCAGACCACCATGCTGCAGGGAAGGGAGTAGCCCTTTGTGTCCCCTTTTGGAGCTCTTACCAAATCCCTGTAGGGGGACTTTATTTGCGATTCAGCTTTAAAGTTCAACTTTGTCCATTCTGATCAGAAAATCCTCAGTTGCAGAACACTCAACTGACCTCAGCCTATCACGTCGCCCCTCCACAGAGAAGCCCCTGCAACTCCACTACAAGAACGTATGTCCTATGACAGATGTGTTAACCAGAGTTTCATTTAATTGTGTAGATGTTTCCCTCAGGATATTAACAGAAAGGAAAAATACATAAATATTTGAAGAGAGAGATGACAGAATACAAAATACAAATAAGTAGCCCTAACAAAAAAAAATATTTATGTTTCTCTAAAATGCTACTGTGCCTAACAAGTAAAACTTTGTAAACAAAAACTTTCTCAAAATTTATCCCAGTTACATTAGCAGAAAATAGATTTACAGTATAATTAGGGAAAAAGTAATTTATCATTTCATTTACCTAAAAGCTCTCTTGAAGAACTGAACCATTAGAATTTTATAAAGAATGAATAAACAGTGGATTAAGATAATGAAGGGATATATTCCATTAAGACATGAAATTATTTTTTGGCGATTACTACTAACTGTTTTCAGAAGAGTTAAATAAATAGCATTTTTCCAGAAATGTAAGCAAGGCTGATAGAAGCCAGAGGTACTGGTCATACACTTGGGAAATGAGCAAAAAGGTAATCAGAAAATTAGAAAAATTAATTTTAATTTAAAAGTTTGCTAGATCCCCTATAAGGATAATTTTTGTTTAGGTTTTTTTAATGGGCTGTATTATAAGTCATGTGATTTAGGGAAAGTAAGTTCCAGATATATTTGTTCTGAATTGGAGGGGAAAAACAGGTAAAAAGTAACAGCAATATCACACATTGTAGAGTCAAACCTAACAAATAAATATAGCAAAGAGAGATTTACATAGAAACATAAAGGAGATGGCGGAATTAGCAATATGAACTGCAAAGCAATGAGATCCGGAATCACTGGAGGTGTTCACAGGAGAGTAAAACAAGTAATAAAACAAGTAAAAACAAGTAAAAAAAAAACCAAGACCACGACAGCTACAGTGGCATAAGGCACAGATGGAAACATCACTTAAGCCTATTTCTGGAAGGGTGGAGTCAGCAATTCAGCACTTTGGCAAAACAATGTTTCTTCTACCACTATTACTTCATTCACTAAGGCAAAACAAACTTTGAGTGTTCCCTTTCACTACTTCAAAAACTGATACTTTTCATACAGTCTTAATTTCCATTGCTTATTGCAATGCTGTCATGTCTTGATTCCTCACCTCTCCATTTATTGCTAAGTGAACATGTATCAGTGTTACTGCCAAAGTTATTTTCATTCTCCAATGTTATTTCCTTCACCTGCTTGACATTAGCTTCTACTTCACTGCTCTGTAAATACCAAGTACCTTCTCTTTATCTGGAAAGGATTTTTAAAATCGCTAATCTATTCTTTATATTTTTCCATATCTCCTCCATAAATTCTTTCTTTTTAACTTAACCTTATTTTTTCCACTGCCAATTCCAAATCTTCTAGTATCCTACATGTTAAAAGAGTAGTATGCGTCTACCTTCAATTCCCAATTATCTTTTCTCTTGGAGAATAAATTGTTTACTTTCAGGATCAGGAAGGATTATCCTACCAAATTTCCACAAATCTGCCTGCATCTCTGTTATGAAGTTGGGAAGATTTTCTTTCTCATCTTTCTGTACTACCACCTCTAGTCAGTAAACTGAATAACTCACAGGAAGTCAATTAAATACGTTCAGTGTACCATCTACATCATGTACACATATATATCCTGTATCAGGAACAACACATTACAAACACGTTACCAATTATTTTGCTCATATGAAGACAACTTTTAAAGTTTATTTTAGACAGGAGTGTTTACAGGATCCTTTGCAGAAGGGGAAACATAAGACCCCAAAAATTACACAGAATCCCTGAAGTGCAGAAAGAAACTATATTATGGATGGGGTCCAAGCTACTAATGCCTTTCTGATCCTTACTGAAGAACCATATTGCCAACACTAAGGTATAAGAAATAAAAAAGACAGACAGGCAGGCAGAAAGAAAAGCATCTTCTTGGTTTCACAGCAAAACAATAGTAATTGTATTTTTTGCTTCCCAACTTTTAGGATTTGAATTCAAAGACAAATTATTACCACAAACAGCACAACAAAAGCAAGCAAAAATGTTTATAGAACTGTCAAAACATCAATTATATAAAGAACAAGACAACAAATATTTCTAAAATCAAAGCTTTAAAAATCATATGTGCATAATTTTCTTTTCATAATGTAAAGATCAATTTTTACAACGATGAATATTTGTAATGCACACAAACTGAGAAAATATCATTACTCGTGCTACAGATTTGTTTTTGGACAGACAATTCTGAAAATATATATACCTCAAACTCTAAGCTCAATTTTAGAAAGAAATAGTACAAAGAAGCATTTGAAAATTCTAGGGCTTCTTTGACACATACTGGAAAAAAGTTTTCTCTGAAAGCACAAAACCTGATGTTCAGCAGAGATACAGGAATGGGCTTTGACATCTGCCTCTCAGACACTGGCTTCTTTTTTTTTAATAAATATACTGTATTATGTTTTATACTTACATATATCTATATAGTATAATATTTTTATACAGTTATATATTTGTATTTACTAATAGCTATACATTTTATATTTACATGTACTTATATTTTGCTAAACCAAACCCACTGAAAAATGACTTTTTTTTTTTAAAATTACTCAGTGAATTACAAATTTTCAGAACTGTCTGCAACCTAGTAATTGAATTCTCATAAGAACACAAGTAACATCATGGACTTATGATCTCATTTTATGAAAGACAACAATACAAGTTAGGTTTGCAAATATCCATAGGATCAGGCCATACAAAATCTCAAATATTCCAGATGATTTGGCTTCATAATATTAAGTTCTGAACAGCATTTATAACTTTGTCCAACCTCTCCCTCCTAATTTCTACTTCAGTTGATCCTATTGGAAAAAATGGTCTGTTTTTTTTTTCCCTTGGTTCCCCAGGATGTGGATGTTAGCATGTACTTACTCAGATGAAATTTTTACAGCTGAACTGTATTTATTTGGTACATTTAAGCCTTCTGTATTGATTATCTGACCAGTACCAGCATTTTTATAGCTTTAGGGCTGTACAGTTTAAACTAAATGTTTATATCACAGCTATTGAAGCAGGCAAAAAGATCTTCTTAAAGTATATTTTAGCAAAACAGGATGACTTCAAAGAATGAACTACCACATTGTACTTTATATTCCAATTTTCCAGGGAACAAGAGGAAAATATCTTCTCTTAACAACACAGCCATAGATAAACATTAGTGCACATATACAAGAACAAATCATCGTTCAGTTATCTCTTTTCACTATTTTATTGACCTGAACAGAGCACATCTTTGAGTTTTTATCTCATGCTTACTACAGCTAGGCAAAGGCAAGCATGTGAAAACAAAGAACTAACAAGAACCAAGTAGTATTTTTGCAGAGTTGCTGATTGTGAAATAAGCTTAGCCATCCTGAATCAGTAGATCTTACGTACTCCACTACCAGATCCACCAAACAAACACATTTTCTAACAAATAAATGTTTCATTGGACATAGCCTGTTCAATATTCTTTTTCTTCCTACTGTATATAGACTAAACAATTTCATTACTGAAAGACAATACACATAATGTCACCAGGAAATGCAATCAAACACAGCTTGGAAAAACAGGTAATGCGTCTGCACAAATTTACGTGATTTTATTTTCCTCCTTTTTCTCACCTCCTTAAAGCTATTCAAGCTGCATTCTTGAAACTAGATGGAAAACTAAAGCTCTGAATTCTTTCCAAAACAATGAAATCTCAAAGTGATCTCTTTTTTTTTTTTCTCTGTACGGCATTCAAGCATGATCAATACTCCAAGACAACAGAGTGAAACCTCTCTATATGACACTACATAAAGGACTTCAGAGACTAGAGCTTAAAATCCATGACAATTTACTACTCATCTTTAGTCTTTTACACAGATAAAACCAACATTTTTAATGCCTACTCAGATAATTAATACACTTGATATGTTTGTTCTAATGGGAGTAGTTAATCTTAAAGTATAAAGGGTGCCTGAAGACGTAGAATTTACTAATAGCAACCAGTAAATCCTTTAAAATCTACTACCTACAGATATCAATCTTATATTAGCAAGTCTCAAAGCACCTATATCTAGAAACCAAGATTCACAATTGTCCCCACTCCATGAATTAATTCCACAGATTTTCAAAGCATTTTATCTTCTGATATAGTGAGTCAGATTAAAACATAATCTCAGATTAAAATGCTTTCTTATGCAAGAATTCAGTAATACATTGATGCAAAAAGTGGCATTTATTAACTTACAGATATTTCAGATTTTCAAGGTCCTCAAATGCCCCACCAGGTATTCTTTTGATTTGATTGTTGTTCAGGAGCCTATAAAAAGTAATAAACAGACATTTATTTTAACATAAAGCAAGAGTAGGGAGAAAAAATGTGTTATAGTAGGCTTAATATACCATTAGAAGGAAAACTTCAAAAAATAACAAAAAAATTGTTTTTCCCCTAACAGTAACTGTTAGAAGAAAAAAAGTGACATGCTTACAGCTGCTTAGTCATTACCTTGCAGCAGAAAACTGAAGAAATTAGACAGAACTACAAAAAGAAAAAAAATCTTAAAACTGATACAATGTGGCCTTTAGTAGGTATCTGAGATAAAGAGAAAGAAAATCTTGGTCTTAAGATTACACATTGGTTTGAAATTGTTAAAAGTCATATTAACAAAGATTTGTCATTAGCAGGTGCAATAAAGTGACTATTTTTATGCCCATCTCACACAGGAACACAACTGTCTATTCAGATTTTCACTCATCCCTCATGCAGTGGTTTTATGAAGAGAAGGGAATCCAAACTTAATGAATCCTGTCTTTATTTGGAACTTCAGAATCTCCAATCACTGATCGGACAATTAAATGGACAATTAAAAATTGAGGCTGGATATCTGACAGAAATTATGCTTCTAGACTGGAGATCAACAGCAAAGGATAAAAGGTGACTGGCAGTAGGTTTAGCTAGTGACAATGTCTCGGTAGCACTGATTTGGTCAATGTATTTTTGGGGGAAAGTCCTATCATTTCTTCTGCTGTGAATATGCAGTGCAAGACGTCTCAACACATTTGTTGTTACATGCTTGCAGGATACACAGATAATAGTGATCCAAAGCTCACTGATATCACTACTGTAATTCAGTTCACACACTATTTGTGTTCTAGAAAACAGTTAAATTTGTAATCATAAATTACGTACATTTAAAAGTAAAAACAAGTGTCCATCTTAATTCCTCCTCATGTCTGCTAATATATTAGAGAAGAGAAACACACATGCATTTGTTTCAAAAGTCATGTTTGAAGGATTGACAAAGGAAATACTAAGTTAAAACTATAATACACATACTATTTGTAAAAAGTCTTTTAGAAATCATGACTTTTCTTCACAAACATATATGATAACAAAGACCTCCAAAAAAGGCAGCTCAGTAGGAATAAAACCTGCCAAATTCTGCCAGTCCTGGCAAGCACATTAGAATAGGAAAGGTCAAAACCTTAGTTTTTCAAATATTTTGTAACTTCAACACATTTGCACATCTGAGATTTTGAACAGCTTTGTTGTAAGTCCATGATTTATTATGTGATATTCCACTGAAGTAATTTAACAAAATTTGGAGAAGTTACACAGTAAAGGTCTGTATTTTTCATCCCTCCAATTGAAGTATGTTAATAAAAAATTTGGTGTTAAATAATTTCCTTTTTTATTTTAATAGACAAATACCTGGTTTTGCTTTCAAATGCTTTGAGCCTAAACCCCACTTCCCTCACCTGTGTAAATACTACACCTGAAATTTGAGACTGCTTACCTGTGATAAGTGAGCAAATTTGGCACACTATCAACTTAATCATATTAAATTAAAAGGGCCTTAGGGGTGAAAAAGAACTTACAGTGTGTTCAAGTTTTTAAGCCGTCTAAACTCTCCAGGCTGGATTTCTTTAATCCTATTAAATCTTAGGTCTCTGCAGAATAAAGAAAGAAGCAGCACGTTATTAAGAAATCTATGTATTTTTTCATATGAAAAAACAAACTAAGCACAAGTATTTTGTGACCACCGTGACCGGCCTCCATTCATAAACCACAGCTTTCCACCAAAAGGAGAAAACAAAACAAATAAAAACAGTGTTTGACAAGTCTACGCAGAAGATTGACCAAATCCAGCCTTAGTGGTCAACGCTGAAGGATGTATCTCAGTTGAACCTGCAGCCATGAACAACGTTCTCTTCCACAGTGAAGCAACTTGTGATGCAATGTTCAATTGTGTTTCACTAAATTGAATTGTCTTTGTATTTTAAAAGCTGCTTGTAAATAATGCAGTCAATAAAAATGCTTGGAAATAAACAGATATAGAAAAAATCTGGATCAGAGAAAAGCTCAGGAAAAAAGAGACAACTTTCAAGACTTTTAAGCTATGCCTTTCTTTTGTTTTGGGTAAGGAGGTTTAAGTGCCTTACCTTGTCCTGCTTTTAAAACATGCAAATCCAGCTGCCTGAAGCTATTTATTTTCTCACTTAATTTTACTTTCACTTAGTTTTTTATACGTGTTTGCCATCTACAGTTTCCTGTTAGATCTCTAGCTTAGTGAGAACCTCTCTGAGAAGAAGGGAACCGATTTCTCAAGCACGTGGAGTGCTTGCAGGGGCAGGGAGCGGGGCGGCAGCAGGGTGGGGATGCGGGGACCTGCCATACCTGTGCCACTCTCACTCCTCTCTCCTGCCGAAAGTGGTTCCCACCTCTGCCCACCTCCTGTCCTCCCCTGGCCCCCAGTCCCATGGGCTTGCTGCTTGCTTGCACTGGCTGTCATACTCCCAGCAGCTCCAAAACCCATTTAACCAATTCATCAGGACCAGCAATAAACCCTTGCAAAAAAATCCCAGGAAATCATTTTCTGTCTGACACGCAAACTGAACGGGCTTCCTGGGAGGACACAGAGGTGAGAGAAGGGCTGCAAGGAAAGATCAGGACCAGGTCCATGGGCAGACCATGGGCACCAGGACCTTATAGTCTCTGGCATCCAAACAAAAGGGCAGCAAACACAAAGCACATAAAATCTGACAGACTTTGAACACACTTAGTGCACTGTCCTGCCTAGAACACCCACTTATCAATTGCTTCCAAAAGCTAGGATGTAACCATGTCGTTACTTCAATCTTTGCACCAAATCCAGTCGTAAACATGCACCGTGTTTTAACAGTGTGACACGTTATCAAGAAGTCTCTCTGAAATTTGGTATTTAGTATAAGGAAATATAGAAAAGCAGACAAGAAGTCAGCTGCATTCTAATCCCATATATCCCCACTGACAGGCTGTACATAATGGGGGCGAGGGGGTACAGTTGCCTGAAGTCTTTTGCAAAGAGCACATTTAAGCATCATTCCTCAGGAATTAGCCCATCAGGGCTTTTTAGTTCTGGAATAATGGTCTCAGAAGGACTTTTTCTACATAAGTGGTTTAGGATGTGGCCTACTGTTCATTGTAAGGAAAGGATTAGACATGTGATTCCGTTCTCATTACACTCCACCAAAATATTTGATCAGTGACTGGAACAAATAAGGGATGCAAACTGCTATCCCTTATTTAGATGTGTAGTTAAACTGCCTGAAGACATGCAGGACAGCCCCCTTACTCAACTCCCCGCTGAACTAAGGATTTCCGGATTTAGAAGCACAAATTGTCATAGTTTGAATTAGTTCTTTATAAAAGCAGCTCCTTTAGTTAGAGCTAAACAGTGTTACATTTTGTTCATCACTTGCACAAGAAATACTTATCATACATGAAGCACACACATCCCTGATGAGAAAGAGACGCTGTCTACAAGTTACTGCATCTCAGGTGCTGAGATTTTCTAAACAAGCATTGAATGTCATAGCCCTCATTGAGAGAAGATACAGCAGATCCCTCTGTAAGCGTCCTTGGACGTGACATTCCACTTCACCAAAAGGTTTTTCTAGATTATCTGAAAGTTTATTGAGTTTCAAGGAAGCACTTCAATTTCGATTAAAATAATCAAAAGTGCAAAAATCCAATATTCAGTAATGGAACATTGAAAATTGAGTATTTTTCAAAATTCTCAAGATACTATTACAACTAGCAGTGTTTAGCTCCTAAGCATCACAGGACTGCTCAAGTTGATTATTTTTGCATACATTAGTTTAAGGGTTTTGATACAGGCCATTCACATAAACAAACCAGATAAATATGGTTTAGAGGAAATCTCTGTAAACCAGTGTTCAATTGGTAGGGAAAAAGAGGATAAGCAAAGACTAGTTATTGAACTGAAAGGCTGTATGAAGTAGAATCAGGCAGAAATCTGCCATAAGGTGTTCAATATTTTAAGATAGGGTTGGTAGAAAAAAAAGTAAGCTTACAAAGTTTGCACATGTTGGCGAATTTGGAGTGGCTGCAAATATTCTGGAAAATGTTTGCGATTAGAAACAAGCTTAAAGTTATAAATCCCTGAAAAGTGGCAATAATTAACTGAACAGCAATGAGACAGGGAAGAACTGGACAGGCACCAGTGAAAAAAAAACATTTACTCCTTAAAATTATACCTAGACAACATAATAATACTTGTAGGGAAGAGTGTGCTACTGCTGCTTTCTTGTATTGAATTCTCTTAGCTTGTGGTCCAGTACCTAAGCATCTTCCTTCAGAGAAATTCTGCCTGACTTGCCAAAACACTTTGCTAACATTGTTATCTCTTAGCTCTCGTCCTCAAACACATAATGTATTTATACATGTAAAAAAAGAAGTCATTACAATGAAAACCAACTTTGCCTTCTCCATAAAAGCCTAAAACTTGTCTTTCTGTCAGTTCACCAAGAAGTCCTAAATACTAATGGTTACCACTTTCCTCCTTCTTCCAACCCTCCACAGTTTAACAATTTAAGTTGTAAAAATATACTTCTGCCACACAGACTTCCCTGGGAGCTATGCGCGTCACTTTGAAGCATTAGGTCTACCCTGAATAACGCAAACAGAACAACACGTTGAGGATGCCTGGTAAACCGAATCCCCTCGGGATTATTTTCCTGACCCCGTGTCATCTGCTCCGTGCTAATTCATGGAGCGTGACCAGGAACTGTTCATCAGAGCGCGAGGCTGCTCGGGGCCAAGAACGTGCCCGGGAGCATGCTGACAATTTAGCGATTGGACGCCCCTGTGAGTCGCGTTCCAGCGCCTGGGAACGGTGGGTCAGGATCCCAGAGCACTGCCGGCAGGCACAGGTCAGGATGGGTGCCAAGCAGCAGGCAGCAAAGGGGGTGCACGCACACACACAGTAGCTCAGCAGGCTTCCCACGCGCCCTTACTGGAGCAAGGTTGGATGGCAATCTCTAAGATTCTAGACATATGGCACATATATAAATGCAGTATCTCTATCTTTTCTTTTCTGAGACAAAGCAAGCAAGAACTGTGCTGGAGACGCTTTTTGTCTGGATGAAAGTAATAATCTTGTTCCCAATAATAATAATGTTCCTAATAAATTCTTTATTTGAACTAACTGGGCCCATTTGTCTTTCCCCCTTAGACTGCCCATTCTTAACGACAGTAAACTATTTCCAATTTAGCATTTAAAGTTAACTTTTAACCATACTTTTATCTGATTAAATGCAATGAAAACTTCTAAATATATAAATAATAAAGAACACTATGCAGCTTTTACTGTCCATAGAATCCCATGCTCCCATGGCTGCTCCTGGCACTCCAGAACACCCAATTTAAAGTTTGTGTTCACAGCGCACAGTAATGAAAATTGTGTGTTCTCTTTTAACACATCTCGATGGGGCAAGGCAATGTTTAGGCATACAAACTCATTACAAGTTCACAAAATAATAGTTTATAAAGTAAATAGAGCAATAAATACTAAAAGGAAGAAATAAATATTTTGAATACGAAAATCACACAGGCTGCACAGCAAATGGTACAGTTTTCACATATATTGACCTGAAACATCAAGCAACTTACAAGAAAAGTCAATTGAAGAAGTTTCTTAGTCCTCTCTCTTTGAGATACAGGAACCTCTTTCAGATCAGGGACTGCTTTTACTCAGAACAAAACAAGCACTGCAATTAAAACTGTGACTTTTTTATAAAAAGTACATTAAGTACAGTTTTCTTTCATTTTTTTAAAGTATTCTAAAACAACATGGAGACAGGAGAGTTAAGACTTTACATATCACTACTTTTATAAAAAGATTGGACCTGGTAATAGTCTTTTAGACTTTTACAAAAAGTTTTTTAGACTTCTATAAAAAAATTGGACTTTAATAATCTTAATTTAGATTCCTGTTTGCATATGTTTGACTTCTAAAGATTCTGCTGCATCATAAAACTAAGAAAAATCATCAAGTGTTCTAAATTAAACTGATTTAAAGTGGGGCTGCCAAGACAATGTCATATACCCCTGACATGCACCTCAAAAGGTGGCAGCCTGAGGATCAAGTTGTGGATACTCAACACCAAAACAAGTCACCCCCAGTAATCACCCCACTAATGATAACCTATTTGATACCAAGCAATAAGCACTCACTAAGCAGCAGCAAATACGAAAGGTGTTGTCCTAAGCAGGGCAAATGGGCAAATTCTTTATGAAGAATTGCTGGAGCAGCATCAGGAAGGAGGACACCAGGGCTCCTCCTCTGCTTGCTCTACCCCAGCCATGTCCTTCTCACCTCTGCCTGCAGACTGGGTACCCTGCCTCTTATTAGGGCTTGGAGGATTTCCCTGAGATGCCTTCATTGCTATAAAGAGAGTGTAGAGGAAATGACTTTCCTTTTTTTCAACTTTGTGTCAGAAAAATTATCATGACCCAAAATCATTACATTAAGATCTTTAATCAAAAAAGGAAAACCAAAAAATATGTTAAGCTACCTCTTCATTCATAACCATGTCTCTCTACACATACACAGATAATTAGCCAATTCTAACATGGATATAGAGACACTGTATAAGTTGATGACTTAATTTAAAACATTTATCTTTTGACATAATGTACACATGCAAAGCATACTGTCGGGGTATTAGCAAAGAACTCTACATGTCACATGCACATCTGACAGAAATGCTGCAATTACAGAGATTTCAAATCTGGTACAGCAACTACAAGTATTCTTGCCATTTTTAAAGGTTATGCAAGTTTTTTATTACACACAGTCTTCTATGATTTAATTCTACTGCACTTAAATCCGAACACAAAAGCTTTCAGAATATTAAAATATTCTGTAAGAGCCAAACCCGCTGAAAACATTCAGAATTTTGGTTATCCATCTCCCATCCTCCTGGCAGCAGGATGGAAATAAAAGCAAAATAAAACTGAAGGCTTGTTTTTTAGGATGTAGCAATACAGTTTCCAAAATGTAACATGGGGAAACAGTTTCCAACTTTAACAGCTTGAATCACTACCATACATCCCAAATAAAGGTATGTGCAAAATCTTAGACTAAAGCAAGGCAGATGACTTAGATAGCTTTGGATACTTTTTGTTCTATGATTAAAAATGCTTGAGAGGAGAACTCTACATACAAATGGAAAGTTTTAGGCACAACATGTAATTTCATCTTCTGTTTATAGCCCTCCTGATTTTGATAAAAATCAATGAAAAAAAAAAAAGCTATCAATCCTATTTCCCTTTCAGATTAAAGAATAAATCTTAAATAATACATGTATTTGTTATTGTTTTCACTGTTGAGGCTGAGAACAAGTAGCTAGTCTAACAAGGCATTCACTGCTTTTACTCACCCCAAATAACTCTGTGACACGAGACTCTGTCTTACTTAGTACTTTTTGGGTAAACCCATTGTTCCAAATCACATATATTTCCAAACTTTAGAAGTTCCCTTTAATCATTTAGTAATCTCCCAGCATTTGTCATAAGATTTTCTTGTCCAAAAATGAAAATATTCTGTTACGTTGCTTAATAATGTTAAATGCAATCCACAGAACAAACTAAACACCATGGTACACTTGCAATTACTAAATTTGCTCTAGAGGACTATTTTCCAGCATACTTCTCTCAGGTATTATCAGATTACGCATCACTTTCATACACTCATGCTAAGAAACACTACAGGAAAATCAGACTAAGTGAAAGAAACAAACAAAAGAATTTCAAAATAAGCAGGACTTTCCAAGGTTTCTCCAAAACCAGTATCCATCAAGATAGAAAAAAGCCAAAGCATGAGATTTACCACTGGCAAACTAGACAATGCATTTAAACTCAAGTTTAGAAGATCTGCATTTGTGTTAGCCTACCACATTGAAAGCATCTGATTTCATACGTTAAATTGAAAGTATTTGGTTATCTTTTAGCTTTGGACGAGAAAAAGGCAATGTGGAGGAATTCAATATAACTGTATAATACACTGATGTTTTATACACAATATTGACACATTAATGACTTCTATCACAAATCTTCATTAAAAAGAAAAATATCGAACCATTTACCAGTGAAATCAAATCTTGATTTTTTTATTAGTAATGAAAGTATCTCATTACCTCATTTCAAGGGTTAACCATACTTAAGCATTAATTTAGGACAGGGATGAACTTAAATTCAGACATATTTCCTCAGATAAGCAAAATCACCACAGCAGCAAAATGGAAATATCTGAAAGGATACTATAGTCTTAAGTATCTTAAAAACAGACAGGTTCTCAAATGCTAAGTGTGGATCATAAAAGAAGAAGCCCCATACCCAACACCCTGCCTCAAAGGCAGACACTTTTAAGTGAAAACTATTTAAAGCTAAAACTCTTCCTCTATATGTGATTGTAAGCTGTATGGTAATATAATCCTTAATACTTTAATTTGACTTTAATTAAAAGGAGGTGGTGGCTTTGGTTTGGTAAGATTCAGCAGGAACAATCTAAACTACTTTCAAAGGATGGATTTCTCATTGTTATAACTTTCTGATATTGAGAGATATAAAACCCTGAAAGAGATGCACATGTGAAAGACAACGTTCTCTTATTCATCTTAGGAATCAGTAAGGCTAGTTAGGAAATGTTTGCTGGCAAAAAGTGACAAAACAGAAAAATAACAATTCCTTCAGCTGCATGATATATACTGGATCTGGAAAAAAAGTTCAAACTGTCTTTTCCTGTAAAAAAATGAGGGAGAAATTTGATAGATAAATACTAGATTTGTAGATCTATTAGATTGCATAGGTTAAAATAATAATCTAAGTTAAAGAACAAACATTGCATTTATCATTTGTTTTGCTCTCTTCAGAAGTTTTTATAAGGTAGGAATTTTCATAACTAGATCACTTCGCCATTAGCAAATTCAAAAGAACAGAATAAGAGAAAAACATGAATTTTTTCTAATCATTGAAGATTAATTACTAGCCAGCAGAAATAACCTATACCATAAATGCCAAACTACTATGTTTCTCAACACAGAACAAAAGATCTGCAAATGCCAGCAAGACTACATTGCTTATGTCTACTTTATTCTTATTCTTTTTTTATTCAAGGTCATCCCAGCAGGAAATGAAAAACAGCCATCAGCATAGTAAAAACATTCAAACAGAGCAGAGCATGAAAATTGCACAAAAGGGGTTATATAATCAAGTCCGTGCAGTAACTGGATGATGTCAATGGCACTTTAATGCTGCTTTAACTACTGCCCTGTAAAAAAATGTGTCACTTTGTTGAACAAACAAAGAGAAGGCCCCCACTTTAAAAAAATAAAACCAAACCCCACCTGCATCTATAGCACTACTTGTAGTAATCCTCACTGCTAGCAGTGTAACCTTTTCAAGAACACCAGAGGAACGAAGATTTTAAATTTTTTTTGGCCTGTTTTTAAGATTTAGCCCCAGTGATTCTTTTACAAACAAAATTACATCACTCTTCTTTTTCTTAGCAATTCATTTTCTTGATTAATTTTTCCCCAGTCTAATTACTAGATGCAATATGTGATTTTCTCTGATTTACAGTGAGATTTTTTTTTTATCTGTACATCATCATCCAGCACATAAAATAAAGCCACTGCATTTTTAGGTGGGAACCTAAAACGTAATTCTTACATGCTGAGTGGGTATCATAACATTCAGTAGTAAATAATATGTAGTATACCATAATTTTAGTAACAAAAGAAAATATATACCATAATAGTAAAGGGAAAAAAAAAAACAACAGTAAGTAGTATACCATAATTTTAGTAACAAAAGAAATGAAATCACAGAAATATTGAAATCTGTAGAACAGGACGCAGAACATTTGTCAATACTCACCTTGATCATAAAACCATGCTTACAAAAATATAGAGAAATAAATCTGGACGATCTATCAACTATTTATTTTAAATAATATCTGACATGCACAAATATGTAAGATTTGTTGAAAGAGACTTCAAGATTTTAAGTCTTAATAAACATTTATCAGGTACAGCTTTGGTGTAGCTCCAAGAGCTAAGGATTTGTTTTAACTAACAATTATTTTCCCATTAGAGTTGAAAGGAAAACTTTTTAAAGTGAACTCCATGAAAAGCAATACAGTATTGTCTTACTAAGTCTGTAGATCCCTCTGCCAATTTTTCCAACCAGCTATGCAGTGCCATTAATAGGACTCAAGTGGGATTTGCTGGTTCAAAATTTTAGGCATGCAGGCTTAATTGTCAAGAATTATACATAGAAATTTTACTCTGGCATGATCACGGCTCTTTGTCTCATCCACCTTCAGAGTCTTTCAAAACACATTCACTACAGAAATGCTGTTATATTGAAATCAGAAATTTTATTTTATAATTGTTTCTAATTCTTATGTATTTTACAAAAAAAAAAAAAAACACAAACAGCCAAAACAAAAAAAAAACACAAAATAAAAAAAAACACCCAAACAAACAGCAATAACAAAAAAAACCAAACTCAAAACACATAACCAAAAATCTCTCCTTTTACTAGTATGGGTAGAATTCAAAGAGATGTAATGCTCTTTCTGCAGTCTGGAGAAATAACTAGAAAAGGCAAAATCTGTTTTTGGGGAATCTATTTCTAAATTTATTCTAAATTTATTTCTAAAACCAAACAATGAAAAGGTTGTTGACAGTACAGCCATATGATTCATTACTGATTATTTTTGACAGATATATCTTTGGGAAAGGGCTGCTTTCTTGTCCTGCTTTTGCACAGTGCCCAGTAAAACAGGGCATGATAGCTGTGCATCAGTGCTGCGCTAAAACAAATTCATGATGGTTAAGGTGTTGGATCAAGCAAAGAGTGAAGTAATGGGTGGCACAGTCTGTACTGTAAAGAGCTACTGATATATTGAAATATTTTTAGAGGATTAGCAATAGTTAGAGATGCAAACTCTTCCCAGTTTCCTTCTCAATATTTGTCTCAACTGTACTTTTCAATCAAAACAAAAAAGTTTCTCCTCTTCAACAGGCTAAATAAGACACCCAAAAGGGAAGCTGTTTATGGAACACTGTGAACCACTGAAGCAAATGTGCTAATGGTTTAGTTTGGTTTTGTAGTTAATAGTCTTGTGAACTACTACTGTGAAAAACCCCACAGAAATACTGCTTTTATGCTATAGTCATAAATTAGTCTTTTTCCCCCATCTACCATTTTGCAAAATAAATAATGTTTCTGCACCTCTCTGTCTCACAAGGCTGCTTAAGTCTAAACTCTATATCCATGAAAAATTGATATTCTCAGAGGAAAGAACTGAAAGCCAGAAAGAAACATTATCATCCCCTGACCTCCCACATAGGACAAGTCACACAACAGTTAGAGAAGTTCCTGTCTTAAGGCAATTAATTATTGCTGTCAGAGCTGAACCATCCCTTTGAGAAAAATATAAAAATGTGATTCAAAGAGACCATGAATCAACCTAATGATTTGCTAGTCATTCTAGCAGTTAACTATATCCACTGTTAAAAATGGGATAGTCTCACCCAGCTTGAGCATGTTTCTCTTCAGTTTGTGCTCACTAGGAGTAAACAGCTGTGAGGAGCAGCATTGACCATTTTTCTTAAAACAGGTCCAGAGGAGTTAAGCAGTGAAACTCATACACGATTTTTTTTTTTTTCAGCAGCAGTTCTTAAAGATTTTTAAATAAATACATAAAATCCTAAAAATTCAAAAGGCAGGAAAACATACTCACAATTCTTGGTGATTTGTCTGATTTTGTCCTATGGCGACTTAGTTCTTTCTTTCTTTACTCTCAGGAAAACGGATGCAGGTGCAATACAAGCAAACGAGCCTGCATATTTGTAAAAGAAAATATGTACTGATGCAGAAGGATCACCTGTGTTTTATCAGAGTGCCAGAGGTCAGATCACTTCTTAAGCCTCCTTCTAGCTCTGACACGTCAGCCCCTCTCCCACAGGAGCACCCGGCTGGTAAAACGCACACTGGGTGATACCAGCACAGAGCTGAGGGCAATGGGCTCTCAGCAGCAGCAGATCCTACAGCTGAAAATAGGGCTGGAAAAGACGCAACAGACTGGGCAGGTAAATTGATATACTAGTATGGAAGTGTAATTTCTCTATCAGTGCAGTTTTGTGGGCTTTTCTTTCCTCAGGGCAGGAAGCCTCATTGAGGTTGCAGCAAGGTGGGGGTTGATCTCTTCTCCCACATAACAAGCAATGGGACAAGAGGAAACAGTCTCAAGTTGCACCAGGGGAGGTTTAGGATGGAAATTAGGAAAAATATTTTCACCAAAAGGGTTGTCAAGCATTGGAAGAGGCTGACCAGGGAAGTGGAAGAATCACCATCCCTGGAGGTATTTAAAATAGACCAGCAGATGTAGTACTGAGGGACATGGTTTAGTGGTGGTTTTGTCAGTGTTAGGTTGATGGTTGGACTCAATGATGTTAAATGTCCCTTCCAACCTAGACAATTCTATGATTCTATATAGTGTATGTAAGCTTGCACTATAATTATTATACCAATAAATAACATCCAGCACCTACATTGCCAATGACCTTACTAAAGAATGCCCATTTTGTCTCCTCCTATTCAAAAAGAAGTCTTGCAATACAAGATCAACATCAAGCCAAAGGATGTGCAAAACTGAAGAAATTATGGCATCTAAAAATAACATCTAAATTTGACTCAAAACCCTTTATTCATTGTAAATCTATGCATCACTCTTCCCTCTCTACTAAGTGGATTTTATCAGAACGCATTTCCAACTGTTATATACTTTCCAGTTATTTCCGATACAGGGATTGCTATATTATATTCAAACAGACTTAGAGGTGGTGTTAGAATTTATCTGGATACTTGTTCTTATAGAATGCCAGGGATGTTTTACTATTAATATAGAAAGCACTGTTGGCTTCCATAAAGACTAAAAACAAAAATTCAGGTACTCTATCACTTGGCTGCAGACAGGCTTCCTGGTTTCAGACAAAGCAACGGCTCTTCCTTCCACTTTATGGAAAACGCCAGGTCACTTCACCGAAAAGGCTGCAGCAATTAGAATCATATTTTCTGCTTCCTGAGGTTAACAAAGGGCTGCCAGAGCAGATAAGTTAGCTATTTTCTTACTTTGCCTCCAGCTCCTCCTGCTCCTGGCAATGCAAACTCAGAACTGGGAGTGATGGGGCTGCATTAAGAATCCTCTGATATTTATCTCCTCATTCCTCATCAGCACAGGCAGCCTCAGCACAGGCATCTGTGCCTTCCTGAGACACTGTTTTCTGCCTATGAAGAGCAATGGAAAAGGCTGCTAGAAGACATCTAACATTAAAGTACCCAACTGAATGACCTTCAATGAAGGGAATCTCTGGCAACAGAGTTCATTCCTTTTTTCTCTTGCTATGTCCATCCTAACATCTACATCAAAATTATAAACAAAAAACATTTAAAGCAAATTTAGACCTACTACTCATTTTCCACTCCCACTTTCTACTCATTAGGGAAAAAGCTATCTTACAGAACACATCAAGAAAATAAATATAATATGATAATAAATATTATGCTTTATATCTTTTAAATCATATCCCACGATATGTAGAATCGATCAACACTCATCTTGTTTTACCTCACATGCTGGTACTAGGATTGAACTAAAAAAATGCCTACAACTTCTTTCCCTGATCATTATTTTTTTTTCCTTTTTTCTCTACTCAAAGTAAATCTGGATTGACCAGATTATAAAAACTTGGATAATTGCTGCAAATTACAGACGTGTCTGAAATTTCCAGAGAGGTGTTACTAATCTTGTATGTGTTTGTTAGTTATTTAAAATTTCAGTGGTCTCAGGAGATTATATCTATTTTGCTTCAAGTCAAGCATCCTCTTCCTGGCAGTTCTAATATTGGCAGTATTAAGCCAACAATTAATTAGCAAGCACTTTTTAATATCTCTGTAATTATTTCATCACATTAACAAAGTACTAAAAATACCAGAAAGAAGCACAGAACAATTTAGACATAAAATATTTTTATACACTCACACATTGTTCCTAAGGCCAAAAAGTCCATTTCTGAGTATAAGTGAAGACAATTCTCTACTACTTTAGTCTTCACAGTTTAATGCCCTTTTAAAAGAAATAATTCAATTGTATTTTTCCGTTTTGAACACATTTCAACTTACATCCTTGTTTTCATAACCCCTTATCATTATTATAACTATATTACAACTAGCTGTCACTCAGACCACATAAATACCATTTGGGCTACGTGGAGGGCGACTTCACAGACTTCCCAGTAACACGTTAGGGCTAACATGGACTCTGGAGGGGTCTTTCCTGGTGCTCAAGCAGAAGAGAAAATGCTTTCAACCATGTGTGTATGCAAAAAATGGGGAAAAGTTAAAACATGATTAGTCTCGCCAAAACAGAGTGGAAAAATATATACAGAGAGAGGAAATATCTCTGAGAGATTAAATTAAATACAAAACTGCCTTTTAGGAAAATTGGTTGTTTTAAAATAAATATCTAGTATGACAACTCGATATACGGCATATTAATTAAAAGTCAATTCAGAAAAGTTAAAATTCCAAATGTGTGCAAAGACAGACGCTTGCTTTTGCCACCAGGTGGGAGCAGCCAGGCCCAGGCCACACAGGCCAGGAGGCAGACGGGAGGGAGAGTGGAAGGGGACTTTTTCTGCAAGGAGGTCTCAGCAGAGGCATTTCCAGTCCTATGTGTGTATGGAACCTGGCCCTTCAAATTCTATCATAAACTGGCCTTATTTTTTTAAGGTTTTCCCCAAGGGCAGGCCTATTTCGGTGAGACCCCAGGGGCGGGTTAATGGGTTCCCCTAGAAAGCAGTTCCTCCCCTCCTGCCAGGCCACCTTTTCACCAAGGTTAACACAAGTGGCCACGGGCATCACAGGCCACAAAATCAGGGAAATGGTTCAAGTGAAACCAAATGTGTTTCCCTTGTTTATTTTTCAGCTGCTTCTGAGAACTGACTGCAAAGACCAAGCGCAGGAACAAGCCACTACTGTTGGCACCCAGCAGCCAAAAAAAACCCAAGTACCCCTCTATAGGGTATAAATTCTAAGTTCACCTGAAAAAGAATCCTCTTGGACACACAGCTAAACTATCATTGCTGTAAGACTGGTCAGAAGCACAAATACCCCCTCTCATCCAGAGGCATGCAACTGCCAATTTACAGCAGGGACTTCCACAAATGTTTACAACACCTTAAGTAGAATTTAAGAGGCTGAGGAGTGCAAGCCACAAACCCAGCACCTAACCTCTGGAGTACATAAATTTCTACTGGTAATGTTTCCTCAGGCATTAGATGTTGTGCTACTACAGCAGTGTCATGGCTGAAATCCCTCCTGAGAGATTAAACACTTGCTCTGGTCAGACAAATCCTTCCCACGTTCAAACCATAGGGCTAAAGATAAGGCTGAGCTGAATGGATATTTTATTTCCCACCCAATGACGCTTTGTCACTATGCAGTTAAAACAACATATTTATGGAATGGAAGAGACACCAACCCAGAGGAAAAAAAAGCAAATTTTAAAACCACAAAGGCATTCAACAAGTTTTTCAAATCCTGATGCTATCGGAAATTTCTTACATACAGGTCCAGATCTTATTTTATGGACATTTACCATCATGTTCAATTATCTCCAAAGTTCAAACTTAAAAAAATAAAAATAAATTAATTCCACTCAATCAGCTTGTTTTAAAACAGTTTTTTTTGTTTACACTGTCCAGAAGATTGGCTCCTGAAAATTGAAATATCCCTTGACAGAAATAAGGATATTTTCAAAGCAAAGTCAACCTCCAAAGCCAATAAGTAAATAAAAGATATTTTAATATTCACGGATCCTATAAATGCAAATTCTTTCTCAGGTAACAGATTAAGATGGGTTATTATGGGTTAATAATGATATATATCTATTTTCCTGATTTTCAGGAAAAGCATTTGGGACCCTAGTTATGGGGAAAAATCCAAGCAAACAAAATCAACCAAAACCCAACCCTCAAAGAAACAAACCAAAAAATCAAGCAGGATCAACCAAATTCTGTCATAAACAATGTCTGACAAGCAAGACAGGTACTCACTCTATGCTAATGCTATTATAAAAAAATTCCTCATGGATATCCACAGGAAAAAAAAAGTAAGTGAAAGGTAATGGAAAACCTGAAGGATGTGGGTTGCACAGATATTTCTGGTTTAGTATATACTGTGGGAATTCAAGGTTTTACCAATATTGAAAAGCCAAAACTAGTTTCAATTCAACTTGATATTGTTGAATGCTGAGTGCCTAACCACAACTTGTTCTTATTTCTTTCTTTGATGAATAAGGGATTATAAACACATGCCACGGCGTTACAAAACAGTACAACTGAGTGTGTGGGCTCTACTTAAGTTATTTACCTAACTCTTGTATCTGTTCTTTAAATGTGGTTCCCATTCCAAGTTCATCGAAAATGCAAAACTTCCCCTGTACTGCCTAAAGTGTTTGGCACTCCCACAAATTTATTCAAAAAGGTAGTTATATCTATCCATCAATGGATGCAAGATATATTTTATAAGGATATGACCAGTACAAAGATTGACTCTGAAGATGATTTTCTGGCTAAGTCACTCACAATCAACAGGTTTCAGCATGTATAGAAATTTTAGACATTTCAAGTGATGTAGCTTATTCATAGAGCACTCAAGTAAAAGAGTATCCTGAGTTTTAAAAATTGCTTTAAATAAAGCATAATAGATGTTTCTAAACTAAAAAAGGTCTTTGCAGACCTTTAATAATTGCCTCATAGCAATTATTTACACTCCTGACAGCTACATCTTCAATCTACACGTAAAACATAAAAGTCTAACTAGCGAACATTTTAATTGATTTACTTCAGCTGATTCTACCCCCTACATAGCTGCTATTACATTTACTTAAGCGTTGCCCAGGCCAATAAAATTAAATCAGAAAGTTAATGACTTGAATCTGGCCAGTGTAAACCACCTACTCGCACAATCAAATTGTTCTCGCTGGCTCTTGCAGCCCTGTCGCAGCTCAGCAGCTCTTCCTGCCCCATGAAAAGTCCCTCCTTTCTCTGGCACTTTAAACCAAATGCCTGGGCCTTTTTTATTAGAAACTAAGAATGTTACCAAAGTCAAAGATCTGAATTTTATGGTTCAGTTTATGCCTTTGAAAAAATAACTTAAAATACTCCCACCTCTCAAATTTCTCAGAGCGCTTACCAAAATGCCATCAAACAAAAACTTTTTCTTGAAAGAGAAGTAGTTATTATGCCAAAGACTGATAAAATATTCCTTAAAGGCATCCTGCTTTGATAGGCAGCTTCCCAGCAGCAAATCAACTGATGCCTATTTTTAATATACATATGCCACACCACCACACTGCTGCTCCACCTTTTTACATTATCTTAGCAATGGTGCATATATTTGTATTTATTTTGAGTTTTAAGTGGATCACTAGTTATCTCTGCACCAGACCTCACACTGCCCCACAGAGCTCCCACAATATTTTTGAAAAACTGAAAAAAATTTTCCTTACCCACCATTAAAACGTTATGAGACTTTGATTCAGACACACTTTACAGATTTAAGTACTGATGACAGATTTCATCTGACTGACATGAAATTTATCTGATAATGAATCATTACATTGAAGACACCATGAGATATCAGAGTGAGATTTTATTTACCCTTTGTAGAGCACGGTGAACCTTGGACATACGCTATAAGCCTCTGAATTCAACTCTTCTGAGAAGTCTCCACTGAATTTCATGCTGCCCCAGCTATGCCTCACACTGCCTAGAGATAAATCAAAGTAAACATGGACTCGCTTATTCTATATTTTTCTTTGATGAAGGAAACAGGCAGACATATGGCTAATAAAAGGCTAATAAATCCACCAGTCTGGCAAACACAATGCAAATAACTCGACACTTAGCTGTCATCATCCTGCTTACCAAAAAGAGTCATTAGTTAAGGTAATGCTGTGCACAAAATAATACTCTTTTCCTTTTTTAGACCAGCCAGGCAACGAGTACACTGTTGTAATAAGTGATTTAAGGGGAAAGAATGCTGAAAGAAAATGTTTCTGAGAGATCCGGGGAGTGGCAACTGGAAAGAGAATAAAAGATCTGAAAGTCCAAACAACAGATCACAACAGAAAAGGGAGCAACCTCACAATCATTAAAACTAATTTTGGGAGTTAAATACATATGGTCATCATTTTGCTTAGTAAAACATAGAAAAAACTCAGGAAAAAAAAAAAAAAAGAGAACACTACATTGTACCAAACTTCACAGTTTTGATTCAATAAACTTTCACAAGGTTCAAGAAACCAAGACAAGGCACTGCACAAACTCTTCAATGTCCTAGTCTTTGCTAATCTGTGTAAATATAGATTAAACAAAACCACATTAAGCTGAGAGCCCACACGCGTCTCTCCCTACTGTGTCTTTCTCAAGAAGTTTAAGCATCTTTGTTATTTACAATAAATTAAACATACATTCAATTTTCTTTTTGAAAGAATCACTTGACTCTCATTAGCAACAGTAATAATTCCATACCAAAAAGATCAAATTTGGCAGCCTGATAAGCAAAGGAAGGAAAAGGAAATATTTGAGTCGTTCCATTCCAGCTGAGCCAGCTCTCATTGCACCATCTCTTTGGATTGTCTTGAAACTCTGCCCATGTTTGCAATAATAAACCCTGTAAAGCTATTTTTGTTTTGGTTTTGGTTTTTTTCATCAAATGCAAATGGAACAAAGATAAAGACAATTTGGTTCAGTTACTGTATATGTATACACACACATGCATGCACATATGTATATATGTGTATATAGAATCATAGAATGCCTTGGTATATATATAAACACAGACATACACACAAATATTTAAACCATTAACTTATTTTTATACATACACTTCTCCAGAAAGACAAGCAACTATAAATATTTAGCTTGTGTAATATAGATTTTAAAAATCACCTTTATAAATAGACCTTTTCTGTGAGTGGAGTCTTAGCCTATAAGGCTATAAACACTTTGGCTTGCTGGAAAGAGACTCAGCAAATGTCCAAACGCAGGAAGAATCAGAAACCTAGGGCTTATTCATGTATACAAATTTAAGCATCAGTTCACATTTGCGAGGTGAGATCTAGAGTGTATGAAATATTCCATCACAAAAGAATATTTGAAGCGGGGAAAAATACTGTAAAAAAACTACAATAAGCTTTGAGTCTCAGAAATATGAATCCAAGAAGAAATAATTGAAAAAATACCAGTTTGAGAGATGAATCAAGATAGGTGCAATTTTATAGTTTGCTTTTCAATTTTCAAAATAGAATTGGGGCCTGAAAACATTAATCTAGCCTTTTCATTTTACCCATTATACACAGTAAAATATTCCTATAAAAGGATATTTTGTAATTCAAAAGAAAATATTATGTAATTTTACACATCAGACATTATTTCTCTTCTTCTTTTGTTATTTTCTGAATAGTTGTCTGTTATTTTTTCATGTCAGAACGGCAACAGCAATTTCTTCTATGATATTATGTTGTTTTCTTTCCACAGCTTCCTTCCATCTTTACCCTGAACTCTGTTCTCTTCTTTACTGACTGTATTTTCTATTTCTCTTTTCTGATGGTTTTTCAACCTTTTAAATTAAACTTAGTGTACTTACAAGCCAATCCATAAGCACACACGTACAGCCTAACATTTACTTAATATCCAGATTACTAAATTTTCTGCTGGTTAATGACATCCTCATCTCTCAATAAGCACAGACGTCACCTAGGAGAGCAGTCAGTAAGAGCTACTCAGAAAAATGGAGGAGGTTGGAATATTTTGATCATATTTTTCTCTTAGGCATGTGTTTACCACAATGTTAGATGAGACAGTCACCCCTCTCCTTGTGTCTCAGATTCAGAACCTCCTGATTATGCAAGGGATAGGCACCTCCCTGTTATTTTTCCACCAGCCTTCTCTAGGAATTAGGAGAGAAAAAGCATATTTACTCATATCCAAGCTTCCATTTCTTACTCTTCCCAATGAGTAATCCCATGTTTGTCTCTGCTACTCAAAAACTTGTTGTTCAATGTCCCTCATGCCCCTAAATTCCCAAAAGTAATGATGAAAAATGATATAACTCATCACTTTTAATTTTGCTGTTGTTTGGGAAAACTGAGTAATAGGAAAGGTACTGAAGCTGTCAGCAAAATCAGGAAGACAGAAAAATGTTAACAATTGTGATTTTCAGCTGGGGACCTAGACAACAATACCAAGAAATCCACTGATCTATATATATATAATCTTTGTGGCTTCCTAAAACATTTCAGTAGAACAAATGAAAAATATCTTCTGCTGACCATAGTCCAGATTCTCAAAGCTTTGGGAATTAGAAAACAATCTTTTCAAATGGCTAGAAAGCAAATATCCTGCACAGTCCGGATGAGCATATAAAGAAATGTTGGGGAGTAAATGGCAAATTTTCATAGTCAGTGAAGGTCACCAGCAGAGTTTCACAGACAGCTGTGATGGGTTTTATGTTGTTCAATTTATGAATAAGTGGAAGAGGGATGAAAAACAGAAAGAACAAAGTTTTTCTTACGATATTAATCCATTTTAACAAAGTCTGACTAGGAAGAACAGTAGATGGACTTGTCAACTCTATAAATGGCTACCAAAATGCAGACCTAATGCATATTAATACAATGTATATGGAGAGAATTAACTTAACAAATAAAATGGTGGGCCTAGAACTAATCATTACTATTTATGGACAAGATCCTAAGCTACCCTTGATAACATGAAAACAAGAGTTCAAGAAAAAAAAAATGATGTAGTGAATTATTAGGAAAAGAAGAGAAAATAAAAACAGAGACAATCCTAATGCTGCTGTATAAGTCCCCAGTTAGCCCACATACCACATCTGTCCACATAAATACAGAGGAAAGTTTGTGGAGGAAAAATTCATCAAGATTTACATAAAATATGGAAATAATCTTTAGCTCAGAAAATCCCTAAACTGCTAATTATTATAGGGATGAACCACTATATGCTGCTCTATGCTGTCTACTTGTTTATAAACTGTCCTTTCAGTCACCCTCAAAGAACAAATATTAAGTCAAACGGATCTTTGGTTTTACTCATTACAGACATCTTTCTGTAAATAAATACATATGTAGCATTTTAATACTAAAATGTTAAGTATTTACTGGTGGAAAAAAGTAAAAAAGATGAAAACCAGAAATTATATTTATTAACTGTAACATAAGGCAATGTATTCCTCTGATGACAATATGTTAAATATACAGTAAGATACTTGCAGGAAACAATGGGTATGATTTGGCTCCATGAGTTTTCCCATTCTTCAACAAAGACTTTGATGAGGGTCAACTTGCTGCTGAGACGACAAAAATACTTTCCCACTAGTGGATCTAGTGACTTGCAGATACATTCTTGAAATGAGGACTCATTTGGGTCTTCTGCTGCTTCCCTCAGCAGCTTTGCCGAACGTCTCCCAGTAAATGCCAAACACTCGATCAATATTGTGCCCTTCTGCTGTTGCTAACAACCAAGCACATTCTGCAAGCTCTGCAAATGCCTCCTTAACACATTCATGCCTTGGTCCTGGCTCACTCCATCAGCAGAACAGATTGCCTGGGAATGGCTTCAGCAGGGTTCGCATCCTACACACTCTCCAAAACTGCTTTGCTGGGGAGGTTTGGTATCTTCTGCAGTATCCATTTGATTTGTTGGTACCCAGAGAAGAGGGCTTCATGAAGGAGAAACATTCTCCTTTTCGCAGCAATTAACAGACTTTAAAGTAAGTTACTTTCTGTATATTTGCAAGCAGCTTCTTCCTGTTGAAAATACTACCAAAACATTCTCTTCTGAAAAACTTTTTGAGCTTTTGTTTAGACAAATAAATATCAACATCTACATACAGATGTTTAAACTCTTATTGTTAACAGAAAACTAGTCAACACACTCAGGCTGGAGAAGCCTGGAGATTATCAGAATAAACTGCCCAAACAGTAGCAGCTTAATTCAGTTGTCGTAACAGTGGTGCCCACTGTTGGTGTAGATGTCCTAGGCTGAGATATCCGTTGGGAGCAAGCAGGTATGACACAGGCCCAAAGGGAGACCTGAGTCTTATACTTTCACCCTGCTTTGAGTAATTCAAGCAGATCATCGTGGGCACCTATGCAGTTTGCTCCCCAGCCAGGAGTCTGTCAAGCTCTATGTCCGTATTCAGTTATTCTCAAACACTTCAAGTAAACCTTCAGTATCTGTTCTTTTTTGAACACTAAGTATATACAAATCTGTGTCTTATCTAAAACCTTATGCCAGTGTCGTATCTCTCCACTACCTCCTATATGTAAATTGATGCTCAGCAGTGAGGTGATGGAGCTTACTCACAGTCCAGATTTGAGACTGCAATCCTCTGTCCTTCACAGCATCAAGGTGTACTTATTTGCTGTCCTAACCCCTTAATCTATTGGAAATTTTTTAAAAGGGTTTCAAAGACCTCATCAGAAGGAAGGATATGGCATTTTTCAGATGAGAATGGGCTGGTGATTGCTCACACGGAACGCATCATTTGCAAACAGCAGATCTGCAAATACCATGCATCCTTCTGCCATGATTGCCCAGAGACTCCTGCACTGACATGGCACCCATTTCTTTTCCCTAAATGCCTCTGTTAAGAGGCATAATGTTATCACAAATCAACACTGAAATGCAAGATGTCACTGTGTTTCCATTACCCAGATCTTATTGGTAATTCATGTACACTCCAAACAGATGTCTGATTTGTGTAATTCAGTTTGTTGTTGGGTTGTTTTTTTTAAATTGTATTAAGACAGATGCTTAAGCATCAGTAATGCTTTTCACTGGCATTGTGAGGATACATCAGATTCCACAAAAATTCTCCTGGAGCTTTGAAAAAAACAAGCATTTCTTAGACAACTGACTAGAAAGTCACTATAAAATTAAACGACTAACATCCCTTTTTCTTTGGGTGGATCCTTGACATTTACACTATGAACCAGAAATTAAAATAAATAAGTAAATAGGTATGCACTGTAAACTATCCAATTTATAGAATATGTTGAAATCGTAAACAAAAGCAGTAACAAGACTGTTTCCTTCAATTTCATGTCAGTGACTACCTTCAAAAGCTACTCAGCTGGAATGACTGCAATTTAAAAAGTCCTTTTAAGGTGTGATCTCAAAACTATACTCATGTATTTAAAAGATGTTTTATTCATAATAGACATGCAGGAGTGCCAAAGTAATAATTTTCTGTAGCAAATATTATGATGATAGACTTACTTCAAAATATATTTTTCCCCAATAATTTGCATGCCATTCTTAGTGCAAATCAAGTCCACTTTCTTTTGTGATAATTATTTTTTGTCAATTTTTACCTTTTCTGCTTACAACAGAATGTTAGTTTCTACTTTTGTTGAATCTTTGAGACCCAACTGCAGTGAATGCAATTATGCTTGTAGAGCTAGCAAAAACTTCAGAGAGTGTCCAGATGCTGCCAAGAAAAACTGTGAACAAATTTTAGCATTGGTCTGAGTGCATGTAACTAGTCCTGTAGACAGGTTTGGATTTTAGTCATGTTTAGGCAAGACACAAATAGTAACATATTGCATCGATACTCAAAGGACCTCTGTCAGAATCACAAACAGCAAGAACTAGTAATGTCTGTAAAACACAGAAATCCCCTAAATAAATGTAAGACGGGATACAATTCAGGGAAGAGGAGACAGCAATAGTACCGTATCCAGAATTTTACATTCCTCAGCCACTTAAATGGTGTAATATAAATATGTTTCAGCAATTTCCGTGAATGCATGAGCACTCTATATTTAGTCAGAGATGAAAGGAAACTTCCAGGACCGTACGTATGGCATGAAGTGGTTTTGCAAACCGCTTTGGAAGTGGGTCTCCATTCTTAAGGGAAGCCAGCTCAGGACCTGCTGACTGGGATGCTGGCCCTAGTCCTAACAAAGACTCTGGGCAATAATCTCACCTTGGGTGAAACCATGTGCTCATTCAAGGCTCCACCAGCACTTTGGAAGCTGGCAGAATCCACCCTGCAGAAGAAATCTAAGCTGTGGATCCCAGCCTGCAGCAGGGAAGGGGAAAGTGCCAGAAAGTGGAGGAAGCAGGAGAGAGTGAGAAAATGTACAGCCAGAAGTAGCACTGGCAAGGTCAGCAACTAGTAATGTTATGAACAGTTTTCAAAAGAGAGCCTGAGATTAAGAGTAGACATTTTTGATATGTGGGGGAAAAACATTTGGCCACACTGTTGGTCTGGGCCCCATGCTGGTTTAATCCATATAACAAATTATATGTGAAGTAGAGCAAAGTCAACTCAGCTTCCAAAATGGGACAGTTTTCAGAACCAGTGCTCAGAAAAAAACAATATAACTATATGATTATAAATGAGGAAAAACTTATGGTGATGTTATTTTACAAAATTACTTTGCACGGTCGATCAGTGTCCTAAGGAAGAAATAAAACAAGAGAAGAATGTGGAGTTTACCAATGCCAGTAAAAATGGGGTTAACCCATCAGCAACACACTTTGCAGGATTTCGTAAATCCTGATGTTTTAAAAAGAAAGGCATTTAATTGAAATTAATTCATTATTTCTAATTATCTAGCTATCAACACCACTACTACAGAAAAATATATTTAATATACAGGCTCCACATGAAAGACAAACTGTGATAGTCAAACCAGAGATGAAATAACTGCTTCTTATTTTCATGCTTAAAAAAAACCCCTATTCTTGAGTGTAGAAAGACTTCTGGGGGCGATGGGCTGCCTCCATGAAGCATAACACTGTACTCACTATGAAGCATAACAGTAAGGTAAAAATGAGTGGTAAACCCTCTGGTAATTCAATGTATACCTCAGACATGGAACAATTATTCTGAAAGCTAATGTAGGCAATTCATATACAACAGGTAAACTTTTTATGTATAATCGGTACCTTCAAACTACTGATTACTAAAGAAATTGTACCATTGTTCTTTGCCCCAGAGATTCATATTGCTTGACTGTGCCCTGGCCCATCTCCTCCCCATTCACAGCCATTCAGCAGAACTGCAGCAGAAGGAGGAATTGTGCATTTACAGACACAGCATTACTTTTAATAATAAATTTTATTTATTGCAGTCACCTAGTCAGTTGGTGAAAAAGGAGAACACCCATTACCAGATAACACACAAGGTCACCATTACATTTTGAAGAAGGCTGATCATCCGCAGGCACATTTGGGGAATTACTGTTCTTTGCCAAGCTGAAAAAAAACGTGTTTAACTTCTTTTGCATTACTTCTGCTGCACCATAATTTGCATTATACCAGAATGATAATTCAGATTTGGGGTACTGGACAATTTGATATATTAGTGGGGTTAGACGAGTATAATGCTTGCATTGTTCGCACATTCTCCTCTGACTCACTGCAAGACCATAAATACCCAGGGTAAAGGGAGCTCCACCCTGGCTAGGTTTAATCTTTCTGCTGTTGCAGGCCCTTCAGCCTTTAACATGAAACCAAGCCACGAAGACTTGACTCCATACTGTAAAGACTCTTTTTTTATTTTCTTTTTCCTTTTTTACATTTCAGATGATTCGCAAAACTAACTTTACAAAGTTTCCTGTAATCTCAAGGCAAAAGGTGTTCTGGAAATGTACTTTGTTTCAAATGTAAGAAACATTTACCACCCACTTCCTGTGTTGTTCCCTAAAAGGTTTACAAGTACTGCAGGGCTAATCCCACTCTGCCAGAAGGCTGCGCTTCTTGCCAAAGAAGGACTCGGTTAATGTTAAATGACTGTACTCTCCACATTAAATAATACTTGGAAGCTGAAGCACACCAAGGCACTAGAGATCCCTTTTGAAAATATCTGACAAAGTCACAAGTCAATTTATTCCAGGAGGCCCCGCAGAAAATTCCCAGGGCCAAGCTCTGCTCGGCTTCCAGGGCTGCGTGTGTGTAAGGGAAGGACAGGGTTGGTGCCAAGAGCTCTCTCAGTCCTCAGCTCTCTCTGACATCTAAAGCGGGTCAGTGGAACAAATCCATCCCACACAGTAAGCCTCGAAACAAAATAGCGTGTGATGTTCGTTCAGGTATTTGCCTTTATTACAGGCAAATACGGCTGGAAAGGTCACAGCTGCAGTAAAATCCATGTGAATGAAATAGTTGATAGTGAATTTTACCACCAGCACAGCCCCACTCCAAACAGCGACTGGACCCTGGAGAAGAATGGCCGGGCACTTGGACTGACACGTTAGTGCCTGAATTAAAAAAAACAGGACAGAGAACTCATGTCCTCAGTCCGTTGCAGGAACTCGCACCGGGTTACTCTTCCCTAAGCCCCGGGTGCGGGTCCCGGTTTGTTCACGCATCCCCACCCGCGCCTCAGAACTACCAGTGCGCCACACACCCCCCCTCCATCCTCCTGCCAACTCAGCGAGCTGTTAGGCACTACGCTGAGGAAGCGGCGAAACCCTTCCAGAGGCGATAGGACTGGAGACACAATGCCCGCAGGTCAACCAGGAGACCCACCTCTCACCGCCCCCGCAAAACCCGGGGCACCGGCCAGACCTCACTCGCACCCCGCGCTGCCGACGCCGGGCAGGGGCGCCCCGGGGCCACCGCCACCCCCAGGGGCCGGGGGCGGCGAGCCCAGCCGGGCTCCGCAGAGCCCAGCCGAGCCGAGGGGGTGGAGGGGCCGCCCGGGCAGAGCCACCGCCGCTGGTCCAATCCCCCCCGCCCCGCTCCGACCACAGACAAAGGGCTGAGGCTCCACCGCCACCCAAAGTGCCTCCCACCCCCCAGGTATCCCCTCCTCCTCCTCCTCTGTCCTCCCTCCGCCCCTCTCCCCGCCGCTCGCCCCCCGGCTACTCACAGGATGGTGGTTTGGGGGGAAACGGCGGGGACGTTCTCCACCATCAGATGCATGCACCGCACCGTGGTGCGGAAGCAGAGGCAGCGGCTGGGGCACCACACGCTCCCGCGCTGCGGCGGGGGGAGTTGCGCGGCGGCGCGGGGGGGGAGCCCCCCGCTGCGGAGCAGCAGCAGGAGCAGGAGGCAGAGGGCCATACTGCAGGACGCGGGGCAGGAGGAGGGAGAGGGGCTCCGGCAGGTCCACTCCCCGGCCGCGGCTGCCGCTCGGGTCGGGCGGCGAGGCGATCCCGTCCCCCCCGCGCAGCCCGGAGGAGGGGACAGCGGTGGGACCGCCCCGGCCGGCGGCGGGATGGGCGGCCGCGCCCCGGGTCTCCGCGCCGCCCCGCGCAAGGCACCGCGGGGCAGCACCGCGCAGAGCGACTCGCCGCTCCCGCCCCCGGGGCCAGGGGACCGGCCGGGTCCCCCCCACCTCCCCCCCCGGGCTGCCGCTCCCCGTCACTCCCCTCCGTTCCCCGGGGAGATGCGACTGCGGGGAGAGGGGAGAAGGAAGGGAAAATAAAGGAAGTGGAGAAGGAAAAAGGAAGAGAAAAGAGAGAAAAAGGGACAGAAAGCAAAATGGGGGGTGCGGGGGGAGGAGAAAAAAAAACACCAGACGGGAAAGAGAAGAAGCGAGTTCAACAATCTTAAGTCCCGTTTCTGCCCTGGTCTGAAAAACTTACATGCTGCACAACCCTCAGACTAGCCCCCTCTTAGTGCTGCAACTTCTACTGCTGAACCAGGAAAATCCATTGGATTTGCCCTGAATTACATTTGGTTGATGTTTTTAGGTAGGTGTGTACACTGGCAAGGGCGTGTAAAGGCACCACCAGAAACTAAATGTGCTTGGAAGAATAACAGTTACAGCCTAAAATCCCATGATCTCAACACATTCTCAAAACAAATCTCGTGTGAGAACACAAAACTGGATTAGTTTTGAGATTTCTAAAATTTCCCTAAATATGTTGTTCTTCTGTGGAGCTGGGTCCAAAGTAGGTACCCTTTCTCCAACCCTCTCCATGGTTTGGCTATCCCAGGTGGAAAAATTGGAATGTCATTTCAATGAGGACGATTGCAGTGATCACAAGTAACCTATTAAGTGTAACAACAACATATTCTCTTACAAATGATGGGCGTCAGCACCCCCAGTTCCACCCCAGAAATAAGCCATGGCTCTTCTGCAGGGTTGCCCACATGCCTTTTGCTTCAGGGAACAATACAGAAGCCATTTTTGCCTAAAGCTTAACTACAGTAATTCTTACTCTGCGTCATACCGTGAAAACTTGGTTTTACCAGAAGTCTGGAAATAACTTCTTTTTATTTTTTTTTAACACAAGTCAAGCACCTCATGTAGGAAGTCAGAGCCTGGAAGCATGCTAGGAGTGCTGGAAATCACTGATACGCCCAAAGTCAAAATATGCTGTCATTATCTGTAACTGTCTTTCTGCAGAAGTACAATGTACTATGTTTTTCCTGAGTCACTATGTCCCTCTCCTCTAAAGTGAGACATGACTGCTTATATCTTCAAAAGGAGACAGCCAGTGGAAGCACAGAAGTGTTTTTCTTGTTCCAAGAACGTCCTGAGTCCTTTAAAACATCCGCCAACCCCCCAGTGAGCTGGAGGCTGGTTAACTGGGAACCTGGAGAGCTTCGTGAGAGTTTACAGAAGAAACAGGTAAAAACACGTGTCACCTCAATGTCGATTCAACAAGCAGCTGGTCTGTGTCTCACCTCTGCAGTTGTGATCAGTGTCGGGATGTATACATGTCTTAATCTGAAAACTAAATTTGTTTCCTGGTCCAGGAAAAGCTCGGGCACTTTTGACCTACAAAGTGCAAGTGTTGGCACAAGTAAGTTTTTGTCCCGGAAATGCCACTGGCGTTAGAGCATCTTGGTGGCTGTAAATCTGTCATCCTGCAGCACCCATACTAAAAGCAGCAGAACTTCTGAGGTTAGATAATTAAACACAGTAATATAGAGATTTCACTAAACTGGGATGTTTGTAGACAGTTTATTTTGTTGCATTTCGTGCTTTATGATGATTATTTTCAAAAATACCATTCATAGTCAAAATTAGTTAAGTTTTCTATAGGAAATTAAAATTGTTCTAAAAAGCTTTTAGCACCTGGGGACTAGCTAGGATACTGTGCATTGTAAGTGCCTAAGTTATACACATGTAATTCTGAGAGTGAGATTAAAAGTGCATAGATATTTTCACTCTAATTAGGCAATTTAGCCTTAACAACCTATATAGCATTCTTGCCATTAACTTTAAATCATATGTAACCTCCAGGCTCTTAGTTAATATATTGTTAATGCCTCATAAGTTATTTATGTTAGCCTTTTTTCATGCCCCATGGAATCCGGTAGAGTATGAGGTGGCGTGCAATTAGCTCAGCACTAGCCACTGGATAGAATATTAATGCTTCTAATTAAAATATAATGCAGATCTACTTGATGTTCATTGAGATGCTGAGACAGCAGTCGGTTCCTTCCTTGTCAGTGCACTGATTAAAGAGTGAAGGCTACATTTTCTGACGCCAAGAGCTGTGTCTTGTTTTCAGTCTATAACATGCTATTTTGGCACGGAAGAGAAGCGAGAAATATGGGTAGACCAAAAAGTCTTCACAGAGGTGAGTAAGAAGACCCAAAAAAGCTTTCAAGAGATTTTCTCCAGTAGTAAAAGGGGAGTTTAAAAAAGTGCTTAGAGAGTAGGTTAAAAAGGAAATCCATTTTACTTAAAGCTGCATAAAAAAGGTATTTACATTTATGTCCTGTAAATTAAGCTAACTTTTGGAAGTCCTCACAGTTTCTTAACTGTTCTTCAGAAACTTTCTGGAATAAGAGAGTTCTCACCCCCAGAATATGATTTACCCTTTGAACTAAATAAAGTAGGAAACTTGTGGAAAAAATGTCTTTTATGAAGTAACTGAGGATGATTTCAATGCAGTTGCACAAGGGAGAAAGCACATTTCTGGAGTTTCCTAATTTTTTAATTGTCTGATTTTACAGCCTCAAAATCTTTCCTATTTCTTTTTTTTTTTTTTTCACCACTGTTTTTATGTAATAAAATAAGAGGAGTAAGAAGTTTGTCTTGAGCAAACTTGAGCCACAAAGTATTCAGGGCTACTATAGCTGAAATCAATAAGAAACAGTTCAGGGACTTCTCTAAGAAGAAAATCAGGCCCAAAGGTTTCTGTGTGGTCATTTATGGTATTCATGAAACTGCAGTTTTCAAAGATTGGAGGAAAATTGCTCCAATTTGAGCACTGAATTTAATTTAACTCTCTGTGTTCTGGTCCTTGCATGCTTTGGTGCTGAAAATATAGACATCACTCCATAATTATACTTCTCAATAATGCTGGCATCCTTTTTGGCTTCTGACACCTCTGTTATGATTTAAAATTGCAGTTGTCTTTTAAATCTGGTTTATCTACATCTTATTTCTTTTATAAAATGCACTGCAAAAAAAAACCCCACCACCCTGTGTGGGTGGTGCATTGATTGCATGCATTCTAAACTGGTAGCATGGACGGTTTCTGATAAATAAGACTTGGTTTTGATATATCTTTCTATTCTTAGCCAGTTTTTGTAGAAGAACTTTTATAAAATATTCAGGGTTGGTTTTGGTGAGCCTGCGTATAATTATCCATGGGAAATTTGTCTTCTGTTTCTGATTTCTGTAGTTGAGGAGCTGACCTAACAAAAAAAAAAGGATATTTTTACTGGAAATGAGAGATTTTTCTTTCTGAATGCTCATAGAAGTCCTTAGCTTATAGTTAGATACAGTGTAAATCTTTTAAAAGTTTCCTACTTACCTCCCAGATTTTTGTCAAATACTGCCACTTGCTGGTTTTATTCCATACCAGTAATTTATTTTTGTAGCTTTTGCTTCGCTGAAGTAATAAAAAAGACTTTCTAAAAGATCACATAATTAATACTTTTTTAAAACCTACATCAGATATAAGAAAATATAAGAAACATAAGCTCCAATCCTCTCAGTTTAGTTTATATCTCCATGTTAGCATACTGTCTCTGGATATAAAATGAGGCATTCAAGACATTTCAATATGTCTTCGGATACATGACAATGGAAATACTTTGCAATATACCAGCACAGGACTAAAGCTTATAATCTTTCAAAGGCAGAAGCAAAATTCAGACTGGTTTTGAAAGCATATAGTGGTGCCTTTTATTTCTATTATATATGCAAAGTGAATGCCATGGGGTAGCTTGAGGGTATGCCAGCAACTGTGATAAACTCAAGATATCAGTCAAGTCAATTATTTAAATTCATAAATGCTTGTTCATAAACTTTTCTCAGCTACCCGGGAAAGCTTGTGCTGTACTCAGATACATACTTTTGAAATCCTGCATTCTTCTTCATAGGCCAGTCAGAGGCAATATAACTTCTTCTCTGACCCATGGGCATTCAAGAGTTTATGACATGGAATCATAGAATCATTTAAGTTGGAAAAGATCTTCTAGATCATTGATTCCAGCAAAAAAGATCAAGTACATTGTCCCCACAGAAGTCAGATTCAAATATCCTTCTTCCTCTCAGTTGGGAAACTGATGTTGATATGTCTTTAAAAGCTGCCATTCTCCTTTCCTGGATATAATATGAATTTCCAGGGAAAATTGCTCCTTTACTGATTACTTGGTTCCTTCCAAGTTGAAACAAGAGTCTACCATTCTCTGGAACATGTTAAGGTATATGTAGTTGCCTCAAGTCTTGTAGATCATCTGAATATGTGTTGTTAGTTTCTTTTATAATAAGAAATTCCTGGGACAGGTTCTATATGAACTGGCAAAAAAAGTGTAGGTTCTCTTCCAACATATCTTTGAATCTTCACCTCAGCCAGGCTACCTGGCACTAGTGTATGTGTCAAAGGAAAGATGCTTATCATATCTTAAATCAACCAGTATAACTTATATCTACCAGATATTTCTGGAGAGTTTGAACAGTGTGTTTTAATGTATCCTCCCTTTCAAAGAGAGAGCTTCCTGGGTGTAGCTTTAGGAAATGGACCTTACTAACCCATTTTCTGATAGTTAAGGAAATGCCCATAAGCTTTGTTTTGGGGGTTTTCTGTTTGTTTGTTTTTTACCAACTGTGTAATGTGGATCTATTAAATCTATTTGGTTTGGGTTTTTTTGTTGACTGCATACAACTATCAGAGATGGCAGTGAGGGTAAAACACATTAACCTGCATTCACTAGTAAAGTTAGGTGGAAAAGTAGGTAATACAATAGGATAACCATCTTTTTATCCTAGCTTTTTAAACAATATGTTAGAAAATAATTATTAAATATGAATGAAATATAATAATAAGTCTTGCTTTGACAAGCTGCTTAAAACTTAGGAAACCCCAGGTCCTTCCTCAATAGCCAGGAAACGTACCTAGTGGAAGAGTTGGCCTGTAATGGTAAAGGAAAATATGAAAACTCCCCTGAAGAGACTTTCCCCAAGGAAAATGTACTCGAAACAGCAAGCTTCTGATTTCCCGCAGAGTAATTTTCCTTAATACCAACATAATGGGAAATTGGGTGTTATTAGTTTAATCCCTTGCCTACACTGAGGAAATACCTTGCCCAGAAGAGACTCCGGGCTATTATTTGTACTACAGCTGTGCCTGGAGGCCTCAGCCAGGATCAGAGCCACCCGGCCACATGTTTTGCAGACATAACTAAAACCCGGTGCCTTCCCTGAGGACAGACAAATGCAGTAGGACTGCGCCCATTTCCCAGACGGATACCATCAGGGACCTGGGTGCCCTGAGCTGGGGAGGGCTGTCTACTGGTGTGCAGTGGGAAGAGCAGAGCCAGTCGCTGAGGAGAGGGAGCTGCTGAGGGGAAAGCCAGGCCCACCCTACAAGGGCAAACAGCATTTGCCTGCATTTAAGCTGACTGCCGTTTCCAGCCTGGCCTCTGCTCAATGTCCCCACATCCCTGCCCAGCCATCACAGGGCTGGGTCTGACCCCAGTTCCCCCAGTGGGCCTTATGGGTCAACATCCTGGTACAGCCTTGGCTCTTCCCAGTCTGCAGAAAGGTACCCAAAACCCAGGGCTGCGGCTGCCCCAGTGCCCCCAGGCTGTCCTGCTCCTGGCTGGGGAGCCAGGGGACAGGCCTTGGCTGCCAGGCCCTCCCTTCCTGGCCATGAGGATACCAAATCCCAGGAAGGGTCCTAGAGGTAGTGTTGGACAAACCCTGTTGGACTCTCCAGAGAAGTGTAAGTGTTTTCTGTTCTTAATTTTAAAAGAATGAGCATCATCAGGAGAAACATAGTCAGCAAATTAAAGGAAGCTGCTTTCCTCCTCAGCTGTTGCATGTGAGGTCCTGCCAGGAAGGACACATCCTGTTCTGGGCTATCCAGATGAAAGGGGGATGATGAGCAACTGAAAGGAGGACCACCAAGATGCCCAGGATCCTTAAGCTCATGACCTATGAGCATAGCCTGAGGGATCCAGTCTTGTTTCATCTGGTGAAATGGGGGTAAGGTTGTGATCCAACAGCAACCTATGGCACCTTGAAGAGAAACTACAAAAAATTATAAAGCAAAACAATTCTTTGCAGTGGCAGATGTCATATACATCAAGGTGCGATGGCTATAAATCTTGACTTGAAAAGTTTAGGTTGAATATTGCATAAAAATTTTTTTCACCAGGATGGTAGCGTGGCATTAAGGTGGGTTACACAGAAATGCTGGGAATCCTCTTTCTGAGAGACTCTCAAGATTTGATTAGACAAATCCATGGCTGATATGAGAGAGTGCTTACAACAGTCCTTGTCTAAGCAGGAGGTTGGACAACAGGCCTTCAGACGTCCCTTCCAGCCAACATCTCTGTGGTTTTGTCATCAGCTAACTTGCCCTCTGGAAATGTCTATCTTGATGTGGGCCTAGGTGACTATCTTGGGCAAGATGCCTCACAAGCCTAAAAGGTGAGTCATTTGCAACTTTACCAGTATGACAATCTGGAACAGGAATGGTCTGCTTTAGTTGTCATGGCCTTAGCTCCCAGTGAAATGCAGCAGTTCTTCTGGAGCAAAATTGACTTACCATAGTTTGATTAGAGTAATAGTTAAACAAAGGTCTTTAAAAAAAAAAAACAGAAGTAATGTGATAATTTAACAGGACATTCAGAAGAAAAATTGTGGATTTTACCACATAGATTTTTGTATTTAAAAATAATGAACCAGAAAGATACAGTTCCTCAAACTTTCAGGTCAGATACCGAAGAGCACTAAGAAGCAAGAGGGTGAGTTCACATAGGTTGTCTGAGATTTGGGCTATCAACAGACCTCCCTCAACTCATCCATGTTTTCCTGGCTGATCAAAGTCAGTAGGACTGTTCAACTAGGGTGGGCAGCTCAGTCCTGTTCTCTCCCTCAGGGTAGTTTTGATGTCCTCTAATTGCTCCCTGGATTGCCTAATTCCTATTTGATCTTCTTCCTTTAGTCACCTTTGATGTTCTGTTGTTGTTTGTTACAGGATATCTGGTTAGGATTAAGTCATTTTAGACAGTAAGACATTCCTGCAAAATGGAATGTAGACAAATGACTACTAAAAAGAGAACAAACCAAAAATGTGTTCTTTCCTCCAGGTGGCCAACCCTGAGTTACAATAGCAGTGTAATCAGGGTTCTTGATTTGTAACTTGGATTATTGCAGCACGACCAAAATTTTACGTACACTGTCTACGCTTTCTTCTTATCAGCCCTTGAAATTTAGAATGACTTGTCATAAAACAAAACAGCCTTTCCAGATGCAAAACTTAGATAAGAGTAAACAAATTATCCACAAAATGGACATTTTGCTGGTTTGTTCTTTGTTTCTTTTTGCAGAGCCTGTGGAAAGCAAAGTGATTATATCCAGTTCTGACTGGAAGTAGCAATATCTTTAGACTATGGCTGGGTTTCATGAGTTAAGGATCTATTATTTATCCATATCGTATAGTTTGAACCTTTGGTTAGTTGGAAGAATTTTAGAAGATTAGCAAAATTTAGATTTTTTTCTGTTGATTTTTCTGGTTGTCTTTGTTTTACTTTCATTGGTAGTTCTCATTCTATTCTCCTGTCTCTCTTTTCCTAGCAGAACAATAACAGCTAAAAAAAAAAAAAGCTGTCAGGAAGTAAAAGATGAGAGAGAAAGGTGGTTTTTTTAAATATATTTTTTGTTTTACCAAAGCAGCAAACATTTAAAAAAATCCAGTGCCATTAAAATGTTCCATTAATTTAAAATGTTTTATAGTAAAGATATATTTCAATCTGAAACTTTAATTCATGTCTTCCCTCCCCACTGAAAAAATGAAAATATTTTTACACTTTTTGCATATTTACTTAATAAGTAAATATGCACCAAATGTCTCTTACCTGACATACACTGAAGCAGTAGCAAAATGGCATATTATAATTAGCCCAATATTTTTTTCAGTTATGATGAAATATAATTGAGTTGAAATTCAATTAGCTAAAGTCTAATGGAGAATTTTGTGGAGAAACAAAGACAAGGACAGACCTGTCCCCTTTATCAGGAATCTATTAGCAAACTGACAGTTGACTGACATTATAGTACAAAATACTAGCCCTTAAAATGAAAAACCCAAGTCTCAATATCATTTGTAATATCATCGTGAACAACATGCTTTAAGTATTTTAGTTTGTAACTGTTCCAGAGGCACCAGCATTAAAATTATACAGTCATTAGTTCTTAATTTCAGATCTTTTTCATCCTTCTTAATGTTTTTTCTACCTTTTCTTTCCAAGGCACAAAGTTTTAAGGTCTTAGATTTGAAAAACTGAAACATTAGATACTTGAGTGATTCCTAATTCCATTTTCTATTTTTGAGTCACAGTGTTCGTTTAATTTGATTGTTATAAAATTGTGTTACTAAAACAATATCAAGGAAAGTGAAACTCCGTGGCACAGAAGCAGAAGGGTTGCTCCTTTGAGCAAACAATGGGGCCTGGAAGAGCTGGTGGTTAAGAAAGTCATAGGAGAGAGGGTTCAAAGGGGTTCCTGGGATGGAGGGGCTGAAGCAAGAGCTGAGTCAGTGACTCGGAAAGTCATTGGAAGTAAGGACACGGTTGCAAGGAACACATGGGGACTTCTGTACAATCCTTTTTATTTCTCTTCCAGCTGCTCCAAGCCTTCCCTCTTAAAAAACTAAAATGCCTACTTTTGTTCAAAACCTACCTTTTTGTGTTTAAAATCTTTTTGGTCATCTTTGGAGAGTTTACTGTGAGGAGAACGTCTAGGCAGACCCTCTTCAAAGCCAGCTTAGGATCTTGTCACAAGCACATTTTGAAGTCTTTCTCATTAGAGACAAAGTTTCTCTTGACTTCAGCAAGATTTTGACAGAGTGCACTTGGAACATTTAAAATGGACCATTTAACAGAGGAGTATTAATAATATCAGGTGGTGTATATATTTTGCGTGTTATCTATGGATTTGTTTGTATCAGCATTTAACTATGAGCATCAGATTTCTTAGGGAATAGTGGGTGAACTCAAATTGCAGTTTAAAAATCAGGGTTTAGCTGGGATTTTCACACTGATGCATATAAGAACAATAATTTTCTAGGGTGCTAAGCACCTCTGTTCAAACAGCTTCTGATCATGTGTAGACAAGATGCACCATATGGGAGGGTTTGCATGATCACTATCTATAGATAAGATGAGATCACGTGCAATGCTAGCAGCATCACCTGAATCAGCATGTCCAATTAGAGGCACAACCTTTGCCATGAATACTGCTATTGCTTATTGCTTATTTGCCCACCTGCCCTGAAAAAGTTTCCTTTTTTATGCCAGTCACTTCAAAAGAGCTTGTAATCACACACTGTCATATAAGTTATGATTACAAAAATTTAGCAGTTCAGTTGATCATGCAATATCTGGGTTTAGACATTTACTTTTAATTTTAAATATTTTGCATTGACACCTGACAGAAAAGTCTCTCCTGAACAGATTTAAATTAGTTAAATTTGCTGCTATTGTTGTTGACATGCTAGTTTCCTGGGTGTCACGTGCAGTCAGAAGAACTGAAATATCTATTTTATCCATCAGAGTTAGATATTACTGATATCAGAGTGGACACCTTACTTCTACCTAGGCTTAAACATGTCTGTTGGTGGAGGTGTTTACAATGATCTGATTAAATACAAATGTGGCTCATACATCTTGGACATCCATCTGGGCAGAGCCTGAGGGCTCTGGGGCATGGCCAGGGATTTTGTGAAGCAACACACTTCACAATTTAAGATTATTAATATGCACATATACGCACGCTACCCTTTTGTGCTAGCATTACAAGAAATAATTAAATATAAATTTTTTTATGCATGGGGAATAAATCTCTTTAGGAATGATGTCTCAGGCAAGGACAACATGGTCCACACAGAAAAATTTAAATGTGTAAAAAAAAAATAATTTCAAAACCTGCTTTCATTTTGCTGCATCTCCTTAATGTGCAAATCCAGTAAATGTTTTGCGCAATTCTGTTCTCTCTTTATAAAAGTCATAGTAAAGACTGGAGTAGAAGCAATTCCACATGTTAAGATGGTCACTGAATAGCTCATTGTATTTAAACCATATTATTTACTAACAGCACACTGCTCAGATCCTATTGAACAGAACACGTTTACTTATATTAATTCAAGTAATAAAGCCATTTAAAAATAACCACAGCAATCTCATGATCACCACAAAATTGGAAAAAACCATGCAGCTACTTGTACTGTTCCCATTATAAGTAATTGCTGCATATAAATTGATGCCACATTTTCATGACAAAAAACCACCAAAAGGGCCTAAACTAGGAGTGTTCTCTAAAGTGTAATTGGAAACAGTTAGTGCTGCTGTCACCCCAGTGACCTCTTTCTTGCAGCTGTTGGTTTCCCTGAAGATCCTGGGACTTCTCACTGCCTGCAGCCCCAGAGCCACTGGTGATGCACAGCAGGACAAGCACCTCCAGAGGAGTCAGAAACAAGGGACATCCTCATGAGAGGCTACAAGATCTGATATAGAAGATAACCCGGTTCAAGTCTCTGTTCTTCAGGGGGATACTCACTCTTTAACTGTCAAATGAAAATTAGGTGTTTGAGCAAAATTATGGGTGCCCACAAATATAGGTCATTCAACACACACACTGTTGTGGCTGTGGAAAGAAACTTTATCAGTAATCCCAACAGTACAGTTGGTTGCTCCTCAGCCATGTGCTCAATGGTAAATGTGTGCGGCCCTAGTGTTTGTTGTGCAGTAGGAGACAGAATTTTGTTTCTTTCACTGAAGCATTGTTTGACTTTTCATTGTTAAGAATTTCTTATTTTCAGATCATAAAAGCAGGACACATTTGAAGGTAATCTAAGAGTAAAGCGTCTCAGCTTAAATCATATAGCAAAAAGAGTGACATTTTAAAACAGGGCAGAGCCCAGAGCCTAATACAAAATCAAGCAATAAGTGCAAGTGCTAATATGTGAATTTCAGAAAAAAAAAATGGCTTCTGAACAGCCTGCCCTGGGCACACCTGCATCCTTGAGCTCCACTGTATCTTGAAAGTCCCCGACAAGAACAAGGGTGAGTGATTGCGAGAGCTTTTCTAGTTGCTGATGGAATGTTTCATCTACTTCTTTGTCCTGGTTTGGGGGTCTATAGTAAACTCCCATGATGATGTCTGCCTTGTTGGCATTCCCCTTGAGTCTGACCCATAAACACTTTACACCATCTTTCCCATCATTAACTTCTAGGCATTCAAATCTGTCTCTAACATAGAGGGCCACCCCACCACCTCTCCTTCTTTGTCTATCTCTTCTGAAGAGTTGGTAGCCATTGGATTGCAGCACTCCAGTTGTGTAAGTCTTCCCACCATGTTTCCGGGATGGCATGTTTCTGGGATATCATCGTTTTCCTGCAGTACAATGGCCTCCAGCTCCTCCTGTTTGTTGCCCATACTGCGTGCATTTGTATAGATGCACTTGAGCTGTGTCTCGTTTAGCTGCCTATGCTCAAAAAGCCCAAAGCCCTGCCGATAACACCAGTCCCGGAGCCACGAGTTGACCTGTTGCCTCTTCATATTATTTTCCCTATTCATAGTTGCTACTGAAGGGCTAGAGGAGAACACAACTTGTGTTCCTGATCCCTTAAGCAGCCATCCCAAGGCTCTAAAAATCTCTTTTAATTGATTTTGGCCTCCTTCTACCCACCTGAAATACTAACAGGGGGTAATAATGAGGGCTTTACTAAGGCTGGATGTTTGTCTGTCACATCCCTGACCTGTGCCTCAGGGAGGCAGCAGACGTCCCTGTGAAGTGGGTCAGGGCGGCATATTGGTCCCTCTGCACGCCCTCCCCCCCCAGTAGAAAGTCACCTACAACAATGACCTGGCTGCTTTTCCTTGTGGAGCTAGTAGTGATGGTGGGTTCTATGGTGACTTGTTCTTTCTGACTTCTCCAGTCTGGGTGTACTGTCCTCCTCTCCAACAGCCAGTTCCTCCTGCAGGACCCCATACTTGTTCTGCAAGGGTAACTGGGAAGGTGGGGGGAGGCAGGAGGGGATTCACCTGCTTCCCCGACCATGGACCTGTTTCTATTCCCCCCCTTCTCTGAGATGTCCTCCCATTGCTAGGTGACAAGAGGGGAGAGGGTCCTCTCATTTACATGGGGCTTCAACCTGTTCCCTTACTCTCAGGGAGTGGACCCACCAGTCAATCTCTCTCTCTCTCTCGTACTCCCTGATATCCTCAAC